>CM068769.1:1850000-2450000 GCA_035084275.1 Hydrolagus colliei
TGGAAGACGTGAAAACCGCAACATCAAATGCTATAATATTATTAATATCACACAGTCAATATATTGTGTAGAGCATCATTCAAAAGGTTTTTGAGATGTCGCGAATATGTCTTCCCAAACTACGTAAAACATCTCTCTGTTTCTCCCACAAATGTGTCGTCAATTTTCCTACTTTCCTTCCCCCAACCACGACCCTTCCCTCCCTGCACTGGTCCCTACCTCTTTCCACTCCTTTCTCCGTTCTTTTATTTTCCCTACCCCGACAACTCCCGACCTGCTCTGGTCCCTACCTTGGGACTTTTGTTTAGTAAGTAAAGCTTTTTGTGACGTCGATATGACGTGCAAAACGCTATATAAGTTAAAGGATTATTATTATTTTTTATTATATTCGTGAACCTAACAATTAACAACATCATCAATAAAATTACATTTGCAAAGCGACTTTCACGTCGAGAACACTCGGGCCCAAACACATATGCTATACTTCACACGAACCCTGATCATAAGCAGACAAGCCTTCCCCTCCCCCAGTTTCTCGTTTATTTTTGGAAATTGACTTTGAACATAAACATAGAAAACTGTGAGAAGCTTAAAATGTTAAAATAGGTGTGATAAAGAGTCTGAGCTGTGATCTCTGTGTTTTCCCTGTAGGTAGATATACGTGCTTTTCACTCACCACATCAAGTATGCTAGGGACTCTTCACCAGCTTTTCAACAGAAAAGAAAACCTGCTACATTCATTATTTCTGAAGTCTATATTTGCTTCTATTTCCACGCGAGGGTATCTCTCACGCTATCTTTCCATCTCTTTATCGCTCTCTCCCACTCACCAACTGGCTCCATCTCTGTCTCCCTTTATCTTGCTCTCCGTGGTTGAATATATTTTTCTCTGTCTCTGCTTCTATTCACTCTCGCTCTCTCTCTCCCCATCACACACTCCTTATATTTCTGTATTCAGTGCTAATTGTATGGTTTTACTAAAATTCATAGAATTTACAGTTTGTGTCAAAATAATTTACATTTCTGAATAATGTAAATCGAATCAGAAAAGATCAGAATTAGAATTCATGATTCTGATTAACGATGATGCCAGTAACCGCTACGATTTTGTACATGTATCCATTGCTGAAACATTTGTATATTTATGTAATGAAATACTACAGTATGCTTCGACTGCAGAGCTACTATCTGCCGGCCTCTCTATTGCTTTTTGTGAAAAGAGTGAACGTTGATGCAGGGCCTGTCATGTGGAGAGGACGTCTCAATGCAGAGAACAGTCGAAGATTGGGAACAGAAATAAGAAGATGAGGATTAGGAGCAGGATTAGGCCATTCGACCCCTCGAGCCTGCCAAGCCAATCGACAAGATCATAGCTGAACTTCTTATCTACCACCACCTACCCGCCTTATCCCAATATCCATTTATCAAAAAAAATGTATGAATTCCAGTGTTGCATATTTTCAAAGAATGAGCATCTACAGCCCTTTGTGTTAGAGAATTCCATAAATTCACTACGCTCAGTGCAAAAGGGCATGAACCCTAATTTTAAGATTGTGAGCCCTGGTTATAGTTTCTCCAACCAAGGGAAAATGTCTCCAACTATCAAGTCTGTAGCGCAGAGATTTACAAGGCACCTTTCAAGTCGCGAGTTTAGCTGATAACCAATAGTAAATTATACAGGCAGTTGACAGAAGGTGCATATTAATTTAGTTAGCGTGAAATCTTATGCTAAAATATTTTTCATTTATCCAAGCAGTAAAACTCCCTCGGAGACACGCTTTTCCCTGTATCAGAACCAGTTGCCAATTATGGTATGTCTGCACAATCACAACCGTATCTACCAGCGATTCCCAATGATTGCAGAAGCTCTTCAGTTTAAAGTGGTGTTTTGGGAGCAGTCGATGCAGATAGGATGCACGGATTGGAGACTCTTGGTTTGATCAGTGAGTAGCAGGCCAGGCTGCCTGTTGATCTGTGCTCCATTTGTGGGACTGATTTTGTTTGAATATTAGATCGCATAAGTTTATAAAGTTGACATTACGCTGCTTTCATCCTAAAAATAATATCTTTAAAATATACACAATAATAAAAAATTATCCTTTCAACCCACGACTCATTATGGGGGACGCTGTTGTGCGCAATTAGCTGCCGCGTTTCGCCTACAAATATACAATCAATTCACTTTACAGTATCTTCTGTGAAGCGCTTTGAGACATCGAAAATATATCAAAAGCTCGAAATCAAATGCCAGGTTTATAATTACTGTTATCCAATCCCACCAGGCCTCACAGCTGTTGCCTAATTAACTGTAACGTTGGATATGTAAATGACGGGAATGTAAGGTCACACTTTGAATTTTAATCATAATATTTGTTTCCAAACTAGAGAGGTTGGCTGGATGCAGGAATAGCTGTTATTCTCGCTTCAGAATAATAGAATGTGCCAACCGTCAGTAATAACATTGGTCATTCCCACCCAGGCTGTTTGTGGGACGCTACTAGAACAAAAACGAGTTGCTACCTGCACTCGCAGCATGCACAGTCACTTCAATTCATTGTATAATTTATAACGTATCTTGTCCTGTTGCTGAGAAGGACTATCTGCCAACAGCAAGAATTATTATGCTCTTGGTTGCGGAGGAGGTACAGGATGAGCATACAAGGCCATTTGCTTCCCTAAACAATGCCGCCCCTACTACATTAAACAAGGTTCAGCTCTCATCCTCTCTCACACACTGGTCTCTCGCATTCTCCATCTCACACACTCTATATCTCTCTTTGTCAGTACTTCTCCCACACGCTACTACATTCTCTCTCTCCCAACGCCATCTGTTTCTCTCAAAGTTTCAATAACTCTCTCTCACAAAATGCATCTGATACCCTCAGTTTACTACTATCTCACAGACAATGTCTAGCACACAGGCTGTGCCGGTATCATCCTTCTTTTGCATATGATCCATTGCCTCTGCATAATGTCTATCATTTGCTTAATAGAACTATAAACGGTACAGTATGGTAATAATAACATAATAATCCTTGCATTTCATATAGCGCTATTCACATAGTATTGGCGTCCCAAAGCGATTCACAGAATATATTGTAAAGTGAATTGACTGTATATTTGGGAGCGAATCTCGACAGCCAATTGCGCACAGCAGCGTCTCACAAACAGTCGTTGATTGGAATGACCAATTTGATTGTTGTGGTATTTTGGGAGGGATTATTATTAGGCGTGTGGAGTAAGGAAACTTGCTCAAGGTTTCGCCCTGACCTGCTTCGATACGAACATAGGTCGCCCCAACTTGTTCTCCCAGCTTGCGAGTCAAGTGCTCTAACCAACAAGCCACATGAGCTCCGAAAATGTGGTGGAGTCCGATGCGATAACAACTTTTAAAAGAGAGGTAGATATTTATTTTTGGAGCATGGGTTTACACGTTTATCGGAAGAGAGCTGGGGAGTGGATTGAATTGCTCTTGTCGAAGACCCTGCATAGACCTAATGGCCTCCTTTTATGCCATAGTTTTCTGTTATGCTATGATTGCTCGCCTTTATTCCATCTAACTATCTATTCTAGCCGATTTATTTGGGCTTGTTGAAATCTCGCATAATATTAAAATACCAAGTAAATACACTTCCCCAATTTGCTCTAGAAGTTTCTCAGATTCTGCAGTTTCCTCCAGATGAATTCGAATCCAATACAAAAGTGATAATACTGAATATGTTGTCAAATTTCAACGGCTGATGTGTCGTTGAACCACCGTCAAGTTGTTAGCTTAGCAGCGTTGTCAAAAAGCAAGCCGGAAACGAACAAAGCTTCGCAACCTCCTTCAACTTCTCGCTCATTTGATGGATTGACACAAAGAAACAAACAAACCGAGGAGCTGAAATTCGCCAAAGATGGATTATCTAAAACATTTGAGTTGTGTCTACTGATGTATGTGTTTCCATACCAAAATGTTTGCCTCAAGTTGACATCAGACCACTTAATGAAGCTTCACTTGCAGCCAACGGCTGCAAGTGAACAGCCAACAACAAAACATTCTTGTTTTTCTTTTTTTTTTGTAAAGCATTTATGTCTCTCTCTCTCTCTCTCTGTCCTAATCTCTGCCTCACCCTTACACATATATGCACACAATGTTCCGTTCGCAGCCTCGCTCTCTCTCTCTCTCTCTCTCTCTCTCTCTCTCTCTCTCTCTCTCCCCCTCTCTCTCGGTTCATCCCCTACAAGCTAATATATTGGCTATGCTGTATTTCGGACAGTTGTTAACAATCCCGTTAGTCCATTGCGGAAGGACATTTAAGTTTCTCAATGTGTTCTGAGACCGTACAAACTCAATTCAAGCCTGATCAGTTTTTTTGTTTAACTATTGCAGACAGTGTCAAACGGAAAAAAGATGATGGATAGCTGAACATTTGTTGTGGTTTAGCTGAGCAGCATTACCAGGTAGAAAACACAAACCATATCAATCTGCCTGCTAAATGTGCTCACACAAGTAACTGAAAAATGAACATCAATATATAAGCACAGCAAAGAATTTCTGTGCTGGATTTTTAATCCTAACTTTATCTGCACAGAACCAATTTGAATCTTGAATACGCGTTACAATAGTTGATATTTAAAACAAATACTGCCCTTATCACGATTTGGAGTTGCTCTACAAAAAAAACAATTAATCAAAATGCATTTAGTTCAAAGGCAGCACATTAGACACCCATTTCTAAGAAGTAGATAGAGTGAGACGAGTCAGCGACGTAACAAAATGAAGTCGGTCAGCTCAGTGGTAAGAGCATTCACATCGCAATCTTGAGAGCATGCGGTCAATCCATGGGGAGATTGAAACGTGAGCCAGTTTTCGTTATTCCACACACATGCTTCTATTCACCAGCAGTAACAACAACAACAACCTCGATTTAAATAGCGCCCTCCACGCTGGATGGCGTCTCAGAGCGTATCACAACAACGAATCACGAGACCGAACCAGGGGAAGGGGGAAAAAGGCGACCAAAGGCTCGGTCGAAGCGAAAGACCTTGAGCTGAGAAGTGAAAGTGGGATAGGGTAGGGGGCGAGGCGAAAGGAGGGAGGAAGTGAGTTCCAGATCTTCGGGACGCACTGGCTGAAGGCACGGCCACAGACGGTGGAGCAGAGGATTTAGGCTAAATGAGTAGGCCAGATCCGGTGAATCGAATACAACGGATTCTGGTTTGAGTAGAGAGGAGATTAGAGAAGTAGGGAGGTGCAGAGTAATGGAGGGATTTGATGACAAGTGCGAGTATCTTAAATCGATCATCTCCGGAACAGGGAGCCAGTGAAGTCTGCTAAGGACTGGGGTAAAGGGGGAGCGAAGTTTGGTGCAGGTGAGAATCATAGGAAGGAACTCGCTTGTTCATCGATTATCGAATTCCGGTGAAAATGAACACTCCATGATATATATATATTTCGATAGTAATAACTGTTTGCTCAGTGGATCCACGAATGTATGTGGCACAGTGTGATGTATAATTTCCTTCCCTATTTGGCACTGCAAATACACAGCCATTACATTTGTTAGTATAACATCGGGCGCTGCCAGCCTCAACATCCAAGGCTGCACTCTCCATCTCACAAAGCCAATCAGGAACCTCGGCATCATGTTCGATCAAAAACTTTCCTTCCTCCCCCACATCCGCGCCTTGACCGGCACAGCCTATTTCCATCTGCGCAACATTGCCAGGCTCCGCACCTATCTTACCCCCCGCGCAGCCGAAACACTCGTGCACGCGTACATCACCTCACGGCTGGACTACGGAAACTCTCTCCTAGTCGGCCTCCCCAGTTCCTCCATTCATAGGCTGCAGGCCATCCAAAACTCTGCAGCCCGTGTACTATCCCGCACCCGCCTCTGTGATCACATAACCCCCACCCTCGCCCGTCTCTACTGGCTCCCCATCCTCCAGAAGATCGAATTTAAGATCCTCGTCCTCACCCACAAGGCCTTACACGGCCTTGCCCCATCCTAATTAACCGATCTACTCTCCCCCTACACGCCCACCCGGACCCTCCGTTCAACAGGACTTGGCCTGACCCAAGCCCCCCGCCCGAACCGCCACACCATCGGAGGCCGGGCCTTCAGTTTCTCCGCTCCCACCCTATGGAATGCCATCCCTCAATCCCTCCGTTTCACCTCTTCCCTTTACTCTTTCAAGGCCGATTTGAAGACTTTCCTCTTCGATCGTGCCTTTTGTTTCACCCCGAACTCTTTTACCTCCCCTTCGTGTTTCACCACTTCCCAAACACTCCCCTCCCAGCTCGCGTCACACGCCTCTTGTTTAGCGCCTTGGGACGTCCTCCCGACGTGAAAGGCGCTATATAAATGTAAGTTGTTGTTGTTGTTGTTATAACATTCAAAACGATTCTAAACTTCTGGACGTTTTCCCGAAGGCGCTGCATCAGATATGAGGAGTTTTATAATGGATCACATTTGCGCAACACTCACACCCCACCCCTGTCATCACCCACCCACCCCCAACCTCTCTCCCCCACACCCGATAAACCGGCCTCGTTTGCTGCAGACCTTGTAACATCTAAATACATAAAACCTACCTTGGGTGCTAAAGGAAACCTTGACCCGAACCATGGACATCACCAGCCGCCCCCTTATCCCCATCGCTGTGCGGTTTATTGGATGGAAATTAGCAGAAAGATTAAAACTCAAATCAGACAAACAGTGAGAGGCTGAACATTGAAAACACATAGCGAAAAACAGGCGAGGTGAAGAGTTTGAGGTGTGAAAACGAAAATGCGTGGGTTTCGTCACCACATCACAGCAGCTACACAAGTTTTGCTGGCTGCAAATAGCAAAGAAAATCTCTGTATCTTGTTCCAACTGACTTTCTCTCCCCCCATGCTGGCTGGCTGGCGTCTTTATATCTACGTCTCTCTTCTTCTTTATCTCCCCCTCTCTCTTTCTCTGTGACTCTCCCTTTCACAATAGCTGTCTCTCCTTGCAAGCACGGTCAGTAGACGCTTTCGCACAATCTCGCTTTGTCCATCAGTGACTCTCTCTCGTTCCCTCTCCTTCTATCTCTCTCTCTGACTGTCCCGCCGAGCAGCAGACTGCACTTGAACAGCACTGTATATTTTGCATGCGAAATGTTGTGGAAGTTTCCTTACTGCACACACACAAATGTGGACAGTCCTCTGTTTACCAAACAAAAGCCAGATTCACAATTTTAACTCTAATGTTGGATCTCCAGATTCGGGAATGCAAACCTCAATATTACTGTCAATGCTGTGCGAACATTCTGCTGTGTTTCACTCACAGTATGGGCATACAATTCACTTTTCAGTATCAATAGTGTTGGTGTATCAGATGGAAGCATAATTACCATTATTGTTAATATGTATGACTGCGTATTGGTCGTGAACCATGGCATCTCCATAAAGGATTTGGGACGCTGTCATTCGTGAGGGACACTATATAAACGCAGGCTGTGGTTGCTAAATCAATGTAATAAGTGGTATTTTTTCGATCAGATCAGGAACAATAGTAAAGGTCATACCAGTTTGAATCGCCTGATTGCAAGTGAAAGAAGTCAACATTTAGCGTTGCTACTTAATGTTGCCAAACATACAGTTACTTAATTCTACGTTATATTTTGTAAAGGTCTTTGAATGGCGTCAAAAGCAGGATGAACCATTTTATCAAATAAAGGATTGTTATTGTTCAATAAAGTCACACTCACGCACTCAACCACTCAATCAGTTTATCTCTCGCTTAACATTTCTCTCACTCAATCTCTCTTTCTCAATCCGTCACACCCAATCTATATGATTCTCAATTTCTCTGTCACAGATGAGTTATCATGAAAGTTGAGATCAGCGCGAAGCTGGCAATGACCAAAGTGACGACGGGAGAAGGAAAGGCGAGTGAGATCACCTCGTGATCTCCAGCCTCTGAGCTACACTCTGACCGTGGCTTAGACTATACCAGGGTCCACGTGTCTCGGGCATTCTCACTCCTGTTTCCTAACACCAGATTGGCGTAGGTGATATCAGCGACCTGCAAACAGGTTGACAATTAGCACATCTGCCGAAGGACAGTGGAAACCCCCCATTCCTCTTTCCAACACCGCACACCCACCGCTGAGAGGCCCCAAACCATAGATCCTGTGTGTGTGTTTGGCTGCGTGTGTAGTTCTCTCATTCATTCGTTAACTCATTCAGTCTCTCAGTGTTTGTGTGAGTGTGTGCATTCGGCTTGCAACACTGAAACTTGGATCTCCATTCTCCAGTCCCCGTTTGCTTGTTCGCTTTCCTGCGTCTCTCAACGACGTGATCAATACACTACTCTTCTTCGATCAACTTCCCACCCATATCCTACCTGCTTTCTGGATCTCCAAACCACAGCACAGGTCTAAATTCCTGACCGACTAGCGCCTTGGGATGTGCATACACAGATGCTGACATTTTCAGACAGACACATAGAAACACACATAAACGCACAGGCATACAAATATACAACAACAACAATAACTCCTTAATCTTATAAAGCGCCTTTTATAAAGCGCCTTTCACGTCTTGATGACACACATAATCACACACATATACGTAGATGTAAACACAAGTACACATAAACAAATACACAGATACTCACAGATACACACACAGAGACAACGTGCCATCCTAACCTGTGCTACATCAGTCTGACACTTAGCCTGGACAAGGTTTTTTTCAGACTTAGACAGGGCGGCATTCGTATGACACAGAAACGGATCTGGGCTAACCCTGGCTGACACAGGGAATGAGCTATGCTGACAAGGCCTGAGCTGGCCTGATACAGGATCTGAATCAGGCCAAAATAATTATCCTGTCACCACTCACCTCTGGAGGCTTTGATCGTGGAGCTCTTCTCACTGTAGCATCTGAAACAAACTAAAACGTTATTTAACATCAGCTATGTTGCAGTAAATCTCACCGGTAGTCATTAATAATATTGATGATATCAATACATAAAACTTAGTATTTTTTAACGGAAATAATAATAATAACTATGCGACAAAGAGGGATAGAATATTAATTCTTGTATTAAGAATAAATCCTTATAATAACCTCAAACGATCCCAATGTGCTTCAGAATAGACGCGGTACAATGGAGAGACTGTATGTTCTCCCGATGGAAAAGGCGCTCTAGAAATTTATCGTTGATTCTATTTTTGCTATGCTATATAAGAGAGGGACATAAACATCCAAATTGCGAGCAATACGGACACAAAGACAGATAGTTAGACCACGTAAAGACACACAGGCAGATACATACATACTCACAGCTTGACAAAGACAGACGGTAGTGAGACAGAAAGAGTGAGAGTGAGGCTAACAGAACAATAATATTAATAATCATCCTGGAATTTGATGTAGCCCTTTCCACATCGTCTTGAATTCTCAAAACGCTAGACGGAATATATAGTGAATTTTGTGAGCGAAACGCGGCAGCCAATTGCGCACAGCAGTGACGCAGAAAAAGTCGTGGATTCAAATGCCCTCTCATTTGGAGTAGTTTGATGAGCAAGCGATGGATATATGTGGTGCTCAGTCACACTGCTGACCAGGTCTGTCTGTGACCGGCACCTTTCCTTCTAGGTTCAAACCCAGGAAACCTCTCACTCACATGTTATGTCGCTCGCTCCCGCAGGCATTCGTGAAAAGGAACTCAGACAGGAAAGAGGAATGAATTCACTGCTGTTTTATTCAAGAGCTGAGGTGTGGGGTTGTTTCGGCGACAACAAAAAATATTTTCTGTCAACTTGGGAATAGTGGATCTGACAGGATTGTTGCTGAATGAGCAACAAGGACATAAGGGGCTGAATAATCTATGCATTATAATATTGCGTGCAGATATGGTCTCAGATTGAAGGAAGGATGTATTCGCCTATGTGAGGCGGAAGGCGGGTGGTGTAAAACATAGATTCACTAGGTTGGTAGCTGGGATGAGGGAGGAGCTATGAGACTAAGTTGAGCCATCTAGGCCTACGGTTTGTAGAACATAGCAGAATCAGAGGTGATCCTATAGAAACCTATCAGATTATTAAGCGGCACAACAGAGTTGATAGCGGGAGACAGTTCCCCAGTTTGGAGAAAATATAACCAGGAACACAATATTACAATTATGGTTCAGCCCTTTCGCACTGAGTGACGGAAAAACTTCTTCTTTCAGATGTTCGTGAATTGATGGAAATCTCTACACCCAAATGGCTGTACATGCTCGGTCCTCGAAAATAATAGTCGGGGTAGGGGGAAGTGGAGGGAGAATATGAGAGGGTGAAGAATTAGGAGGATAACTGAAGGCACGGTCGAAGAGGAAGTTCTTGAGACCGGCCTTGAAGGAGGAAAGAGAGGAATTGAGGCAAAGGGATTGCAGGATGGACTCTCACACGGTGGGAGCAGAGAGGCTGGCCTACTCCACGACCACCGATGGTGATGCGGTTGGGGCGGTGGACGTGGAGTAAGCAGTGCCTGCTGAGTGATAGAGATACACCATTTCGGAGGAATGGGCACGGGCAAGTCCTTGAATGGCCAGGAAGGTGTGGATGAGGATCTTGAATTCGACCACAGACTGACAATTTTCTCGGACTCAAATTACGCATCTGGATAGCATCTGACAAGCTCATCGCTTAAAATGGGAACACTTGTTGCTCAAGCTTATTTCTGCTTGCCCAGTCAGGTCCACAGTTAGTGATTTGCCTTGCAAAATAAGCGGTACAAATACCTTATCATCAATGCCTGGCCTGGCCTTCTAAATCTTGACGGTGAGAGTTTTTGTGATCACGATGGAGAGAGACCAAGGAATTGGCTCAGAGTAGAGAGCTCCAGTTTGGAGAGAGAGCAAAGGGAGATATGTTATGGAGAGAGAGGTAGAGAGCGTGAGCAAGGAATCAGATTAGAATAGAGAGCTTCAGTGCGGGAGCGAGCAACAACACAGACACGTTGCGGACACAACAAATAATGGGGTAATTGAAGCAAAGTACTTACATAGTGCTTTTCTGTTTGCCTGCAAATACAAAACGTAATAAAGCTTAAAAATGATTAAGTACATGTGGGGTATTGTTGCAAGATTTGTAATGATAATCCTTCCCTTTTCTCCAATGCCAAAACTCTTCATAAGCGATCGTTGTCAATAACACTTCACTTTAAATAGCACCCCCCACACACATACATACAGATAGAGAGCCTGTCACCAGCTTGACAAGCAATAGAACTGGATATGTAACCCTGCAGCACAACATTTTGGATCATTGTTAGCAATTCAATCGCCTCTGTTTATCTAATAATATCAACAACAGAAACAACTGATCAACTACATCAGTAGGTACCCAAATTAGTCGATTTAGTGCGTCCATTTCCACCGGAAAATAATCCTTAAAAACTAAAAATGATAATAACAATCGGGTCAGTCAATGCACGGCTGTTGGTGAGAAACTGCTGTGCACAATTGGCATCTGAGTGAAAAAACACACGGTCAGGTCACCTGAAATTATATCCTCTGAATGTTGTTTGAGATGTATAGCAGAAGTAGTGAGCACAATATCGAATGGAAGAATTATTTCAGTAATTAACGTAATATTGATAATTATTACTAAAGCTGGTTTTGTGGTATTACGATGAATATTATTAGCGTCACTATTATCATTATTTTTATCAATTTTTCTTTATTATCATTAGTATTGGTGTCATTAGTATTTCTGTGATCTTTGTTGTTGCATTGTTATCGCAGTTATCAGGTAACAATCTACGGAAATGCACTGGATGGAAACAGACAGTGGTTGACTTCAATTATGCCTCTTCCTTTAGTTCCAACAATTATACTCTAAATTCCGTGACAATAATGAACATTCACCACTCTGATACACATAGAATCGAAGAATGTTCGCTATGATCAATATCGCAGTGAGTAACCCCACTGTCAGTCCTGTTGTGTGCTTCCATGTCCAGTTTGCTAGAGAGGGAAATAGGCAAAGTGTTACTTGACGATTTGAAAATCAAATGTCATAACACAAATCATCATTTTAAAGATTTCAAAGAGGTACTATCTTCTCCTGACGTCTCTGGAAGTGAAAGTGAATCAGAAATGTAAATGTGTGCTTTACATTTCTGTGTTCCAATTGAAACAGTCGCATTCGCCACCAGCCTGCCCTCATTATCAACGCGATTTTCGGAAAAAAAACTAATACTTCTAGAGCGCTATCACGTCAGGAGTACATTGCAAGGAGCCGGAAAGTCACTGAGTCAGACCCGAGCTGGGGATGGGGGGAAGGTACGAATTAGGAGGTCCAGTTGTGGCAAGCGAAGAGGAGGATCTTGAGGCGGGCATTGAGGCCAGGAAGGGTGTGATTCGTTGGGATTGCGGGATGGAGTTGCAGAGATTGGGGGCAGAGCAGCTGAAGACACGTCCACCATTGGTGGGGCGGGTGGATCGCTGAACATGGAGCAAGAGTCAGAGCTTGCTGAGAGGAGGGTGGCGGGCAGGTTGATAAGGCTGCAGAAAGGCAGGGAATTAGGATGGGGTTAGACTGTGGATTGCTTTAAATATGAGGACCAAGATAGTGAATTTGATCTTCTGGATGATGGGGAGCCAATGGAGTCGTGAGATTTTGGAGGAGATGGGGTCTCGAAGGTTGGAGCGGTAGAGTGTACGGGCCGCAGAGTTCTGGATCATCTCCAATGATTGGACGGAGGTTTGCGGAAGGCCGACGAACAGGGCATAGGCATAATCAAGACGGGACTGAACAACAACAACACCTTGGATTTAGACAGCGCCCTCCACGCTGATCGGCCTCTCCAACCGCTTTAGTGAAGTAATCAAGTCAAGTCTGAGGATTTTATCCGCCTTGGGGGTGAGTTAGTTGCGGAGTCAGACAATTTTGCAGAGACAACTTGTTCATATGTTCATATGATCCACCGCTGTAAATGGTGTTTCTAAGAGGAGCAGCTGCAATTTATCCAAAAGGAAACATGCTATTGTGTGAGAGTTTACTCAACTCTTGTCCAGTACAGAGATTTTACTGAACTCTTATCCAGTACAGAGATTCCCACTCAAGCACTCTCTGGTGATGTGAATTCCCGGCCGCTTACGTGTGGTATATTTACACCAGTAGTTTCCAGCCGTGATGCTCGATGAGGTGAATTTGGCCGTGTTGTTATTCTCTGGAGCTGGGCGTTATGCGATAAACTCGCCGTCTCTGTAGACAAAGAATGTGCTGCCAGGATAATTCCCAGAACAGGAGATCTCAGCGATTTCTCCTTCCACAAATTCCGGGAATATCTGTTCAGGGAAATGTTGGGTTTCTGGAGCGGATCTGGAATTAGAACACAGTAATGTTGATAGCACTAATAAGCGCTCTTCACCACGGATAAGGATCACATCAGAGTAAAAGTGACCATTTAGTCGTATCAAGGCCTGGATGGGAGGGATTTGGGGATTGATTGGGAAGCGTAGTATTGTTGAGATTGATTGAAAAACCCCAGCGAGTTTTTATTCACACAGAGAGAGGTGGCGCGACGGTTGTGAGATGGCTGGTGGGGTTGTGCAGCGAATCAAGTGTAACAAACAGCTCCAGACTAGTGCAGGTGAAAGGCACTACAGACTGACCCTCTATAGTGATCTACAAACGTCTCTTTATACAACACAATGCAATTACAGCCAAGCAATAAAACCGAGAACATAGGAGCAAAAGCTACACATACTGTGGAGTGAGGTGAAGTGAATCACTGTCTGAAACTCATCTGAGACACAGCACCAGCTCAATCTCCAATCCAAGCTCAGACACCAACGTAAGCTCCTAACCTTCCCGAAGATCAGCTCCCAAAATCATCTCAGCCCTCAACCTAACTTCAGTTCCGCTCCCAGGTTAGCGCTACATCCAACTCAGTCCCCACAAGCAGCCCAACATCCAACCTCAGATTATCTCAACACCCAAGATCAGCCCCCACCGCAGCTCAGTAGAACCCTACTCCAGCTCGGCTTCGATCACCAGATAATGTGTTTACCCTGGGTTGTTGAAATTCATGGACATCCTCGAGGTAAATAGTTGTATTTTATGTACCTCGCAGTGTCCGACGATATATCGATATATAGGTTATCTCCGATATAATTTTTATATCGATACACAGTTATAGATACTTCAGAAAAAAATCCATATATCGACGAAGTCGGTATATCGAAAACAACAGAATACGCGTGCACTTAACTATATCATCAAGAATGCTCATCTCTGTACATAATGCACAGACCGAGGTGCAAGCCGCCATAATGTATTCATAGTCCTCGAATGAGATAAATAGTTATGCAAGATGTGAGGGGAAAGAGGCGGCGGGGTGGCTTGGTGGGGAGGGAGAGACGGTGGGTGGGGGGGAGAGAGAGAAGGCGCGGGTGGGTTGGTTTTGGGATAGAGTGACGGCGATGGGTTGGGAGGGAGAGAGAGACGACAGGGGTGTGTGCGTTGGGGGGTGGGAGAGAGACACGGCTGGAGCTGTGTGTGTAGAGAGAGAGGGCGCGGGGGGTGGAGAGAGATGGGGGTGAGAAATGGGGGTATGTGATAATATACAGATAGATAGCAATGTTCGGAGGCGTGAGAGAGGAGAGAGAAACAGAGACACAGACAGAAAAACACAGAGATGAAGAGAGTGAGTGCGAAAAACACACAGAGAGAGAGAGAGAGATTTACCTCCTGCAGCGATAGGCCCTGAATGCGCGCGCTCCACCGATTGCGCGAAACGTGAGCTCGCGCGCGCATGCGCAGTACGAAAACCTCGAAAATATCGATAAATAATTATATCTCGATATGAGCCCATCGATATATTTAAATCGGAAATTTTCCATATCGACGGACCATTGCTGTGGTTCAATTCGACGTTATATGCGTCACCAAATAATAACCACTGCACTTTAATTGTAGTCCTTGGAAACAGACGATGGAGCTTCTAGTTCTCCTTCAATATGTTTGTCATTCGCATAATGCATAGAATCTGATCAAGTTATGTACTATACTGCATAATGGTTTCTCTTAAAATGAAACTAACTAAATTCAATTTGTTCTGGAAGGAATCAATTTTTTCATATTTAAATCTCTCCTGATGCATCCTGTTGCAACGCATCCGGACGTCTACCCATGAAATGCGCTGTATAAATGTACATTTTTTGTTGTTGTTACACAGGTTTAATTATCTCTCAGTCAAAGAATATTTCCGTGTATTGGTTCTGAAATATATCTCGACGTAAAGTATTACCTTTTTCTTATTTTTACTGTCATGTGAGCCGTCGGTTTGAAAATATTATCTTTCCTAGCGAAGCAGAATATAAAGGTCACTTCATTGTGAGTGTTCACAAGCGAGATGGGCCAAAATCAATTCCATTGTGGGAACAAACCTGCAGAAAGCTGTTTCACTTTATGCTTACATCACAGTGTAGATGCCTGCTTTTTATTTGATTGGAGTTTCGTCGATACAATATACAGTTAATTAATCACGTTAATAATGTGTTGCTTCTTGTACTTTAAGACGAATGAAACACCAATTTGATATCAAAAGCAAGAATTATTCTTACTATGAGACGATAACTGTTCAAAAGCCAGATTGTGGTGTGAGAATTTACTTATCGCTTACAAATGACAAAGATTCTCACTCGCTCGCTCTCTGTTGATGTGAACTTCCGGCCGTCTATGCGGGCAGTATATTTACGCGAATAATTTCTTGCCCTGGTGTTCAATGGGGTGAATGTGGCCATGAAGTTATATGGATATGGCTTTGACGTGATAAATTTGCTGTCTCTGTCTAAGGAGAATTCGCTGCCAGGATAATTTCTAGAACACAAGATCAGAGGGATATCCCCTCTTGCAATCACACGGGAATATGGCTTCATGGAATTGGTGGGTATGTGGAGCAAATCTGTCATTAAAACACAATCAATAAATTCGCTCCAACACTCCCTTTTTTCTGTGCTGTGACAGTGAGCATCGGGATCGACAGTAAGCACAGCGGCATCCTCCGAGAACAAAATGAGGCTGAGGTTCAATGGGAGGCACAAATGTGCACTCTTATTACCGGTAATCCGAGACTAGATTCGACGCTGTTTTTCTGCTGCAATTGAACACATGATTATGAATTCAGTCAAAGTTGAATTCATAGTCATTTGTGAGCAGGGACTCAGTGTGAGCTGGGAGTCAGTGTGTGGTGGAGAAACGGTGTGAGCTGCAGATCAGTGTGAGCTGCGGGTCATTGTGAGTTCGGGTTCAATGTGAGCTGGGTGTTATTGTGTGCTAGAGTACAATGTGAGCTGGTGGTCAATGTTAGCTGGGGGAAGTGTGAGCTGGGGGATAGTGTGAGCTGGGGGTAATTGTGAGCTGCACTACAATGTGAGCTGGGGGTGAGCAGTGAGCAGTGAGTCAGAATGAGACCTGGTTCAGTGTGAGCTGGGAGCGAATGTCAGACTGTCGCTCATCCACCCCTCTGTTGATCCCCTATACATGGGCTCAGTACCACCACGTGTCATCAGCCCATGCCCAATGATCACCCCATACTGCTGTACTGTGATGATTAGAGAGAGGTGTATACCTGAGCAGTTGAAGCCGGCGTCATATTTGTGCGATATTAAGGTTCAGTCACCCCAAGGCCCTGAGCGACATTCTCTCAGAGCAGACTCATTTCCCCTGCACTGATCATGAATCGTCACAATGGGATCCGATCCTTCCCCAAAATGTGCTGCCCTTAGCGCTGACAGAGCGACACTACAGCCCAGCTCCTTACACATCACAGCCGCGTCCTCCATATCCCAGTCAGAGTCCTCCACTGTGCCCCATTGACTAAAGTGGTAAACCTCCACTCTCACTGCACATGGGCGGCGGCCATTCATCATCCTCACATTCCCTGTAAAATACAACACGGTATATAAACTCTTTAGCCATATTTACGTGTTTAACTTCTAGTCTTCCTGATGTGAAAAGCGCTATGCAAATGTAATTGTGTTGTTGTTACCCAGTGTACATACGAGCGTAACAAAGGGAGTGTTTGTGGGGTGAACAGTGCAACAATGTCAATAACTATGAAGTTTATAGTGACCCTTGGTAGCACACATTCCACTGATAACGACACAAAAATCCAACCAAAACCCAGCTACTCCTCCTAGTGCATCATTATATCCAGGTACAGAAACCATAGAGCACATTCCAACCCACCCATCGCCCCCTTTCTTCCAGTGTACATGCTCATATCGCATACACCCGCAATACATTGCCATGGGTCACAGTCTACCCCACACAGTGTACAACCAAACCGGCATGTCACAGCTTTCGTACGAACACAGACAATGCTCACTCTGCTTTCAACAAGCATAAACACCCAAAGACACAACATCAGCGAACAGCGCGCTCATCAGGGTACGCTCTGGCCATCTGCCACGCCATTCTCCCCCGCAAGGGCACAGCAATTACCATTCCAAACAGGTCCCAGCAAATCGCAAGACGAGCCAGCACTGTCGCAGACTCCGTCTCGTATATACAGCGTGTCACCCGCCACGGGCACAGCACACGTCCAACTGGGCACATTCCCCACATTAGTCACTGAATGTCCACAATTCAGAGCTCACACAGGAAAAGATGACACCACACAGGTCAGAACCAGACTCCAAAGCAGATGAGCCTCCAAGAACACTCCCACACCAACCAACAAACAGCTTCCGCTTTATTGAAAATGTCACTACCTCAACAGACACAGGCTTATCTCCACAGGTCAGAGGCCCAAACAAAAACAATAACGTCGATTTATATAGCGCTCAACACGCCGGACGGCCTCTCAGAACGCTTCACTGTAGCCGATCCCGGGACCGAGCCAAGGCCAGGGACAGGAAGGTGAACAAAAGCTCAGTCGAAGAGAAAGGTCTTCAACTGTGATCTGAAACTGGGAAGAGAGGGGGAGAGGCGATGCGAGTTAGGAACGGAGTTCCAGAGCCTAGGGGCATAGTGGCTAAAGGCACGGCCGCTGAGGGTGGAGCGGAGGACTCGTAGCACATGGAGGAGGCCAGAAACAGAAGAGCGAAGGCAGTGGGTGCTGGGTTGGGGGGGAGAGGAGATCAGAGAGATATGGTGGTGCAGAGTTGTGGAGGAATTTGAAAACAAGGGTGAGGATCTTGAAGTCGAATCCGCTAACTAAAGCCGATACCCCTAGGTAGAGCCTCGCAATTCACTAAAACCGTAATAGTAAATCATCGCGACCAACTTGGGACAGACCAAGCACTTGTCTTCCGCCACCCACCCTTCCCCAAGGGGGAACAGCAAGATAGGGTGTGAGACAGGTAGGAAGGACGGAGTGACGTGGGAGGGCAGTAGAAGGCACGATCTTAGAGGAGGATTAACCAAACATATTCGATCACTTCAGTGCGAAGCCACACCCACTCCACTAGCAACAATCCCTGCTCCCCACCCCTTCGCCCGCTGCACCATGCACAGCTACTGAATCTTTATTCACCGCCTTCCCTCTATACATAGCCGTCCAGCCTTTAGCCACAGGGCACAGCTCCGCCCGCCACGGTAGTCGGTTCCGTACGTAACAGCCTCCAACAACACAGTCACAGGCTCAGCAGCCAAAGATCCTCCTCTACGTCACAGCCTCTCCACCCAAGGCACAAACCAGCACAGCCCCATGGTGGTTTCTGCTTCCACAACTGCCCCACCACATGGGTTCATGCCCCAGAACACAAACACGTGTTTCAGCACACAACCCTCTACCAGTTTGTTCACCCTGCCTTTGTTCAACAACCCCTTTGTTAATCCCAATGATCACACACTCATGCTCAGCACTCCCGGCGTTGAACCGCTCCTTGGGCGTACCCCCACTTTGCTGAATACCCACCACCACAGGTAAATTCCATACCACTCTGCCTGCGTAGCCTACAGAAACACCATCTTACCATACCAGCCAATACCCCGTATGAAATCGAGTTGATCGTCAGAGAATGTACTATTTACCTGTGCAAATGACGCTGGCATCAAAGCTGTGTGACAGTTTGTAGAGATTCCAGGTCGTTGATTTACAATCCTTCAGGGCAGACTCACTCCCTGTGCATTGAACAAAATACGTCACAATGGGACCTGATCCTTTTCCAAAGTGAGATCCTGTTGGTGCTGAACGAGCCGCTCCACAGCCCAGCTCCATACACAACACAGCTGCGTCATTTATATCCCAGCCGTTGTCATACATTGTGCCCCATTGTCCATTGTGGTTAATCTCCTCTCTCCCAGCACATTGACGACTGCCATCCACGAGCCTCACATTCCCTGTAAAATAACACTCAAAATCTTGAAACTTTGATGCCTTTTTACTTCTCGTCAAACTTTTTGTTTGACTTCTCGTCGGCAAATATATATGGGAGGGTATATGTCACATTACGACGGTGATTCCATGGCAAACAATACAACAGCTATAAAAATAACTTTGATGTTTGCTTTGACTGGTGGTGAAGTACAATACGAAATGTTTTTCAAAATGACAATGGACTTTTAATATAATTATATTATAGATGATTATGCTTAAATTGTACTTGATATTAGTTTGTTATAACATATCATATTATAATTCACGTTAATTTGTTTTGCATTATATTGTATTATTCATCAGTATATTTTACATTGTTAGTTAATTTAATCGAATAATTAGGAAGCACATAGGCAGGCCAATCGCCCTGATCGTATATGTGCCACCACTTGGAAAAGAGCTACGAAAATCCACACCATTCTTCCAACCCTCGCATAGCTTGTTATCCCCAAACAATTGTCTTCTTCCCTCTTCAAAGTTGTTTGTCGATTCGGACTTCCAGCAACATTTCAGGCAATGCATCCCAGATACAACCAGCTGTGTGAAAAAAACGTGTTCTCTCCTCCGCTCGTTTACTTTTAGTAACTATTTTAATTCAGTGTCCTCAGATAACTGACCATGGGGACAGTTTTTACTTGGTTTACCATATCGAACCAGCTACTGGAATGATGCATTCTACATCGTGCTCTCCTAAACTGCTCTGGTCCAAAGAGAATATTTCCATCTTCTCTAGCATCTAACATTAAATTATTATTTGAACGCTTTCCCAGCCAAAGGACCGCAGGATACGGAACAACTCACATTCAACTTGCTATCAACCAAGCTAACAGTCTCGAACCACCACGCACGGCAACGCAATCCAGGTAAAGATTCACCCCACACCCAGCTACTCCCATGGTACACAGCAACCAACGGTAGACAAATCCTCAGCCAAACCCCCAAAACACAAACACACTCCTATAAATTTCACAGCAACATCCCATAGGCACAGACCTTACATATCTGCAGGTCGCATCCATTCATAGAAGAACTGCCGAGGTCCCTCTTCACTACTGTACCATGCACAACAAACCCCACGGAGAACACATCCCCAGAAGCACTAGCGGTGTTGTTATCTATTTCAGGCACAGACCACTACGAAGAGAACTTCCTGCTGCTAAGGCACAACACATCTCCGCACTGTTACCCCACATAAAGGCTGCCCAACCTCTGATCGCCGCTCCCTATCCGTGCACACACCGCACCACAGCCCCATGGTGATTTCTACTTCCACTGCCACCCCACCTCAACTTTATCAGACCGTAGTGCTCATTCAACTGCTCTCAGCCAAAAATTGCCTCCCAACCCGCCCAATTTTCTCACCATGCTTTGTTCAACAACTACTTTTTTATCCCAACAATAACATACTCGTGCTGATTACACCTGGTATAGAACCGCCACTTGCTCTTACCCTCAATATGCGCAATTCGTCGTGCTCATCCAGAACTGTGCTGAATACCTCCAATCCATTCGATTCATAGTGATCCTACACGCACCTACTGTATTGCCATACAGCCCGCATTCCCTACGAGATCGAGGTGATAACCAAAGCAAGTATTACTCACCTGTGCATATAACGCTGGCATGAAAGTTGTGTGACGGTGTGTGGTAACTCCGAGTCTCTGATTTACAATCCTTCAGAGCAGAAACATTTCCTCTGCACTGGAAAGGATACATCCGAATCGGACTGGATCCTGCTCCTAAGTGAGCTCCTCGTGGTGCTGAAAGCGATAAACCGCAGCCCAGCTCCTTACACACCACAGCCGCGTGCAGCAGATCCCAACCATCATCATCCACTGTGCCCCATTGTCCACTGTAGTTAAGCTCCACTCTCACAGCACATCGGCCACTGCCACCCATTAGCCTTACGTTTCCTGCAAAATATCACACACAGCATTAACATTTTGGTTTATTTTAACTTCAAGTCACCCAATATACATGGGGGGGTGCCTGTCACAATGCTAGGTTGCTTCGTGGGTAACCATTCAAAACAAAAGCAAAGATAACTGATTTTTGCTGTGACTGATGTGACATACAATCAAACATTGTTTCTAACAGCAACAACAACAAAACAAATTGATAGATCGCGTCTGAAGTCGGGAGGATGTCCCAAGTCGCTGAACAATAATGTCGTGACTCAGGCGGTGGGGTTGGGGGAGGGGGAGTGTCGGGGAAGGGGAAGGGGAATGGGAAGGAGAGTAGGGGAGCGGGAGAGTTAGGAGGGGACCAGAAGGCACGGGCGAAGAGAAAGGTCTTAAGACAGACTTTCATGGAGGAAATAGAGAAGAGAGGCGATGGGATTGCTGGATGGAATTCCACAGTGTGGGAGGAGACAGGCTATCAGCCTGGCTACCGAATTAGAGCGGTTTGGGCGTTGGACGTGGAGCAGGGCAGAGCCTTCCTCCCTTATTTCCGTTCCATGACCGGTACAGCGTTGCACCACCTCCGTATTATTGCCAAACGCAGCCAGTGGCTCACCCCCACTAAACTGAACATGCATCTACACTATTGGGACTTCCAGGCTCGACTACGGGAACTCTCTACTCGTCGGCCTTCCTAGTTCCTCCCTTGATGGGCTGCACGTCATTCAGAACATTGCACCTCGTGTACTCTCCCGCACCAGGAACCACGACCATATCACTCCCAGCTTCGGACGTCTCCACTGGCTCCACTTTCCACAAAGGATTGAATTCAAGATCTTTGTCCACACTTTCGAGACCATTGTCAGCCTTGCCGCCGCGTATCTCTCCGAACTGCTCTCTCCCTACCATCCAACCTGTACAGTCCGCTCAGCAGAATCAGACCTGCTTGGAGACCACTGCACTAACCCCCACCCACTCCACCGTCGGTGGCCTGTCTTGCAGCCTCTCTGCTCCCATACGGTGGAACTCCATCCCGCAATCCCTTCGATTCACTTCCTCTCTTTCCTTCTTCAAGGCCCGCCTTAAGATCTTCTTCTTTGAACGTGCATCATGCACCCCTCCTAACTCTTCTATTTCTCCTGATCTCCTTCCCTCGCACTAACCCCGACCCTTCCCCACGTGCCCCGGTCGCAAACTGACAGGACAACGCTTTAGGACGTCCAGTCGACGTGAAATGCGCTCAATGAATGTAATTTTGTTGTTGTTCTTGCTGTTGTTGAATGAGATGACTAATACAATGAGGGAAGGATGTTGTATCAAAACGAACGTGATAATTGTTCAATTTAAGTTTGGAAAAGGAAATCCGAGCACTATCGATTCATTCAATTAGTACTGTGCAGTATCAGTATCGCGAATTAAAAATGATATCAGTGGAAGACTAATAGTAACAACGAAATGTGACCAGATTTTGGTTACCCTAAGCATACTAGATTCATAGATACATAGAATTTTACGGCACAAAAGGAGGCCATTCGGCCCATCTATTCTGTGCCGGCTCTTTGAAAAGAGCGATTTAATCAAACTGCCCTGCCCGCTCCCCATAGCCTAATAGACCTGTTCTCCCTAAATAAAGATCTAATTCCCTTTTAAAAGTTGTTATCGAATCAGCCTCCACCACCATTTCAGCAAATGCATTCCAGATTCGAACAACTCGCTGAGTGAAAGAAGTTCTCCTAAGCTCCCCTCTACTTCGCCATGAAACTATTTTAAAACTGTGAACACGAGTCACAGATTCACCCACGAGTGGAAATAGGTTTTCTCTATTTGCCCTGTCGAAACCCCTCATGATCTTGTAAACCTCTATTAGGTCTCCCCTCAATCTTCTCTGCTCCAGAGAGAATAACCCTAGCCTATCTAGCCTCTAATCATAGCGGAAGACCCTCAATCCTGGCACCATTATAGTAAATCTTCTTTGTACCCTTTCCAATGCCTTCACATCCTTTCTGTAGTGTGGTGACCAGAATTGAACACAGTATTCCAGCTGAGGCCTCACCAAAGTCCTATGAAGGTTAGTCAGCACTTCCTGACTTTTGTACTCTATACCCCTATTTATAAAGCCTAGTATCCCATAAGCCTTCTTAACAGCCTTGTCTACCTGTCCTGACACCTTCAACGAGTCACTAACACAAATCCCCAGGTCTCTCTGTTCCTTCACACCTTTTAAAATTGTACTATCTAGCCTATATTGCCTCCCTTCATTTCTTCTCCCAAAATGCATCACCTCACACTTCTCTGCATTAAACATCATCTGCCATGTTTCTGCCCACTTTACCAATTTGTCTATATCCTCTTGCAGATGGCTACGATCCTCCTCACTATTTACTATTCTCCCTAACCTAGTGTCATCTGCAAACTTGGAAACTGTACTCCGTACACCCAAGTCCAGATCATTGATGTAGATTACAAACAGCAATGGTCCCAAAACTGATCCCAGTGGCACACCACTGCTCACTTCCCTCCAATCTGAAAAACAGCCGCTCACTACAACCCTCTGCTTTTTGTCTCGCAGCCAGTTGTGGATCCACGCTGCCACTGTCACTTTTACGGCATGGGGCTTTAATTTCATAATAAGTCTCTCATGTGGCACTTTGTCAAATGCCTTTTGAAAGTCCATGTAAACTACATGGACATGAATGCGAAATTAAAATAATGTGGCTTTACAGTCTGCAAAAAAGTTAACGAGATCAAATAGCTTAATAAAAGTTTGAGAAACACAGTGATATAAACAGAAATGACAGCAGATGGTCTGTCCAATTGGCAAAGCTGGCATGTGGCATGTGAAGCATTTGAAATGCAGAGGATATACGAGCCAAAATGTAGGCCAAACAAATTGGAAAATGCGGCAAATTTTGATTAGATCTCCATATCAGGTGTTGAGCAACAGCTACAAACGAATGCTGTCAGTGCAACTATATGGGATTATGCAGAAATTGACAAGTAAATCAAAGGTTTTATAGCCGATCCAAATCGCAAAGCAAACCGATGGAAGACAGTAGAAGTGGTCAAATAACATGAGGGGAGCCAGAACTAGAAAACTAACCCAAGTGAATATGAAAGGGAGACACCTCCGATGTAGATTACAGTGAAAATGAACAAGAAGAGAAGTAAAACATCGAGACAAAAAAAAATCAAAAGTGAATCGGTGGTTGTGTGTGGATATTTGAGGTGTCTGGAAGCAAGGAAACTAATTTAGTGCAAGTTAGATATAGGGACACAGACCAGCATGATGGCATCTTGGGATTCTAGTTCCAGAGAATCAGAACCTAATAAGCCTGGTAAAGGTGCAAATGATTTTGTGACAATAAGTATGATATAAGAAATACACAAATGATTAAAGATTGTTATCTAATAGTAAATTCTCGTACAATATATAATATAACATGGGTCGAGACTCAGAGTAATACCCAATGAATTCTGCAGAAAGCTGATTTTTCCAGGTATTGTTCAGTAATATGGTCAATCTCCGTTATACTCACACAAACCAATAGTACCCTCTTTCCTTCTCTAATTCTTCGCTGGACCTGAGCCCAATTATACTATTCTCTGAAAATGACCGTTGACCTTATCTGAACTATGTCCCAAATTAGATAATGTGTCATTCTCTTTGTGCTGTCTAGAAAGTACATCTTATCTCAGGAACCTACTGGTATTGGGCTTGAATAGCTTGTTAGTGCATGCTATCCATTTTGTCCGCATTCCTATATCGTGCATTTCAGACTTTGTGTCGGTTTTCACTTTTAATTCAGGTTCTCATTACTTTTGCTGAATACGCTTTTCAGTCTATATGAAACCTATCCTATCCTCCTACCTACAACACATGGCAAGTATATGTAAAATTTGGAGAACCAAATAATGAAAAGATAGTGAAAGGAAAGATAAATAAATGGTGTTCATTAATGGAAAATATTAAATAGTGGTCAGAGTAGCGAAATGAGCTGTATACAAGGGAGATAATATAGAATTAGTAATGCATAGTAAACAGAAAATACAATAATTTATCGGGATTGGAACGCAGCATAAAATATATAGTGACAAACATTAGGTATGTGACAAGTCAGAGGATGTGTGAGACATTAAAGAGAGAAATGCATGTAATTTAATGGCGACTTAGATAGAAAACGTGGCATGGAAAAAATAGGAAGACATTTGTTCAGTTATACTGAGAATTGATTTTATTGTAGCTCGAATTATAGCCAAATAGCATAAGGATATTACACAGCTGCAGGAAGCGTGATAGATAAGACTGAATAAATATTAGCCAGATAAGATGTAGGAATTAATCAGTGATAATGCGCCACACAATTGGCGAGCACTGAATTTTTCTTAAAACAGAAAACGTTGGGTTCTAGAGTACAGTACACCTTACTACATGTTCCACGAAGCTAAGGAATGGAGCAAAGAGCCTTGCAATAATACTGCAGAATTATACCAACAGATGACCAGTGACAAAACATAAAATACTACAGACGCTGGAAACCTGAAACAGAAACAGAAGTTACTTGTAAAACTCAGCAGGTTAGGCAGCATCCATGGAGAAAAGATAGTGAATCTACATTTCGTGTCCACCACACACATTCAGAACAGGTTGTGGTCGAAGGGAGCTGCCGATATGCTGAGTTTTCTCATCAATTTCTATTTTATTTCAGATAACCAAGGACAGACACCAACACAGATGAAGGTGTGCTGAATATGAAGAGATGGGTTAATGTGCCTGGACACAAAACTCCGACCATAGGTACAGAGATAAATATATTGGAAGATACAATGTCAATTGCAAAAGAAGGGAAAACAAACTTTAAAAAAAGGAGAGACAACTAAAAACAGAAGGATGGATCAAAGTAAAAAAGTAGGAGTATGTTACGTAAACGTAATCCTAATATCTATAACATGAACAAGAAACATTACGTAGACGAATATCATGAGAAATCAAACAAAATACAGCGAAGAAAATACAGGAAATAAATTAAAAGTAGGAGCAAGGTCGAGGAGTGACAGAAAGTGTAAGAAGAACGAACTGCGGGAGAGGAATCAACAATCCACAAAGAATGACAGGACGAGATTGAACAAACAGAGGATAAACTAAAATTAAGAAGGTACTGCACATTGCTTTCAGGGCATCAGTGGGAATTGAATATGGATGCCACACTGGTGGAAGAATTTTGCTAAATGGATTAACCAGATTTGAAAGAAGCTGATTTGTATAGTTCGAAATAAAGGATTGAGGGAATTTATATTGTGCTTTGGGTGAAATAAAATTACAATCTTACTTGCAGATTCCTCCATCCTTCTCTCCAGAAATATCACTATACAAGAAAACAAACCAAGATCAGAACAGAGAATGGAACAACAACAACAATTACAAGGATTTGTAGCGTGCTTCATGCCGAATGGCGTCTCAGAGCGCTTCTCAATAACGGATCCCGGTGCAAACCACTAGGAGAGGGAAGAAGATGACCGAAAGCGCGGTCGAAAAGAAAGGTCTTTAGCCGAGACCTGAAAATACGAAAGGAGGGGGCGAGGCAAAGTGAACGAGGAAGGGAGTTCGAGAGCCTCGGGGTCTAGTGGCTGAAGGCACGACCGGCAATGGTGGAGCGGATAATTCGGGCGACCAGGAAGAGGGCAGGCTCAGTGGAGCGAAAGCAACGGGTAATATTCTGAGGACGGGAGGCCAAAGTAGCAGGGGATGCAGAGGAGCGGAGGCATTCAAATACAAGCATGAGGATCTTGAAATTGTTACTCTCTGCGATAGAGAGCCAGTGCAGTCTGGCAAGAATTATGAATAAAGTAATTTACACAATCAAGTAGCTGAGCTGCCTGGTTTCTCAGTACATTAAGGTCATTAACTATGGTGCAACTATCTGGGGCCAGCACCATAAAGGCTCTCGAAGGGTTGCGAAAAATACCGTACCATAACAATGTTGAGCGAGACACTGCAACGATACGATAGGGACACCATTTGTGACTTAAAACAAATCGCATTCATAGAACCCCAACATCCAGCAACACACACTAACACACACACACACACACACACACACACACACACACACACACACAAACACACACACATTGTCTGGACGGCCTTTTGCTGTGCGAGGATTGTTTGTGCTTGTGATTCATGTCTCCCAGAAGAATAGTTTCAGTTTACAGCCACAAACCAGAAACTCCTCTCCCCATGCTGCTTTTCCCTCTCTCGGCCTCTCATGTCCCGTTACTTCTCTCCCTCGTTCTGCCTATACTCTCGGTCTTCCTCTGTGCTCTCAACTACTTCTGCATTAACTCTATCACGTCTCTCTCCTCACTCATCTACCACTACCTCCCTCCTCTTATGGCATCCTTTCTCTCTCCTTTCCCATGTGTCTGCACGGATTATCTCTTTTCTTTGAATTCATCTTTCCACTCCTATTTCCTCTCCCATCTTATCTTTCCTTCCCGCTCTCTCCATTCTTGGAACACGGGAACACGAATATGCAGTTCATTTATTGGAGTCTCTTCAATCGTGCGATTAGCTTGTGTGATATGCAATCTTAGCTATATCTCTACTAATCCTTTCAATTCAAATTTCTCCACATGTTCCTTAAAACCCCGAGTTATCCACCATGTACCAATCTCATTCTTGAAGGGATAAATGGATAAAGCATTCAGTACATCTACATAGAGGGAAATCCAGCTTCCTGCAATCCCGTGAGTGAAAAACAATACTTCCTGCTTTCACAATTAAATGGCCTGATTCTAGTTTTAAGACTATGGCCCATTGTTGTGCAGTCGCCCTCCAGAGAAATTCCCCTCTGCTCTCCTCTCCCTGCTATTATTCTTCCTTCTCACCTCGCTATTCTGTCCTTATTCTTCTTCTCTCTCCTCTCTCTGTCAGGGACAACAACAACAATAATTACATTTTATACAGCGCATATAGCGGCAGATGGACGTTCCAAAGCGAAGAGTGTAGGATCTGTAGCCTAACACTAACCCTAGGGATGGTGATATAGATGGTATGGACTAGGAAACTTGTCGAGGGACTTGAGGCGTGGCATGCAGGAAGCAAGGAAGTGAGTGAGGGGGAATACGTGTGGGATGGAGTTCACAATATTGGTGCAGCTAGGCTGAAGGGGTTAATGATAGTGCGATGGATATGAAAGGTGGAATAGGTCAAGGAGCAGAATAGAGGGTTAATTAAAAGCTGTGATGAAAACAGGATTCCGAGGCGAATTTCGGATACATGATTAGAAACCACACTCACCGATGAAGAAAAAGATCAGTTTCATCTTGACTACTTGGAACACTTGTTGAGGAGCAGCCAGTTTAGGTGAGTGGGTGTATCCCTGTGGGATTCCACGTATTTGGGGCGAAACCTTACGGAGAAGGTCTGAGGAGCTGCTCCTGACTTGACCACTCCATCTGACTGATCTCTGTGATCTTGAATCATACACTTCACTGTGACACGGGCAAACGCTGAGACTCAGTCTCTCTCTAAGCTGACCACATAATAGCAGAACTGATCATGTTCTCTCTTCTTGGAACGACTGTCATCAGCACCCCCACCCACTGAGAATCTGCAGTTTTTGCAAACACTCAGAGGCCTGATCGTAGGGACGGACGGTCTGAACTCGACAAACAGTGGAAGTTCAACAGTGTCCACATGGGACAAGCTATGTGGCTTTAGTGCCTTAACCGTCAGCAATTACACCTACCCTATGAGGGATATAAAGGCACTGAATATGGTGTAGATGAGATTTACCAGGATGGAAACTATAGGAACTGGTATTGTCTCAGAGTAGAACATTTTGAAATGATCGTTAAAAGATTTATTCAAAATTAGAAAAGGTTTTGCAAAAGTAGAGACGGAAAACGTGTTTTGAGTTAATTGACAACAAATACCAGTTGGGATCCAAAACAAGCAGATGCATGTTTTTTTTAATAAAACATAGCCCTAAAGTTAAGACCTCAACCTGACCCTTAGCCTAATCCTCCCCAGAAACCCCATCATTAGAGTTTTCAGTTGATTTGTTGGAAGTTAACAAAAAGAGAAAATTTGAAACATAAAAATAGACAAAATTGTGAGAATCTGAAAGAGGAAGAATGGGTGACGAAAAGGGGCTGAGCTGTGAAATCGGATCTCTGTAGTTGAAATTTATATAGATATCTTCACAGTTATTGCGACACTTCATCAGAGCATTATATTGCAAAACTCTGCAAAGGCTGCTCAAAAGAAAAAATGAATCTCACTTATTTGTCTCTTTCTTTTTCTGTTTCATTGCCCCTCATTTGTTCTCTCTCTCTCTCTCCATCTTTCTCTCTCACTCACACACAAACGCATATACACATGCATACACATACCGTGTTTTCACAGTCCGATTCACTATCTAACTCTCAGTCTTTCTCTCACACACTGCTTCTCTCAAACTCTCAGTCCTTCACTCTCCTGCTGAGCGTCTCACAATCTTAGTTAATCACTTATTGACACTTGTCTCTGAAACTCCCAGTCGCTATCGCTCTCTGTGTCACACAAACTGTCCCTTACACTCTATCTCACTGTTACTCCATGTCGGTCTGCTTCTATGAGCCTGTCATGCCAGATGATAAATTTGAGTTACAATTTATTCCATGTCGATGATGTTATCGATGCTGCAATGCTTTTGCTAAAAGGGAAATGAGATTCTGCATGTGTTAGAATCCATACCAGCACATTGTGAGCTGTCTGAAAGGGCTATTCTTGAACATGGGACATAATTGCAAAGGCTGATGTGTAGCTGAACAACTATGGTAGGTTTATCCAGCGTTACCGGATAAGAAGCACAAACCTGCAAAGGGTGCGAATACATTTAAAGTGATAGTTATCTGGACACTAATCAAGTCTCAAAGGTTAATATTATTAATCATTCGATTTGATATAGCGCCTTATCACGCGTTCTATGTATCTCAAAGCGCTTCACAGAATATATTGTAAAATGAATTATTCGTAGATTTTTGGGCGAAATGCAGTTGCCCACAGCAGTCATTACTTGAAATAACCGAATTATTATTCTAATTTTTTGAGTCAGTCTCTTTCTCTCTTTATCCATCTCGGTGTTTCTGTCGGTTTCCTTCTCTGAACGTCTTGTGTGAGATCGTAGGATTGGGGTCCAGTTTGTGCAATGTTTAGGAGAGATGTTCAAGATACTGCACAGCATTTCCTAAAAGGAGAAGTGAGTTTCTATGTGAATTACACTTCACACATCTCAATTCATGTCGTATGAAAGGGTTAATGCTGAACATAAAAAAGAAATATTATTTAAATTTGTAGAGCGCCTTTCACTTCGGGAGGACTGTGTGATGTGTAGCTGAACCACTGTTGTAGTTTTAGCTGAGCATCGTCACCGGATGTAAAACACAAACGACACAAACCTCCTAAAAAAGGGCTCCCACATTTCCCTGCAAAAGAGAGAGTGGGAGGCTGTATGTGGGGGAGGGGAACTTTATCTGTGTGTGTGTGTGATAGAGAGAGGGGAGGCTGTGTGTACGTAGGGGTGCGGGAGTTTTGTATATGTTGAGGCTCTGTGTGTATGTGGGCGGGCTGTGTATATGAGGCGACGGTGTTTGGGGGGGGTGTGGGTCCGGCCTCTTTGTGTATGTGAGAATTGGGGCTTTGTGTTTGTGGGACGCTGTGTATGTGTATGTGAGTTTATTGCTTGTCCATTTATTTCTGTGAGGGGGACTGTGTTTAGTGCGTGCATCGGTGCGCTGCGTATGTTAGAGGAATGTGTGTGTGGTATTGGTGGAGTGGGAGATGGGGAGACGGGCGACTGTATGTGTGGAGGGGAGTGGGTTCTCCACATGTCAATCACTAGTTACCAGAGGCAGAGTGGGCGTGTCCCACACTCCTGCCAATCACTGGTTACCAAAGACAGCGTGAGCGTGTCCCACAGTCCTGCCAATCACTATTTACCAGGCAGTCAGTGGGCAGGTCCCTCCCACACAGCCTCGCGGCTCATACCGTTATGACATCACTTGCGTCTTGTCCGTTGGCGGCAGCGGCTCAAGAGAAAAAAGCAGCAGCAACAATGGCGGCGACAGAGAGCGAGATTCTGAGACCCTGCAGAGAGAGAGAGGGGGTCACACTGAGGGATAGAGACATGTGTGTGTGTGTGACGGATGATGGTGGGCTGTGCGTGTGAGTGGGCACGTGTGTGTGAGAAGTTTTGTGTTGTGGGGCTATGTGTTGGGTGGGTTGTATGTGTCTATGTGTATGTTTATGAGTTGGAGCTGTGTGGGGGTGGGTATGAATAATAGACACAGGGAGAGATATAATGTTATCATTGTCTGTGTGTGTCTCTCCCTGTCAATGTATGTGGGTTCGAGGACGGGTGTTGGGGGGGTATTCCGCGTATGCGTGTGGGAAGTGTGTGTGCGAAGGGTGTTGGGGCCTGGTTGATTGCCCTGGGGGTTTTTTAATTATAGTGTATTGGTGTGTATTTGTATACATGGGATTGGGATGCTGTGTGCGGGATACAGAGAGAGATAGACAAAGGCTAGTGTGTGTGTATGTCTCGGGTTGTTTGTGTGTCAGCGCCTTGTGACATCCTCCCAACGTCACAAGCGCTCTATCAATCTACCTTTGTTGTTATTTTGTTGTTTGTGTGTCTCAGAGACACGGAGTCAGATGTGGGTCTCTGTTTTAGTAGATCACAGGCTGTTGAGAGGTCTCTATCTCTCTCGGTGTCTCCTGAAGGCCGGAAGCATAGGGAGAGTGACACTATTGTTCTGTTTGCAGCCTGAGATACACTCACAGAGAGAGTGAGACACCCGCAAACACATACTCACAGGCCTCTGTCTCTCCATGTCTCACGCACACAGCCCGCGTTCACTAACCATCAGATGTCACAGACATTCACTTGGATAAACTTACGTACACATCTACACACACACAGACACATTGTAGTCCGTTCCCCCCTCCCCATGTTTCTCTGATAATAATATTGGACGCTGTTGGACGCATCTTATCGTTTTTACAGGATACACTTTAAAGTGCAGTGACTGTGTTTGGTGGGCGAAACATTGCAGTGAATTGTGCAGAGCAACAACTTATGAATAGTCATGGATTGAGCGACAACAGTATTGTTATTATTAAGGGACCGTTAGCCAGGTAAAGCGATCACTAATCGACGAGCAAGCATTTTCGGAACTACTGGTAGCTCAGGGAAAAACCTTGCACAAGTTTTCTTACTCCACAAACAGGCCTGATAAAAACACATATCGATCACTTCAATCCACGACTGTTGTGGGACAGTCTTGTGCAATTGAAGGCTACGATTCACCCACAAACCTATAGTCGCTTCACTTTACTGTATATTACACGCAGAGCTTTAAGATGTCTAGAATACATGATAAGGCACTATATCAAAAGCAAGGATTATTATTATCACTGTTGGTCAACATACAATTATGGAAAGTAAAGAAAACAACTCCAAATTTAATCTTATCCTACCTAGGAATCCAGCCTAGGCCCTCTCACTAGCTAATTGTAATGTACACATACACACACCCAAACACGCAATCTCTCATTCCCACACTCATATACACTCCCTCTCACATTCACGCACTCTCACGTACACACACACTGACGAGACAAACAGTCATGTACATTGACTCTCACACACGACAAAGACAGAAACATTGGCTTCCATATTTTGCTCACAAAACATACAGTCATCTTAAACTGTTGTATATGCAGTAAAGCATTTTGAGATGTCCCAAAGATGGGATAAAGTGCTATATCAAATGCAAAGTTTATTATTGTGATTAGACACAGAGAAACATAGCGAGAGGGGCCTAAAGTGTTTCGCTGTATGTGTGTGTGAGAGAATGACTGAATGCGCAATGTCATTTGTGATTTCTGATTTCCAGAGACAGAGGCCTGTATGTGAGAGACAAACAAAAAGGCCTGCGTGAGTGTCTCTAATTGGTTGTATTTCAGTCTATAGAGAGATTGTTAGTGTTTCTCTCTGTGTGTGTGTGTGTGTGTGTGTGTATGTGTGTGTTACGGTCTCAGTAATATAGAGACACATTGAGGCAGAGAGAGGGGATTCCAATGTTTTTCTGTGTCTGTACGTATGTCTTTGTCTTCCATTGTGTGACTCTCTCGCTGTGTGTAACTCAGTGTATGTAAGTCCCCGAAACACAGAGACCACCAATGTATATGATTGAGTGGCAATTGTATCTGTGCATTTGTGCACCCTGCATTTGTGTGTCAATCGCTGTCTTGAATATGTTCAAGAAATGAGCATCCGCAGCACTTCGGGATTGAGAGTTCCGTAAAGTTACTACAATCTGAGCGAATAAATGTTTTCTCCACTCAGTGCAAAATGATTCACCCCTAATCTTCAGACTGTCACCCCTTGTTACAGTTTCTCCAACCAGGTTCTACTCTGTCTGCCCCCTTAATAATCTGATACTTTTCTGTAAGAAGACCTCCAATTCTTCTATATTCTAGAGCATATAGGCCTAGATCGCTCAACCTATCCAATTAGCTCATTCCATTCATCCCAGGTACCAAACTAATGAAGCTAAATTGTACCCACTCCAAGGCGAGCACATATTTTCTAAAATATGGAGACCAAAACTTGACACAGTATTCCAGATGTGGTCTCACCAAGACCCTAAAAAACTGCAGCAAGCCTTCCTTACACTTATATTCTAACCATTTTATAATGAACGCCAACATACTGTTAGGCTTCCTAACTGCTTTCTGTATTTGCAAGCTAACTTTTTGTTACTTGTGTGCAAAGACAACCAAGTCCCTCTGAAAGGTAACACAATTTAGTCTCTCGCCTTATAAAGAATAATCTGCAATACAGTTTTTACCATCTAGTTGGATGAATTCACACTTCCCTACGTTATACTTCATCTGCCACCTACTTGTCCATTCAACAAGCGTAACTATGTCGCGCTGCATTTTACAAATGTGACCACTGGTGTTTAGTCTCCTTCGTAATTTAGTTTCATCCGCGAATTAGGATATTTTAACTATGGGTACAGGTTTTTGGTTGAGGTGTGTGCGTACTTGTGTTGGGAGTGTTAACGGGGTTTGTGTGTTTGAGGGTTGTGTGTGTGAAGGAGGCTTGTGTTGTTGACGGGGTTTAGTTGTGTGAGGTGGTGCGTGTGTAAAGGGGTGTTGTCTGTAAGTGAGGGTTTGTGTGTGAGGGGAAATTTGTGTGTGTGAGGGTTGTTGTGTGTCAGGGATTGCGCGTGTGTGTGTGGGGGGGGGGGATTGTGTTCCTGAGATGGTGTTGAGTGTGTGAGGGAGGCATATGTGTTTGGAGTGTTGTGTTTGAGAAACAGGGAGGTATTGTTTAAGTGAGGTGGGGATGTATGTGTGAGAGGAGTTTTGTGTGTTTAAGGGAGAATGTGTTGGAGTGGGTTCTCTGTGTGGGATGTATGTGAGATGGGTGTGTAGTAGGCTTGGGTGTGTATTTGGTGGTGTGGTTCGTTGTGCGCATGTGGGAAGATGTGTGTGGGCGGGAGGGGTTTCTGTGGAGTGTATGCAGGTTGTATGCTTGTGGGGATGGAGTGTGTGTGGGGCTGTTGTGTGGGATGGGTGTGCATGGGTTTGTGTGTATGGGTTGTTTGAGGAGCATGTATGGGTATATGATGTAGTGGTGGGTGTGTGTGGAGGTAGGTTTTTGTGGGGGGACTACAAGTTGGTGCATATGTGTATTTGTGTGAGGGAGCGTGTATAGGGAGGATATGTGTGTGTGAATGTGTTCCCATTGAGTGTCTGTGTCTGCGTTTCCTGATGACCACAAGCACGTGCATGTGTGCGAGAACCAAAGAGAAACAGACACAGGGGCATGTGAGGGTGTGTGTGTGTGTCTCCCTCTCTCTATCTGTATGTGTGTTTCTCCCTCTCTCTCTCTCTCCCACACGTTCAGCATGTGTGGCCTGTGTGTATGTGTCTCCCTCTCTTTCGATTTGTGAGTCTTGTGAGACTATGTGTTTTGGTATGACTCTCCACTTGGAGACTATGAGTTTCATTCCCTCTGTGTGAATATGTATGTGTGTCTCACCTCTCTATCTGTATGTGTGGGTATGTCCTCCACTCTCTCTGTATGTGTGTGCTTCCCCGATCTCTCTCTGCATGCGTCTCCTCCATCTCGCTCTATAAGTGTGTTTTTAACCTCTACCCACCGCCCTCTCTCTCATTATATGCTTGCATCCCTTTCCCAGTGTGTTTAAGGCCCGTGAGTGTGTTGCTCTCAGTATAGGAGGCTGCGAGTATATTTCCATGTGTGTCTCCATCTCTCGGGTTTGTTTGCGTGCCCCAGAGACACCGTGTTTTACACAGACTGTGGTTGTCTCTCCACGTCTGCACGTTTCTCCCTCTGTGAGTGTGTGTGTGTGTGTGTGTGTGTATTTCAGGCTGCTGTGTGATCTCTCTCTCTTCCTGTATATGTCAGGATATATAAATATGTATCTCTTTCACACATCTATGTATATATGTATATCTCCCTCTCTGCCACATTCTCTCCCTCTCCCTGCCTGTGTGCTTCAGACTGTAGAGAACTCTCTGTGTCTCACCTTCTCTCCATTGTCTCTGTCGCTGCCATTTCGGACTTCAATCACGTGACGGGTTCAAGCAGATTCATGAAGCAGCTTGTCTCACGCCCACCCGTGACGTCAGCACCTAACCGATCTACTCTCCCCCTACACGCCCACCCGGACCCTCCGTTCAACAGGACTTGGCCTACTCCAAGTCCCCCGCCCGAACCGCCCCACCATCGGAGACCGGGCCTTCAGTTTCTCCGCTCCCACCTTATGAAATGCCATCCCTCAATCCCTGCGTTTCGCCTCTTCCGTTTCCTCTTTCAAGGCCGGTTTGAATACTTTCCTCTGCGATCGTACCTTTTGTTCCACAACGAACTCTTTTACCTCCCCTTCGTGTTTCACCCCTTCCCAAACACTTCACTCCCAGCTCGGGTCACACGCCTCTAGTTCAGCGCCTTGCGACGTCCTCCCGACGTGAAAGGCGCTCTATAAATGTAATTTGTTGTTGTTGTTGTTGTCTCCTCCATCCCCCGCTGAGATGGACAGTCGCGTTTCCCTGGTAACCGATGATTGGCAGAAGAGGCGGGGAGACACGCCCACATACAATAGCTTATACAGTATGCATAAGTGTTTGTTTCGGTAATGTTATTATTGCTTCTGTTTTATTACTGTTTCGGTTAAGGCTGCTGTTGTTATTGTTAATCTCAGTGAAGTCTAGAGCTCTTCGGATTCTGCCCCGGCGGGACCTTCTTCAACAAAGAGCTCTCCGGAAATTCTGCCAGGGCAAGAAATAATTCAAAGACAACAATCGCCTATTACTGTGGTTCTCTTGTTGTTTGCAGTGTTTTATAAGGTGCTGCGTTTTTATTTGTGGTGTTTTATAATGAGTTTGACAACTAAGAATAAAAACAAAATTCAACCAACAATCTATCATCAGTTATGTTCCAGCGTTAAAGATTGAGATCAATGCACCGGTCTTTAACAGTGGTATGTGACAATGCGATTCTATGTGAGAGATGTGAGTGCGTGGTGTATAGTGGATGAGTGCGTCTGTGTGGGGACATATTTACGTGGGATATGTGTGTGAGGTATGGTTGTGTGTGTGGTCGGTGGCGGGGTGATTGATTAAAGCGTTTCTGTGCCTGTGTGTGTGTGTGTGTGTGTGTGTGTGTGTGTGTTAGTGTTTGTCGGAGAGTGTGTGTACGAGCGGAGGTGTATGTGTCTGAGGCTTGTATCAGTCACAGACAAGGAGAGAGATACCGTAACTTGTGAGTGTATATATGTGTGTCTCTCTGTCTTTCTGTTTATGTGTGTGTGTCCCTTTCCCCATGTGTTTGTGCATCTCAGAGTCACATGGTCAGATACAGAGGACTGAGTGTGTTTCTCTCCCACTTTCACTTGGGCACACAGAGTCAGACACAGATGCCTGTATTTGAGAGATGCTGAGTCAATCTATCTCAGTCTATAGATTGGATTTCACTGTTTCTCTCACTCTCTCAATGTGTACATAGACACATTGAATCGGAGGGAGGGGATTTGTAAGTATGTCTGTGTCTTTCTCTGTGTGACTCATTCTCCCTCAGTGTGTATCAGTACCCCAGAGAAACGCAAAGGCCAATGCATTTGTTTGATACTAAATAGTGGGTGAGTTGCCTCTCTATATTTCTCTCGCTGTTACCTTCACTCCCTCTCTCCCTCAACTTCTGTCTTTCCACATTCACTTACTTTATCTCTCTGTGTCTGCCTTTCACTTTCTCTCTCGTTCCTCCTCTCCATCTTTGTTACATTCTCTCTCTTTCACATTTCCTCGTACTCCATCTCACATTCTCATCTTCTCTCTCAATTCTCTCTTTATTTCACTTTCTTTCTCTCTCCTTCAAACTTATCTCTCATCTCTCACGTTATCTCTCTCTCTCTCTCTTTCATCTTCACTCACTCTCTCTCTCACGCTGTATACCTCTCGCGCAACTCCTCTCTTTGGCTCTTTCTCTCACATTTTCTCTTTCAACTTTATTTTTTTCTCTCTCTCCCTCTCTCATTTTCTCTCTATCTCTTTCAACTTGTCTCGATTATCTTCTCTCTCTGTCAGCCACCTTCTCTCTCTCATCCTCACTCTCTCTCTCTCTCTGTCGCCTTTACTTTCTCTCTCCTTCGCATGTTTCTCTCACACCTACGCTATTTCACCATCTCTCTCTCAAACTCACTCACTCACTCACTCACTCATTTACTCAGTCCCTCCCTCTCTCTCTCACTCCCTCCCTCCCTCTCTCTCACACTCCATCCCTCCCTCACTCACTCACTGAATCACTATCAGTCACCTCCTCTCTCACACACACCCACCTTCTCTCACTTTTGTGCTCAGTCGGTCGCCTCCACCACGGACACATGACTCACGTAACAGGAAGACTGTATCTCAGGCACTGAACTGAAAAGAGAACTGGAATGCTCATCTCCATTCACAATGCACAGACAGAGGTGTCGTCGTCAATCCGCCATATTACATAGTCCTCGAATACAATATTCAGGTATACAAGGGGTGGGGGAGAGTGGGAGGGGGGGCGAGGGAGGGAGAGAAAGGGAGAGAGGGGGAGAGACAAGGGGACAGGGAGGAGCGGGGCAGAGAGTGAGATACCGGGGAGAGATACAAGGGGGCAGAGAGGGAGGTGGGGCAGAGAGACAGGGGGAGAAGAGAACCAAGGGGACAGGGAGGGAGGGGGTTGGGGAGAGAGTGTGGGGGAAAGTGATAGTATACAATATGTATGATAGATGGATAGATGGATAGATGGATAGATAGATAGATAGATAGACGGACGGACGGACTATCTCCCCCCTCTCCCTCTCTCTCCCTTCTCACACTCTCTCCCCTGTCACACTCTCTACCCGTCCCCCTCTCCCTCTCTCTCCCCTGTCACACTCTCTCCCCTCTCTCTTTTTCTCTCTCCCGTATCCCTCTCTCTCCTGTCACACACACTCTAGACGCATCGAGGACTAACCAAAATGTCTATCTCGGAAAATCAGTAGCGACACTTTGTGGAGTAGATGAGCATTTCATGTCTCTTTTCAGTTCAGTGATCATAGGTCGTCGCCGATTGATGACACGTTTTGTCTGCGCGACAGTTTTGTGTTTGACAGGAATTAAGGCACCACTCCCCAACCGGGAGCCGCCATTTTGTACGACACTGCATATCCCCCGCCGCTGGTGGAGTCGCCATGTTGTACGGTACTGCACGCCCCTCCCCCCACCACCCACACGCCGCGCTGGGAGCCGTCATGTTGTTAGGCAGCAATTCGCCACCCCGCTTGGAGGGGAGCCGCCATGTTTTTTGGCACATCTCTTCCCACACCCCCCCCCCCCCTCATCTTGAATCCGCCATGTTGTACGGCATAGCTTCCTCGCTCTGTGTGTGTACCTCTTGGTGCGCACTCGCTCACCTGATTTCGTCAGCATTTCTGTGCTCACTTTCTGTGGTGAAAGTTTATTGATCAATTGATCAAGCTACATCAAATGAGTTCTGCTGGAGTTATTGACAATTATTTTACCATCAGATTTCACTTCAAATATATACATTATATATGTCCAGAAGTTGTGATAAAGCGCTGTGTCAAATTCAAGGATTATTATTATTATATATATCTCCCAAACTTCCCCTTCGTCCCTCTCTCTCACCATAAATCATCACGTCGATTGTCTCAGTCTCAGTCAGGCCATCTCAGGTGACGTCAACACATCTAAAATGCCTTTCTGACTCAAGTGACCTCTGCTGCTCCCTCTCATTATCTCATGAAAGGTCAACGCATCAATCTTCTTGCGCCCTCCTATGAGGTCAGATCAGTAGTCCAGCCGCGACTCGCTGGTATCCAATGATAGACAGGAGAGGGACCCGCCGACTGTCCTCCTGGTAACTAGAGATTCACAGGAGAGAGGGAGACACGCCCACGTTCTCCTTGGTAACCAGTGTTTGCCAGGAGAGAGAGAACCGCCCACTGTGTCCCTGTTAAGCAGTCAATAGGTGGACAGAGAGAGACCCGCCCACTGTCTCCCAGGTATTCAGTCATTTACAGATTAAAGACCTGCCCACTGTCTCCCAGGCAACCAGCGATTGACAGGAGAGAGAGAGAGAGACTCGCCCACTGTCCTATTCATGTATTGTGGAGATTATTCTTCTGTGTGTGAGCTCTTTCTCCCACACATTTTCTATCACTCAGTAAAGTAGAGTGACTGTGTGTTTGGGGGGAGCGTGAAGTGCAGTGGCTTTCTGTTTGGTGTCTCCCTCACACACACACACAGTGGGGCAGACTGTTGTGAGATGGATCAAGAATCACATCTTTAATAACCAGTCATTACAATGTACAGATTACATTACACTAACAATGATTATTATACATTGTGTGGACAGTCACTGCTTCAGTCGCAGTCTCAATAACACACTCAGCTCAGCTGTGGATTCCCGCAGTGTCACCAACTTTCTCTGTCCTTCTGCACTGATTCCACCTCCCAACACACATCCCTATCCACCAAGCCTGAAAAAAATTAAACAGCAAATAAAACATCGGATCACAATATAGACTGCAAACTCTTCACATTGCAGGTTAACCAATCAATAAATCCCCACAAACTGTTTCCATCCGGATACCTAACTCGTTCTCTGTGTGTTTATCACATCAATCACTGGCAAAAACAGTCACCAGTTTCTCCCCAGGATGGTGCAGCTCCGCAAAAGCGGGAAAGATAGTGGATAGAGCCGCCTGTGAAAGCGTTAATCTCCAATCCCAGTTCCCTCAGTGAGCGGTTTGTACTGAGAGCAGAGACGAGATCATCAGTGCAGTCATCGCTCAGTCTGATCGAGCTTGGAGATCAGACACACAGATACAAAGCAGGGATCAATTCGAGGCGCAGGGACACAGAGAGTGTGCTAGGGAGGGAGAGGTTCAGTAACTGTTGGAGTATAAGCAGCTAAAGCTGCAGAACTTCGTCTGTGATGCCCTTTCTGGGACACCTCCCCCTGTTTCTTGGCTGGGATCCTCCTCCCAACCTGCAAATACTGTCGTATTAACAGGAACTGTGTGTGAACAATCTCTGCTCCCATTGATTTCCTCTCCACATCCTGTCACTGAGCCAGTCCTTGTACGTTAGGATCTCAGCATCATTATTACTGCCCACACCGGCTCTGGATAATAATAATCGGAGTGTATATCCAGCTATTGAAAACTAGTCCACAGTCTGTTACTTAGTCCAGTTCCAGTATTCTACTCTCCGGCTGCCTCGGAGCCTCACAATTCTCTTTTCTCCAGAATCTCCCAGTTTACTGCCTGGATACAGAGACAGAGATACAGTGGATATAGTGTATCAATAAAATACACATTGGCAGTTATATACAGGAGTATTTGACGTGGACCCACCCACCAAATATGTATTTCCATTACCGCCCCTCTCCGCATTCCGAAGTGATTTTTCCCTCCGGGATTTTTTGTTTCATTCCATCGTCAGCAACACCAGCTGCTCTCCATCCCGTGGCACCTTCCCGTGCCAACACAGGAGATGTAATACCTGCCCTTTCACCTCTACCCAAACCACAATCCAGGGACAAAACAGCTTCCATATGCGACAGGATTCACATGTTTTACCAACAATGTAGTATACTGCATCTGCTGTTCACGATGTGGTCTACGCTACAATGCGGCAGGCTAAGCGCAGATTGGGAGACCGATTTGCATTGCATATTCACTCTGTACGGAAGGTCAACCCTCATGTTCCTGTATCCCTCCATTTCAACTTCGCTCACATTCAGAGGATGGTTTTACCATCCACGGTTTACTGTTTTCCAGTGGCCCACAGTGAAAGCTTGATGAACAACACCTCATCTATCTTCTGGGGACCCTACAGCCCTCTGGCCTCAACATTCATTTCAGCCACTTCAGGCGAAATTCTCCCTCCACCATCACAATCGTTACCCAGACACCGCTTGCCTCTCTGGTGTTTTGTTTGTTTATCACCAATAAACACGCCTTCTCCCCAGTTTCGTTTAAACACAACCCCTATTTTTTCTCCCACTTACATCGTTATAAAATTTTCAATCCACCACTTAACATACTCTTTTTCTTTATTTTTATTTGTCGTTTGACTTCTTTGTCTCATTTTTCTTCCATGCCCTGCCCTCTCAACCCCACCCACCAGCCCCACCCCCACCACCACTACGCTCCGCGTCTCTAACTTGTCCTTAATAACCTCTCCCTCCCAACATGCCCCAGTTCCGACAAAGGGTCGTGGAACCTAAAAGTTAACTCCTTTTCCTTTTTCTATGGATGCTGCCTGTCCTGCTGACTTTTCCCACAAATACCTGTTTTTGTATCCGATTTCCATCTTCTGTAATATTGTATGTTTTATTTTATAGAAGCATGGTAGGAGCATCCACGATTACTTGACCCGCCGGGTATCGAATCAAACTCAATGGATTGTGACGTGAGTGCTCTACCGAGGATTTACACAACTCTACTGTTTATTTTAACGCTGTGCATTTATGTTCAAAAACAAGTCTTCAATAGACAGCTTGGCTTGTGGTGAAAGCAGATCCTGTGAGACATACATCACTGCGGGCAGAACGCTCGCTCCAATACTGCCTCACAAAGCCAGAGTAGTTATTGTACGAGTCTGTCACTGATTCACAACACTGTGGAGCTGAATGCACAGTAATACACAGCCGAGTCAGACAGCTCCAAATTGGAGATAGTTAAACCTGTGAATTTTCTTGAAGTCTGCAGCACAATCGAGAAACGAATTTGAGCAAAAGCTGATTTATCTTCATATGTAGTAGTACATCTCTGTAGGATATATTGGGGTTGACCCGCTATGAGTTGTCGATACCAGAATAAACAATAGTCTGTCAGTGATGTTGCATATTTATAATCCAAATTCATCTCTCCTCCTGCTGTCCCAGTCACCGAAGGCACCGACTGAGAAACAGAATCTCCGCGGATCATTTCTGAAAAACAAGTGTCAAACAGAACCAGCATTAACGAGATCCTGATAAACAAATTTTGGTAGTTTGGTGCAGCGTCTTAGCACGTAGTTCAGACATCTCAATTCCTTTCCATCGATATGCTGTAAAATAATTTAACTGTAAATATATTTTTGGTTAAAATGTGGCAGCTAATTTTGCACAGAAGTTTTCAAATAGTCGCGGAATAATTGAACAATTTATCATTATGTTTGTTTTTTAAAGTATAACTAGCTCTTTTTAAAAGAGGGGTAGACATTTATTTTAGGAGGATGGGTTTTGCGAGGTTATGCTCAGCAAACTGGAGTGTGCGATTAAACTGCTCTTTTTAAAGTGCCAGCGCAGACTCGCTTGACGAAATGTCTTCCATTTTTGCCGTAAGATTCCATGATTTTATCCCTCAAAACAATATACGTCAATCGACATATAGCGTGATTTCCTTACTGATTGCTAGGTAAATAGAGACGAGTGGAGTAATAACAAAATTACGTTGAATTATGTCTAAAGTAAGGAAAGTTGCCGAATAATTTGCCTTACGGGAATCGAACCCGGCTTCTCTTTTTTGCGGGACTTTCCCTCCGAGCACTGCGCTACATGACTCCAATAATTAATTCCACAACCCTTTATTGTGAGGCGCTCTGAGAAGCTCTCCAGCGTGGAGGGCGCTCTACATATCGAATTTCGTATTGTTGTAAAAGCTGGTGAACAATGACTCAATCATTGACTATTTGACTCAATGGATTACCATTGGCTGTCAGAAAGGCAGCCAGTGAGACCCAGATCACAAACCCCCCCATCCTAACAGCTCTATCTGAAGATGCGCATTATTTGTCTATAAGTTATTTATGGTCTTTGGCTACAGGTCCCGGAAGTGATGACGTGTGCTGTCATTTGCGTCGTCCAATGGGTAAAGTGGCAAACATCCACGTCAGGAACACTTACTCATCAATTACTTGTAGATGATAGTAAGAAACCGTACCAAGATACGATCGTGGAGTATCACTGAACAGAAGGAAGCCAATGAGCCCCATTCACACAAATATGTGTTCCATTGTAAATAGCTGACCAATTGCTTTGTCAAATCGTATTATGCAAATTCTGAAACATAACAGCAACAACTTCAACCACATTTCATCTGTAGAGCGGCTTTCGTGTCGGGGGAACACCAAAAGTCGCTGACCAGTTAGGTCGGGATACGAAATGGATGAGAGTGCTTCGAGTCAAGTGCAATGGGACGAATAGTGGGAAAGCGGGGAGAGCTAGTAGGGGAGGGAGAGTGCTGGCAGCGCAGGGAGAGAATTGGGAGGGGAGGGAGAGAGTTGGTAGTGTAGTGAGAGAGTTGGGAAAGGAGGGAGAGAGTTAGGATGGCACGGTCGAAGAGGAAGTTCTGGAGAACGGCCTTGAAGGAGGAAATTAGTGGAAGGGATTGCGGGATGGATTTCCAGATTATCTCTGGGTTAAAGTCAAGCGTCTGGGTTAAAGCATACAACTTCTGCATATTTTCTCAATTATCTGTAATCCGCTCAACAAATTCAGAAGCTGAAAATATATTAGGTCAGGTGTATCTCATTCAGCGTTTTCCCTTTTCTCTCCCTTTTCCCCAATAACATTCACGTCAACAGTACGCCCAGGGGCTCTGAAATAAGCGCAAAGTAAGCAAAGTTGGCTTTACACGCTTCAGTGACATATTGTAAACATAAAGTGCATCTGTTAATGTTTAAGAGTTTTTATCGGAATAAAGTATCCGTTAAAATTACGTTTCACACACAAAACACGAAGGTCATATAAGTTTATGTCCCTGATGTTTGTACAGTCAAGCTTCACTGATACCAAGAGAAGTAAAATCTGTTGCCGGCTTATACATGGCTTCATCATATCTCGGCTCCACTACAGAAAATCTCCACGTCGGCCTCCCCAGCTTCTCCATTCACAGGCTGCAGATCATTCAGAACTCTGCAGCGCCGATAATCTCCAGCTCTAGTCTCCGCGACCACATCACTGCCACCATGGTCAATCTCCTTTGGTTACACATCACCCAGAGGATGGAATTCATGATCCTCGTCCTCACCTTCATGTCAATTTACGGACTTGCCCACGCCTACCTCTCCGACCAGATCAGCCTGCCCACCTCGTCCACTCAGCAGACTCTGGTCTACTCCGCGTCCACCGCCCTAGCCGCCTAACCATTGGTAGGCCGAGCTTTCAGTCTAGCTGCCTCCACTCTTTGGCATTCCATTCCGCAATCCCTTTGCCTCGCCGCCACCTTTCCCTCCATCAATGCCGGTCGCAAGAACTTCACCTTCGACCGCGCTTTTGGCTCACCTCCAAACTGTTCCCCCTCTCCCACTCTCCTTCCCCCGACCCTGATTCTGCCCCCACCCTAGCTCCGGTCCTGATCTGAATATTCAGCGTCTTGGGACGTCCTCCCGACGTGAAAGTGTAAATGTTAAAATGTATAATTCCCGTATCAATGTTTCTTTTTGCTGTTTTTTCTGCCAAATATGCAAAAGTATTGAGAAAGTAATATTAGATGAAGTATAAGTGGATGTATTATTCAGTTAATTTCACAGCGAATTCACTGAACAGTACATTAAGTGTAGCATATTGAGGCGACTCGCAGCCATGATGAAGCTCTGTATCAAATATAATAATTATTGTTATTCATTTCACTCTTTCCCTACATGAACCAGTCTATCATTGCTTCTGTTTGTGGTTGGAAATCAGTCAAGAGGTTCCTCTGAGACACAGCGGCAGAGTCAACATTTTGTCAAATAGTTCAACAGTCAGTCCAGCCATCTGTGCTGAGATTAAACAATTTATCTCCTATTACCAGGTTAATGTAAAGTGGGGCAGACTGACAGCGGTCTGATTGTAACATGGCTTGTGTGGTCGCATGTTAACACGTGGCTGTGTTAGATGCAGCCACAGTGACAGTCAATCACTTCAGATGGTAACGTATAATGATGTGAGAGATTAGCTGAGAAGCTGATGGGAGGGGAATGTGGTTTCCTCTTAGTCTGGCTGCTGAAGTACCTGCTCCCCGCAGGGCCTCAAGGCATGACCAAGACTCCGCACACGTTTCAAACAGACGGATCATCCCTATGTATAAAATGAAGGCAGTTTTTGGACGAGCCCTGCAGTGTAGTCAACCACAGTGTAGAGCCAAAAGGCACAGTAATACACTGCGATGTCAGATACCAGCAGCTCAGAGATGGATAATCTGGTGGAAAAAGTAGAATTCTGAAGTTGAGCAGAAAATCGGATTCCAAATCCTATTCGTTTAGCTGAATTATTACCCCCTGAATTTCTCCATATTATAAAGTCTGGATGTTTGGCAGGGCAATGTCTTTACCAGAAGAGAAAGTAACATCGTGCTATATTGTTGTAGCTACATATATATTTGTCTGTTACTCCATCTTTCTTCTTTCTGACAAATTCCTGAATGACAGAATCGCCAACACAGAGTTCTATAATTATAACAAAAGTAACAATAAAATTACATTGATATAGCGTCATTCACGCCTGGCTGACTTCTCAGTGTGCTGAACGTTTAGGCTGGGACCCTAGCAGGGGTGGAATGGTCAGGGTATGGTGAGGCGACAGTAGGAAAGAGTGGAGAGTTAGGAGGACAGCAGAAGCCACGGTCGAACAGGAGGGTCATGAGACCGGCCTCGAAGGAGGAAAGGGAGGACGCGAGGCGAAGGGATTGCAGGATGGAGTTCCGGAGTGTGGAGCCAGAAAGGCTGCAAGCCCGGCCACCGCTGGTGGGGCGGGGGACTTGGAGAAGGCCAAAGAGCGCTTAACGGAGGGGAAGTGCAGGCTGATAGTCAGACAGCAGTTTCACTTCACGGTACATTATGTGAAGCACTTTGACGAGTCTTACTATCAACTAGGCGTATGGTTCACCTCTGGTGGTGGTTTCATGTCTGTGTGATAATCACTTGTGCTGTGATCCCATTCCTGTATGAAAGTCAGAGAGACAGGAATGCCAAGCCGCTACTAATCACCGTCAGTTTGTGTACGAGTCTCCAACTGGTTGCCATCACTGTGCGTTTCGAGTGCGCAGTAATACACAGCGCTGTCAGGCAGCTCCAACCTTGAGATTGTTAAACGGGTGTGTTTGGTCGAGGTGTAGAGCTCAACAGAGATTCGATTTTCTGCAAAACGCGCTTGATCAGTTACGCCACGAGAATTCTTGTAAAGTATATACTGGATATGTTTGGCTTGTTGTTTTCGATACCAGTGCACGTAGTAGTTCCTCGAGTACGTATCGTAATGACATCCCATGGTTACACTTCCTCTCTCGTTCTCAGTCACTGAAGCCACATTCTGTGTAACAGTATTTCCATGCGTCAGGCCTGAAGCAAAAGACCATGCACTCCTGTGGTAGATTCTTTATAATAATATAATAATAAAAATTATGTTTGCATTTCGTAGAGCGCATATCACAACTGGTCGATTGAGTCCCAAAGCGCTTCACAAAATATTCTGTAACGTGGATTGAATGTAAATTTGTGGGCGAAACGCATTAGATTTGATTAGTGATTAGTGATTAGTGATTCTGCGCACAACAGATTCACTAATCACTAATCCACGAAAGCTTGTAGTGATTCTGCGCACAGCAGAATCACTACAAGCTTTCGTGGATTGAAATGACCTATTTTTTTACGTTGGATTTTGGTTTGGACGGATTGTTATTATGCATGTTTAGAGCATTCGCTTCGCAAATAATTAAGTATGCGTTTGATTCACATCCATGAAAGCACAAACGCGTAGGCAAGTTTACTGATTGCACGCACATCTGATTGTTACCTCACAGTAAGTAGCAAGCTAGTTGCTAGTGTATTAGCAATCCCTTTCGTAGGGAAACATAATTCTTTCCAAACCGTGCCGAAAAAAACTAATAAGGCGACTCATCTAAAGAAGAAAAATACAAACCGATTAAACAAAACTCTATTTGAAAATCGATTGCAATGTTCACCATTCTTACCAAGGATTACCTGTTAAAATGGTAGCCATAGCCATACATGCACTGATTCCCCCCATCCCCATCACACATTCCACAGCTAGGCTGTTTGTTGGTAGGATACTTGTGTTGGTCTGAGCCATTCAGCACTGAGACGGGTGAATCTTGATCGCAATGAACTCACTTCCTAACCATGTGACGTGGATATCAGCAAGGCAGTGATGCTAACCTGTCTCAGATGTTCCTGATGCTAGGGGGGCTGTTGGAAGCGTGAGTGTGCGTCCTTCGAGCCAATTCAGTTTGTTGAGTGGCCTGGCAGGGAAATGCGGACCCGATTTGTAGTGACTCAATATTACGTGTGAAGGCATCACAGAGGTAGGATGAGACAATGTCGTGGAGGGATTTGAAGGTGAGTGTGAAGCGTTTCAATTCAATCAGATAGGGTTTGGAAGGCATTGGTTATCGATTTGGGTCAGTGCATACACTCGCGGAATCATGTTTGTTAAAAGTGCAGCATCAAGTTAACAAACTCAAATTCAGGACGGTGTGAATGTCGCATTGCCACGAACCACGAGATAAAAGTCATCACACATTTTACGAATATTGATGGGAAAGTTATGGAGTTCAAATTGCCTATTGTGTTTGCCTACCCAATATAGAGAAAAACGTTTATGTTAAACGCACATTAAATTCATTTGCTACCGCATCATTTTTTAAATTATTATTGACTATAATAAGTAGTATTTTTATGATCATTATTATCTCTAACTTGAACATCGCTGCAGAAAACTCAAGGTTTATCAATACAGTATTAGTATTGGCAATAGTATTATTCATATCGTTATCCTGCTCTATTTGGAATTTGATACAATGCAATAAGCATTTGGTCACCTTTCTCACCCTGCTCCAGGCTCGTGCTCGGGATCCGTTATTGTGAAGCTCTCTGAGACGCCGTCCGTCGTGAGGGCGCTATATTAATCGAATTTGTTGTTATTACCTGTTGCAGCTGCCAAGGAAATTACTTGTGGACAGCGACGTTGGCAAATTGCATCAGTTGTAGTTGACGTATCATTAGTTCGCCATCTGGTGGTGGGATACAGCTACAGCACGTCAATAATTGATAATATTTGACAGCAAACTGCTATCCGGCTCGCTTTTCCCTCCCCTTTGATGAATCACGTTGTGTTTTTTGATGTTTTCCTACATTGTAAAATACACTTGCGTGTAACAGGACTCCCAGGAATCACGATCTTTGACCTTAGCTATGTGAGAATAACAATAGTATATTGAACATTTATAATCTTCGCATTTTAAATTGGTCCACAGCCCACGTTTGATTTCTTGTATCCTCATATCGTTTTCAGAAGAATGTATTATCAACGAATTGACTTACGTACTTCAGAGTTCCATCGATGTGAGTGACCGATTTATTGTTGGCAGCAGTATTAATTTTGAACAAGTGTTATCATTGTTGAAGCGAGTATTTTCCCAGTAAACTGATATATCAAGCGACTATCAAGTGTTTTGCTTGGTGTTACAGCAGGCGTTTGCGTTAAGGAAACAATGTTTTTATCTTTCATGACTGAACCCAGGTGTTCTCACTTGCAAGGCTATTGCTGCAACCACTGAGCTGCAGGTATGTGTGTTTTTTTATGGCAGAAACACTGATCTGTTCCTCTGTGGGTCTCAGTGCACAGTAGTACACCGCGGATTCTGGATATCCCACTTGGGATATAGTTAATGGCAGGGTTTTCTCCACGTTATCCACCTTCGTTGAAAAACGTTTTCCTGGGAATTCTGCATGACGCTGGCCTTTGCTGCTGGAGAATATCTGAACGATATATTCTGGAGCTTTGTTGATATAGAGAAGGTATCAGTACATGTACGTATTGGTGTCGCTTCTCGTGAAATTACACTGCAGGTGCACATCCTCGCCTTCGTCCATTGCCACAGTTGATTGGGGCTATGTTACACTATCTTCTACACAATGCACTGGAAACGAGACACATTTGAGCGTTCAGCAAAATAACAACAATAATAATATTTCAACACGTGGTTGTGGCATGTAACTTCATCTAGACCACTCAAACTCGCGATACACTACAAACAACAATGATTGTGGGGTAAGTAAATATGCCTAATATATCACCTTTTTGGACCCGAGAATCGAACCCAGATAATCTCGCGTGTGAGTAGAATACTCTACATTTTTACGTACAGGACTCGACAAGTCAATGAGTAATGTTACGTATTACTCCCCCACATCCGTGCCTTGACCGGCAGCACTTACTTCCACCTGCGCAACATTGCAAGGCTCCGCAATTATCTTACCCACCAGGCTGCCGAAACACTCGTGCACGCATACATCACCTCAAGGCTGGACTACGGAAACTTTCTCCTCGTCGGCCTTCCCAGCTCCTCCATTCACAGGCTGCAGGTCGTGCAAAACTCTGCGGCACTTGTATTATCCCGCAACCCGCCTCCGCGACCATATAACCCCCACCCTCGCTCGTCTCCACTGGCTCTCCATTCTCCAGAGGATCGAGTTCAAGATCCTCGTCCTCATCTTCAAGGCCTTACATGGCCTTGCCCCGCCATTTTTAACCATTTTACTCCCCCCCTACAAGCCCACCCGGACCCTCGATCAGCAGGAGTTGGCCTGCTCCAAGCCCCCCGCGCGAACCGCCCCACAATCGGAGGCCGGGCCTTCAGTTTTTCTGCTCCGACCCTATGGAATTCCATCCCTCCGTCTCGTTTCTTCCATTTCCTCTTTCAAGGCCGGTTTGAAGACTTTCCTCTTCGACCGTGCCTTTTGTTCAACCCAGAATTTTTCGACCTCCCCTACGTGTGTCACCCCTCCCTGTACACTTTGCTCCCAGCTCGGGTCACACGCATCCTGTGCAGCGCCTTCGGACGTCCTCCCGAGGTAAAAGGCTCTTTATAAGTGTAATTTGTTGTTGTTGTTGTATTGATTACTTTGTACAAGAAAAGATGGGGTGGATAATATGTCTTATCAGCAGAAATATATAATAAGTGTGTGTCTTACCTGACAAGGTAATGATGGCTACTATCATGTAGATCGCCATATGTATTTAATGCCCGGAATGCTAAGAGAGTGATGATGCTTTGGTTGGAAATGTTGGTCGGGAAGCATTGAGATGCCGGGAGGAGGGCTGAACAGTAAATGAATTACACAGGTTGCCATACACTGTGAGTGAGCTGGTCTGAGATTTATGTATGACAAAGTTTATCTATGTAATTGAGCGTCATTTGCGCTGCTCTTCCGTCTCGCTCCTCCCTTGGTTCTCCTCCAACACTGACATGTCTTTGATCAACCAGGTGTCTGACACATGCAGCAAATTACACCAATAATCCTGTTACAATTCGTCCAAACACATACATGATATTCACGCAACTGTACTATCTACGGATTCATTTTGCTTAGTGGTATCAACACACACTCCACAAGCAACGCGCCTGTGATAGATTCTTGTAGGGCGAAATCTTGGATACGTTTCCTTACTCTACCAAAACAAATTTTGTTTGCCCAGCAATCAATATCAGTTATTTCTTGATTGATCTAGTTGTGTTCCAGTGTTAATAATAAGCAATTGAATATAACACTGTTTGTGTGACATTGCTGTGCACAATTGGCTGTCTGGTTTCGCCTGCAAATCGCCGAGTCACTACATGTTACAGTGTAGTCTATCAGGCGATCAGTGACGTCACAAGGCAGGCCGAGGTAATCAGTGGAAGCCACTGAGTATGTACACAGGGCTAGACAATGACCTAATGTGTGTTGGCTTCACATACCCTGCGTGCAGCTGGCAATTGGGTAACGAGGTGAAACCAGCCATTGAGAGGGTTTCAAAGCCAAAGAGGAGGAGCCCACGTGGCGTCAGCAGTTTCTCAGATGTCTCTGCCCCTCTTGGTTGAAAGTTTCCTTCATGCCTCGTTTCCGCTCCAGGCTTCCGGGTTCCAGCACTTTGGGCAATAAAGACACACTTTTCCAGCATAACTCTCATTTCTCATGCCTGCAAATTATGTGCTGTGCATTTTATGTCAATCAACTCGACTTCATATACAAACAAGCATATATGTAAACCGTGTGTCTCAAACATGGGGAAAACCATCGAAATATTTAAGAGATTTTACATGAAGCTTTGTGTCAGAATAATCCTTCATTTTGATAAGGCACCATATCAAGTCTTCAAAACTTCTCTAAACGCTTCACATGATATATTGTAAAGTGTAGCATTCGTGTATTTTGTGGCAGAGAACTACACACAGCATTGTCTCACAAAAATGATGGATCGAGGCAACAATTTTTGTTTCATCGATTATTACACACTGGAAGGCTCTCCACCAAATGTCCGTCACCCGGGATCCAACTTTCTGCTCGGCAGAGAATGAGCAATAATAATAATAATACTTGCATTTGATGCAACACCTTGTGAAGTCTACGAGACATTACAAAGCGCTTTACTAGTTGTACAGTGTAACTCTATATGTTACCGGCTGTAATTGGCAGCCAATTGCACACAGAAGTGTTCCACAAATGCTCAAGGATCGAAAAGGCGAGTGGTATATCCAGTGAGCTACAGTAACATAGAGCAGCATGTTTTTGTACAGGCTCCTCTTAGAAACGCAGCACTGTGCTCTCCGCTGCACAGAAGTAAGTGGCGGTGTCTGTCAATCCCACATCTCTGATTGTCAGTGTGCTGTTCTTCTCTTTTGTATCAGCCAAAGCACTTATCCTCTCCTCCACCTTGATCTCTCTGGTTCCCTTCACCAGTAAATCGATGGTGCCGTTTCCATTGCGTTTGTACCATTGGAAGTAAGGGTCCTTTATAGTGGTTCTGCACTCTACAGATACATTCCCATTTTCATTCTGTGTCAGTGCCTGAGGACTCTGTGATACTTCACTATCAGCCAAGGCACCTGAGGAATACAAATGATATTTTTTGGAAAGAAATACGGAAAATATCTGCAAATAAGCTTGTCATTAGTCACTCGGGTAACAATATTTTTTTCTATCCAAACTCACACTCTACTTACAGAAGAGCGACAGCATGAATTTAAAAATAATACACGTTGCTTGGTAACGCAGTATCATTCTCAATCCTCGTCGATTCATGTCAGAACCTCCAGGTGAAATGCAAGTGGACACGAGCTAACTGCTGATAAACATTCATGAATGTTTGTCGAGTGCCGCTAACTGAGTAGGTTATGACTTTACTCTCGGTAACGCCTCAACCGACGTCTCATTGCCTGTATGTTTGCTTCTGTGACATTCATTCCCCAATCGGCTACCAACAGAGTTCGTTTAGTCCACAGAATAGGAAGTTACTGCATTTTGCAGTATATTCGTTCAATCAATTTGAATCACGTGAATGAAATAATCCAGCTACATCGAATTCAGTCAAATACAGCTGTTACTGTTATTAACATAATTATTATAAGTTTCTAAGAGAATGCACTATCGGAAGACATATTCCTTTAAGCACTTATTTAAGTTTAACATTGTTTTGCATACATCGTTATCAAATCAATTCATGGAAGATTCCTGTAAGTCCACACAGGCTTTTCTATCGAGGGCAGAGATTCTGTGGTTGGCAACGTCATCGGCTGATGTATTTAAAATAATGTTCCCTCAATCATCTGTGAAGTGAACAAACAATTGTACTGATGGAATGCCTGCCCAGTGACCAGGCGAAAGCCTGGTATTGCTCTCGCAGGGACATGGGATTATTACCGACCCTTTTTACAAACCAACTGGATCTCTGTTTGATGGTTCAACAGAAGGGCAACTTATCTGACATTTCTAGACACACACAGATCTGCACTGGAGTATCAGCCCAGTACATTCTTCAAGAATCTAATATATCATACAAAGCATGTAAGTCGCTTTTAAGTGTTATGTGGAAGTTAGAAGTTTGACAGTTATTATATGGTACTGCAACAATAATTTTAAAAATAACTTTCGGTTTGATAAAGCGACATTTTTCACATGTCTCGTAGGGCTTCACAGAATCTAGTGTAATGTGTCTTGAGAGTGTTTGTCTTGGTGGAAGAAACACTGGCAGGCCAATGAGCAAAGCAGTGTCCTACAAACTTACGTGGATAGAGTAATTACATTTATATTATTATGTTTATGTAACGGATTATAAAACCAGGGAAAGCGATCCACCCATGGACTAACAGGAAGGTTCTAAGCAAATGGTAAGTAAAGTTGCATGTTCTTCCAGAGTGTGGAGAACTGCCTAATGATTCACAACGCTTGGGATTGAAACCGGGGTCCACTCGGGAGCAAGGCGAGTACTCCAACATCTGCACTACACTCCACAGCCTCTGTCCACCGCCCTCCCTGTTATAATAGTGTAGCCACCTCAGTGTGTTGGCAGCAAGCAGTTGAATGTTTGAGAGGAAGTAACGATTGTCTGCTGAATTTTTTGTACAGTGTATCTGGCCTCCTGTCACAGTGTGGGCTGCAGGGCACAGTAATACATGGCGCCGTCACCCACAACAGCCCTGAGTATTTGCAAGTTAAGTACTTTATTCTCCTTGTTCAGCTTGGCAGTGAATCGGTCAGGAATATAAGGAGCTTTGTCTACAGTTCCCGAGCTAAATATCATAAGCAGGTACTGAAGACCTCCACCGCGATATTGCCTATACCAGAAGGCGGTGTTTATTGTGGAATAATTGCAGTTTATTCTCGCGTCTTGCCCTTCAAATTCCTCAATCTCAGGAGGATATTGGAATATTACATCTTTTCCGCTAACTTCTGCAATAAAAAAACAACGTAATTTTCACAAGACAAAAATAAATTTATTACTGGAATAATACAAATGATAACTGCGTTAGTTTTGAGATTTTTCACAACAATCAGAGGATAGAAAAATCATGCAGACAAAACACCCAGAGAACAAATCATCAAATGAATTGTCTCCATACTTTGTAGGCAAAACGCGGCAGCCAATTGCACACAGCGGTGTCACACACAGAGTCGTAGAGTGAGAGCTCAAATTAATGCTTTTGTAAGTATTATTTTGGTTGGAATGATAATGTATGGAAAGTGATCCGCTTACTAATTACTGGTAGAATTACAAAGGCGTGTGTATGGTGTAAAGCGACTTGTCCAACAATTAGCCATGACGTGAGCCAAAATACGGTATTCTCTTTTTCAATGGTTGTCGTCTAACTAACTACTCTAACGAAATCATAGAACCATAATAATAATACTTATATCAGATATACTTCTTTTCACATCTTGTAATACAAAATCACATGAACTAGGCATGTCCACACATACTTACTGGCTATGGTGAGGATTAACAGTAACTGACAGTGACCTGTCATGCTGGCTGCTGAGGTGAGGGCAGATAGTGGAATCTCTTCCTCTTTATATGCCTGTTCGACTGCTTCAGTTACAAGTATTGAGGCAGAGGCTTATGTGATGTGTGCAGGCAGTGGGTTACTCAATAATATTGTAGGCGTTTCATACTAACCAGTGTATCTTTGCCTTAATCAGCTGATGATTAGCTACAAGTGATCAGCTCTAGAATGGAAGGAATAGGGGTATGTTTCATGCAAAGGTTTACTTGCTGTAATCAAGTTGACAAATTACCTGTGTTGCCGGTAGTGCACCTAATGAGCCGGGAGGGTTTTGGTTCAAGGTTCAAGACTGTAAATTGAGTTGATGGTCTGGACTGAAATTCTAATTGATGACTGTGTCAAGGGTATATTATCAAGAAAACTTAAATTGAGCCACAATTCGTGAATAGTTCTGTGCGAGTCACTGTTTTCCAATTGCCCATTGTATTTGTCTTCAACGTGCATACATTTGCTTTTTAATTATTCATAATGAACGCTTTATTTGCAACTCCTACATGAAGGCATTTTGTACAATGCAGGGACTCTTGTAACTTTTATCACTTTGCAGTCCTGTTTGGAAATGCATCCAAGGCAGGAGGGCCCAAACTAAGAAATAGCATTACTCCTGCAACATAACATTTAACAGAAAATTATTATTCTCCTTCCCCCAATTAAGTAACGAAAGTGCCCATATAGACATTGAGAAAACTTAACTTGTTGAAGATCAGAGTGAGAGCTACTCAATAGAGGCTGATTGTTTTTGGGGAAAGACAATAAGATAGAAAACGTGTTACACCAATTGATTCTGGAACAAGAATAACATGATTCATATTTAACCAAACAAACATTACCACTTTCCAGCTGCAGAGGCCATAGTGTCTATGAAGATCCAACATCAACTGTAACAGGAAGCACCTGCTATAGCTCACAAGTATGTTAGCTACAGAAAGGAATGAGGTAAATTATATCAGTTGCAGTTCATGTTAGATACTGTATGTGCTTAGTGCGCCATCTGGTGGTGGATTGCAGGTACAGAACGTGGACAATTGAAGACATTTCATATGAAATGTTTTCCAGCCAAGCTCAACATTCCCTTTCTGAATGGCGCTGTATAAACTCAAGCTATTGATTTATATACTTTTTAAATGTTTTACAATCTATTAGAATACAATTTAGTAGGCACGTGTATGAGGCAGGTCTCACCAAAACACAGGAACTTTGAGAATATATCTGTGACAATACCATCATTGTGTTTAATAAAAATATAAATATTCCTTGCGTTTGATATAGCGCCATATCATATCTTAGATGTGCATAAAGAGCTTTGCAGAATGTATTGTAAACGATTTGACATGTTGTTGTGTGGGAGAAACGCGAAAATCAAGTTTGCAAATCAGAGATCCATTGGATTTAAGGAGCAATTTATTAATATCATCAATAGACTGAAGAATTCTTACCACCGAAAAAGCGAGTCACTAATCCACTAACTACATAGTTCCGACTTACTGTCATGTAAACAGCCGCGTATATGTGGAGTAAGGAAACTTGGCCCACATTTCGCTCATCCGTGAATTCAAACCCTTGTATCTTGCCCGTGAGGTGAATGCTGGAAAAACTGAGGTATAACACTCCACATGGTAGTTTTTGTCGGGCGGTAACGCTGATCTGTGTCTCTGTGGGGCTCAGTGTACAATAATACACCGCAGAGTCTGTGACTCTCACTTGGCATATATTTAATGGCACGGTTCTCCCCACTTTATCCACTGTTGCTGAGAAATGTCCTTTGGCAAAGTGTGCATATTGTGGTCTGTTGCTGTTGGATGTGCTGATTATATATTCTGGAGCTGAGTGGGGATAGTGACGGTACCAGAACAGATACATTCCGATGTCAATTGTAGCAGTATAATTACACTGCAATATTGCATCCCCCCCTACGTATGCTGTCGTAATATATTGGTGCTGTGTCACAGCGTCGCTTTCACAATGTACTAGAAACAAGATAGATAAATAATAATATTGTGAATAATAATAATAATAACAAAAATATTGATGTTAATAATTCTTTCATTTACTGCAACGCCTTATTAGCCCGTATCCGCGACAGCACAAAGCGCTTCACAGAACATTAATTTAGCAAATGTTCTGGGAAAAACGACAGAATCAATTGCGCGTATCAGTTTCCCCAAAACACTAGGTAATTGATTGATTTATATACGATTAAATGTTTGGAATTCAATGCTTCGGAGACGCTATCGGTAAGTTTACCTACATTAGGGTTCATATCTAAAACTACTGAAACATGGACGCGTGTGTGCCGCAAGTAAACTTGCCAGCAGATTCGCCCTCCCTACTCGTTGAGTTACAGGACGCTACCGATTGTCAAGTCCTGTAGTTTATTGGGTAATTCATGGAATAAGAAAAATTACGCATTGGGTAATATGTGCAGGAATATAATGATATACGTTTACGGCTTACTTACGAAGATAAAGATGGCTGCTGCCAGGTAATTATACATTGTGGTACGTGTGTTTCGTGGCATGTGTTGTCGAGGGAACGTTGATGGTGGAGTTCCACACCGTTGGCTGGGAGACAGATAGATGCAGTATGGAGGGCAGAACAAGATATGGCATATATAGTTTACTGAGCAGGTCTGAAGGTTATTCATAACACTTATGTCTCTGTCACTTTCCATCACTCACTCTGTTCTTCCAACTTGCTCCCCTATTGGTTCATTTCCATTTATATGGTAAAGAGCTTAAATGGTTCATTGAGAGGGTTCAGAGCCAATGGGCAGAAGACACGTTACATCACCAGTTTCTTTGATGTCTCTGCCCTTGTAACTTGAAAGTTTCCTTCCTGCCCCATTTCCTGCAGAAGCTTTGGTTTACAGCCGTTCGTGTATAAATCACAAGATTTATTTAGCACAATTAAGCGCCAATACTTGGTTTATTTCGTATGTTACTAAGCAGTGTGTAAACATGTGACGAACACATCTGATGCTTTCTAGCGAACGAATCAAAATTTGAAGTACAATATATGTTGTTGTGTTTGATGTAGCATTTTATCTCAGCTTTCAAACATCTATAATCTCTTCCATGGGTAGCGATCATGTATTTTCTCAATAAAATACACGACAGCCAATTATACTCAGTCTTGTCTAGCAAAACGTAATGGAACGTCATTATTTTTCTTATTTGATTATTGCCCCAGGAAAGGCTATCGGCCGGTCGTCTATCAGCCGGTTTCGTACATAATGCTCTGCATTTGTGTAATTATAAACTTTGCATTCTAAATTTTGCCTGATTCATTATTCACAGTTCTGCTGTGAAGTGAATTGAACTGAAATGTTGGGCTAATAGCAGCAGGCAATGTGGGCAGAGCAGCGTCTCACAAACAGTCGTGGATTGAAGTCAACATGTTTCATTTTAAAACTTATTAGGACTTTTCCAGGAAAGCGATCCCTCAAACGACTGAGAACCAGGTAACTACAAACTTGATTTATCGACAGAGACTTTTAGAATAAGGACAATCGCCCAATACTTTGCCCAGCCAAGAATCGAACCCCACCTCTATTTGTTTGCGAGTTCTTTGCGCATTGATCTGCAGCGACATATTCCTGTTTTTGTACAGGCTCCTCTGAGACACGCAGCACTGTGCTCGTTGCACAGAAGTAAGTGGCGGTGTCTGTCACTCGCACGTCTTTGATTGATAGTGTGCTGGTTTTCTCGTTTGTGTCAGCCAAGGCACTTATCCTCGCCCCTTCCTTCATCTCTCTGGTTCCCATCACCAAGTATTGAATGGAACCATTTCCATACTGTTTGTACCAATGAAAGTATTTGACGTATCCAGTGGTTCTGCACTCCATAGATACATTTCCATTTGCATTCTCTGTCAGTGCCAGAGGATTCTGTGACACCTCACGTTCAGCTAAGACACCTGGGGAATAGAAATGTACAATCTTTGAAATAAATTTGAATGAAATCAGTAAAGCTAATTTCTACTTAATCAGCAGTGGAACGTGAAAATACTGTTTTTTTCTAACACATAACCCACTTACACAAAAATAATACAAATAAATTAATAACAGCGTACATTGCAGCGAAATGCTGCATCATTTTCAACAGGCGTTGAATCACAATGAAGCGGTTGTTCGAAATGCAGCGATAATCAGCTAGAAGTCAGTGCCTCGATTATAAACATTTGTTCATTCGAGGAGTCGATAATGAGCCATGCGTCATTACCTTGTCTTTGTACATTGTTGCAGACATTTTACAACTCCTCCTATCACTTTCCATTGTGTTCCGAGTAACTCTGCCTCCCCTTGCCTCCTTACCCTGCAACCATTAAGGCACATCTCAAAGCCTTCCTCTTCGACATGATCATTGGTAACCAACGTGATACCCCAACACTCCTTCCTCACCAAAGTTGACCACCAGTTATTGCCCAAATACCAGACTCTACAGCAACTTGGGACGATTTCCTGATGTGAAAGTCACGGGACAAATGTAGTATTGCGTTGTATTGTAAATGTATTCATTTGAATCCACAAAAAAATCCTGTTGAAATGAAATGTCAGCTCAGGTCTAATTTTGATTTAGGACTTTTTGTTTTAACAAAAATGTTGTTTTTTTGCCTGTCTGTCACAAGAGTTTCTCAGAAAGAGAAATGTATCAATTGAACCGAACCTATTTCTCTATTTCAGCAGTTCTTCTGTTAAAGTGACATTAGATGTTTACCATCCACCTGATGCACAGAAACCACCTCTGTTTGATGACTCGCCTTGGAATGTCCCCGTGACATGAAAGTATCTCTCTAAATGCAATGCTATTGTTGTTTGATGATGTCGTACAAGACGAAACGCATATCCAAATAATTAGGCCCGTTATTGGCAATAATGTAGGTGGATTACATTAAATGCAGTGACTTCCAATTCATGAATCAGTGTTTGAACCCAATATCATCTGACGAACAGGCAAATGCACTGTAAATAGATCAAGACTGACAAACTCAATGAACGACACTCACCATAAAGTTTATTTAATCTTCACTCTATGTACACAGATTAGAATTATTCTGACTACTTGTCAGATGTATTAGAGAAAGGATTCCTGAAACACTGAGTGAAAGAGACACTGCAGAAATATTTGCTTACAAAGACTAAATTTTCGATGAAAATCGTGACAATGGGAATAGATGCATTGGATTATTCGCCTTACCATGTCTTCTTGGGGACTCGAAGCGCTTCACTGATTATATTCTGGAGTGAGTTTCCCATCTATCTTGAAGGCGAAATCTGCAAGACAATTGCGCACACCAGTCTACCACAAACAGTATAATTGGATGAAAGTCCTCTTTGTTCTGCTTAATTATTATTTTTGAACAAACTGTTACCCCCTGTAAAGCGATTCAGCAATCCAATAAAAATAAATTCCCTATTTATTCCTGGGGTAACTAGGGGGTCATGGATTTAAAATTAGGGGTAAGCATTTTCGCACAGAAATAAGTGCACAATTCGTCACTCACACAGTACTAAATTTTGGAATATTTGACCCCGTACCCCCCTACAAAAAAGCTGTAGATGCTCAGTCATATTCATATTAATATTCGAGACTGTAATTGATAGATTTTTTAATATATAAACGGATTAAGCGACATGCGGATAAGGCGGGAGCAGCTGGTGTAAGATATGAGGAACAGCTATAACCATTTGAATGGCGGAGCGGGCTAGAGATGCCGAGTGGACGTTTACTGCTGCTTATTCTCATATTCTTGTAATTAAACATGTATGAATGCTGCTTATTTTTTGTTGAAGCAATGATGCCCCCACGCGGTTTAGCAGCGAATTAACCAGTTGATGTTTTTGTACAGAGCACCCATAACACAGCAGCAGTGTGGGCGACATGGCACAGTAATACATAGCAATGTCCCTGATCAGGACTATGCCAATCCTCAATACGAAATCTTCACTCGATTTATTGGCAGTGGAGGAAAATCGAGCTGGGGAGTCAGGGTTCCTGTGAACGTTAGTCGCTGTCCCCAGAAATAGATACACAGGAGCATGGCTGGAAGCTTGTCTGCACCAGAAGAGAGCATACGCATCACTGATTTTCTTGAAGCTGCAGGACAATTTCACATCTTGTGCCTCTAGAATCGATATTTCAGTCATGGATTCTTTCCCCAATTCCTGCAGGCTGCTTCCTGTGATTGAAAACGACATTGTTATTGAGAAGCAAGTTTGTATTACTTAGGGAACCTGATGCTCGCTGGTTAGAACACTAGCCACATAAGAGAGTGGAGCCAGATTCGATTCCTCGGCAGTGCAATACCCCAGCTAAACTTCTTTACTCTACATGCCTCTGTGATCCTACTAGTAACTAGAAATCAAGGTGTTAGAAAATTGATGCTCTGGAGATAATCATTCACAAATTTAAATCAATAAAAATAACATGAATTTCGTTACTAAATCCGTCCAGGTTTTTGAGGCACTGGTGAGCGAATTTGGCTGTCACGTTGCACCCAGAGAATACATTGTCAATTCGCTTTACAGTACACTGTGGAGCGCGTTGAGTCGCCTCAAATTTGTTATGAAGCACTTTATCAATCCAATTTATCATTAATTTGATTAGCTGTTTTGCTCTACAGCAGCCTTTAGCAGATATGGCGGGAAAATAGTAAAGCTATAAAAAGGTTACATACGAGGAAATGAGATGAGAGTTACTGAAAGCACAGCGCACTTCCCCCACAGGAGCATTTTAATCCTGTGTCTGACATTAACTCTCCAACATGTGGCTGTTTATATAGTGTATGTGGATGAAATGTAGAGACGCTCACTCACTGCCCCGCCCACATGGAAACACGCCCACATTGACAACGCTCCGCCCAAACAGAGCATCGTACACACAGAGCCGCGCCCACACAGAGCCGCGCCCACACAGAGCCGCACCCACACATAGCGCCGCCCACATGTAGCCCCCCCCACACAGAGCCCCGCCCAAAAGGATGCCCGCCCACTCAGTCACTGCCACTCACAGACAAAGCTCTTCCCACAAAAGTGAGTTGGACACCGCCTCCACCCTCCTCCTCCTCCTCCTCCTCCTCCTCCTGGGTCATATTCTGCTTTGGTGTGAAGCGTCTTGTTCACCTACGACTTACACAGGGACATACGTGATCACTCGATCAAGGATACCTGGATTAGAGCTATAATTGTAGTTTCTCAGGAATATAGAAGAGTTAAAGGTAATTTCACACCCAACTTTCAAATTGTTATTTACCGATAAATGCGGAATCCAATTCCGCACATGGGCGTCCCACAAGTGTGTTGGATTGGAGAGCTACAACTTCTTCACATGAATTCTTATCCCCAGGACAGCGATTCTGTCAATCGATCAAAAACCGAGCTACTCCATATTTCAACGTAAATAGATGTGTGTGGAGTAAGGAAGGCGGTTTGCTGAGTGTTTCACCATGCGCGATTCCAGCTCACTTTCTCTTGATTCCAAAGCAGGTACTCTAACCAATGAGCTGCAATAACCCCAGCATGTTATTGTACAGGTCCTTCGTAAACACACATCACTGTGCTCTCCTCACAGAAGTAAGTGGCGGAGTCAGACACTCGCACGTCTCGGATCGATAACGTGCTATTTTTTCCAACAGTCAATGCATTTATTCTCTCCTTCGGCTTCATCTATCTTCATGCCAACACTATTAATTGGATGGAGCCGTTTCCATATTGTTTGTACCATTGAAAGTTTGGGCCGATCGTAGTGGTGCTACACTCCATAGATACATTTCCATTTTCTTTCTCTGTCATGGAGAGTGGTCTCTCTGTCGCTTCATTGTCAGCCTGGGGGAACATACATGGACATTCTAGCAAACAAACTTGGAAAAAAGCTATAACACAAATTTAGTTAATAGGAAAAAGAGAAAGTGTTTGTCCATACTGGGGCTTTACTTACAGCAGATCAGAACCATTAAAGTAAGAAAAATATGCATTGCGGTGTAAACTGGCTTCATTCTCAATCCTCGCTGAGTCAAGTCAAAATCTGTCAGAGACCTGCATCGGGAAATCATCCAAAGCCTGATAAACGTTTATGAATATTTGTCGAATGCTTTTAACTTTGCAGGTAATAACTATATGTTGAGTGAAGGCTTCTCTGATATTCCACTTCCTGTATGTTGGCTTGTGCTCCATTCATTCGTTAGTCGACTGTCATTAGGGTTCACACTCACAGCTGGAAAAACAGAGGCATGTTTGTGGATGACGAAAACACACCTAGTGTTTTCCTGCTCGAAAGATGACACACTTAAGAGGCAAGCTTTCTAACCATTAAAGTAAAGGACATCTCCTTGTTTATTCCAAGCAAGCAGGGCGATAGACTGGATGTCATTAAATATCTGGATAAAGACAGTGGAGGAATCGTGAAGGTTCCAAGATTTGTGCTGATCTGCCCTACAAAAGTCCTGGCGATAAGCCAGGCTGGGCTGTTGTCATCAGCAGTGGGAATAACTGGGAAGAATTCTTACAATGTGTTACCAACCTACAGATAAAGTCTGCTCATACATGTTCTTCTCTGCTAAATGAGGACAAGGGATTTTACTCAGAACATAGTGAGAAATTACACAGTGCATCGCCGCCATCTGGGGTAGTAAGGTGATACTGCCGATTATTATCGTTAAGTTGAACACAAAAAGGAGGCCATTCGGCGCATTGATTGGGTGCCGGGTTTATGAAAAGAGCAACTCAATCCCATTCTCCAGTTCTTTCCCCAAAACCGCGCAATCCCGTACTCCCCAAATCAATGTATACCGGATATATCTTGATCAGAAATCAGACTAGAGACTGTCGCAGATGGTTCGGGAGTGTGTGGCGGGGTTTGAATGGAAGTTATGAATGATTCTGACAACGTGTTGCCTAGCTGTAGATCAGGTCTTGTCAAACTTTCTCTTCTCAGCTCAAGGAGACCAAGGAATTTCACTTGTGTGCAGTTACACAGCGCATCGCCACCATCTGTCGGTAGTAATGCAGGATTTTTGTTATCGTTAATTCAACACAAACAAACTGCACAATAGCATCAGGGGAGATGTACTCGGCTTTAAGTCTCTCTAAAATTTGATAATATTAAACTGACCTGAGGCGCAAAGCAATAATAATTATCATTGCATTTCATACAACTCTTTCCATGTTCTCCACATATCTTGTGGGAACCTCACATCATTTAAGGTAAAGTGTATTAGCCGTACGTTTGTGATGGAATCTGTCAGAGAATTGAGCAAATCAGATTCCCACAAAAGTTGCTGGATGGAAGTGACCAATTCATCAATTTTGTTATGATGAATAAAAGTAATGTCCTGGGATTCAATTGCGACATGATTAATTATATAACCACGTGATAACTAATGAAGATGTATTGGAACTTTACAATAGAACACTGAGAAAAATTCAAAACTTGATCCTACGCAATCTGTGAGGAAGAAACCCATACAGTTTGCGTTTTTTTTTGGAAAAAATAATAAAATCTGAACTGAATAAACTTAGAGCTATAATACCGCATTCAGCCACTGGGCAGTTATTGTTTTGTGAACACAAGGAGTGAATACAGTGCAACACCGCCAAATGTTGGACATGTGGTTGTACTACAGACCTTCATGTCAATTCCCATCTGCCTGGACTTGGGAAACATTGTATTCCCTCTTCACCCCCCCCCCACCCCCCCCATTCTGTGCCTTATTTCTTTCAGTTATTGGGGGAGTCAGGAAACTGGCAATAAGGTGCACTGCGGAATTTTAACTAAATATTTTTATCCCTGCTGTCAGCACATATTTGTCATTCTTATCAACGGGTTCTGTGTTTAAATTGCTTCTGTGTATTTTGAATGATAGCAACGACAGCATATACTTAGATAGTACTGCTGAAACAGAGTAGTGTGTCAGAGCTGGACACAGTTGTGAAACCTGACGCAAGGTCAGAATGAATGGGGAGAGAATCGGAGGTACAACCACCCCTACAGACATCCGATCACCATCCTCACACAACTCAACCAGCTTCTCCCCATTCTCGCATTCTCGCAGGCCATCTCAATCTTTTATATTTACGCGAAGTGTATGTAACTACCAACTGTTTTACATTGTGCTCAACTGTGTCTCCTATTGGACCTCAAAATATTTAGAGAATCCAAACAAATCCCTGCTAATTTTGTGCAATCCACCTAATCATGGGATTTCCAATCTACTCGAATGGAGTGTGCTCTCCGTCTCAAAGGAAAACATGCATTCAAGTTAGCCATTTGCAAAGAGTATAAAGTTTCCTAACCGCACTCCACTGAAAACAATGCCTAACAAAACAACACTACATTGTTCATGTTAATTCATGTCTGAGTGTTGGACACTGCTGTGTGCATTTGGCTGCCGCAGTTCATATACATTTTACTGTATATGCTGTGAGGAGCCATGGGATGGCAAGACAGCATGAAAAGCTCCATATCAAATTGAAAGAATATTATTGTTATTATTATTGTAATGATGATTGTTAATCTCGTCCCCCTTTTTAGTGTGTTTCATGTCCCCGGCACTTACTACACCAGCATTGACAATTCTGTTATCAGCCTATTCTCTCCCAAATTCAGGAACTCCATCCTAGATTCACTTTGCATTCCCACGTAGCATTCTGACTTTCAGGTCGTCCTCAAAAAGTTCCTCTTTGAATCATCATTATCAGTACCCCCACCTTCCCCTCCCCAACACACACACCTCCCCTCACTCCCCCCAGCACCACCACCAGCTCCGATACAAACCCCTCACTGTGCAGTCACTTGGGACGTGGTTTCAAAAGAAAAAAGTTACTGTATACATTTGATTTTTTGTTGTTATCTCGTCTTGACACAGGCATTTACATGCGACTCTATAGAAAGCTGATGACAGACCAGCCCGGCTGGCTGATAGATAGGTCTGAACTGCTGTTGACTGAACATGTTGGAATATGATATGAACTGTAAACTAAATCACTGCCAATTAAATGAAACAATTTTTTTGTAACAATAGTGATAGTTCTTGCATTGCTATTGCATCTTTGCAGACCTCAACGACGTTTCAAGGCGGTTCACAGAACCAAAATGAAAAGTGAATATACTGTAAATTGTGCAGTCAAAATTCGGCACGCCATTTCCGCAAAGCAGTGTCAATCGTGGATTGAAATGAACAATTGCAATATTGTTGTTGTTTTTCGACGAATTCTTCTTGCAATCTGGAGAAACCAAGCTGGGGAGACCTGTGTTCCAATCCAGGCAGGTCAGGGCGAAACCTTGTGCAATTATCCTTACTCCACACGCCTAATAATAATCCGTCAAAAAACAAACACAATAATAAAATCGGTCATTTCAATCCACGACTGATTGTGGGACACTGCTGTGCGCAAATGGCTGCCGCGATTCGCCCACAAATAAACAGACAATTCACTTTACGATATATTCTGTGAAGCGCTTTGTGAAATTGATAAGGTGTGGAAAGCGCTATATCGAATGCAGGATTATTATTATTATTATATTATTAGGCGTGTGTGTGGAGTTAGGAAACTAGCACAAGGTTTCGTCCTGATCTGCCTGGATACGAACACAGGTCTCCTGCGTATGTGTGTGAGTGCTCTAATCATTGAGCGACATGAGCTACAGACTTTCAGAGTTAGAGCTCAGAGATAATCAAACTCACAGAGGCTTGTGGTACTGCATGAATGTAACTTTTATATAATCACGAGAATGTGAAGATACGTAGCGTTGCTAATCTGTATCTGCTGCCCTTTCCTCCCTCTGGAGAATGTTCATCTTGACGCCAGTGAGTGAGCAATACACACTGCGGAATTTTACTGATCTATTTGCTCAACTCTCTAACCTTTAGTATCGATTAATTTACCGCAATGCAGTACGCAGACCATGTCATCAAAATAACCCTTCCCTACTGGAACAACATCAGTACAAACAAGAGCAGTAGGGGACCACAGCTAGTTTTCAGAATCCCACCAACTCCAACTCCACATCACAGGTCATGTCTTACCACCAACCAAAACATTTGCTTCTTTTCGTACATTGTTCATCTAAATCATCTCCTATTACATTCTTTATCCTCGCAAACAGGCTTGAAGAAGCAAGGGAATCTATATATATGTATATGTATGTATATATTTAAATCAAACTTTGGAACGTTACAGTCTTCAAATCAACCTCGATGCTAAACATGGGATCAAACTGTCGTGGGTTGTAATGAACAATTTTATACTGTGGGTTTTTTGGGACAGATTATAATTAGCCTCGTGGAGTAAGGAAACTAACCCAAAGGTTTTCATCACAAAGGTTTACACATTGCTCAGCGAGTTTGTTTTTGTAAGGTGATCTTTATTAATGTAAAATACATAGCAAAACATCATTGAAAATTCCATTAACAGATTTTAAATTGTTCATTTCAAAAAATAGTTACAAATATATTTTAGCAACGCTTACTGAAAGAACATCTACAATCCAGTAAACATTAATAAAGTGCTTTGAAACATTTTACTGAAGCGAACGCTGCAAAGTAAAACGTGACAGTTATTACTGTACTTGAAATTTTCTGGTGCATGTAGCCGCACAGCCTTCAAGCGGTCAAATCCACATCACACGTCACAGGAGACAGACAGAGAATTTGGAAGTGAGTGGATAAAAGCATGCGAGCAAAGGCAAAGGCGGGAAATTATATCAAGATTAAGATAAAGATGCCATGGAATGACAAAGAGGATGAAATGGAGACCGGCTGGATTCTGATGTTTGAGAGGAGATCAGTGGAGAGCTTGGCGCGATTCTTCAATAAGCCTTTCTTGACGCTTGTCTGGTTTCATTGGTCGGCATTCGATCACCAGCACCACAATAATAGCCAGCAACACTACGATAGCCGGGCTGATCCGGACACAGTTGATGATTTCCATCATATTCCAGGAACCTGTGAGATAGATATGTTTAGTCAATTAATCATGATTACAATTGCCAGCTGGGTGTCCAACAAAATGGACATCAAACAACTTCAATTTGCATACCGCCCTCCTCGCAGGATGGCGCGTCTCAACCCATTACCGTATTTAAATATATTCAATGAAGTTTGATAGCGACACATCTGAATACTTCAATGTGCAGTGAAATGGATTTGAAGTTATTTAGAAGGGATAGCACGGAAACAACGACAACAACATTTTGTTGTCATCCCCTCTCCGCCCCCCCCCCCCCTCGCCGTCTCTCTCTCCCTTCCCCCCATCCGTCTCTCTCCCCCTCTCCCACCCAGCCATCTCTCTCCCCCACTCCCCTCCAGCCATCGCTCTCCCCCTCTCCCGCCCCCCAGCCGTCTCTCAACCCATCTCCACACCCCAGTCGTCTCTCACCCCCTCTACTCCACCCCCCAGCCGTCTCTCTTCCCCTCTCCTCCCCCCCAGCCGTCTCTCCCCCTCTCCTCCACCACCTCAGCCGTCTCACTCCCCCTCTGCTCCCCCCAGCCGTCTCTCTCCCCCTCCCCCCAGCAGTCTCTCTCCCCCTCATCCCCACCCTAGTCGTCTATCTCCCACCCCCACAAGCAGTCTCTCTCCCCCTCACCCCCGCCCCAACCACAGCCGTATCTCACCCCCCACCCCTTGAATACCTAAATATTGTATTCGAGGACTATGAATACAAAATGGCTCCTTTGCACCTCTGTCTGTGCATTGTGTACAGAAATGAGCATTCTGGGTCTTGGAGTTGATTGTGCTAGCATCCCGATTTTGTAACTCGATATACCGGGTTTCGATATATCGGTATTTTGTAAATGTCTATATCGGCATATCGATAGGAAAATCATATCGGTTTTTAACGTGATATACCGATATATTGCCGTTCCCTATGAACTATCTCAACACGGCCTCACCTGCCGTAAAGGTTCCCAGCACTAGACAGACAGCAAACAGCCTCATTCCTGCTCTTCAGCCTTCGCTGTTGTGTCTGTGACATCAGTTTGCTGGGAACCAACAGCAATATGCGTCACTAGCAGATCCCACAGTCCCACGTCACCTCATTGACATCTCAATTGCTTTTACATTGTGCATTACTCCATTATTGTCTTTGTTATTGTGGCGGGTGTGTGGTGGTGGTGGGCGGGTGGGATGTGGGGAGCAGGGAATCCTCCCACTCAGCTCCTGGCAACCTTACAAACAAAACTTCCAAATATACACTTAACAGTATATATTACGTGAAGCGCTTTTAGAAGTCGATAATCTGTGGGAAAAGCGCTATTTTACCTTTATAATCAAATTGAAGAATTATTCATCTTATTCTAATCCAATAAATAATGGTCATGAATATCGGATTAGTTTACGTATACACAAATCGATAGAGCGTTTTTAATTTCATTCCAAGTAAAATTTGTACTAATTCAAACACTTACTCCAACTTATAGCTCAATAAGTGAGGTTAACACTTTTATTTAGATTTCTAACAGTTGTAAAATTACATTTTTCATCCATTCGAAGATCATCATGTACCTCCAATGATTCGTGGATTACTCATTTCCTGAATGATCATTGTTATATTAATAATTGTTTACTTTGTTATAGTGTTTTAAAATAATTCCCGACATGAAGCCGTGTGACTTGCTGTGGCCATTGTTTTATTGCATGTGGTTGCGAATTAATCATGTGATTCCTCTGAGACACACAGCAGCAAAGTCAAATAGGTGAACTGACAGGAATGACATCTATGCTGTGATTAAACACATTAACTCCTCTTTGTAGGTTTATGTGCGGTGGTGTAGCCTGAAGTAAACACGGTGCGAGTGATCCAAGAATAGTTTGTGGCTGCATCAGATAGAGCCGCAGCCAGCACAGTTACAGTGGATGTCTTGCTGCTCGTGTCCAAACTAGTGGTGAAAAGACCTTCAGCAAATTCAGCTCTGAAAGTGTCCCCATCATGATCGTGTCTCAGTGTGTACAGAGGAGGCTGCTCTGGATACTGACGGTACTAGTACATGTAAACAATGGTATAACGAGCAGAATAGGTCCATCTCAGTGTCACAGTCTGGCCTTCAGTGACAGACACTTCCCTCTGTGATGGTACAACTTGATCTGCATTCGCTGTCGCTGTTGCCAGAGAGAACAGGTTATTCACTGTAACGCACGCACCAGAGGTATATCTCCAAACAATTTTCAGAACGAAAGTAAATTACTTACATAAAAGGACCAATAACGTTAACATGTGCAAAGCAATATGTTTACTCTCCATGTTTCCAAGCGAGCAAGTCATTCGATGGGAGCTTTTTGAGATGAGAGATTATGGCCTGAATTGTGACTCAAAGCAGAGTGAGGAGCAGTTCGGACCACAGCACTAATGTATGAGCCTCTATGTCAGATAAACACAGTTTCAACCCCCACCACCGGATTTGTGAAACCTAGCTAGTCAGATGTTGCTCCAACGCCTTGTGATGCAGAAATAACAATGGAAATGTATGTTTGTTTTTCTGATGCAATACTGCCAGTTTACTGTTATATTTGAAATATAATTTTTCTACTCTCCGTCATCCTTCCCCGAACCATCCCCCGTGCTCTTGTCTCTATCCAACTGTACATCATCATGGGACGTCCTCTCCACGTGAAAGGTGCTGAGGAAATGTAAGCTTTAAGTGATTGATTTACAAAACTGTGAAGTCCTATAGATCAGTGGTAAAATAATCCTATCACAAGCGAGACCCAAAGTAGTGTAATTAAGTTGTTTGATGAAAACATTGTGGTAATAATAAATATATTCGTTGTGTTTGATGAAGCGCTTTTCGCCTCTTGTCGACAGAACAAAAAGCGCTTCACACGATATACTGTTAAGTGAATTGACTGTATGCTTGTGAGCGAATCGCGGCAGCCAATTGCGCACAACAGCGTCCCCCACAAACAGTAGAGTATTAAAATTACGTATTTTAGTGAGCGAAACGCGGCAGCCAATTGCGCACAACAGCGTCCCCCACAAACAGTAGAGTATTAAAATTACGTATTTTAGTGTTGTATTTTTTCTTGGAGAGATTACTTTTACACGTGTTTAGTAAGGAAACTTGATCAACGTATCGCCCTGAGCTGCCTGGATTCGAACACAGGTCTAAAATTTGCAATGTAAATGTTCTAACCACTGAGCTACATGAGCTAAGCAATGGTGTATGTGATTGAAAGTCAATAAAAAAACACCGTGTTACATAGAGATTGTATTTTGAACAACAAAAGCTTGTGATAGTCATCTTACTGATAAAGCTTTGTACAAATCGGATGAAGCAGCAATAGTGTATGTGAGGGAAACAATGTCAACTGAATCAGGAAACAGCTGTGTTAGCTGCCTATGTCGTGTGTTTTGTCCGCCACCTGTTGTTGGTTTGCAGCTACAGCAGATTTACAATGGAGACATTCGAAAGCAAATTATTTTAGGACTGTCTTGAATTGTCTCGTCCTTTCTCCTCCCGTGGAAGGGTTTACCTTCGTCTCGTTTCTCTGCTTGTTCCTCATGTTTTCCTAGTGTTCCTAGAAAACTGGACCGAATTTAATCAAGAATATATTTCTGTGGTGTGTTCCTGCTCATTCGTGAGCCCCTACACTCCCTTCCCCACCTTCCCAGTTGAGTTAACTATTTGATGAATTGCTCTTACTTGTTTATATTATTTGACTTCAAAGTGAGTTGACATTGGTCGTGCTACAGTACCAGAACAATAAATTTACCTTTACAAAGCAATGTTCCCATTAGGAGAAGTTCCAACTGCATTATGTTCATGAGTCAGATTATTCATTAGAATAATTAGATAATTATTTAGTTTCATAATTCGGTTTTAGATCAATAATGCAATTTACGTTCTCTCTTTGCCGATTTTCCGATGGGTATCAACATGCGTTTACTGTGCACTTTGATTCCAGCCGTTCAGTGACCCATTTATAAGTAAACTGTGTGAATCACTATTCCATGCTTCGTAAGAAGGGTATTCTCAATCTCATATGTTTAACAGAAGACAGAAGGGTGAACCTCAATGTGTTTACGAGTAAAATTCTTGTTACAGCATTAGTTACAACCAGTCTTGGAGCGATGCATGTGCTTTCACACTGTGAATAAAAGTGGACGCTAAGCATTGCAAATTTCCGACTATATCCATCTCGCTTGCCAGCCCGCACCACCCTCCCCCCCCCCCCCCCACCCACCAATTACCTCTCTTCACATTCACCCTAAAAATTTACTAAGCACAAATTGTGAGATCGATTTGCAGAACATTTTCATCTGATCGGACGGTCAACCCTGATCTTCCAGTCTACCTCCATTTCAGCATTCAGATGCTGATTTTTTGAACCATGGGCCCTGCGATGTTCAAGTAACGCATAACGGAAGCTTGAGGAACAGCACCTCAACTATCTACTTGGGACACTGCAGCCGTCTGTCCTTAACACTGCGTTCAGCCATTTCAGTGCGTAAGAGTTTACCCGCACACCACACACAAATCCTCACACGATCACAATCATAACTCCAGACACCCATTGAATCTATGTTGTTTTGTTTGTTCTATCACGATTAACAACTCTTCTCCCCAGTTTCGTTTAAACCCACCCCCTTCTGTTTCTCCCCTTGAAGTCCTTAACACATATTCAACACGTCAGTTAACACACTGTTTTTTTCATTTTCCTTTGTCTGCTTTGTCTCGTTTGTCTTTCATGCCTTGCCTCTCAATCTTTAACGTCGTTAAGAATCCCCTCCGCCCATACAAGTCCCAGTACTGACAACTTGTTGTGCACTCGAAACGTTGACTATTTTTCCTTTCTACATTGATGCTGCCTGACCTGCTTAATTTCCCCAGCTACTTTAGTTTTTGTTTCAGATTCCCAGTTTCTGTAGTATTTTGTTTTTTGTTCATGTTATTTGCAGCCCGTGGAATAGGTGTCATTATTGCACAATCTGCTGGTGAGCAGGAATAACATCACCGGTACAATTGGATACATGTGATCGCGAATTGTTTTTCGGCGTGTCTTCACTTCCCTGATCCTACCACCTGCAAGTTTATACATTGATCTCATTTCTCTCCTCATTCCTCAGGTTGGAGGGAAATTCGACTCCAATCCGATTTGCACTGCTGGGCGTTTCGTTGACATAAATACTTTTAATTCACTTTATAGTGTATTTTGTGAAGCAAGTTCATACGTCTAGAATACATGAAAAGCGATATATCAAAGGCGAGGATTATTATTAATTACATTCCGTATCTTTTATCTGCTGATACATAATCCCCCAAATCAATTTGTTTCGCTAGAACTTTCCATTATTCTTTCTTGTCAACACCAATTCGCTCTGAAAATGTTCAACTCTCTTGTTAAATCCTTCCGCCTTGCCCCGATTTACACCGTATCATGTGGCCTACTGTAGTTCAATGGTTAGAACGCTTGCCTTATAGCTTGAGCCCTTTGTTTCGAAGCCAGGTAGTACAGGGCGAAACCTTGGGCAAGTTTTCTTAACTACATGCCTTCTAATAATCCGTCTCCAAATTCCGATTTTAGCAAGACCTTTTAAAGTTATATAAGTCAAAATAATATATACTTAGCAACACTAATCCTTACGTTTGACAATACGCTGTATCAAATCTTCGAGATGCAACAAAGCAATTTGCAGCATGTATTTCAAACGATTTAACTGCACATATTGTGGAGGAAGCACTGCAGCTGTTTGCTCGCAGCAGTCATCCATTGGAAAGAATGTTCAATTTATTATTGGTGGTATTTGTAGTATTATTTAGAAGGAAGTTATGCCCCTGGAAAAATGATTCACTGATCAACTATCTACGGTTTCCTAGTTATTGTTGAGAAAACCGATTCACGTGTGTGCAGTCAAGAACTTTGCTCAACATTTTGCATTGTCGGGAATCGAACCCATTTGTATCTCACTTGTGAGGCGAGTGCTCTCTCTGCCGAGCTACAGGACTCCACATGATAGTTTTTTGTAGGGCGGAACCGCTGATCTTTGTCTTTGTGGGGCTCAGTGCACAGACATACACCGCCGTGTCTGTAACTCTTACTTGGGATATATTTATTGGAACGGTTCGCTCCGCCTTATCCAAATTTGTTGAGAAACATTCTTTTGCAAATTCTGCACGAATCTCCTTGTTGGTGCTGGTGTATAGCATCAGGATATATTCTGGACCTGCGTTGGGAAAGTGACGGTACCAGAATATATATGAAGTGCTGTCGCTTGTTGCTGTATAATTACACAGCATATAGGCATATTCCCCCTCATTCACTGTCACAGTAGATTGGAGCTGTGTCACAGAGTCTCCTCCACAAAACCCTGGAAACCAGAAATATATCATCATTCAATACAACAACAAGAATTCTAATCACCCTATTTTACTTCATATGGCTCAAGTCTTTACTACGTCTCCAAATTTAAAGAATACGAGTTACAAAAGAAAAGTGTCATGTAAATGTTGACAAACTGGACAAACATGTCGCGATGTCCTCTCAGGGAATGGAAGAAAAATCCCTATGAACTCTGAACCAATGGACACCACGACTCTAAAATCTCTTGTTGGAGTATTAGTTATCTTGTGCAATAAAACTTAGCCATTCGATAATATATTCGGGAAGAATACTTGTACAATGTTTATCTGAAAATGTAACGATGGCTGCTGCCACATATATATACATTGTCATATGTGTTTAACGGCACGGTTTGCAGGGAGAGCGTTGATAGTGTAGTTGCAGAATGTTGTCTGCGAGGTAGTAAGATACCGTGAGGAAGGCTGTACAGTGAGTGACATGCAGAAGTTGCCAAAAACTGTGAGGGTGCAGGTCTGAGGTTCAGTTATAACAACGTTTGTTTAAGTCACTCAGCGACATTTGCTCCGCTCTGCTCTCTCGCTCCTCCATTGTTTCTCCATCAACCCTGACAAGTCTTTGATCAACCAGATGCCTCAAACATGCAGCAAGTTCCACCCAAAATCCAATTTTAATTCGTCCAAACACGTACATGATATTAACTTATCTGTTATATCTGTGGATTTCTGTAGCTTAATGGTATCAAATCTCACCACCACCACAACAACAACAACAACTTCGATTTATGTAGCGCCCTCCACGCCGCACGGCGTCTTAGTGCGCTTCATATTACCTCACAAGCAACGTGCCTGTGCTGGTCCGGGTGGGGCGAAATGTTGGATATGTTTCCTTACTCTAACAGCCCACTTCTGTTTACCCACTAATAAGCAGCAGTTCATTTATACATCAATTTATCTAGTTGGTTTCCAATGTTAATAATGCCTTATAGAATATGTAACTGAATCCACCAGTGTTTGCATGACATTCCTGTGCACAATTGTCTGCCTTGGTTCGCCTACAAATCGCCATGTCACCACATTTTACAGTGTTGTCTATCGGGCGATTAGTGACGTCACGGCAGGCCGAGGTATTCAGTGGAAGCCACTGAGTATGTATACAGGGCTAGACAATGGCCTAATGTTTGTTGGCTTCACATTCCCTGGGGAAGCCCGCAACTGGGTAACGAAGAGAAACCAGCCATTTAGAGGGTTTCAAAGCTAAAGAGGTGGAACCCACGTGGCGTCAGCAGTTTCTCAGATGTCTCTGCCCCTGTTGGTTGAAGGTTTCCTTCATGCCTCGTTTCCGCTCCAGGCTTCTGCGTTACAGCACTTTGGGCAATAATGACAAATTGTTTCCTGTACAACTCTCATTTCTCATGCATGCAAGATCTGTGCTGTGCATTTTATTTTAATGAACTCGGCTTCATATACAAACAAGCAAATATGTAAACTGTGTGTCTGAAACATTGGGAAATCCATCGAATTATTTGGCAGATTCAACATGAAGCTTCAAGTCAGAATAATCCTTCATTTTGATAAGGCACCATACCAATTCTTCAAAACTTCTCTAAACGCTTCACGTGATATATTGTAAAGTGTAGCATTGGTGTACTTTGTGGCAGAAAACTACACACATCATTGTCCCACAAAAAATTATGGAGGCAACAATTTTTGTTTCATGGATTATTACACGCTGGAAGGCTCTCCACCAAAAGACCGTCACCCGGGATCCAACTTACTGCTCGGCAGAGAAAGTTTAATAATAATAATACTTGCATTTGATAGAACACCTTATGAAGTCTATGAGATATTACAAATTGCTTTACTTGTTATACATTTCAGTGAGGTAACTGTATATGTTACTGGCTGTACGTGACAGACAATTGCACACAGCAGTGTTCCACAAACGCTCATGGATCTAAATGGCCAGTGGTATATCCAGTGAGCTACAGTGAAATACAGCAGCATGTTTTTGTACAGGCTCCTCTAAGGCACGCAGCACAGTGCTCTCTGCTGCACAGAAGTAAGTGGCGGTGCCTGTCACTCGCAAGTCTCTGATTGTCAGTGTGTGGTTCTTCTCTTTTGTATCAGCCAAAGCACTGATCCTCTCCTCCGCCTTTACCTGTCATTTTCCCAACACCAGTAACACAATCGAGCCGTTTCCCCACTGTTTGTATCATTGGAAGGCTGGGCTAGGCTGGGCAGAGTCGTGCTGCACGCTACATATACATTTCCATTTTCATTCTCTGTCAGTAACTGAGGTCTCTGTGACAATTCGTTTTCAGCCAAGTCACCTGGGGAATAGACATTGACATTCTCGGAAATAAATTCTGAAAAAGCTCCAACAAAACTTAGAATTATTGAACAAGATACAAGGATGTCTATTTGCAAACTCACACTCTACTTAAAGAAGAGCGACAGCATGAAATAAAAAATAATACACGTTGCTTGGAAACTTGGCTTGAGTCTCAATCCTCGTTGACTCATGTCACAAACTCCAAATGAAATGCAAGTAGACACCAGCTTACTGCTGATAAACGTTCATGAATGATTGTCGAGTGCCGCTAGCTTTGTAGGTTATAAGGAACGAAACGTCCCTTTAAGCAGTTCTTTAGCAATAAAAATTGTTTGCATGCATCCATATCAAGTCATTTCATGGAAGCATCGCAAAGCTCCACACAGGTTTTCCTCTCGAGTGCAGGGGCTGTGTGTTTGGCAAACCTCAATCAACACCATCCTCTCTGTTTGTAATTGTTTAATCACATAAACATATTGAAAGCGCCAATTTTAATGTGTGAGAGGAAGTCATCATTATCTACTGAGTTTTTGTGCGGGGAATGTGCCCTTCTGTAACAGTGTGGGCTCCACTGCATAGAGGTACACGGCGCTGTCACTCACATCCACCCTGAGCATCAGCAAGTTGATTAGTTTATTCTCCGTGTTCACCTGGGCAGTGAAACGGTCAGCAATGTCAGTAGCTGTATCTACCTTTCCCGAGACCTATATCCTGAGCAAACACTGAAGAGCTCCATCTGGATATTGCCTGCAGCAGAAGACATTTTCCATTCTAGAAACGTTTATTCTTATTGTCACGTTTTTTTGCTTCAACATCTCTTATCTCAGGAGTGTTCTGGGATATGATATCATTCGCATCGGCCACTGGAACAACAATACATTTTGAATTAAAAATATGAATCAACTCAGTTCACAACGTATCTTATGAAGTACTTTTAAACACATCTAAAATTTAACTATGAAATGCGAGAGTTGCTGTTGTTACTGTAACTGTGCTGGGGAACGCTAAACGACAAATAGTGTTTTCGTGCTGATATATTTTCTGTCTGTGTTTGTAAATGTTAGAACTGCTTATACTTCAGAAGTTGTTCCATTCAACTATTTATCTTGATTTTCTGTAGCTCCTGAAATAATTCATTCAAAGCTGCTTCCAAATTAAAAATACAAATAAATCTCTAGCGATTGTGTGTTTGCATTATCCCGTCTTGTCGCCGTCCCCAATTGCGTCATTGATGTGAAGTGAGTTTAATGTATATTCTGTTGGGGGAAACATGGCATTCAGTTGTGTATATTCGTGTCCCACACTCTGTTGTGGATTTATCGATCAAATTAGTATTATGTAATCATTAATATTAGAAAACGATTCGTTAATTAAATAATAACAACGACAACATTAAACCCATGTGCGCATCATGCACTGGTCATGTCCAAACATACTTACTGGTTATAGTGAGAATCGCTATCAGCATCTGGCAGTGGGCTGACATTCTGGCTGCTGAGGTGTGGACAGATAATAGAGTCTCTTCCTTTATAAATGGCTGTTTTGCTGCTTCATTTGAATGTTGTGAGGCAGTGGCGGGTCTGACATGTGCAGTGGACTATTGCATACATTTGTAGGCGTTGCACACTAACCAGCGGATGTTAAACTTGATCTACCGCAACTTCAGACGTCCTCCCGACGTGCAACCTTTGCTACACAGTGCTAGAGCTCTCTGCTTACAAGCGTGAGACCTGTGTCTGACTCTAGGCACATCAGGGCGAAACCTTGAGCAAGTCTCCTTACTCCACACACACGCCTCATAATATTGCGTTCAAAAACACACAATAATAAAAATTAGTAAATTCAAGCCACGACTGTTTGTGAGGGCGATGCTAAGTGCAATTTGCTGCCACGTTTTGCCCGTAAATACACATTCAATTCCGTTGACAGTCTTTTCTTTGAAACGCTTTGAGACGTCGAGAAATTGTGAAACGTGCTATATCTAATGCAAGTCTTATTACTCTTAGTTACGTAACATTGTTTTTGTTGTTGCTTTATCGGTGATTGGCAGCTGGAGTATCTGGGAAATGAATGGAGTGTAGACTTGCAGCTAACCCACAAACAAACCGATGTAGGTGAACGCAACTCACAATTGAGCCGATTTTGGTTTGATTCGCAGCCACGACGATACTTTGGGCAAATGTTCTTAATCTGCATACGCAACTACGTGTCGCTAACAATGAGACGGATCGTGTAACTTAGTTGATTGGTAGATCACGTTGCTCTCATAATCAACCCTTTGAAGATAAATAATAATAATGATTTTGTATTTGCTTCCCTTTCTGTTTTTGAGAACGTGTTGCGTCTGTGGTGTTTCAAGCACAAAATATACAGTCACTAATTGATGCAACAGATCGTATGTAGTACTATCAGTTGTCTAGGTGATGTGATAATACACTATATCAAAATAAAAATAGATAATTTTTTATAACTCACAAAACAGTGTATTGTGTATGCACAGTGTATGCACTTAGAAATGGGTAGAAGATTTGAAAGTGGAGTATATGAAATATATGTTTACCACATTTGTTGTGAATGCATTCAATTGCGTTATTGATGAATGCTTGAACTGTGCAGTAAACATTTCATTTGTGCCTTCAAGGCTTAACTATCTTTTTCAAAGTGGAATTTTATACAACAAAGGCAGTTATTGTTACTGGCATTATTACTAGTATTATTATCAATCTCGTCCGTTCTTTTGTTGACAATGCATCGAAGGAAATAAGCTGTTAACTATGTTTTCTAAAATGAGATGATGTAGGCGAGAATTAAACGCTTTCCCAAATTAAACCACTAAAAAATACAGATTGCTGTTTTCGAAATCTAACACGTTTATCAAACCAATAAGATCCACGGAAGGACAGATGCTTGTTTGCGAGCAGCAGAACAATATAGAAACAATCACAGAAAAATTGCTCCTTGGTCAATCGAATTCGTTAATCAGGCATTAGTCAAACCTTTGTACATTTCAGCTGATCCAGCGATAGTGTATAGGAGGTAAACAGTGTAAACTGTAACAGGAAGCACCTGCTGTGGCTGCCAAATCAGTTGCTACAGAAAGCAACGTGGTAAGTTACGTCAGTTGCTGATTCTTTTCCCAGATACATCTGTTGACATCGCCATCTTTTGGTTGATTGCAGCTATATCACGTGGACTGCACAGACAAACGATTGCAAATTGATTTCGACCCAACCTATCTTTCCTGTTCCTATCCTACCATATGGATAAGTATACCTTATTGTAATTTCCTTGCTCGATTCTCATATTGCCTATGCTTCACTGGGAAATTCGACTGCAACCTCATTCACACTCTTGGATTCCGACGTGTCTCCGCTTCTACGTTGCACAGACTCTTTAATTTTATTCCTGATACGTATCCCCTAATTGTTAGTTATATTTCGTATCGATGACATTAAGAATTTACGTTACAGAAACATACGATTTAATGGATATTCCTTTGTATTACATTTATACAGCTGCCGCTCACGATGATGTTTCATGGTGATGTATTTATTGCCTTGAGGAAACGTGACAAATAATCTAGGTAAATGTTGCTCTCTTATATAGTGCTCTCTTCTCATTGTCCCATGGCCAAACGTTTATGGTGGTTGAAAGTTTGGTTTGCCTCGAAGCATTGATTAAGTTTGTTCCACCTGCACACTCAGCTGTAATCTGAATCGTGTCAGTCGTGTACTCCAAACACTAAGCTACAGGAGCTTATTGTAATTACATAAGAAGCGGGTTGGCACTTGCAGCAAGTGAAACAGAGATATTTGGAGTAATGAAACTTGCAAAACGACAAACACTTGTAATTACATAGTGCCTTCTACGCATCTGAGTGAGTTTCTCCCTGAATATGAATTGAACCCAGGCCCAGCCGCTTTAGAGTTGAGTGTCCTAATCAATATGGCACATAACGCCACAAGGGCTTTTGTACTGATGTCTCGGGGATCCCTTCGCTGTGGGCCTCAGTGCACAAACACAGGCAGCGCTGTCGCTGAACTGGAGGTTGTCGATCGTGAACTGGAAATGTGTCTTAAAGGAATCCATCAGGGCAGAGAAGCGTTACTGACTGATATCCGACCCGTAGGAATGCCTTTGGATGAGGAAAACGGGCCCATCACTGCGGCGCTGGCGGAACAGCAGCACTGAGATGCTGTCAGTAATCGTGGAGACATTACAGCTGATAGTCAGTGAGGCGCCTTCGAAACGCCAGGCCGCTTTCGGGCTCTGCCTCACCGAATCTCCATCACTGATTCCTACAGGAAACAATTATCTACTTCAATGTTGAAACGATCACTACTAAGTTAGAAAACAAACGCTATTGTGTGCCACATTTCATAGAATATATGTAGCTCCTGTAGATCAGTGGTTGAAGCACTCGCCTTACAAACGTGATACCTTTGTTCATATTCAGGCAGATTAGTGAGAAAATTTGGACGAGTTTACTTGCTCCACTAGAGCGACTAATAATAATCCATCCGAAAAAATACAATGTTGTGATGAAAACTGGTCATTTTCAATCCACAAACATTTCTTGGAATGCTGCTCTGTGCAATTGGCTGCCGTGTTTCGCCAACAAATATGCAGTCAATTCACTTGAAGGTATATTCTGTGAAGCTCTTCGAGACGCCGATAAGATGTCAAATCATATCAACGATTATAATTACTATATACGATGACACACTTTGAGACGCTATGAGAATGTCGCCACCCACGGAGATATTTTGTACTACAAGATGAAGGTCTGTAATAATGTGTCAGTCATTTGAAAATTAAATTGCATCTATCTGCAAATGAAAAACAACAATAATAATAATCCTTGAATCTGATATGGCGCTTTTTACGTTTTCTGGACGTCACAAAGCTCTTCAAAGAATATACTGTGAAGTGAATTAACTGCAGATTTGTGGGTGAAACTTGGCAGCCAATTGTGCGTAGCAAAGTTAAAGTAAACAGGGTCAAAGGAGACTCTGTTTAGAGATGTCCCGTGGTACTAGCATTGACAGAATGGGCTGTCGGTAATGAAATTTGGATTAACTAACCATATAGCGAGATTGCGATGGCTGCGGAGAGCAAATATCCCAAATCCATTACGTTCGTACAACATAAACAGCGATTATATCTCTGCTGCGCTTGACACCGTGTGACACTGAGGCCATGGATGTAGCTGAGAATCCTTTGTGATGTTGTCTCTTATCTGTGCGTCACAATCTCGTCTCTCTAGCTGCTGTGGGCGTGTGGGACTGCTCCTATCAGATTCAGGCTTAAACGTGTAAATTTGAAACTGAATATACACACCCACAAAATACACAGTCAATTCACTTTACAGTATAGTCTTTGAGACATATTAATGGTCAGGCGATTGATCAGATGGAAGCTTCGTGATAATAACGACTTATTGCCTCATCAGACGCTCCCATCTTCAGTTGAGAAGTCAGCTCGTCTGCCATGTACGAATAGTGGTTATTTGCTCGTCTGCTACGTTACGCATAATAGTTGCTTGCAAACCTGTACGTACGCAACGCATAATAGTTGCTTGCAAACCTGTACGTACGTTACGCATAATAGATACTTGCAAACCAGTACGTACGCTTTGATTTAACCTCTAGCCGACACCCGTGAGCCTGTTACAGAAAGATGCGAATACCAGGGGCCATAAGGGTGTCTGGCAGGCATACCAAGGCTATGATATAATTGTAAAGTTCTAGACTTGGTTATCTTATCTTGCTTCTAGGCTATCTTATTATTGAAAGCTGTAGCCGGCCTATTCCAAGGCCACGATGTTTTTGTAATACAGCTGCAAGACCATGCTGTTTGTAACCCAGCATGAGTCATGTAACTAAAAGTGTATAACTACCCATGTAAAGGTTGCTCTAAGTGTGCACTAGTAGTAGACGGACGAGAGTCTGTAGCAACCTAGTGCACCGCTTCATGAATGCTAAATAAACTTGTTTGAAACACACACCCGAGTCACATATTTGCGAACAGAAACCCCAACCAAGGTACTGAGACGATTTTTTAGTTTCACATTTGGCGACGAGGATGGGATCTCGTGACGACTAAGACAGTGCGTAGACGGCGGGACAATCCTTGGGTTTGTTTTGCCTAAGTTAAATTGCGCAGCCCAGTGAGTATATCATCTATTTTTGAATACTCTCAGTGTTTTTCACCTACGTAATAGGCTTCCGGGGATGCACCAACCGTATGCGTAACTGATAGTCGTCAATGAGATCGGGATAAGAAAAGGTTGGTGGGTGTGTATTCAGTTAAAAACTTACTGAGGTAAGGACCGTTAACGGGATAAAAAAGGCGTACAAGCTGGGTGCAGCAGGTTCAAAACTTACTGGGGTAAGGACCGTCGACGGAATAAAAAAGGCGTACAAGCTGGGTGCAGCAGGTTCAAAAGTGCACGAGGTTTAGTTTAAAGTTTAAGGTTAATTTAGTTTAAAGTTTAAGGTTAATTAAAAAAGTATGGGTAATGTTAAATAAACAATTGGGAGAGACAGTATGGCCTCTGGGAGGCTCAAATGATGTGACAGTACTAACGAAGGTGCAAGAGTTGGTATGGAAGAAAGGTAATTATAAGCCATGTAGAAAACTGGTGAGAGTATGGTTAGAGGAAGCTATGAGAAAACAGGCAAAAGAAACGTTGTCCAGTTGGCAAAACACTGCTGAAAGACACGGTATATGTGTGACCCGCGATGGAGTGTATAAACCGCTGGACAAATTGAAGGAAGAAGTATGTAGAAAGAGAGAGAGAGAGAGGAGGCAACTAGGTTTTCATGGGGACCGGCCGAAAACACTCGGTTTCGGACGCGAGTGAAAATGCGCCAGAAAACTGTACCCGTTCCCTCCCCTGAGGATGGTCCCAATTGTTTATTTAAAAGTAGAATAAGAACATTAAAGTTTAAGGTTGTAAGGAATAAGATTTAAAGTATAAGAATTTTTAGTTTAAAGCATAAGGTTGTAGTTTTTGTTTAAAGCATAAGGTTGTAATTTTTTTTATTATTAAAGTATAAGAATTTAAAAAGTATGGGTAATATTGTGGATAAAACTGAGTGTCCGTGTCCCCTAACGTCTATGTGTAAAGTGTTGCCAGAAAATCAGAAAGAGTTGCGATTAGCTTCGGGTCAGTTAAATAACAAAAATGGGGTGGACAGTATACACCACCAAACAGAGGAGAGTATTAGGTTGCAGTGGATAAAGAATCAATCTCTTGCTGGACAGTATACACTATTAAGGGATCCCTGTGTTTGGTATCAAGCCCTGACGGGTTAGCCTGAATAAACAACCTGTTTTGATGAGATACGACTGTAGTGCATTTCACTCATGGTCGAATCTCTAACAATGGCGTAGTCGGCAGGATATTCAGTGGCACTAAACACAGGAGAGTATTCGGTAGTTAAGAGAAAGACGGTAACGGCTAGAATTAATAAGTGTTGATGTTGGTGTGTGAGGAGAGTATGTATTGATAAAAAAATATATATTTACTGTATTTAATACAATTGTTTTATATGTTTAACTATGTTATGCTACAACAGATAAATGAAAGTCAAAGACCAGACAGTCGAAAACCAAATGTATATTGATTTAAAAAAAATTGATTAAAAAAATTAAATGTAGAGACTTACGTTCGAAAATTCAAACAAGTCAGGCATATTTTTTTTAATTAACCTGACTGAGAATACGTTTTTTAATACGTAAAAACACATAAAATTGAAATGAAAACAATTTGGATTTGATGTTCCAATAACACCACTTGTTCTGATTAAAAAGAAAGTGTGATGACAAAATGTCAGGTGAAAAAAAAATAAAAAAATTTAAGCAATTGCTACCTGAATTTACGGTCTCTATGGGGTATGTTGCGACCCTTTGAATGAGTATTTGGGGAAGGCCAAATGTCACAACATGAGTTTGAGGCCACTCTGCATATTATTGATAGCCTTGTGCCTCCCTAACTATTCTTTAAAAAGAGCAATCCGAACAGTCACAATACTCCTAATTGAAAGTTTTGCCCCGAAGGAAGTTGTGACTGTACGGTCCTTAAGAAAACTTGAGCTCAATGTGTTACCTTTTTTGTGTGTAAAAGATGTGTAAAAAAAAATGTTTGTACCTGTATATGGTTTAGCTTGAATGAGCAGTAATTAAAAAAAAGAAAGCAAATTGAAGAGAAGCTTTTGTTGTATGGTTTATGTAATGTATGCATTTAAAGAAGACAATGGTGGGCCTGACTTTGCTCTGGACGCAGAGTATGGCCAGATTTCATCAATGTTCCATAGGTTTGGATTATTTAAAAAGTACCGGACCGTGATAGGTCTGACTTTTCTCTGGACGCAGAGTATAAGCCAGACACTACCCAAGTTCCATATGTACTGAGTAATAGCAAAGTAAAAATACAACCAATAATTTGGAATATTTGACGCAAGAACGAAGCGATAAAGTAGAGTAAACGTTATTTTGTGTATTCCAGCATTTACTTAAAATGTTTGTAGAAATTAAATATGGATAAATTAGCTTGTGGCAGTTAACTTGCGGCAGTTAGAATTTACTGCAGCCATTGACTGTGGGCAGTTTAAATTCACTGACTGCAGGCACTCTGGTTTATGTGGACAAAATGAATTTATGTAACCCTTTGGTTTCCACATCAGCTGAAAGTGTAGGTAATGATAATGTCATGTTAACAACTGAAAATGTTTAAAGAAACGTGAGATTTCACCTTGTAATTTAGTTCTTACAGATACTGACAAGAATGGCATTTCATGCAGCCACTTCTTCTGGGATAACTTATACTTTTCGCTCCAGCTCCTTACAGGATGGAACCCCAGTCTGTATGAAGAAACTGGTTCCTCCTAAATCTGCCCAAGCCTGTGAACTAGTGCCCTTGCGGAGGCTTGTAAACACGCTGTGGGAAAACCGGTTACCATATATACTGACTCTCGCTACGCCTTTGGCGTGGTTCATGATTTTGGGAGGTTGTGGGAAAACCGTGGATTTTTAACTGCATCAGGTCATCCCATTTCTAACGGTACTGAAGTTGTCAACCTCCTACAATCTGCTCTGCAACCTGCTCAGTTAGCGGTTGTGAAATGTTCTGCCCACACGTTGGCCCAGGATCCGGTCTCACTTGGAAATGGACATGCGGATAGATGTGCCAAACTGGTGGCTGAGGCCCCACTTGGTACCTATCCCGTTAAAACTGGGGTTCCCATTATTCCCAAACAACGTACCAACATGCCCTCTGTTTATGATATTGTGTTACTCCAGGAGGACGCTCCGGTGGCATCTCGTCAGTCATTGGTTGAAGAAGGCTGTGCCCTATCCGAGGAAGGGGTCTGGATGACCCCTGTCGGTCAGACCTGCATGACTGATGAGCTGGCAGGATGGGTAGTCGCCTGCGGTCACCAACAGACTCATTCGGGGTGTAAACAGCTCTCTGATTGGCTCCTTCAGACCTGGTGACACCCATGCATGATGCAGCTGTCTGAGAAAGCTGTCCTCCGGTTCCTATTGTGCTCTGAGCACAATCCTGGGAAAGGGTTCCCAGTGGTCACCGGTGATACCCCTGTACCTCAACTTCCATTTGAGGTGCTTCAGATGGATTTTATTCAGATACCTAAATGTCAGAATTTCAACTATGTATTGGTTATCATTGATGTATTTTCCCGTTGGGTTGAAGCATTTCCAACGGTAAACAATACTGCTGAGACGGTTGTGCGATTGTTGTTACGGGTAATAATTCCTCGTTTTGGGGTGCCTGGTCGTTTAGTTTCCGACAACGGCCCTCACTTTATTGCCTCTGTTAACCGCTCTCTCTTTTCCCATTTAGACATTAAACAGTCGTTTCATTGTGTTTATCATCCCAAAGCGGCGGGCGTAGTGGAACGTGTCAATCAGACGATTAAGACAAAACTGGCTAAACTTACAAGGGGGCATGGCTCTTCATGGGTCTGCTTTTTGCCTCTTGTATTGTTTCAGATTCGCTCTGCCCCCACTGGAACTGCCCGGTTATCTCCAGCAGAAATTATTTATGGGCGCTCTTTAATAGGCACTTGGTCGGCTTCGGCTTCCTCTGCGCTTACTCATATGTCTGCTGACATGGTGGAGTATATCAAAACTCTTTCTACCATTCTCCGTATTAATCAAACAACAGTTTCCAGTACCTCTAACAATATTAGTTTACCTGATCCTCCTTTACACCCCGGTGATTATGTTATGATTCGCAATTGGGTCAGGAAATGCCTGGACCCCCGGTGGATAGGTCCCTTCCAAGTTCTCCTCTCAACTCCAACTGCGGTTAAATTAGAGGGGAGAGATCATTGGGTTCACATACATGATTGTAAACGACTTGAGTGTAAACAATCATGAAGTGTAAATAACATGATGCTACTGCCTTCACCATTGTCCCGTCCTCTGGCACAATTTTGTTCCTACAGGCTCGAAGAAGTCGTGGAAAGAAGCTCGAAGAAGTTGTGGACGCCGGCGATGAAGAACTACCTGTCACTCTGGTGGAAGACGTTCGATGCCTTCGGGAGACGAAGTGGGCCGACATGATCAGAAAAACAGAGACTGCTTGGGCAGGGCCTACGATATCCACATTTCAGCCTTGCAAAATGGACAGGGATTCTGATGATATTGGGGATGATGCTGGACACAGAAGTAGAATGCTCCATGGTAGCAAATACTTTCCTCCTCACTGCGTACAAAACAACGGTGACGCTGGGAGTATCAAGCTGTTGGGTGTGTGCGGCCCTTCCACACAGTGCGGGAGGGGGTTTTCCCATGTTGATAGTCCCTTTTAGTAAAATACAGACAATGCAGGCTCTAAGAACGTCGGGTTTCAATATGATTAGCGTCTCAGGGAATAATGATACCGCATGTCTCGTTGTGTTAAGGGAAACTCGGGATTGGTATACGCGCCAGTATAACTTTAAGAACGACCCCCCCTTCATACAAGTGTCACTCTCGCATGGGCAATGGTGTCTCCAAAGATCCGGTAATGGGACCCGGATGGGGGAAAGTATATGTACCACTACGATCACCTTGTCAGTAGACGTCAGTGCTGGTTGGAGTGAAGGGGCAGGTAACTTTCGTTCCAGTTGTTGGATGTTTCTGAACCCCACGGGTCCTCTAAAAAGCCCTAATAGGACATACTGGGTGTGTGGGACATTGGCATACCCATGGTTACGAACCAACTGGAGCGGTACATGTTAACTTGGACATGTTGTCCCACACCTGCATATTACAAAACTTTCGGAACACCCGCATACAAAAAACCATATCACACGTAGAGCAGTAGCATGGTACGAACAGATTGTTGGGGTATTTGTGCCCCCATACGGTCTGCTCCGTACTAATCAAGCATTGTGGGCTTTACAAACGGTTTTAGAGGCTGTTGCGAATGAAACCGCGGATGCATTACAAGACATATCCGCTGAAATGGTGGCTATTCGCACTGTGACCCTCCAAAACCGGATGGCTCTGGATATTTTGCTTGCTGAAAAGGGAGGCACTTGTGCCTTGATTGGCTCTGAATGTTGCACCTATATGCTTCTGAGAATATTACTAATATTGTACAACACATCCGACAGCAAGTCAGAGAATTGCATCAGACTAACGTAAGCCCTGGTATATGGGGTTGGTTGACCGATTGGTCGATTAGCGGTTGGATGACTAAAATTTATTATCATAATTGTTATAATCCTGGTAGTTGTATTATGTTGTTGTATACCCTTATTCAAAAAGCTTATACTATCTATGATGACAGGCTGGGATGCCCCGGCAGCAATGTTGTACATGGCTCCTGACGATGATTTCTCAGCATTCGAGTAGCAGGTTGTCATGGAATGACAAAAAGGAAGGAATGAGAAGTCAGCTCGTCTGCCATGTACGAATAGTGGTTATTTGCTCGTCTGCTACGTTACGCATAATAGTTGCTTGCAAACCTGTACGTACGTTACGCATAATAGTTACTTGCAAACCAGTACGTACGCTTTGATTTAACCTCTAGCCGACACCCGTGAGCCTGTTACAGAAAGATGCGAAAAACAGGGGCCATAAGGGTGTCTGGCAGGCATACCAAGGCTATGATATAATTGTAAAGCTCTAGGCTTGGTTATCTTATCTTGCTTCTAGGCTATCTTATTATTGAAAGCTGTAGCCGGCCTATTCCAATGCCACGATGTTTTTGTAATACAGCTGCAAGACCATGTTGTTTGTAACCCAGCATGAGTCATGTAACTAAAAGTGTATAACTACCCATGTAAAGGTTGTTCTAAGTGTGCACTAGTAGTAGACGGACGAGAGTCTGTAGCAACCTCGTGCACCGCTTCATGAATGCTAAATAAACTTGTTTGAATCACACACCCGAGTCACATATTTGTGAACAGAAACCCCAACCAAGGTACTGAGACGATTTTTTAGTTTCACACAGTCTTCATTACAAACTTGAAACTTGATATTATCTTAGATGTATTGTGATACCAATCTATCCGACACACCTTTATATGTCAACAAAACACTTAAAGGGTGCATAAGCACAAGCAACATTGACTACAAACGTCTGTGTTTCTTTGAATTCAGTTAGCAATTCATTATTATTAATAATGTTATTTTGAAGGAATCATATCTACTGTAGATGAATTCATTCACCAGCTACCAAGAAGCGGGTTGCTACTGTCTCCTGCCTAAACAGCGGTATACACAGATTAATTAAACTTGTACAAAGTTTCGCGCTGCAGCTAGTCGAAACCAGGCGCTCTTGCTTGCGAGGCGACTGATCTAGCTTTTGAGCTAGAGGACACGACATGATAGTTTTTTAGGGCGGAAACGCTGAACTGTGTCTCTGTGGGGCTCAGTGCACAGAGCTACAGCGCAGAGTCTGTGATTCTCACTTGGGATATATTTAATGAGACGCTTCTCGCCGCTTTAACCACTGTCGCTGCGAAACCTTCTTATGTAAAGTCTGCGTAGTTCTGCCTGTTCCTGTTTGATGTGCTGTGGGTATATTTTGGTGGTTTGTCAGGGTATTATCGGTACCAAAACAAATATGAATTGTCGCTGTTTGTAGCTATATAATTACACTGCAGGTACACACACTCTACTTCATTCACTGTCATAGTCGCTGGGATCTGTGTCACCGAGTCTCCTCCACAATGTCCTGGGAAACACAAATACATCAGGGTTTAATACAGTAATAATGAAAACATAGTTGTGTTTGATATAGCATCGTGTGAATTGATCGTGCCATCTCCAAGCGTTTCACAGACTATACATTGACTCAATTTTGAGTGTGAAAGTGGCAGGGAGTTGAGTGTATCATTCCAGCACAAACATTCATGGAATAATAATGATAATCCTTGCATTTGATATAGCGCTTTGCACGGCTTGGAGCGTCCAAAAGCGTTTCCCAGTGTAGACTTTGAAGTGAATTGACTATATTTCATCAGAAGCTGCATTTTTCAAGAGATCAATAGCGTAGTAAAGTGATCTGCCAACCGATTAAAAAATCGGGTACATACTCAATGCTCGGTAAGCAGATCTATATGTGGGTCTGTGGAAAAAGTACACTTGCAGTTTCGCCCTCTCCCAACGTGAATCGAACTCAGATCATTCAGCATGCGAGGCGAGTTTTCTAACCATGATCTACAGGACACCACGTATCCACAATTGGTATAGTGTATTGGTTATTCCATGCAATAAAACGTTGGCTTTGGAGAACATGAAAAGAAATTGCATCCATATGGAGTTGGATTTTGGCTTACCTGCAAAGGTAATGATGGCAGCTGCCACATATATGTACATCGTCATCTGTGTTAATGGCACCCTGTTTTGAGGGGGCGCTGGTGGTTTACTTGGAGAATGTTGCCTGGGAAGCAGTAAGATACAGTGAGGAGGACTGAACAGGCAATGACAAAAGCAGGTTGCCATACACTGTGAGTGAGCTGTTCTGATGTGTATGGACAACCTTTGTGTCTCTGTCACTGGGCGTCCTCTTCGCCGCTCTGCCATCCCGCTCCTCCATTGGTTCTCGTCCAACACTGACATGCCTTTGATCAAATGGATGGCCGATACCTGCAGCAAGATAGATCGATACATGCATTACATGTCGTTCAAACAGATACAAGAATTCCACACATTTGTACAATCTGTGGAATCATGTAGTTTAATGGTATAAACACTCGCCTTACAAGCACTTTGCCTGCGTTTGATGCCTGCCAGAGCAACACGTTGGTCAAGTTTACTTATTCCACACACCGACCGAGGTTTACCGAGAGTAAATAGGAATACGGTTGATATTCGATTAAAGAGCAACTTTCCAGGGAAACAATCTATCCTAGCACAGGGAACTCGAACCGCGTCTGTTTATAGGACAATGCTGTGCCGAATTGAATGCCTCGTTTCGCCTGCAAAACGATAAGTAAGTACATTTTACATATAAGTGTAATATTGAAGTTCACAATAGCACTAATCAAAGCAGGTAATCCAGCTTCTAGATTAATTCCCGAATACTTTTCAAACACATTCCGAAGACGCTCAACATAATCACCAACATCCTCATCTGATTTTTGTACAGTACAATGGATTTTACCCCAATTGACATTTTTAGGAAATTGCCCACGCAGCGCTTCGCTAATTCTAACCCACAGTTGTTTCATGTGCTCTTCATTTGAATTATCCTGATCTAATGTCCAATCACAATTATTTTTAACCTTTTTCCATCTATGATTACCTAACCAAGCATCCAACATTGCTTATTTTTTCTAATTGCTTCACGTTTGCTTAGGACGTCTCCTAAGGCTGTGATACGATCTAAATTCCACGAACCATCTCTTGGGAAATTATTTTTCTCACACAGTGACCATTTTTACCATTTCTTCACATACTGTATACCACCAGAACCATAATGTACATACACATATGCACATGGAGTCATTTTATTGGGAACCAAATCTTTACAATTACTTTTACCCATGTTTTACTGTAGCCAATCAAGACTTCCCGGGAAGAACAATTTTGATAATGCTAAATTTTCTTACGTCCAATCAACTGCTCAATTGTCAAACAAATATATCTTCTGGTTAAGTTACCAAAAGTATTTCCAAATAACACACCAAAACAATACAAGACAAACAAACAAACAAACAATAAACAAGGATTTCGCGAACAAACCTTCAATATACTATTAAACCCATAGATTGCAATCATCAACAATATATATATATGTATCATAAAGACTGGTTAATTTATGATCGTTGGGCCTGGTTACCCTACGGAATCAGGGACTGGTTACCCCAATTCTGAATCAGGGACTGGTTACCCCAATTCTGAGTGTGGACTACTTACCTCACTCTGAGTGTGGACTGGTTACCTCACTCTCCTTATACGTATAACAGTAAAAACACTTTGTCTATTCAACACTGATGACGTATCCACCCATTCACACACTACACAGGAGACAGACTGGTAAGAGTTGAGAGAAAACTCTAAATCAACTCGCAATCTACTCACCCTCCCGTGTAGGCAGAATTCAGGCAGAGTTAGTCATCTCGGTGGAACCTCCAAAAAGAACTGTCGTGGAATAACTCACAAAGAGATCAGGTTATTCATGTAAAGCACAAACAGTCATTTAATACACTAACGGCCGAAAGGAGAAATACCCTCACAGGTCAGATACCCGAGTTGGTACTTCTAAAGAACTAACAGAAATACAACAGTTTATATCTTATTCGTTTCCACACCGCGTGACAGTAGTATAAGTTCCGTTAACCAATTACAGCAATCCACCTAATCAATACAAGTGAATGTGGGAAGAGAGTTGAACTCTATTTACACTAGTCATGGGGTGCAAAAAGGGCAGCATCTATTAAAACAAAACTAGAAAACCACAAGTTGCTAATTGATATATTAAAATTTTCAAAGTAAGAAGTAAATCGTCTTTAATGATCAGGCATATAGAATCATAGAATCATAGAATTTTACGGCACAAAAGGAGGCCATTCGGCCCATCTAGTCTGTGCCGGCTCTTTGAAAAGAGCGATTCAATCCCATTTCCCTGCCCGCTCCCCATAGGCTAATAGACCCGTTCTCCCTAAATAAAGATCTAATTCCCTTTTAAAAGTTGTTATCGAATCAGCCTCCACCACCTTTTCAGGCAATGCATTCCAGATTCGAACAACTCGCTGAGTGAAAAAATTTCTCCTCAGCTCCCCTCTACTGCGCCTTGAAACTATTTTAAATCTGTGACCACGAGTCACAGATTCACCCACGAGTGGAAATAGTTTTTCTCTATTTGCCCTGTCGAAACCCCTCATGATCTTATAAACCTCTATTAGGTCTCCCCTCAATCTTCTCTGCTCCAGAGAGAATAACCCTAGCCTATCTAGCCTCTCCTCATAGCTGAAGTCCCTCAATCCTGGCACCATCCTAGTAAATCTTCGTTGTACCCTTTCCAATGCCTTCACATCCTTTCTGTAGTGTGGTGACCAGAATTGAACACAGTATTCCAGCTGAGGCCTCACCAAAGTCCTATAGAGGTTAGTCAGCACTTCCTGACTTTTGTACTCTATACCCCTATTTATAAAGCCTAGTATCCCATATGCCTTCTTAACTGCCTTGTCTACCTGTCCTGCCACCTTCAACGAGTCACTAACACAAATCCCCAGGTCTCTCTGTTCCTTCACACCATTTAAAATTGTACTATCTAGCCTATATTGCCTCCCTTCATTTCTTCTCCCAAAATGCATCACCTCACACTTCTCTGCATTAAACTTCATCCTCCATGTGTCTGCCCACTTTACCAATTTGTCTATATCCTATTGCAGATGGCTACTATCCTCCTCACTGTTTACTATTCTCCCTAACTTAGTGTCATCTGCAAACTTGGAAACTGTACTCCGTACACCCAAGTCCAGATCATTGATGTAGATTACAAACAGCAATGGTCCCAAAACCGATCGCTGTGGCACACCACTGCTCACTTCCCTCCAATCTGAAAAACAGCCGCTCACTACAACTCTCTGCTTTCTGTCTCGCAGCCAGTTGTGGATCCACGCTGCCACTGTCCCTTTTACGCCATGGGCCTTTAATTTCATAATAAGTCTCTCATGTGGCACGTTGTCAAATGCCTTTTGAAAGTCCATGTTAACTACATCAACTGCGCTACCATTATCCACCCATTCCGTTACCTCATCAAAAAATTCTATCAGATTTGTAAGGCAAGATTTGCCTTTAACAAATCCATGTTGACTGTCCTTTATTAGCCTATATCTTTCTAAGTGAAGATCTACCTTGTCCCTGATTATGGACTCTAGAAGTTTGCCCACTACCGACGTTAGACTGACTGGTCTGTAGTTACCAGGCTTGTCCTCCTGCCCCTTTTTATACAAGGGAGTAACATTAGCTATCCTCCAGTCCTCTGGCACGACCCCTGAAGCAATTGATCACCTAAAGCAATTGATCACCTAAAGAATAACAAGCAGGGAATGTCTAATTTACTCAAGCACAAGCCTTTCTCCCTTCTTGGTCTGGACTATGTCATACAACTGACGTTTGCTGATACCCTATTGACCTCTGGAATTTCTAAGGGAGACTAAGAAACAGCTAACAATGTCCAGGGGAAGCTAAGAAACAGCTAACATGGTTGCCGATGTTTAACATGGTTTCCACACTACCCTAATTTGTGTATCCGTAACATCGGGTTGCCAGACCCATCAATTTGTCAAATGGGCTCGCGGGGTTAACCCCGCATCCCATCGCGCATCTCAATGAGTCCTGCAGCTTCCACAACCAACACCGTTTGTACATCTCAGACTCCTCTATATCGTCCCTTGCAACCTGCCGTAGCTGTGCCTCACTATAAATCGGCCACAACCTAACATGAAACGGCAGTGGTCCCTCGCGTTCCCCTTGAATGCAGTTAGCTGGATGTTGATGGGGATCGGACTGCAGATTAAGTACGTCCCTCACCGCCATTTCCAACCCTATTAAAGTCTCCCTTTCAACCTCGATACCATATGGTATGGCATCTCGGGGCAACAGGCTCCGTACCTCTACTGAAAGCATATTTTTGAGGACGCGAGTGAGGTCGGTAGGGGTATATTGTGGATTATCCTCGCTGAAGTCTGCCCACTTGACTCTCCACGCCTAATAGGACGTGCCCGTTGTTAACTTGGGACCTAAAGTACCACACACCGCACTCAACTCCATTTGTGTCAGAGGGGCCTCGCTACAACGCCTAGTTTGCTGTGCCCCACTCCCGCCTGCCCGTTGTGTCACTGTTAGCGTTACAGGACAGACGGGTTTGGGCAGCAGTGGTTCACTTTCCACGTCTTGTTTGTACTCTGCCGCCTCCTCTTCGAAAGCGTCCCAATCATCGTCCACTTACTCACCATCACCATACGCACTGTCCCCGTACTCCCGCATCACGGACGCCACTAATACACGCCCCTACTTTGAATGTTTTCCTTCTCTCGCCTCCTATACTTTTGCAACTATAGTCTGTCCCCTTCTTCCAGTTTTCCAATCAGCGTCGCGCCTCGCAAATCTGCATTTTCCAACTTCAGCCTCTCACACTCCCTCTGTACTGCCCGCAAAAGCTCCTCCACTTCGCGATGTTTCATATTAGCTGCCAATGCCATATTCATTAGACCTGTCTGTCGGATATAGTTGTCTCTAGTCTCGCCTTCTCTCTGCAGCGCCTGCTGAAGAGCTAGGGCAGCATTGCTCCCTTCTTTCTCTCTCTTCTCCTTCTCATTAAAATAATCCCGTTTATAGCGGGCTGCGTGCTTTGGATGTTCCTTACCCTTGTTACTGTTTACCATCAAACAATATTTTAACAATATCATCTTTCCTTTCATCATTAATCTCCGTTCCTCTCCCAGTTTCTGAACCGCAGAGCTGAGTTCCTCAAAGGAATGCGGTCCGGTCGGCCCCGGCACTGTATCATCGTCTTTCCCCAGTTTCAACTTCTGAACTGCCCTCGCTATCTTCTTCTGGTAACTATTCGCCCAATCGATGTCCGCCAACTTGCGGCTTTTCCCCGGTAAATTCAAATCCTTAACAACCTTATCCTTAACGACCTTAGTGCCACCCAAATCCTGCCTTCTTCTCCAGAAAGTCGGATATCAGTCTCTTAACTACCTCAAGACACTCAACCCGTGTCTAACCGTTGTTACCCTTCAATGACCTGGTTCTCATGTCTTATTTAGTGTCACTGAATATCCTGCCGACTACGCCAATTGTTAGAGATTCGATTAACTGATTGAAAATTAGGTTATGGCCAACCTCCGATTAATCAGTTCATACAGAACATCTCTTTGTAAAAGCAGGTTTGTTTATTCAGATTCACCCATTAGGGTTGACACTAAACGACCAAGTGTACAGCAGTGTAAGTCAAGCCCCGAATCGCAGTAATTATGGAAATATACTACCCGGCGAGGTCGGACGAAGAAAAAGGGCGAATGGCCGCATGTCTTGCCCTTGTAACCCTTTGCGCCCCTCCCCAACCTTCACGTGCACACCTCATGGACAAGGCTCTTCCTCCAATCATTCCCGACTATGCCCTCCAGGCAGGTGCGTGATCCTGCGGGGTCTTCGCGCCCGAAACTTAAAATTTTCACACTCCAATACAAACCCCGCCTCCACCAATCAACCATGTGTCACAACGTCAAACCTGAATTATGACAACAAAGCGATTCAGCAATCCAAAGACGCTAAATTTCCTATTTATTGCAGGTGTAACTAGGGTTTCATTGATTTAAGATTCGGAATCAGCCTATCCGCACAGAGATAAGGACACACTTCTTCACTCACACGGTAGTGAATTTATAGAATATTTGATACCTCCCACCAAAAAAAAACAGATGTAGATGCTCAGTCCTTCAGCATATTCGAGACTGAAATTGATAGATTGTTTTTTAATCCATAAAGAGATTAAGCGATCCGGGTTTAAATCGGGAGCACGTGGAGTTAGATTGGAACCCTATACCAGCTATAACCCTTTAAATGGCGGAGCGGGATCGAGGGGCCGAATAGCCTATTCCTGCTCCTTATTCTCATGTTCTTGTATTTAAACATGTATAAACGCTGCTTATATATTTTTTGCAACAATGATGCCCCCTCGCGGTTTAGCAGCAAAATAACCAGTTGATGTTTTTGACCGGAACCCCCATTACACAGAAGCAGTGTGGGCTCCATGGCACAGTAACACACAGCAATGTCCCTGATTAGGACTGTGCCAATCCTCAGTTCGAAATGTTCACTCAATTTATTGGCAGTGGAGGAAAATCGAGCTGGGAAGTCAGGGTTCCTGTGTATGTTAGTCGCCGTCCCCCGAAATGCATACACAGGAGCGTGGCTGGAAGCTTGTCTGTACCAGAAGAGAGCATACGCATCACTGATTTTCTTGAAGCTGCAGGACAATTTCACATCTGGTGCCTCTAGAATCGATATTTGAGTCATCGATTCTTTCCCCATTTTCTGCAGGCTGCTTCCTGTGATTGAAATCGACAAGGTTATTGAGGAGCAAGTTTGTATTACATAGGGATCCTGCTGCTCGCTGGTTAGAACACAAGCCACATGAGAGAGTAGAGCCGGATTCGAATCCTGGGAAGTGCAATACCTCAGCTAAATTGATTTACTCCTCATGACTCTGTGATCCTATTAGTAACTAGACATCCATGTGTTAGTGGATTGCTACTCTGGAGCTAATCGTTCATCAATATCAAGCAATAGAACTGATATTATTAATATTAATAACATTAGTATTAATAATATTAATTTCGTCACTGAATCCGTGAAGGGATTTTGGGGCACAGTTGAGCGAAATTGCCTGTCACTTTGCACCCCGAGAATTCATTGGCAATTCGTTTTACAGTACGTTGTGGGGCGCTTCGAGACGTCTCAAATTTGTGACGAAGCATTTTATGAATCTCAACTATCATAGCTATTATTAATATTTTGTTCCACTAAAGCTGCTAAAGCAAATTTTGATCTAATAAAGCAGATATTGAGGCAAAATAGTGAAGTTATAAGAAGGTTACGTAAGAGAAAGTGTGCTGAGAGTTACTGAGAGCACAGCGCACTTCCCCCACAGGAGCGTCTTAATCCCATGTCTGACATTAACTCTCCAACATGTGGCTGTTTGTATAGTGAATGTGGATGAAATGTACAGACATTCACTCACTGCCCCGCCCATATGGAAACACGCCCACATTGACAACGCTCCGCCCACACAGTGCCCCGCCCACACAATGCCACGCCCACACAGAGTATCGCCTAGACAGAGCCCCGCCCACACACAGCCCCGCCCACACTGTGCCCCGCCCACATTTAGCCTTGCCCACGAAGGGCCCCGGGCACAGAGAGCCCCGCCCACAAGGGGACCCGCCCATTCAGTCACAGTCATTCCCAAACAAAGCTCCTCCCACATAAATGAGTTGGACACCACCATAAACCTCCTCCCAGGTCATATTCTGTTTTGGTGCGAAGCGTCTTGTTCACCTGCGTTTTACACAGGGACACTCGTGGATACTCGATCCTGGAAACCTGGATTAGGGCTATAGTTGCAGTTTCTCAGGAATATAGATGAGTTAAAGGTAATTTCATACAAAACTTTAAAATTCTTATTTGCCGCTAAATGCTACAGCCAATACCGCACACCTGCGTCACACAAGTGGCTTGGATCGGAGAGGAACAACTTCTTCAACGCAATTGTTATCCCCAGGATAGCGATTCGGTCAATCGATCAAAAATCGGGATCCTCCATATCTCAATGCAAATAGGTGTGTGTGGAGTAAGGAAGGCGGTTTGCTGAGTGTTTCACCCTGCGGCGATTCCAGCTCAGGTGCTCTTGTTTCCAAAGCAGGTGCTCTAACCATTGAGCTGCAATAAGCCCAGCATGTTTTTGTACAGGCCCTTCGTAAACACACATCACTGTGCTCTCCGCACAGAAGTAAGTGGCAGAATCAGACACTCTCACGTCTCGGATCGATAACGTGCTATTTTTTCCAACAGTCAAAGCATTTGTCCTCTCCTTCGGCTTCACCTCTCTTGATCCCAATACTAGTAATTGGATAGAGCCGTTTCCATACTGTTTGTACCATTGAAAGTTTGGGCCGCTCGCACTTGTGCTGCACTCTATAGATGCATTTCCATTTTCAGTCCCATTCATGGATAGTGGTCTCTGTGTCACTTCGTTGTAAGCCAACACACCTGGGGGAACAGACGTGGACATTATAGCAAAGAAACTTTGAACAAATCTGCAACAAAAATTTAATTAATAGGAAAACAGGAATGTATTTGTCCGAACTGGGACTCTACTTACAGAAGATCAGAATCATTAAATTAATAATAATATGCATTGCGGTGTAGCATGGCTTCATTCTTAATCCCCGACGTGTCAAGTCAAAATCTGTCAGGGAATTGCAACGGGAAATCATCCAAAGCTTGACAAACGTTTATGAATATTTGTCGAATGCTTTTAGCTGTGCAGTATTATAACTTTATTATGTGTGACGGCTTCAATGACATCTAACTTCCGGTATGTTGGCTTGTGCTATATTCATTCGTTAATCGACTATCATTAGGGTACACACTTACAGCTGGTAAACGACAGTCATGTCTGTGGATGAAGAAAACGCACCCAATGGTCCTACCTGCTCGAAAGTTGACACTCGTCTTCTTAAGCGTTCCAACCATTAAAGTAAAGGATATCTCCTTGATTGATTCCAAGGTAGCAGGGAACTAGATTGGAGGGCAATAGACAGCTGGACAACTGAAGTGGAGGTGTTGTGAAGAATCGACAATTTGGGCTGATCTCCTCTGCATAAGTTCTGCCGATGAGCCAGGTCGGGCTGTGTTGTTATCAGCAGTGGGAACCACTGGGAAGAATTCTGACAATGTTTTACCAACCTACAGATCAACTCTGCTTATAGAGGTTCTTATCTGCTAAATGAGGACAAGAGATTTTACTCTGAAGATAGTGAGAAGTTACACAGTGTTTCACCGCCATCCGGCGGTATTAAACTGGTACTGCAAATTATTATTGTTAAATTGAACACAAAAAGGAGGCCATTCGGCCCATTGAGTGGGTGCCGTCTTTTTGAAAAGAGCAATTCAATCCCATTCACCTGTTCTCTCCACATAACCGCGCAAACCCGTACTCCACAAATAAATGTATACCTGATAGATGTTGATCAGAAATCAGATCTGAGAATGTCGCAGGTGGTTTGGGAGTGCAGTCGCGGGTTGGTTGGGAGTTATGAAGGATTCTGACAATGTGCTACCAAGCTGCAGATCAGGGCTGGTCAAACTTTCTCTCCTCAGCTCAAGGAAAACAAACGATTTCACGTGTGGGCAGTTGCACAGCGCATAGCCACCATCTGGCGGTAGTAAAGCAGTAATGCGGAAATGTTATCGTTAATTGAACAAACAATAACTGCACAAAAGTATCAGGGGAGGTGAACAAAAAGGGAATTCGATTCTCGGCTTTAAGTCTCACTAAAATTTGACAGTATTAAACTGACCTGAGGCGCAAAGCAATAATAATTATCATTGCATTTCATATAAATGTTTCCACGGTCTGCAGATATATTGTGGGAAGCTCACGTAATTTACTATCAAGTGAATTAACCGTACATTTGTGGTGAAATCTGACAGAGAATTGAACACAGCAGATCACCACAAAGATTTATGAATCGAAGTGACCAATTCATAAATTTTGTTATAATGAATACAAGTAATGTCCTGGGATTCAATTGGGACATGATTAATTAGACAACAACGTGATAACTAATGAAGATGTATTGGATCTTTACAATTGGATCTTTACAATAGAACACTGAGAAGAAACTAAAAACGTGATTCTACGTAAACTTGGATGAAGAAACCCATACTGTTTGCGTTTTGTTCATGAAAAATGAATAATATCTGAATTGAATATACATGGAGCTGTAATACCGCATTCAGCCACTGGCCAGTTACTGTTTTGTGAACACAAGGAATGAATACAGTGACACACCTCCAACGAAATACGCAGCCGTAAAGTCTGCGTATTTCAGCTTCTTCCTGGTTGATGTTCTGAGGGTATATTCTGGTGGGTAGTTGGCGTATCGTAGATACCAAAGCAAATATGGATTGTAGCTGTATTATTACACTGCAGATACACACTCTCCCCTTTCACTCCCTGTCACAGTCGCTGGGAGCTGTGTCACCGAGTCTCCTCCACAATATCCTGGGAAACACAAACACATCAGCATCGAATGCAATAATGATATAAACATAATTGTGTTTGATACCGCATCGTATAGATTGATCGTGGCATCTCCATGCGTTTCAAAGACTATACATTGACTCAATTGTGTGGGTGAGAGCGGCAGGCATTTGAATGCATCATTCCAGCACAAACCGTCATGGAATAATAATACTAATCCTTGCATTTGATATTGCGCTCTTCGCGTCTTGGAGACGTCTCACAGTGTTTCCCAGGATACACTTTGAAGTGAATTGACTATATTTTCATCAGTAGCTGCATTTTCCAAGAGATCAATAGCGTAGCAATGTGATCTGCCAATCGATTAAATAATCGGGTGCCTACTCACTGTTCGATAAGCAGATATATATGTGGGTCTGTGGAAAAAGTACACTTGCAGTTTCGCCCTGTCCCACCGGGAATCGAACACAGATCCTTCAGCATGCGAGGCGAATGTTCTAACCACGAGCCACAGGACACCACGTACACACAAGTGGTATAGTGTATTAGTTATTCCATTCAATAAAACGTTGGCATTGGAGAACATGTAAAGAAATTGCATCCATACGGAGTTAGTTTTTGGCTTACCTGAGAAGGTAACGTTGGCGGCTGCCACATAAATGTACATTGTCATCTGTGTTAATGCCATCGTGTGTTTAGAAGGCGCTGGTGGTTTCGTGGAAGAAAGTTGGCTGGGAAGCAGTAAGATACCGTTAGGAGGGCTGAACAGGCAATGACATAAACTGGTTGCCATACATTGTGAGTGAGCACGACTGAGGGTTATGTGCAACCTTTGTGTCTCTGTCATTGTGCTTCATCTTCACTGCTCTGCCATCTCGCTCCTTCATTGGTTCTCCTCCAACATTGACATGCCTTTGATCAATTGGATGGCAGAAACCTGCAGCAAGACAGATCGATAGATGCATTACACGTCGTCTTAACACATACATGAGTTCCACACATCTGAACTATCTGTTGACTGCTGTAGTTTAATGGTATCAACACTCGCCTTACAAGCACCTTGCCTGCGTTTTGTGCCTTTCAGGGAGACACATTGGTCAAGTTTACTTACTCTACACACCGACGTCGGTTTACCGAGAGTAAGTAGGAATACGGTTGATAGTCGATTAAAGAGCAACATTCCTGGGAAATAATCTCTCCTAGCATAGGGATCTATATCCGCTTCTGTTTCCAGGTCAACGCTGTGCAGCAATGGATGCCTCGTTTCGCTTGGAAAATGCGCAGTAACCACGTTTTAAAGTTTACACTGCGAATCGATGTAAAAATATGATTGTATTCCAAAAACGGTAGGAGAAGGTGCTCAAATGAACTCCAACAGTGTGTGTGTATAGGGTTCGAAAACTCCTTTACGTGTGTTGATCCCGGTCCTCACATCAAAAGCACACCACAACCACGCACCACCTTACATTCGTGACTTCCTATCACTCCTATCTCCTTGCCAACCTTCCCGACTTCTTAGCTCGGCTGGCTCTGACCTGCTCCACGTCCCCCGACACACCCGCCGAACCATTAGTGGGCGAGCCTTCAACCACTCTGCCGCCAACCTCTGTAACTCCATCCCGAATTCATTCCGCCACAGTTTGTACTGAGAAGTGAATTGACTGTACGCGCTTCTGTATAACTGTGGCAACCCAATCCCTCTATGTGGCAACCCTTGTGCTCTACCCATTGAGCTGCAGTCACCTCAGCATGTTTTCGTACAGTTCCTTTGTAAACACACAATACTGTACTCTCCGTACAGAAGTAAGTGGCGGAGTCAGACACTCGCACTACTCGGATCGACAAGGTGCTGTTTTTTTCCAACAGTCAAAGCAATTTCCCTCTGCTTCCCGTACTTCTCTCTCGTTCCCAACAGAAAGTAATTAATGCAGCCATTTACACGTTGTTTACACATGTGAAAGCTTTGAAGATTCACAGAGGTGCTGAACTCCATAGATACATTTCCATTTTCATTCTCTGTCAGAGCCTTCTGTGTCTGTGACACTTCGCTTGCAGCCAAGACACCTGCTGAAATAGAACATTCTTGGATAGTGATTCATAAAACGTCTTTTTTTTTTTTTTTTAATTATGTATCAGGAAAATCAAGATGTGTGTGTGCAATCTGATAATCTACTGACACAATATTGTTGTAATTAAATGAAAAATAATTTATGGTGCTTTGAAATCCTGCTTCATTCTCAAGTCTTCTATTCGCGACAAAATGTCTGATTGATGTACAGCGGGAAATCAGCTACAGGCTGATCAATGTTTACAAATGTCTGTGGAACGCATTTAATCGTGTAGATTATAAGTGTATTCTCGGTGACGCCTTCACACTCTTCTCACTTCCTGTATATTTTCGTATGAAGGATTCGTTCCCAAATTGGCTATCTACTTGATGTTGGTTAGCGGAAGTTTGCATGTGTATGAAGTAGGGAACGGCGATATGGGAATTTTCCGGTTATGGATATATCGGTTGGCTCATACCCAGATATACCGAAATATCGATATTTTTCGTTTGTTCGTAATACGCATCCGGGTGCGCGCGCATTCGGTGCCTATTTTCTCAGAGGGTAAATATCTTTCTCTCTCTGTGTCTCTCACTCTCTCCATCTCAGTGTTTTTCTGTCTGTATCTCTCTATGTCTCTCTCCTTCTCTCGTCTCTCACATCCCACCACCCCCCCCAATCTCTATCTATCTGTATATTATCACATCCACCCTGTGTCTCCCCCCCCCCCCCCGCCCCCGGCGTCCCTCTCTCTCCCCCACCACCCCCGTCGTCTCTCTCCCCCACCACCCCCCAGCCGTCTCTTTCTCCCTCCACCCCCACGCCGTCTCTCTCTCTCTCCCCCCCAGCCGTCTCTCTCCCCCTCCCCCCAGCCGTCTCTGTCCCCCTCCCCCCAGCCGACTTACTCCCCCTCTCCTCCCCCCCCCCCCCTCCAGGCTTCTCTCTCCCCATCTCTCCCCACCCAGCCGTCTCTCTCCCACTAACCCCCCAGCCATCTCTCTCCCCGTCTCCCACCCAGTCATCTCTCTCGCCCTCTCACCCCCAGCCGTCTCTCCCACTCTCCCGCCACCCAGCCGTCACTCTCCCCTCTCCCCCCCAGCTGTCTCTCCCCCTCTCCTCCCCCCCCAGCCGACTCACTCCCCATCTCCCCCCTAGCCGTCTATCTCCTCCCCCCCCACCGCCGTCTCTCTCTCCCTCCCCCCCAGCCGTCTCTCTCCCCCTCCCCCCAGGCGACTCACTCCCCCTCTCCTCACCCCCCCAGCCGTCTATCTCCCCCTCTCCCCCCACCCAGGCGTCTCTCTCCCCCTATCCCCCCAGCCATCTCTCTCCCCGTCTCCCCCCCAGTCATCTCTCTCGCCCTCTCACCCCTAGCCGTCTATCTCCCCCTCCCCCCAGCCGTCTCTCTACCCCTCTCCTCCTCCCCCCAGCCGTCTCTCTCCACCTCTCCGCCCCCTCACCCGTCTCTCCCCCTCTCCTCCCCCCCCAGCCTTCTCTCTCCCCCTCTCCCCCCCAAACCGTCTATCTCCCCCCCCAGCCGTCTATGTCCCCCTCCCGCCAGCCGTATCTCTCCCCCTCACACCCCCAGCCGTCTCTCTCCACCTCACCCCCCCCCCCCACCCACAGCCGTCTCTGTCCCCCCATCACTTGCATACCTGTATATTGTATTCGAGCACTATGAATACAAGATGGCGGCAATGCACCTCGGTCTGTGCATTGTGTATAGAGATGAGCATTCTGGGTCTTGTAGTTGATAGTGCTCGCATCCCTATTTTCCCCTCGATATACAGGTTTTCGATACATCGATATTTTAATGTCTATATCGGCATATCGACATGAAAATAATATCGGGTTTTGGGCGATATACCGATATATCGCCATTCCCTAAACCCAGTAAAATATGGTATTTTACAAAATCAATTCATGTCGTGAAAATGTTTCCTTCTTTCAATCAAGTTAGCTGGAGTGCGTGATCCTTATTTACTGGAATTGTGTGCATTTTATTTTCAGGTAAGCATATTATTTGTTTTGAAAATATATATTCACTCAAGTATTATTTTACTGATTGCGGTGTAAAGTGCAGGTCATTGGGTTATTTTGTCGGAATCCCCTAGCTTAGTCGTTAGGGGCTCTTGCCTTAAAAGAGCGACACCTCGCTTCGATTCCAGTCAAGACACATGACCAAAAACACAGTCTGATCCACAATCAAGCAGATCTTGCGACAGATTTCGAACAAAAGGATGAAGAGAGCAAGACAAGCAGGACTGCTGAAGTCCTGCGGTATTAGAATGCCAGGATGCATACTCGTTGATGATGGGGGGGGGGGGGGGGGGGGGGCGTGGAATAAAAACGTTTCCCAATCAATTTGTAATTTAGATAATTTTTCGCACCTTCTTAAATATTTAATATAATGTTCTCAATTGTTGGATGTGGGTAAAATGCATTTCCACTTTTGGACGCGATGTGGGAACAGAGGTTTGGATATAAGCCTCACAATTGTTGCACAAATCATATACATTGCACAAACTACTGCATCATCAGTTACGTTTCCCGACAGCTTTTCCTCATTTTTGCGTCAGTGAATATATTAATTTTAACGGATATTTAGCTGCTTTTTTCAATTCCTCTCTGAATTTCGCCTGGGTTACAGCATAAATACATGTATTAGTGCAGCAACTAAGAAGTAGTAGCATGCATCCAGTTTCATACAAAACATAGACTGGATCATTATTTCCCGAGTAAGAAAAATACTTTGCAATTTGTCTATATATGTAATATACCACGTAAGTCATCCACAAAATTATAAAACTCCCTGATATAGCAAACAGTATTACGATGGATTTCCTCCTGTTGATAATCTCAGGATCATTGTTGATTTCAGTATTGTTGGCGAGCAGACTCCTGCGGACTCTGTTTGCTGCTAAGATGTGTCTGATGGTCAGAGTGTTGAACACCAAAATCAGAATGAACGCAACACAAGGGGTTAGTAAGGTGTACGACCAGGAATAAACTTCCCAGGCAAGCGAATCATAGTAGCTTTCCTTTGTCTTACAGAACCAAGGTAAATTATTAATGGTATACCAAGGCTCATAAGTAAAATACCAGGGAATGTTTCTGAAACAGCTCAGAGCGCAAACTATTCCTATCACCACAGCCGCTGATCTCTCCGTGCAATATGCTAATTTCAGCCTCTGACAACAGATGGCAACAAAGCGATCAAATGTGAAGGCCATTGTGAGCCACACAGAGCAGTCAGCCGCTCAACAGAGCAGAATAGTGCCCAGTGAACATACTGGGGTGATGTCCAGGAAGCAAACTGGGAAATAAAGATAATTCAGTCGAGTCAATATCACTTCGCTGATAATAACGAGGAGATCGGCCGATGACATGGAAACCAGGTAGAGAGTGATGCATCTGGAGAGACTGCAATTTCCCCGCAATAGGATCACAATTGCTATTATGTTAACTGTAGGGCAGGAAGGGAGAAACAAGTCAGCAAGCGTCCACTTTTCCTCAGAAGCATGAAGCTTACACGAATGTATTAACAGTTCAACAACAATAATTGTACTACAAATAATTGATTAATTAACGTCCAATGATTGCCTGAACCCGTTCGTTTTTCGAAGTACATCTTCACGCATTGCTTACACACAGAGTCGATGAAATATTAACAACCAATATTTCCAAATTGATTCTCCCATCTAGAAATAAAATACCAATTTCTATTCCTACGAACCAAATGCGTTATGCAGAAATTCATATGATTTTAATGTCTAGTCAGCGTTCGCTAAAGCCCATTTTCGGGCTATCAACTTACAGTTTTATGGCTCACTGCAACCCAGAGCTAAGTTAGGGCTGTACATTCTGTGGTCTGCTGAAATACTAAACTGAAGTTCTATCTAATTGCTGATTTAAAAATAATACCATATTATTATTCAAAATGGAACGGAATTCACCTTGTTCTCCTGGCCACGAGCTAAAATTGATCATTTACTCTCCAGCTACCGCATTCAGCTACAAAATACTAGGGAATGGCGATTAATCGGTTTTTCGATTAAACCCGATATGATTTTCAGATCGGTATGCCGATATGGTGATTCTAAAAAAAATGTTATATCGAGAGATTCGATTTAAAAAATATACATCGATATATTTTCAATATCGTTCCTGGCAATATATCAATATTGTTGGTATTATCAGTGTAATGCGATCTTTTCCAGGTTACTTTGTCGCCGGCATTGCAACCTCCTAGATCTAGAGCATGGAATGCGCGTACGTTCGGTGCGCGCGCACATTTATCGGGCGCGCACATCCGATGCGCACGCACAATTTACTGTGTATACTCGACGTGAATCGTGGCGTCTTAACACAGTCGCATCGCTGAAATTGTAGTTTGAAAATTTACCTTACTCATCATGGGGAAAAGAAGCCCCATGATGTATGGGACTACTTTGAAAACAATGCAGTCAGTAATGGTGTGTATAGATGTACAGTTTGCAAGGTCTTGCTTAAGACATCTGATTCGAGCACGAGCAACCTGCGACATCACATTAAGCAGCACCACCCAGCCCAGTACGCTGCGTGGTTAGTTCAGAGCGAAATAGTTGTCGACAACAGCAGGAAGTCGAATCAGCGCTTCGGAGAAAGCGAAAGGTAGTGCTGCCAGTGAAGCTCAAACAATTCCTGCTTTATTTACGAGGAGAACATTGTACCAGAGAGGGGACAAAAAGTGGCAAAGTATCACGAACGCTGTCACTTTTGCATAGCAAAGGAGAGCTTGCCAATGGCGAAGGACATTAATTCAGACTTCAGGCTACATAAAAATAAGTGGCATTTTGTGGCTGTAAGTGTTATTTTTGTGTGTGAGAGAGTTAGAAGCCAGATTATCACTGCTTCTATGTGTGTTTCTGACCAGACACACATAGAAGCAGTGATAATCTGTCTTCTAAATCCAACAGTCAGTCTGTCTGTCTCTCTCTTTTCTATTGTGATAGATCTCATTTACACGTGGACATTACATGCTACTTTAAAGCAAGAAATGGAGAAGAATAAATCTCTAGATTTTGTTTTTCGTGTGTGTGTGTTCTATTTTGTGTTTAGAGATGGATGGAGAGAAGGAGAGGGGGAAAGTTGGGAGAGAATGAGAGAGGAAGAGAGGAGAGGGAGGGAGAGAATTAGAGGGGGAAAGGAGGGCGAGAAGGAGCGAGGGGAAAGGAGGGAGAGAAGGAGTGATGCGAGGGGGGGGCGGGAGAGAAGGAGAGGGGGAAAGTTGGGAGAGATGGAGAGAGGAAGAGAGAAGAGGGAGGGAGAGAAGGAGAGGGTGAAAGGAGGGAGAGATGGAGCGAGGGGAAAGGAGGGAGAGAAGGAGAGAGGGGAGGGAGGGAGAGGGGGAAAGTTGGGAGAGAAGGAGAGAGGAAGAGAGGAGAGGGAGGGAGAGAAGGAGAGGGGGAAAGGAGGGAGAGAAGGAGCGAGGGGAAAGGAGGGAGAGACGGAGAGAGGGGAGGGAGAGAAGGAGAGAGGAAGAGAGGAGAGGGAGTTAGAGAAGGAGAGGGGGAAAGGAGGGAGAGTAGGAGCGAGGGGAAAGGAGGGAGAGAAGTAGAGAGGAAGAGATGAGAGGGAGGGAGAGAAGGAGAGGGGGAAAGGAGTGAGAGAAGGAGCGAGAGGAAAGGAGTGAGAGAAGGAGAGAGGGGAGGGAGGGAGAAAGTTGGGAGAGACGGAGAGAGGAAGAGAGGAGAGGGAGGGAGAGAAGGAGAGGGGAAAGGAGGGCGAGAAGGAGCGAGGGGAAAGGAGGGAGAGAAGTAGAGAGGAAGAGATGAGAGGGAGGGAGGGAGAGAAGGAGAGGGGGAAAGGAGGGAGAGAGGGGAGGGAGGGAGGGACAGAAGGAGAGATGGGAGGGAGTGAAGGAGAGAGGGGAGGGAGGTAGGGAGAGAAGGAGAGTGGGGAGGGAGGGAGGGAGAGAGGGAAAGGAGGGAGGGAAGGAGAGAGGAGAGGAGGGAGAGAAGGAGAGGGTGAGGTAGGGAGCAAACAACATCGTATAATTCAACAGACCATGACACGAACATTACAAACTTTCTGTACCTATAGCACGCATTTCGAAATGTGCGTGCAACGCGACTGCGCGCACGCACATTTCGCGTTGTGCGCGCACGCACAACGCGACTGCGCATCGTCATTGCAGACGCACCGTCAATGCGCGCGCACCGCGACTGAACGCGCACCATAAATGCGCGCGTGCCATCAATGCACGCGCACTTCGAATACACGCGCATGCGCAGTATAAAAACTCGATAGATCGGTTTAAGCAGGTATGAGCAAACCGATATATCCATATCCGGAAAAATCCCATATCGCCGTTCCCTACAAAATACACAGTCGCTGGATATTTCAGAAAATACACAAAATTTCTTGGAGAACTCCTCCTGTTTTGTTCAAAACATTATTTTCTAGATAAAAAGCAAGGAGATCTGTAAAAGTGAAATAAAGTGTAGGAACACATAGCTGCATTGACACTGACGCAGCATAGTTCACAATGGCATAGAGTATTTCGTCAAGGATATTCACCAGACCATTGTAATGTTATGTAATGTTCATTAGCTTTTCCAATGTAATAACGTAAGATTGTTTTTCAAATATTTGAATTTACTTAATTCCATTTAAGACGGATTGCTGGATAGAATAATCTGATACATTATCTTCTAAGCCTAACAATCTTCCAATTAATGGAATTATGAATCTCCATCAAATAAGGGAAAACCCACAAATGTGCACATACAACTAAATGTAATTTAGCTCTAGTGCTACATTGATAAGTCTCTCACAGTGTTGGGATTTCCGATCACGAGGTTCAATCCAATATGGTGTATTAAAGGTGATTATAAATAGAGTGAGTACAAGACGCGTTAAGTTTTACAACATAGATGTCCACCGAATTATACTGCCAGTTGTGGCCGTCAGCCACATTCTCATCAACTCTGGATATGTCGACCTTCATGTCTATCGCTCCGTTCTTCTTCTTCTACATGTTCTTCATCCAGCTTTTCTTACTTCTTTTCTGCCTTAAACAACCTGCTCATTCATTGGGCTTTTTGAGAATAGCTTGCTTTTGTTTGATAGAGTTTGTTGAATTGTCAGTGCAGTATAAACGAATCTACCACATACCAACCCATATCTTGTACCGTTACCTCTATGGAAATGTGTGCTCTCCGGTGATCATAGAGAAGTCCTCACTTCTCTATGAAGCTGATCCTTTCTAAGGCTCCCGTTATTCCCTCCAACCACAGAGAACCAGATTTTCTTTGTCCCATGACTGTCTGTAGTTTATGCATTTTATAATTATCCGTTACTTACTCGATTTTATTTACGCTATCATTTATTTATTCTAGCAATAGTAATAGAGGGTTGAAGAGGTAGAGCGATAAGGTAGAGCAGCACAAATTTTTGAGAGCTGGTAGAAACGTGATGTGCCAAAGAGACTCATTGATGCGGTACATTTCTGTAATTCTGTGAATGTCTCAGGTAAAAATCAGCGAACAGAGTAAAGTACATTCTGCCAAGTTCTACAACGTTTCTATTATATAACGTTCATTACTTGGTATATTGTTGAATTTAGTTACGGTGTGGAATCCCGTTGTCTGTTGGTTCAAATAAGTATTTAAGATATGGGCCAAACATTTAAGATTTCACCAAGCTATTCATAACCTGATCTCCTAAGAAAAATAAAGTATATTGCGCTCCATATACGAATATTATAGAAATACCGATATAAGTTCAGTACTTTTTCCGACACGCTGAATAGTTGAAATTCCAAATATTGATTTTGGGAAGACATACCTGGAACACCAATAACAGCCAGAATAGGATAATAAATATACATTATCTGGAAGATTGTGACCGGTTGATACACCTTCTCTGAATAAGTATGATATCTCTTCATCGTGCGTTTACAATAGGGTGGACCGACAATAAGGAATTAGAAATTTTCTGATTTATACGAGATGGAAGTAACAGGTGCCATAATTCCCAGCACATATCATGTAACTACCTCACCAACATAATCCCCAGTTAATTGAACACAACTGTCCTGAGGGTGAATGTACAAACAGGCTTTCGATGGATCCTAGATGAAGCGCTTAGAAATGGAATAATAACGTCACTTCAATCCTCTGTGGTGATCTTCGTTAGCTTGCTGCTCAGCCAGGCACACATGCAATTCTCCAGGCCAATGTTTAATTAATAGAATTCTTCAACTGTAATTAATGCGATAGAAACCACAGTGGTACGACAACAATGTCTCACTACTTTCATTTTCAATGCATCAAATTGACAATATGAATAGTCGTTGAAATTTCCAAAGCTGTGTTTCATGCTCGTCGTGTCTCAAAGTTTAATAGTGGATACATTATCAAATTTTGTTAATTATTGTGGCAAGTATTTTTCAATTTGCAAATTTGACTGCAGTGTCAATTGCCCACATTGCATTTCTCGAAAAGTGACGTTCTGAATTCCCATAAACAACGAGACCTAATAATATTACAACTTAAAAGTTCACGTTGTCTAAGCTCCCGTACTCCACCCGTGCCACCTCGCTCTCCAAGGATAACAGCAATAAAATAATATTGGTGTAACTACTTTCCCAAAGTTTAGATGTCCCATAACAGACGTAACTTTGCTTTGAACTTTACATTTTAGTGATTGTCAGTGAGTCGGCAGCTGTGAGGGTGCTCTGCCCTACTTATATCGGATTTCTTACTACACTATGTTTTTTTAAATAAATATATCAATAAAGAAAGATGATGTCTAGTTACATTTTCAAATGATTGAAGATTCCTGCCATAGAGTTTCACAGCTTGACGTCAAGCTTGATATCGTTAGTACTTTTCCAAATCTTCTGTTTGATTGATAAATGTTCAATCGGTTACCGCGCATGAATTACAAGCCAGAAACCTGGCTTCAGTTCTATGCTAGGAGAAAACGTGGGGCAGTTTCCTTACTCCACCTAACTGACAACAACCTACCAAATACAAATAAATATTAAAAAATTGTTCATTTGGTAGTATATAGAATTTTACGGCAAAGAATGAGCCATTCGTCCCATCTAGACTGTGCCTTCTCTTTGAAAAGAGCAACTCAATCCCATTGCCCAGCTGTCTCCTCATAACCAAAAGACATGTTCTCCCTAAATAAAGATCTTATTCTCTTTAAAAGCTGTTGTCGAATCAGTTTCCACTACCATTTCAGGCAATACTTTCCTGATTCGAACAACCCGCTGAGTGAAAAAAAATACTCCTCGGCTCCCCTCTGCTTAGTTTTGAAACTATGTCAAGTCTGTGACCACGAGTCACAGATTCGCCAAACAGTGGATACAGTTTTTCCATATGCACCCGGACGAATCTTGTCATGATTTTATGAATCTGTGTTGGGTCTCCTCTCAACTTACTTTGTTCCAAAGAGAAAAAAACTATCTTATCTACTGTAGGGAACGGCGATATGGGATTTTTCCGAATATGGATATATCGGTTTGCTCATAGCTGCTTAAACCGATCTATTGAGTTTTTATACTGCGCATGCGCGTGCATTCGAAGTGCGCATGCATTGATGGCGCGCGCGCATTTATGGTGCGCGCTCAGTCGCGGTGCTCCTCTCTCCTCTATCCCTCCCTCCCTCCCCTCGCTCATTCTCTCCCTCTTTTGCCCTCGCTACTTCTCTCCCTCCTTTCCCTCTCTCCTTCTCTCCCTCCTTCTCCTCTCTTCCTCTCTCCTTCTCTCCCAACTTTCCCCATCTCCCTCCCTCCCCTCTCTCCTTCTCTCCCTCCTTTCCCCTCGCTCCATCTCTCCCTCCTTTCCCCCTCTCCTTCTCTCCCTCCCTCCCTCTCCTCTCTTCCTCTCTCCTTCTCTCCCTCCTTTATCCTCGCTCCCTCTCTCCCTCCTTTCACCCTCTCCTTCTCTCCCTCCCGCTTCCCTCTTCCTCTCTCCTTCTCTCCCAACTTTCCCCCTCTCCTTCTCTCCCTCCCTCCCTCCCCTCTCTCCTACCCTCCCTCCTTTCCCCTCGCTGCTTCTCTCCCTCCTATCACCCTCTCATTCTCTCCCTCCCTCTCCTCTCTTCCTCACTCCTTCTCTCCCAACTTTCCCCCTCTCCTTCCCTCCCTCCATCTCTAAACACAAAATAGAACACACATACACCAAAAACAAAATCTAGAGATTTATTCTCCTCCATTAATTGCTTGAAACTAGCATGTAATGTCCAAATGTAAATTAGATATATTACAATAGAAAAGAGAGAGACAGACAGACTGACTGTTAGAGTTAGAAGCCACATTATCACTTCTTCTATGTGTGTGTCTAGTCAGACACATAGAAGCAGTGATAATCTGGCTTCTAACTCTCTCACACAAAAAATAACACTTACAGCCACAAAATGCCACTTATTTTTGTGTAGTGTGAAGTCTGAATTAATATCCTTCGCCATTGGCAATCTCTCCTTTGCTATGCAAAAAGTGACAGCGTTCGTGCTATTTGCCACTTTTTGCCCCTCTCTGGTACAATGTTCTCCTCTTAAATAAAGCAGGAATTGTTTGAGCTGCACTGGCCTCACTACCAGTCGCTTTCTCCGAAGCGCTGGTTCGACTTCCTGCTGTTGTCGGCAATAATTTCGCTCTGAGGGCAGCGTGCTGGGCGGGGTGGTGCTGCTTGATGTGTTGTCGCAGGCTGCTCGCGCTCGAATCAGATGTCTTAACCAAGACCTTGCAAACTGTACATCTATACACACCATTACTGACTGCATTGTTTTCAAAGTAGTCCGATACGGGGTTTCTTTTCCCCATGGTGAGAAAGGTAAATTTTCAAACTACAATTTTCAGCGATGCGAATTTGTTAAGACGCCACGACTCACGTCGAGTACACACAGTAAAGTGTGCGCGCGCATCGGATGTGCGCGCCCGTTAATTGTGCGCGCGCACCGAATGTACGCGCATTCCATGCTCTAGGTCTAGGAGGTTGCAATGCCGGCGACAAGGTAAGCTAGAAAGCTCGCATTACACTGATAATACCAAAAATATTGATATATTGCCAGGAACGATATTAAAAATATAACGATGTATAATTTTTAAAATCAAATGTCTCGATATAACGGTTTTTTTAGAATCACCATATCGGCATAACGATCTGAAAATCATATCGGGTTGAATCGAAAATCGATACATCGCCGTTCCCTATTATCTAGCATTTCCGCATAACTGAAGTCCCTCAATCCTGGTACCATTCCAGTAAAACGTCTTTGCACGATTTCCAATGCATTAATGTCCTTTCTATTAGGGGGACAGCAGAGGAGAGGGAGAGCGGGGAGAGGGAGGCAATGAAAGAAGAGGGAGAGAAATCAAACGAGGGGAGAGAACAGGAGGGAAGGAGACAAGGGAGAGTGGGGAAAAACGGGAGGAGGTGGGGGTCAAGCCAGTAGTTAAGGAGGGGAAAACCCTGGGGCAACAGTTCAGGTCGAAATCCGTGGGGGGTTTCAGCGAGGCCATTGCGGGAAGCCTTTTTGGGGGGGAGAGAAGGCAGTTACTGGCGGTGGGAAGCCATGTTGGGGGGGAGAGAAGCGGGGAGGCAGCAACGGCGGGAAGCCGAGTGGCCGTGGTAGGAAGCAGTGGGGATAAGGAGACAAGGCCTAACCCGGCGACGGGAAGCCGTGCGACCGTGGTGGGAAGCCGTGTGGGTGTGGATAAGGAGACAAGGCCTATACCGGCGACGGGAAGCCGTGCGGCCGTGGTGGGAGGCCTTGGGGACAAGGAGACAAGGCCTATACCGGCGACGGGAAGCCGTGTGGCCGTGGTGGGAGGCCGTGTGGCCGTGGTGGGAGGCCGTGGGGATAAGGAGTCAAGACCTATCCCGGAGACGGGAAGCCGTAAGGCCGGGGTGGGAGGCCGTGTGGGTAAGTAGACAAGGCCTCTACCGGCGGCGGGAAGCTGTAGTGGGGGGGAGAAAAGCGGGGAGGCGGCTAAGACAGGAATCCGTGAGGGGGGGGGGGGCGGAGAGAAACGGGGAGGCACCAGCGGCGGGGAAACGAGACAAGACCGGTACCGGCGGCGGGAAGATGTAACGCGGTGAGGCCGGGGTGGGTAACCGGGAGCCAGGAGCAAGTGGTCGGGAGTTAGCGGCGGGAAGCCGGAAAGAAGGCCGATGCGTAATGTCACGGGAAAAAGGACTTAGGCGATTTAGATGTCACGGGGCAGTTTTAAAAAACAAATCTATATATTTTTAACAAAAAAATAAATATATTTGTTTTAAAAAAAAAACCAAAAAAATGCGAGAGCCTTAATGGAGCAGAGAGCCAGCCAGAGTGATCTACGGACGGAGTGAGTATTGGTTTGTTTGTGGTGGACGCGGCAGGTGAGATTGGTTTGAATTATTGTTTATTTTGGGGCTAAGAGAGAGTAGGTGGTTTTGTTGGGTTTGTTGCGGTGTGGGGGGTTGTTTCCCTTCTTCCTTCTTCCTGGCGAGGGGCTTTGGGCCCGGCCATGGGAAAAAAGAACAAGGAAATGAAGGGAAAAAACAGAGGGGGGGGGGCGAGAGCAGTTTGGAAAAAGGAGAGGCAATGGAGAACTCTAGTGGGAGAGTGCAGAAGGAGAGAACAGAGAGCAGAGAGAAGGGGGACAGCAGGGGAGAGGGAGAGAGGGGAGAGGGAGGCAATGAAAGCAGAGGGAGAGAAATCAAACGAGGGGAGAGAACAGGAGGGAAGGAGGCAAGGGAGAGTGGGGAAAAAGGGGAGGAGGTGGGGGTCAAACCGGTAGTTAAGGAGGGGAAAACCCTGGGGCAACAGGTCAGGTCGAAATCCGTGGGGGATTTCAGCGAGGCCGTTGCGGGAAGCCTGTTTGGGGAGGAGAGAAGGCAGTTACTGGCGGTGGGAAGCCATGTTGGGGGGGAGAGAAGCGGGGAGGCAGCAACGGCGGGAAGCCGAGTGGCCGTGGTAGGAAGCAGTGGGGATAAGGCGACAAGGCCTATCCCGGCAACGGGAAGCCGTGCGACCGTGGTGGGAGGCCGTGTGGGTGTGGATAAGGAGACAAGGCCTATACCGGCGACGGGAAGCCGTGCGGCCGTGGTGGGAGGCCGTGGGGACAAGGAGACAAGGCCTATACCGGCGACAGGAAGCCGTGTGGCCGTGGTGGCAGGCCGTGGGGATAAGGAGTCAATGCCAACCCCGGCGACGGGAAGCCGTAGGGCCGGGGTGGGAGGCGGTGTGAGACAAGGCCTCTACCGGCGGCGGGAAGCTGTAGTGGGGGGGAGAGAAGCGGGGAGGCGGCTAAGGCAGGAAGCCGTGAGGTTGGGTGGGGGGGGGTGGGGCGGAGAGAAACGGGGAGGCAGCAGCGGCGGGAAGCCGGGGGGGAAACGAGACAAGACCGGTACCGGCGGCGGGAAGACGTGTGGCCGTGGTGGGAGGCCGTGGGGATAAGGAGTCAATGCCAACCCCGGCGACGGGAAGCCGTAGGGCCGGGGTGGGAGGCCGTGTGGGTAAGGAGACAAGGCCTCTACCGGCGGCGGGAAGCTGTAGTGGGGGGGAGAGAAGCGGGGAGGCGGCTAAGGCAGGAAGCCGTGAGGTGGGGGGGGGGGGGGGGGCGGAAAGAAACGGGGAGGCAGCAGCGGCGGGAAGCCGGGGGGGAATCGAGACAAGACCGGTACCGGCGGCGGGAAGACGTAACGCGGTGGCAGGAAGCGGTGAGGCCGGGGTGGGTAACCGGGAGCCAGGAGCAAGAGGTCGGGAGGTAGCGGCGGGAAGCCGGAAAGAAGAAAATGAAATTTGTGAGGCCACGGCGGGAAGCTGTGAGAGACAAACGAGCGGAACCGTGGAGGTAAGCCACGAAACCACGGGGGTTCCCGGGAGGCTGCACAGGCAGGAGTAGGGACAAAAAAAGGCGCGGAGAGCGAAGCGAGGAAGACTGAGAGGGAAGAGAAGACTAGAGACGGAGAGACCAGGGAGAGCAGAGGGGGGAGAACCCCCAGCACCGAGGCCGGAGGAGAGGCAGGGAAGAAAGAGCCCAGCCCCCCGGAAATGACGGAGGCGGGGAAAAAGAAGGCAGGAGAGGGAGGACCTGAAGTAGTAGCTCCCCCTAGTGGGGAGAAGGCTTCCACAAGTCAGGGAAAGGCAGGCCCCATATCTTATGCATCGGCGGTGGCGGCAAAAAAGGGGGACCGTAAGGAAGACCCAAAGGGGAAAGACGCCAAAAGGGAAAAAAAAGGAAGCGGAGGTATATATCAAAGACACGGTACTCTTTCGGGTAAAGGAGAACAATAAAATGGATAGAAAAACCTTTATACGGGAAGTACTGATCAAAATATGCGGAAGCACCAAGGAAAAAATGAGGTGCGTTTACGAGGACGGGGAAAGGAGAAGGTACGAGGTCACATGGATCTCTTACGACGAGGCAGTGAAACTGAAAACAGTGGCACTCCAGAACCAATGGAATGAACTGATGTCAGCTTATGAGGTCACAACGGCATTCCAGGAAAGACAGAGGCAGGAGAGGAGAGCCGTGGTAAGAATGAGTGACCCGCAAGTGCCGGCGTCCGAAATAAGGGTATATCTGAAAAGGCAATGTGAGGAGATCCAGTCGATCTCCGAAATACTGGAAGACGGGATCTGGACATCCGAATGGAAAGTCCTTTTGAAGTTGGGGAAGAAAGGAGAGGGTAATGTAGTACATATCCCCTCCCGTTTCACTATTGGGAGTTTCAGGGGAACTATTTTTTACCCAGGACAACCCCGAGCATGCCTAAGATGTGGGCAAGTGGGGCATTATGTGGCAGCCTGCACACAAACAATGTGCTGGAACTGCAAGGGACTGGGACATGTGGGAAAGGAGTGCACGTTGGGTAATAGATGTGACCTATGTGGAGAAATAGGTCACCTCTACCGCACGTGCCCATAAAGAAGTGGGTTTAAAATAACGCAAAGCCGGGAGGTTGGGAGACAGGAAGGGAGAATGGAGTCGGGGGAAGGGAAAGTACAGGACGAGGAACTGGGTGGGGAAGTTTTGGGGGTGGTAGAGATACCTTTGGAGAGGAGGGAGTGTGAGTCAGGACGCACCAGTGGGGAGGAAATGGACACTTTGGACAATTCCAAACGGGACAGAGAAACCTGGCAGGTAGCCGGGAAAAGTAGACGGAAAAAAAAGGGGATACAACTCAAAAGAAGCGGCTATGATAGTGATAGTGACAGAGGAAAGAGGAGGGAGAAAGGAGGGGGAAAGGAGGAAGGAACCCCTGCCCCCAAAAAGGCAGCTGATGGAGGTGGTGGAGGTAGTGGAAAAAACCTCAAAGAAAGAGACTAAAGAGACAGCAAAAGGAGAAGAACTTGGGAGGACTCCTGAACCTGAACCAGAATCAGGGAAGACACCGGAGGAGACGAAAAAGAGGACCAACAACCCAACCAAGACGCGAAACAACCCCGGAGGAAATGGAGAGGAAAATGGACTGGAGCAGACGGAAGACGGGGGAAACGGGCGAGTATAAACAATGTAAATGGCACTGCGGATAGGTTCCCTGAAAGTTAGAGCGTTAAAAATTCCAAGCGCTGCGTAGCGACGCTTCAGTGCCTGTCCAGAGTCAAGGCCGATATTCTGTTTCTGCAGGAGTGCTGGATTCCACACTCCAACAGTTACAGAACTTGGGCAAAGTGGTGGGACCCCTACGGACCCTCTGTGTGGTCAGGGGGAAATGACACCCAGACATCGGGTGTGGCGGTCCTACTGAGAGGGAAAAACCTCACCATCACCGACTATAAGGAGGTGGTGGGGGGCAGAATCCTTGTGGTGGATGTGACGTACAATGAAGCCCCGATTAGGCTCATTAATGTATACGCTCCATCAAAGAGTAAGGACCAGGTGGCCCTTTTCCGGATGCTACCTCCCTGGCTGCTTACACCCAAACCAGTCATCCTGGGAGGAGATTTTAATTGTATTCTGGAGAGAGACGGGAGATCAACCAGATCTGATGGGGAGTTAGGGGCTGCGTCCAAGGTGCTCCAAAAATTGGTTGCAGATGGACGTTTGAACAACTCGCTGAGTGAAAAAATTTCTCCTCAGCTACCCTCTACTACGCCTTGAAACTATTTTAAATCTGTGACCACGAGTCACAGATTCACCCACGAGTGGAAATAGTTTTTCTCTATTTGCCCTGTCGAAACCCCTCATGATCTTATAAACCTCTATTAGGTCTCCCCTCAATCTTCTCTGCTCCAGAGAGAATAACCCTAGCCTATCTAGCCTCTCCTCATAGCTGAAGTCCCTCAATCCTGGCACCATCCTAGTAAATCTTCGTTGTACCCTTTCCAATGCCTTCACATCCTTTCTGTAGTGTGGTGACCAGAATTGAACACAGTATTCCAGCTGAGGCCTCACCAAAGTCCTATAGAGGTTAGTCAGCACTTCCTGACTTTTGTACTCTATACCCCTATTTATAAAGCCTAGTATCCCATATGCCTTCTTAACAGCCTTGTCTACCTGTCCTGCCACCTTCAACGAGTCACTAACACAAATCCCCAGGTCTCTCTGTTCCTTCACACCATTTAAAATTGTACTATCTAGCCTATATTGCCTCCCTTCATTTCTTCTCCCAAAATGCATCACCTCACACTTCTCTGCATTAAACTTCATCTGCCATGTGTCTGCCCACTTTACCAATTTGTCTATATCCTCTTGCAGATGGCTACTATCCTCCTCACTGTTTACTATTCTCCCTAACTTAGTGTCATCTGCAAACTTGGAAACTGTACTCCGTACATCCAAGTCCAGATCATTGATGTAGATTCTATGATTCTATGATTCTATGATTCTATGATTCTATGATTCTATGATTCTATGATTCTATGATTCTATGATTCTATGATTCTATGATTCTATGATTCTATGATTCTATGATTCTATGATTCTATGATTCTATGATTCTATGATTCTATGATTCTATGATTCTATGATTCTATGATTCTATGATTCTATGATTCTATGATTCTATGATTCTATGATTCTATGATTCTATGATTCTATGATTCTATGATTCTATGATTCTATGATTCTATGATTCTATGATTCTATGATTCTATGATTCTATGATTCTATGATTCTATGATTCTATGATTCTATGATTCTATGATTCTATGATTCTATGATTCTATGATTCTATGATTCTATGATTCTATGATTCTATGATTCTATGATTCTATGATTCTATGATTCTATGAATCTATGATTCTATGATTCTATGATTCTATGATTCTATGTCAGTGTACGCATCCGAGGATGTAACCTCGTGAATCTACGCTGCACCCCCTCCGATGCAAGTCTGTCCTTCATTAAATAAGGAGACCAAAACTGCACGCAATACTATAGGTGCGGTCTCACCAAACCCTATATGGTTACAGCAAGACATTCCTACTCTTGTATTCAAAACCTTTTGCAATGAATGCTAACTTAGCATCTGCCTTCTCAGTTGCTTGCTGCACATGCTAACTCGGTTTCTGAGCCTGTTTTTCAAGGACACCCAATTCCCTTTGTACACTAACACTATCTAGAGAATATATATATATTTTTTTTTGCGACCTATGTGAATAATTTCAAAGCTCCCCACATTAACTTATATGTGCCACCTACTCACGCACTCCACTAGCCTACCTATATCCCATTGCTATATTTTTGCATCATCCTCATTGCTCACACTTGTACCTAGTTTTGTGTCATCCGCAAAATTAGACACGTTACATTCAATATCCTCGTCAAGATCATTGATGTAAATTGTAAATAACTGAGATCCAAGCAGTGAGCCTTGTGGCATTCCTCTATTTACATCCAGCCAATTCCAGAATGACCCAGTTTTATCCCTGCTCTCTGTTTTCTACCCCTTACCCACTCTTCTACCCATCCTAACATGTTCTCATTCATCCCGTGGGCCTTGACGTTGTGCAATAGCGTTTTGTGTGGCACTTTCTCAGATGCCTACTTAACATCTAAATATGCAACATCTACTGGTTCCCCACTATCCAACCTGCGAGATACATCTTCACAAAACTGAAAAAAATTAGTTAATCGTGACGTCCATTTTGTAAAGCCATGCTCACTGAATTTAACCCTGTTATCGGTTTCCAGGTATCCCATAGCGACGATTTTTAACAAAGCCTCACGAATTTTCCCTAGCACTCTCCCTACCCTACCTATCCTCATCTACTAACTTTTATAGAACGCCTTATCACGTCTTCCAGATACTGCAGAAGAATATGTAATATATTCTTGTCAGAGAACTGAAATAAACGAAAAATTAACTTAAGTAGTCGATGGAGGGAAACTAGTCATCCCACATGCCAATACTATAGTTTACTTTAGAGTTTAGACGATTCACTTCCAAATATATTGGCCGAAGTATTCATCGATGGGGAGAATGAAACGTGTTGCAAATTTTCTTACTCCACGTGCACGTCTCTGTTACTCAGTAATAAGTACACGCACATACTGTCACCAGATTTTGTGTTTTCTCATGTAAAACGCTTTGAGGCGTGTGTAAGCACAATAAGTCGCATCATCTAATGAAAGGATTATTATAATATCCCAACGTTGTGAAGCTCACTCTCACTAGTACACCACCTCTACCTTGTACCGACCTTACCCTCATACTTCCATGCCTTAAACTCTAAATCTAATCATACGCCTCATTATGACCTAATCATGCAATCACTCACTTCCACAGTTTCAAGTTGATTTGTTGGAAACTAATACAAAGAGAAAAACTAACAATAGACAAACAGTGTGAAACTGTGAGGGGAAAGCGAGCTGAGCTAAAGTATATAAGCTGTAACAACGGATCTGCATGGTTTCTCTGTCGGTGGATTTGTGTATATGTCCCTACTCACATCAGGAAGTCTAAAGACGACTTGCAAGCTGCCCAACAGCAGGCAAGACCCTCAGTCATATTTTGTTCAACTTTCTGTGCGTCTTACTTCCACCATGTGGTCCTCTATCTCTCCCCGCCCCAACCCCCACAAATCGTTTCTATCTCGTGTGCACACACACACGCACATCAACACACACACAAACTCACATAGTCTCTCTCTCTGCACCATTCCTCCGCTCTATCTCAATATCTGTCTCTCGCTCTCTCTTCCAGTCTTACATGCACATTTGAATTGTTTCGCACAGACATCATCCCCCAGTTCCCATCAACCGGTCCCAAGCCCTCACTACCTATTTTTGCATCTAGGGTGAGATTATATACAGAACTCCATTTTGCGCGTTTCCGCCAAGCTGATGACAAATGATGAAAGTCCCATTAAGCGTTTTAGTAGCGCGATAGATATTGACCCAAGTATCCTTACCAGCTCAGTTCAAACTGCATTATAGTCTTAATAATGGACAAAGTGCAAAATAATGAAAATAATACTTGCATCCTTGACGTCTTCGAAACTTCTCAAAGCGCTTCACACAATATACTGTAAAGTGAATTGACTGTATATATCTATGCAACGTGCAGCAACAATTGCGAACAGCGGTGTCCTACAAACCCTGCTCCAAACTTCAATCTATTTTAATAGTAATGATAATAGTAATAATCCATGGGTTTGAAATATCAACCTAACACTTGTTTGAGACGTATCAGATGAAGAATGAACTGGAAGGCAGCACATGAACCAGCCAGTTTTCATAAAGTGTTTGAGCGAAACTGTTCATCTGCTTGTGGAGAATGGGTTTGCGTGGTTATGGGGAGAGAGCTGGGGAGTGGTATTGAATTGCTCTTTTCAAAGTTCTGGCACAGTCTCGATGGGCTGAATGGCCCCCATTTGTGCCGTAAGGTTCTACGAATCTATGATTCTATCAGCATGCCAACATGCAGGCATGTGGATTAATAGTTTGATAATTTATCTCGAAATCTTGAGCGCCTGCATTTGACTCCCAGATAATGGCATATGTTCGCCTAGCATTCAGAAGCAGCCTGCTTTTTTATTGAATTGTTCGATCGTGTGTCAAAGTTGTCCAACAAATGATGCAGTCAGTGCATTATAGAGTATATTGAGAAGTCTGGAAACTGAGAAGTGAAAAGCGCTCTATGAAATACAAGGATTATTATTCTGGGAAGTGCTTTGAGAATTCTAGCAGGCATAATCAGGCTGTTGTCAATACTGCGATTTCCACAGCAAATCAACAACTTTTTATTTAAAAGCACCCAATATAACTTGCCTAAATCACCTTAATTGTAAAGCAGTTCAAATTGTTCACTCACTTCTTAGTAAAGGTAAACATCTTGCCATCAAACCTGAGTTTGCTCTTGTCTTTGAGTTCGACCTAAAATATTATTTTGTGTTTACTTTTTCAATGCTAATTAAATTTTAATACAGCTCCAAGAGATTTCGTTGAAGTCACGTTCTCAGAATTTTATCGTGCAGTTTCCTCTCGGGTTTGCCGTTTAAGATAGCCGTCTAATTTCACTTTTATAATTATCATTGTTTGTTCTGTGCCTCTGTTAGTGTGTGTCTCAGTATTGAAGCTACAGTTGCGTCCACCAATTGCTGCGGTTGAACATTTGAGTGATATCCTGTAGCTCAGTTGTTAGAGCAGTCGCTTTACAAGCTTGCGACCTATGATGCGAATCGAGGCAAGTCAGAGAGAAACCTTGCGCAAGTTTCCTTACTCCACATGCCTAATAATAATAATCGCTCCAACACAAAGAAGTGATAAAATTTGATGATTTCAAATCCAAGCCTGTTGGTAGGGGACATTGATGTGCGCAACTAGCTGCCGCATATTATTCACAAATATACAATTAACTCACTTTACAGTAAATTTTGTCAAGCGCTTTGAGACGTCGATAAAATCTGAAAAGCGCCATATTAAATGCAAGGATTATTATTATAGTAGTGTTTATAAATTCGTAATGTACGTGTTTCCATCTGGAATTGTTCTTATCTGTAAACTGTTTCCCTAGTACTGAAGGTGATAAGCTAATTTAAATCATTTCTATTCTAGTTTTTTCCCCATAACTTTATTATTTCTCAAATGTATTTATTGATGTTCCTGTGTCTTTGCTTGTGAAAGCAAAGCTTGTACAACATTGTCTATTTCTGTGCTCTGTTTCCTGTGAATGTGCTACGTGTGGCTTTCTCCAGCAACGCCAGTAAGTGCTATATTAATCGTGTTAGTTTCTATACACTTTCCGATACGGCTGAAATATTTTCCATGTCATCGTGTTTTATGTCAGTGGTTTATCATTGAATTGGTCAGTAAGTGAACAGCGAACAACTCACGTTATATTTCTATTTTATATTATATATCAAATGCGATATTTTATATATCACATTCTATATGTTTTATTCTTGTTACAGTTTTTTAACTTGATGTATCAGTCTGTTGTTAATATTTCCGTTGCCAGAGTCCACAACTAACAATCGATTAAAATCTCTATGTGTTCAGCAGTGTTGTTGCAATACAATTGACATTATTGTGTCACTGGTAATGTGTTCGTATCTGGGCGCAATCTCATGGACTCTTCATGTTATTGAAAGAAATATTGTAAATGATAATAATAATAAATAATTATTGTATTTTCATGTAGCGCTTCTCCCATCTTTTCGATGTCTCAAAGCGCTTCACATAATATGCTGTACATTCAATTGAATTTATATGTCTTTGGGCGAAACGCTGCAGCCGATTACGTTGAGCAGTGTCGCACAAACAGTCGTGCATTGAAATGACCAATTTTGTTATTCAAGGTGTTTTGGAGGGATTATTTTTAGACGTATGGAGTAAGGATACTTGAGCAAGATTTCACTCTGATCTGCATGGATTCGAACACAGGTCTCACGCTTGTACGGCGAGTGATCTAACCAGTAAGTTTGACAACGGTGGTAGTGAACATTCCAGAATAATTGATTAAGGATTTCGTAGTGGGTTACTTAGTGGTTCACAATATAATTAGATAAAGTCAACATTGCTTTACAAAAGAAAAGTCATGCTTGACAAATCTTTTAGATATTTTTGAGCATGTATCGGGTAGATTATACAGATGCAAAGGTGTATTTGGATTTCCAACAGGCATTCGATAAAGTACTGTGGTTGATGCAAAATATAGGGGCACATGAAATTGGGGGAAATATATTAACATGGATTGAAGAATGGCTAACAGGAAGGAAACAAATAGTATCTATAAACGGATTTTTCTCAGGTTGGCGGGATGTGACTAGTGGATTGCCAGGTGGATCAGTGCTTGGGACTCAACTATTTAGATTCTACATCAACGACCTAGATGAGGACACCAAATTTAAAATATTCAAATTTGCGGATGACACTAAATTAGGAGGGAAAGTAAACACCAAGCCTACACGTAGGCTACGTGAATGGGCAGGTAGGCGGCATATGAAATATAATGCAGTTACGTGTGAAGTCGTCCACCAAGTGGGTAAAAACCGAAGAGAGATTATTCGTTAGAAGGGGAGAGAATAAATAGTGTTAGCATGCAGAGGGAATTAGTTATCTTGTACACCAGTCATAAACTGTTAGTTTTCAGGTACAGCAAGCAGATAAGAAGAGTAGCAGTATTCGTCGTTCATTTTATACGGTTTAGAATATAAGTGTAGAGAAGGCTTGCTGCAGCTGTATAGGGCCTATGTGAAATCGTACCTGGAATACTGTATCCAGTTTTTGTGACACTATTCAAGAAAGGATATACTTGCCTTTGTGTTGAAGAACGTAGGTTCTGTTGATTGGTACCTTGAATGAGAGGAATGTGTTACGAGGATAAGTTGTGCAACCTAGGCCTGCATTCTCCAGAATAAAGAAGAATTGTAGGTGATCACACAGATACATAAACGATTATTAAGGGGCAAGACAAAATATATAGTGTAAGACTGTGTTCTGGTTGCAGAAACTGTAATCAGCGGTCACATTCTGAAGATTACGGGTCAGCACTTTCATACTGAGTTTTAAAAAAATCGTCACCTAGAGTGTAATAAATTTATGGAATTCTCTTCCCTAAATAGCTGTGGACGCTCAGTCATTGAATATTTTCAAGACGGAGATTGATAGATTTCTTATGGATTAAGGAATAAAAGTATATGTTGATAAGGTCACAATCTTATTGAATGATTCTGCAGGCTCGAGCGGCTGAATTGCCTACTGGTGCTACAAATTCTTATGTTCTTTTGTTCTAACCATTGAGATTTAGGAGCTCCAATGAGCTTGTTCATTTTACACCTATTGTTTCATTCATGTAAATCTTAAAATATTTGTGGACATTATTTTGTATTCCAAACAAATTGTGAGTTTTCGTGCTGCGGCCTAAAAATAGGCCTGATGCACAGATCCAAATAAACAACTGAGTGTGGCTCCCATGTTATTTTAATCACTATTAAACTGGAGACAAAATGTCTACAATGGTGTACAGTACAATTATGAGAACACAGCAAGTCTCTACATTTGCAGAGTAGCCTTTCCTGTGTGAGGAACCCCATGTTGTTCATAATCAGCCACGATTCTCACTGAAGCTACAGGGACTGAAGATGGTCACAGTGACAGACGCCACAATGGAGTTGACAGCACTGAAAGAGGACATGCACTGTGTGACTGAGCTCCATCTGATGTCTGTATCTGCATGTTTCAGTTCAAAATTCGGCCAAAACTTCGCCCTGCTGGGTCGATTTAAAGTCGTGACACTGCAGTGAAGTGACGACTGATACAAATGTTGTGCAATTAATATTCTGGTTTATAAATTTCGGTTAATAATAGTTTTAAGAAATTAAACGTATTCATTCCAAAAATGCTTACCTATTTACACATGGCACGCAATGTGTTGATCTCAGTTGACCCCCGTAAAAGTGTCTGCTATGAGAGAGGTAGGGTAGCATAGTACAATTTCCAGTTTCCAGATTATACCAAATATACGTCCCGCAAAATGGACCTTACAGCACTGACAGAGGACATGCGGTGTGTGACTGGACTCCATCTGATGTCTGAATCTGCATGTTTCAGTGCGTGTGAAGTTGTCAGAGAGTCTCCCTCTGTGTTGAGAGTGTGTGTGTGTTGTGAGTGTGGACCCAGGAATGTGACGTTGTGTATTTGTGATGTGACCATGAGTTTGTTTGGTGACACATGTGTGTCACATGCTATGTGTGTATGTGAAAGGTAGTGGATGTTTGTGTGAGAGTGCGTGTGATTGCTTGTATGTGTACCTGACTTTTATTGTGTATGTGTATGTATGTGAAAATGTGCCAATATGTGTGTACGGACTTATGGGTAATAGTGTGCGTTTGTTTATACATAAGTGTGACTGAGTATGTGTGTCTATGTTTGTATCTGAAAGTGACTGTGTACAAGTGTGTGCATGAGTGTGTGTGAGAGTGCGTGTGAGAGTGTGTGCGAGTGCAACAAGCGTGTTTCCGAGGAACAATGCATGACCGTATATGATATTGTGTTTGCAAGTGTGTGTTTGTGTAGCAGTGTATATAAGAACATAGCATACGTGTTGAGTGCTGGAAGAGGCCATTCGACCCCTTGATCCTGAACCACCATTTAGAAAGATACTTTATAGAGAAAAGTAAATTATTTGTACATTAATATTGATAAAACTTGCATTTGATATAGCGCTTTATCAAATATTATCGACGTCTCATGTCGCTTCACAAAATATTCTGTGAAGTGAATTAACTGTACTTTTGTTGGCAAAACGCGGGAGGGATTTGCGCACAACAGTATCCAAAAAAACATTCGTGAATTGAAACAAGCATTTTTTATTGTTGTGGTGTGTTTTGAACGGCATATTATCAAGCGTGTGTGTGTGCAGTAATTGAACTTGCCCAATGTTGCGCATTGTGTGGGAAAAACACAACAGCGAATTGCAAATAATAGTGTCGCAAAGCAGTCGTGGATTTTGGAACTAACATTTTGTTATACACGAATATTAATCGTTGGAAAAGCAATTATCAACTGACAAACGGTTTCCAACTTCCTGCTAGATAATATTTCTTGGAAGAAAAAAATTCGGCCGAACCTTCGCACTGCTGATTAACAAAACAGAATATTCCCACTTGCGAGGAGAAAGCTGCGGTCGACTCCAATTGACTGTTAGTTGGGGTATCAATGTGCGTCAATGTTGACTAGGTTTTTGTACAGCCAAGGCGTTGACGTGCAGCACTGTGCTATTTGTACTTAAGCCACAATAATATGTGGCAGAGTCATTGACAGTGAGACTTGTTTTGCTTAATGTGGATTGTTTCTGACTCTCGTCAAGCTGTGAGGAAAAATGACCTTTTGCAAAATCTGCAGTGTTGCCAATTTCATAAGTATCTCTGTATAGAATATATTGAGGAGGGAGTCCTGGGTAATGTCTGTACCAGTACAGAGCGGCATAGGACGAGCTGGTGGTATATGAGCAGATCAGACTCGCCGCGTCTCCCTCTTGTTTGCTCAGCCTGGGTATCTGCTGTCTGACTGAATCTTCCAGCTTCACATCTGCAAACAGATAAAAGGAACAACGTCAAACTTTGTGCTATTATTTTACTAATGCACCGTGAGGCATAGAAACGAGAGGACAATCGTGCGTTCCTGGGACAGGGCAAACCACTGGTCAAGTTGACTTGGTCGCACACAAACACACACGTCAATCAACTGAGTAATAAAGAGCAAGCAATCGTTTGTTCATTGCCGGATCGCCTTCATGGAGACAGTAGAATTTAAAATGACGTGCTCACTCCATCCATTTCTGTTTGTGGGATACTGGGCATCAAATATAATTCCTCCAAAAAAAGTACAATGATAAAATTGATCATTTCCATTCACGACTGTTTGTAGGAACGCTGCTGTGCGCAATTGGCTGCCGCGTTTCGCCCACAAATATACAGTCAATTCACTTGAGAGTATATTCTGTGAAGCGCTTTGAGAAGTTGATAAGACGCGAAAAGCGCTGTATCAAATGCAAGGAATATTATTATTGTTGATGCCAGATATTTCAATCATCTTCAGAAGAAACAGCCACCATCTGCATATCCATACGAATTGTATGGTACGCAGCCTAACCTGAAATAAAGCTCAATAAGAGAAGCGAAGTGATGAACAGTCCAATTGTCGCTCCACAGGAGGGCAGCTTTGTACTTGAGTTTCTTATACAAATTGTTCGTCGGCGATGTGGTGTTTCAGCATCACTTCCGTGACAGTGCTTCATGACAATCCATCCCTGTGTCCTTGCGGTCAGGATGGTGTTGCTCTCTTCATGGTCGATGACTTCAACACCAATGTATGTGAGTGTGAGTGAGTGATTGATTGAGTGAGTGAGTGAGTGCGTGAGTGCGTGACTGAGTGACTGAGTGAGTGGGTGACTGAGCGACTGAGCGACTGTGCATCTGAGCGACTGCGTGTGTGTGTGCGTGAGTGACTGAGTGCGTGACAGAGTGACCGCGTGACAGAGTGCGTGAATGAGTGACTGCGTGAGTGCGTGAGTGCGTGAGTGCGTGAGTGCGTGAGTGCGTGAGTGCGTGAGTGCGTGAGTGCGTGAGTGCGTGAGTGCGTGAGTGCGTGAGTGCGTGAGTGCGTGAGTGCGTGAGTGCGTGAGTGCGTGAATGAGTGTCTGAGTGACTGGGAGACTGGGCGACTGAGCGAGTGCGCGAGTGAATGCGTGAGTGCGTGAGTGCGTGAGTGCGTGAGTGAGTGAGTGAGTGAATGAGTGAGTGAGTGAGTGAGTGAGTGAGTGATTGAATGTCTGAGTGCCTGAGTGACTGAGTGACTGAGTGACTGAGTGAGTGACTGAGCGAGTGCGTGTGTGGGTGCGTGAGTGCGTGAGTGACTCAGTGACTGAGTGACTGATTGCGTGACAGAGTGACTGAGTGCGTGACTGCGTGACTGCGTGAGTGCGTGAGTGCGTGAGTGCGTGAGTACGTGAATGCGTGAGTGAGTGACTGAATGACTGAGTGACTGAGTGACTGGGCGGCTGAGCGACTGAGCGAGTGCGCGAGTGCGCGAGTGAGTGCGTGAGTGCGTGAGTGAGTGAGTGAGTGAGTGAGAGAGTGAGTGACTGAGAGATTGAGTGAGTGAGTGAGTGCGTGAGTACGTGAGTGCATGAATGCATGAGTGCGTGAGTGAGTGAGTGTGTGAGTGAGAGATTGAGTGAGTGCGTGAGTGCGTGAGTGCGTGAGTGCGTGAATGCGTGAGTGCGTGAGTGCGTGAATGAGTGTCTGAGTGACTGGGCGACTGAGCAACTGAGCGAGTGCGCGAGTGAATGCGTGAGTGAGTGAGTGACTGTGTGAGTGAGTGACTGATTGAGTGAGTGAGTGAGTGAGTGAGTGACTGAGTGACTGAGTGATTGAATGTCTGAGTGCCTGAGTGACTGAGTGACTGAGTGACTGAGTGAGTGACTGAGCGACTGAGCGAGTGCGTGTGTGGGTGCGTGAGTGACTCAGTGACTGAGTGACTGATTGCGTGACAGAGTGACTGAGTGCGTGACTGCATGACTGCGTGAGTGCGTGAGTGCGTGAGTGCGTGATTGCGTGAGTGCGTGAGTGCGTGAGTGCGTGAGTGCGTGAGTGCGTGAGTGCTTGAATGCGTGAGTGAGTGACTGAATGACTGAGTGACTGGGCGGCTGAGCGACTGAGCGAGTGCGCGAGTGAGTGCGTGAGTGCGTGAGTGAGTGAGTGAGTGAGTGACTGAGAGATTGAGTGAGTGAGTGACTGCGTGAGTGCGTGAGTGAGTGAGTGTGTGAGTGAGAGATTGAGTGAGTGCGTGAGTGCGTGAGTGAGTGAGTGAGTGAGTGAGTGAGTGAGTGAGTGAGTGAGTGAGTGAGTGAGTGAGTGATTGAGTGAGTGAGTGAGTGAGTGTGCGTGGCAGGGACGGAGGAATGGATGGATGGATGGATGGATGGATGGTTGGATGGATGGATGGATGGATGGTTGGCTGGATGGATGGATGGATGGATGGATGAATGGATGGATGGTTGGCTGGATGCAGCGAGTGAGGGAGGCAGGGAGTGACGAAGGGGCGGAGGGACGGCGGGTGGGTGGAATGGAGGTATAGAGGGAGAGAGGGTAGACGGCGAGAAGGCTGGATGTAGGTTGAGTGGGAGGGGGAAGGATGGTGGAGGGAGGGAACGAGAGCTGGAGGGAGGGAGGGAGTTGATGGAGGGAGGGAGTGAGAGAGTGAGGGAGGCAGCTTGGGAGGGAGGGAGGGATCGAGGGTGGGAGGAAGAGATGGAGTGAAGGAGAGAGGCAGGGATCGAGAGAGGAAGGTATGGAGGTAGGGAGGGAGAGACGCAGGGATGAAGCGAGTGAGAGAGGTAGGTAGTTAGGTAGAAACGGAGGGATGGACATAAATAGGTATAGAGGGAGGGAGGGAAGGAGGGAGAGAGGGAGGGAAGGAGGGAGGCAGGGAGGGAGGGAGTGAGGGAGGGAGGCAGGGAGGGTGGGTGGGTGGGAGGGAGGGAGGGAGGGAGGGAGGGAGGGAGGGAGGGAGGGAGGGAGGGAGTGAGGGAGGGAGGGAGGGAGGGAGGGATGGAGGGAAGGTGGGAGTTAGGGACGGAGGGAGGGAGGAAGGGAGGGAGGGAGGGAGCGTGGCAGGGACGGAGGGAGGGAGGGATGGTGGGAGGGAGGTAGGGAGGGAGGGGGGGATGGAGGAAGGGAGGGAGTGAGGGAGGGAGGGAGGGAGGGAGGGAGAGAGTAAACATTAAAGGCTGTGAGGGAGCGAGTGGGTAAGACTGGCAGGGAGCGAGTGTGTACTAGTGTCAGATATGTTCTGCATTCGAGTGCCACGTCGGCAATCAGGGTGAATCATTTTGGTTTGCACAATTGTTTGACGGAAAATATCCAAAAGTTCCGAACTCCAAGTTTCCGATTCATTCTTATGGTGAAAATGCTTATTCGCTTAACGTTGTCTAGCTTAGCTTTGCGCTTTCAAAGAAGCAAGGAACTACGTTAAGCGGGGTCTGACTACATACTCCCAAACAAATTGACAGTAGATTTCTGTGAAAAACGCGGCTGCTAATTACATTTATTAGCATCCAACAACATATTGCTTTTCGCTGGTCCAATTTATTTGGGCAGGAATTTAGTTAAGTTTATGGAGGAAGGAAATTTGCCTAAAGTATGCCTGAAGTCGAGCCCAGGTCTCGCACTTGAGGCGAGTTTTCTACCTGCTGATCTACAAGGCTCCACAAGGAGAGATTGGTGAGTGGCAGGCGAGTTAGTGTGGAGCGAGTGGGGGCAATACCACTGAAGACACAGTTGAAAATATAACTCTTGATCCAGGCATTGGAGTAGGAAAGGGGACTTCTATGTTACAATGTTGTCGAGTTTAAGATCCTCGTCCTCACCTACGAGGCCTTACACGGCCTTGCCCCATCCTACCTAACCGATCTACTCTCCCTTACACGCCCAACCGGACTCTCCGTTCACCAGGACTTCGCCTGCTCCAAGCCCCCCGCCCGAACCGCCGCACCATCGGAGGCCGGGTCTTCAGTTTCTCCGCTCCCACCTTATGGAATGCCAGCCCTCAATCCCTCCATTTCGCCTCTTCCCTTTCCTCTTTCAAGACCGGTTTGAAGACTTTCCTCTTCGATCGTGCCTTTTGTTCCACCCCGAACTCTTTTACCTCCCCTTCGTGTTTCACCCCTTCCCAAACACTACCCTCCCAGCGCGGTTCCAACGCCTCTTGTTCAGCGCCTTGGGACGTCCTCCCGACGTGAAAGGCGCTCTACAAATGTAAATTGTTGTTGATGTTGTTGTCTGGTAATCTAACTCAGCGATCTGCACATACGCTAGCGACGTGGACATTCATTCCCTCTGTCACAATCTCGATAATCGATTCGAATTGTTCAACATTCTGTGCTCCAGCTGCTTAGTAATAATCCCTCCAACAAAAATTGGCGTTTCGTTCCACAACTATTTCTGTGACGCTACTGTGCGCAATTGGCTATCGTGTGTTGCCCACTAATGGTTGTTCAAGTCAAATGAATTGAAGATAGATTTTAGGGCGAATCGCTGCAGCCAATTGCACACAACTGCTTCCCCAGCGACAGTCATGGATTGAAATGACATATTTTTTTATTGTGCGTTTGTTTGGAAGGATTACTACGAAGCTTTCTATGTAGCTGTGTGTGAATGTGTGTGTTGGTGTGTGCACATGTGTGTCTGTATGCGTGTGTTTCTGTAAGGAATTCAAGCAAGCAAATGTGACAAGGGTTCACCTTATACTGCCTGGAATCGAACATACGAATCATGTTTGCATCGCGAGTGGTCTTAACACGGAGATACAGGAGTACACAGTGGGAAAGATCTGTGCGAAGCTCTTCAAGACTCTCAATTAGGTGATACATCAAAAGCAAAGATGATTATTATTATTTTGATGACTTTCCCTCTTTCACTACACGAATGTATCCACCACTTGCTTCTGAGATATTGTCACATGTATCCTTTGAGAGACGCAGCAGCAAAGTCAGTGATTGTCAAACAGGTCAATAGTCAGTGCTGGCGTCTGTGCTGCGATTAAACCATTTGTCTGCGATTGAGAGCTTTAATGTCAGTGATATAGTCTGGCAGTAACACAGAGTATGTAAGTATAATTGTAAAACATCTTATTTATCAAAAGTATACAATGTAAACTTTATTATTTTTAATTTAACTCTTTTCCCACGTGAACCACTCTGTCACTACTTCTGTTTGTGGTTGGAAATCAGTCACGAGTTTGCTCTGAGACACAGCGGCAAATTCAACAGATTGTCAAGCAGGTCAACAGTCATTCCAAGCATCTGTGCTGCGATTGATCCATTTCTCTCCTATTAGCAGATTAATGTAAAGTGGGGCAGGCTGATAGCAGGCTGATTGTAACATGGCTTGTGTGATCGCATGGTAACAGTGGCTGTGTCAGATACAGCCACATTGACAGTCAATCACTTCAGTGGTCCAACCGACGTGAGAGGCGCTCTGCACGTGTCATTGTCTTGTTGTTGATATTGGGTTCGATACCAAGGTCAGTGCAACGCATTAGGCAGATATCCATATTCCACGGGCTTTACAACTCCATACTACTTGACAACATTCGCATTATGTACGAAATGTGCATAAGAGAGGATTCCACACACAGTGAGAAATGTGTTTGGAATCCACACAGGGCGAAACCTTAGGCAAATTTCCTTCATCCACACGCTCAATAATAATCCATCCCACACCAAAAAATCTATCACCAATAATAAATTGGCCATTTGCATCCACTACTGTGTTTGGGGACGTTGTTGTGCGCAATCGGCTGCCGGGTTTTTCTCTCCCATAAATACACAGTTAATTCAATTGACAATGTATTTTGTGAAGCGCGTTGAGTCGCTTAGACAAGACGTGAAGAGCGATATAGCGAATGTAAGAATTATTAATATTAGTGCTGTTATTATCCACATGTCTTAATTCTAACAAACATTTATCACAATCTTCTATCCGTTGATTAATCAACACATATAATACACAGCTATTGATGCATTTCTGCTTCTTTAGTTGACTTGATATGACGTCAATAAGGTGTAAGCTGTGGGGATAGTTAGCTGATAGTTTGTTACATGGTGTCTCACTGCTCTTTACTGTTTGCCAGCGTTTGTTTGTGATGAGGGTTATTGTACGAGGCTTCCTATGATGTATATCACTGTGGTGCAGACTGACTCCACAGTGATACATAGCGGAGTCTGGCAGCTGCAGTCTGGCGATGGTTAAATGGATGATTTTCTTGGCAGTGTCAAGAAAATCTGAAATATGATCTCCCTCTGCAGTAGAGTTTCCTCCCTCTCCAGTAGTGTTTCTGTGGATAAGGTTTTTCGGTGCCTCGCCAGGGAACTGACGATACCAGGACACAACGAAATTCTGTCCACAGAATCCTAAGTATTGGCACTGTAGATCCACTCTCTCTCCAGCAACAGCCTTTGTTTCACGCGGTGACTGGTATATCGGTCCTACGTGGAAGAAATCACAGGATAGTGAGCATTGCAATATGGTAGCGTTGAAGAGCAATTAAGGAGGATATTAGTAGAATTGTTTATTTGCCAGATGTTTCGGGCAACTGTCCAACTTATCCCACTCCCATTGTTGCCCTATATTCTTGACACATGTTGATTCTGCATTACTCCACCTGTCCATTTCCACTTTAAAATTGATTGTTTATCATGCTTTATACCACCATATCAAGCAGCGCGTTGAAGATTATAATAACTTTGGAATTTAAAACAAATTCTCTTTTTCTCTCTTTTGTTTCTGTTTTTTGGGGAAACAAAATCCGCTTTTAGCAGATAATATTTTCACATTCGTTGCGCTCATGATAACATGATCCCTTTGTACATGACAATCGCCTCTTCGCTGTACCCATTCTACTAAATCATCTTTCGACAATGTTCAAGAATTTAATATCCTTCTGAACCTTTCAAGAAAAAACACTTGAGAGCCACATTTCACCTAAACCATACAGTTACTAGGTTAATCATACTTGCATTTCTTAAAGCACGTCTCATGTCTTCTCGTCGCCTAAAAACCCTTCAACATATATACTGTAAAGTGAAGAGATTATATATGTGGACGAAACGTGGCATAATAATCCAATTTTTTTTTTTTGATATAGCGCTTTTCACAACATATCGACGTCTTAAAGCGTTTCACAGAATATACTGTAAAGTGGATTGATTGTATATTTAAGGGAGAAACACAGCAGCCAATTGCGCGTAGCAGCGACCCACAAAACTGTAGAGGATTGGAATTAACAATGTTTATTATTGTAGGTTGCCTGCACGGATTATTATTAGGCATGTGGAGTTAGGTAACTTCCCAAGGTTTCTCCCTAATCTTCCTGGATTCGAACACGGGTCTCACGCTTCGTTGTGATTGTGATATCCACTGAGCTATAATCCACAATAAAATAGCATTTTTAAAGTCTTCCATACATCTCAAAGCACAGCGTGAACCACAATGTAAGTTGAGTTGACTTTATTTTTGTTTAGACGTCATAGTTTGTACCATGGTTTTCTTTGAGATGTCTCAAAAAGGCGAAAAGCAATACAGCAAATGGATATATTGTGATCAGCAGTATTATTGTTGTCTCTGCCGAAAGAACAGTTTAGTTATCATTTGTTTGCCTTATTCTGTATATGTTTTCTGTAGCAGATTGTCCACATTGAATCTTTGGTTGTCTGTTAACATGCGTATGTTTAGCAGAGAATCCGGTGTTAGTGTGTACAGTTAACCAAGTTGGTTAAAAGTTGAGGAAAATGGAATTCCCCTCTGCAAATACTGTTACATTAAAGTCGCTGCTGGAGGAGGTGAATGTTGTCTCTGGCTTGTTTCCAACATGATTTATCTTTCCGTCTGTGAGCCTCTCAAAGCTGTTTCACTTCTGTGACAAGAAAACAGATTTCCTTATTCATTTTTAAAAAAATGTTTCTCGAATCTACTTATTTCGTTCTTACTATCTTACTGTCTTACTGTCTGTCTTTCATTCTTTCTTTCTTTCTTTCTTTCTTTCTTTCTTTCTTTCTTTCTTTCTTTCTTTCTTTCTTTATTTCTTTCTTTCATTCTTTCTTTCTTTCTGTCTGTCTTTCTGTCTTTCTTTCTTTCTTGGCAAAATAGTTTCGCATGCTTCAATATCTACTTGCATATTGATGTCCAAGAAAATCAGTTTCTGTAGGAAGACTCAACGTATATGGAGAGAGGAAAATTAGTGAACGTTTCAATTTATTGATCTGTATTCAGACAAGGTGGGGTTTGAATGGAACTGTTTCTAGCACATTTCATATCGGATCCAATTCATTTCCAAGAAAAGTTGGCTTGTCGAGACAAATTCGTGGAACAGGAATTGAAATACGTCATTGTATCTAACATATATAGCGCCAGTTAGTTACCTAAACGTACACTCAACTTGTCCTCTCGTCAATTTGCTTTGGAAAATCTCTCCAGAAGAATTCAGCGACTTTAGAATATAATGAAATACACGTAGTTCAGCAAAGAAACAAGCCTCATATTGGGAGCTGTCCAATCTTTTGAAAATCGCAAACACATGTTTTAGTTTTCAAAAATTGATTGTTGAATTGACACAGTTTCAAAAAACTGGTTGCAATCTGTTAGAATATTGCACTATAGAAATTCAACAAAATCAACAAATAAATGAATAGAGTTTTATTTTAATTTGATAGAAATTATCCACACTTACGTTTTATTACCGTGACTTTGGTTCCTGATCCATCTAAGCTATATGGCTTATAATTACACAGTCACACAGTTCTCGTAATACACGGTGGAAAACCTAGTGTATCTGATCATGATTGAATACTGCTACAAAAAGATCTAAATGTTAACAAGATGGTTAATAGTTTCTACATCTCTACCACTGTCTCGTCACCCGACATTAATTTCGTCCAAATTCGGTTTAATTGATGTAGAATTTCCACCGAACACGAACATATTCCCTCAACAAGAAAACATTTTTCGGTAAATAATTAAAGAATTTGCTGCTTGAAATAACTAACTCAGTAAGTAAACTACTGACAAGTTTAGCGTAATGAAAGAAGAAACAGTACTTAGTGTTCATGTGCAATATAATTCCATGTAAATAGCCGCACGGTAGTTGTACTGATGGATTCCAATGTGGGTATCAAATCACCACAGTATTTGCTGTCAACACAATTACATTGCTTTGCAAAACAACTGTAATAGTGTCTGGTCATGTACAAATTACCAATCAATGATATCACATGTACAATTGTGTTCAAGATATTCCTATTCAGATTTGATTTGTCGTCTAATATATATACTTAAATTGCGATATATGCCAATTGCACTCACATTCAACGTCCTTTAACACTACATAAATTTTCCTAAGTGTTCCCCAATAATGCTTGTTTGTCGAAGAGAATGTTACTAAACACCATTGCACATCACACAACAATGGATAATGTGCATTGAATTCATTGACAAAGTCACATTGACTGTGTGTTGCCTTTGAATTGATGAAGAGGCTTTTTGTATTGTTGGAAGCCTGGATGCAGCATTGTGTCGTCCCACTGATATCGAGCTCTACATCTGTAGGTAGCGCTGTCGCCAACTTGCAAATCATTAATTTCCAGCAGAGATGTCTTTGTTCCCACTTTGATAACATCAAACCGACTTTCGCGAGGGATGGACATCCAATCTCCTCCATTTGGAAACTGCCTTTGAAATGCCAAGCTGATAGATCTGTATCTCCCCGAATAACCTTCTGCAAAGACGCAGTTGATGGTCAGAGAATCGCATTCTTCTTTAGTAACAGAGTTTGGTGTCTGTGTTACGGTCTGACTGAAAACATCTGAAACATGTGCAACAGGACATCAGGTTAATACTGGCAAAATCCTGAACTGCACAATCAGCAGCGATGCTTGGCCTGAGTTGAATTGATTTCAATTTGGACAATAATGATATAATTATCATGGTGAATGAATAGAATATAAGCAGAACAGATTAATCGATAGCAATCTTCTGCTGCTTTTCGCCCGCAAAATAAAAAAAGAAAATCTACGGTCACAATATATTCTGTGAAGCGCTTCAAGACGTTTCATCGATGTGAGAAGCCTCTGTTTCAAAGCGTGGAATTATGTAAATTATGATAAGGCACAGTTTAACGATGGTATTTATTCGAGCCGTGTAATTGTAACAAAACTCACGCTGTAAGTAATGGATGGCGATGGCGATAGAGATGAGAAGCATTCTCTCCTCGCTGGACAACAGAGTGACTGTGTGTAACACAGGGATGTTCTGTAGCACCGCTAGAGACTAAATTACACTTGTACAGAGCCTTTCACGTCAGGAGAATCACATTAGATTGTGACGTGTTGGATGGTGACAGCGGATTTGAGAGTTGGAGGAGGGCGTGGCGAAAAGCTATTTGACGAAAGGGAGTGACAAACTGTGTACGTGAGCAGGGGGCAGAAGTGGGCTGATTATGCGGTGACTGTTGAGTAAATGGGCAATCGGCGAGGGCTGTGAGAGGAACGTAAATGATGACACTTCAAGTCGGAAACCGACGGCGTGATGTAGAGAAGGCCTCTGTTGTGAGTTGGTAAAGACAAATTATCAACGACCGCAAAACAAAATTGATTGATCGAGCGCCTTTCAGTTCGAAAGCAAGGTGCTGCACAGCGAGGTCGGGAACAGAGAATTAGGGCACAGTATCATGGTAGGGTTTAGGGGAAGAGGAGTAGGAAATAGGGTGAGTGAGGAGGTGGAAATGGGGAGAGTTGGGATTAGATGGGGGTAAATTAGGGAAGGAGAGAGTTGGGATGGGAGGGAGAGATTCGTGTGCCTTATGAGAGAGTTGGTGGGGGAGGGGGAGAGATTTGGGAGGGGAGGGAAAATGTTGGCAGCGGAGAGAGACAGTTGGGAAACAGAGATATTTGGAAATGTGGCGAGATTTTGGAGGACGCGAGAGATGGAAGAGGAGGGAGAAAATTGGGAGGTGAAGCAGAGTGTTGCGAGGGATCTGAGAGAGGTGGGAATGGAGAGCGAGAGAGTTGGAAAGGGAGTGAAAGAGTTGGAAGAGGAGAGTTGGAGAGTTGGGAAGGTAGTGCGAGAGATATGGAAGTCAGAGGGAAAGATTTGGGAGGTGAGAGAGCACGGATGGGAGGGAATTGGGAGGGGAGGCAGAGGATTGTAGAGAATGTAGAGAGTTGGGCATGGAGCAAGAGCGTTGGGTACGGAGATGACGATATTTGAGAGGGGAGCGAGAGAGATATGAAGGGAGGGTGGAGAGTTAGGAGGGCAGATGATGGGTGAGGAGGTCAAACTAGAAACTACGGAAAAGGCATTGTGTGTGGTTACAGTGGCTGGAGTCGTTTGCGGTAGAGAGAGTAATGGAGGGTTGCAATGTGACACAGTGGAAGAAGATTTGGCAGCCAAGTGATCAGTTGAACCGTTTCAAAACTTCTCAGCTGCTGTACAAAGTTAGAGCGTCTGCAGCATTAATATTTATATTATATCTCGGCCAGTCCATCTCTCTGCCTAAGTCTCTGTCATTGAAGTTGAGGCCTGTTGTGAAGACAATTATTTACCGATTTACAAAGCTGTGCTTAGGAACCCGCTTATTTGTCGTTTGTCCAATGGCTTTGGACGTTAAAAATTGCCTTCAAAATAATGTTAATAATTGGGTGATCGCTCATTCCACGTTTGAGTGTTGGATTTCGCTGTTCGTAATAGTCTGCAAACTCTGTCCACCAAACACACAACAACAACAACAACAGCTTGTACTTATGTAGCGTCCTCCACTCCGGACGGCTTCTCATTGTGCTTCAGTTAAATGGTACCATCCAAGGACAGCGGGAGAAAGGTGACCGAATGTGAAACATTCAATACTCTTGTATCCTGTTAAGCGCTAGGAGCCCTCTCGATCACGTAATCAGGTGATTTATTCAATGTCAGCATTACCAACGTCAAATTGTCTATTCTGACAGATAATAATCCTGTTTCCAGCTGACATTTGTATTAAGTATGAAGATGGTTGATGGAATGTGAGGTGGAGATGATCCGTAGTGGACATAAACGTTTTAGATTATTTTTGATTCCATGATGGAGAGTGAAGAGAATGCAGTTTGGGGCTTTGTGTTTGAAAGTGATGATACTGCCGATCATTCTGGAGTTAATTTATTGCTGATAATCATATTAGTCATTGCAGTTCACATAGTGATTGATCACGTACTCGAGCCTCCTCCAAGTGCTTCACGGAATGCGCGGTGGAACGGAGTGTCTTTGTGTTTTTGGGGTCAAACATTATGCAGTTACGCATTGCAGCATCTCATGGACAGCAGTGTATTTAATGATCAAGTTCTTGTATATTATATATTTATTATATTTTTGGAGTAAATTATTATTTTATTTATTTCCATTGACGTATCTATTTCTTATTGTTAACGTCTTACTTAATTATTCAGAATTGATTCTGTTATTTGGGTTCACTTACACTTACTATTTATTATTTTATGTATTTTTACCCGTATGTTTTTCATTATGTTATGGTCTATTAGACAATGACTCGGTTTATCTATTTGTTTAAGGGATTATTGGCTGATTTATTTTACTTTTCCAAGGATAATTTCCAGTGGAACATGACTCGACAATAGACTAACAACCGAGTTCCTATTTACTGTTCAGTAAAGAGAGGCATGTGTCATAATGAAACTGTCTCTAGGTTTCGTCCAGCCTGGGAATCGAATGCAGGACCTCTCGCTTGTGAGATAGAACCTCTCGCAATAAAATTAGAGGATTCCACCTGATTTGTTACATGGCGGCATCTGGTGGTGGTTCAGGAGAATGATAGCGTATGATTTGAGTTGATTTACGTAACATGCAAGTTGGTTTTCAGTTAACCGAGTTACCATTGAGTGCGGGATAAGTCGTACAACATTAATATTACTCTCACGTAAACACTCTCCTCCACAACCAAACCTTCTATACTGACTGAGTCGCCAGAGCTACACTCCTCCTCCCACACTCTCCCATCCCGTTTCTCTCCCACGAATCGCCCCACCCCCACATGACTCTCCACTCCCCGTAGCTCTCGCCTCCCCACATAGCTACCATACTTCCCATAGCGCCTAACCCCCACCCCACTCTCCCCCCCCCCCCACCACTCGCCTCCACACACACCTCAATCTCGCAAAGAGGTTCAAACAATGACACTCTTGCACCATTGAAGACAGTTAAGACTTGCTCTCCGGCCTTAAGGTCGGAACATCAATACAAGTTGTTATATCTGTTTTTGTCATCAAGGGCGCAATATATCGCAACATATTTTGCTGTGAAGTTACTTAACTGTGTATACATTGGGGAGCGTGACAGCCAGATAACAATGTTCAAGTGCGGATGGGTTCCAGATAAAGTTGTGAATGGAACCAACCAGCAGAACACACTATATATTTTGCAGCTGGTTCTGGAGCCATACGCTATGGAAAGTAGTCCACGGGCGCTGGGCCTCCCACACCCACCCATCCCATGTCTCTCTTGAACGAAAATCGCTTCCTCCCACTCCCCCACCGCCACATAGCTCTCCTCTCCCCATAGCTCTCGCCTCCTCACATAGATACCATACTTCACAAAGCCACCCATCTCAAACAAACCCCCCTACCCTCTACACACACCTCAAACTCGCAAAGAAGATCAAACAATGACTCTCTTGCACCATTGAAGTCTCAAATTTGCTCTCCGGCCGAAAGGACGGAAAATGAATACAAGTTGTTGTATTTGTTCTTGTCATCAAAGGCGCAATGTATCACAACATATTCTGCTGTGAAGTAACTTAACTGTGCATACATTGGGGAGCGTGACAGCCAGAAAAAAATGTTCAAGTGCGGATGGGTTCCAGATACAGTTCTGAATGGAACCAACCACCAGAACACACTGCGTATTTTGCAGCTCCATACGCAATGGAAAGTAATCCAAGGGCGCTGGGCCATCAGGGATTTTGGAGTCCAGAGATAACTTGGCTGCACAGGTGGGGTGGAGCGCTGGGGTGGTACGGATGGAATGGTGACACAAACTACGATCAAAGAGGAGAATTACAACAAGAAAATTAAATTTCTCTGGCGAACTGCATACTCGGCCGATGTCACAGGTTACTGGACAGTTAGTGTTTCGCACCAGATTTTGGACTCGGAATAGGGAAGGTTGAATGGCAGTGGGAGTTGGAGATTGATTGGAAACACAGCCGATATACAATGTCTAGAGATGGGTATTGAGGGAATTGAAAGAGAGAGAGGGCGAGACAAACGGACAGCAATATAGAGCTCCAGGTTGTGGGGGCGGAGAATCAGCCGACCATCAATGATTTCTTTAGTTTAATGGAACAATTAATCGAATCTCCGCAAGGCCTCAAGGCCAAGATTCCGCAATCTTTCCAAAAGATGTAGAAAATGAAGGTAGTTGCTGTTAGAGCCCTACAGTGTAGTCAACCACTGTGGTGAGACTGAAGGCATAGTGATGCACTGCGTTGTCAGATACCAGCAGCTCAGAGATTGATAAACTAGTGATAGAATTAGATTCCTGCAGCTGAGCATCGAAACGGTTTCCAAATCCTGTTCGTTTCTCTAGATCGCCATCACCCGAATATCACCGGACTATAAACTCTGGGTGTTTGTCTGGGTAATGTCTGTACCAGAAGAGATAGTATTGCATGCAGTAGTGGTGTAGGTACACACAAGATTGGAAGCTTCTCCTTCTTTCATAACCATCGTCGGCAGCTTTCTGACTGAAAGTATCGGCGTCAGAGAGTTCTGGAATAAAACAGGTAAAGCACGGCGAAACACTATTCACCAAACTCACAGCTCATTTGTAAGCACTAAAACAGTAGTGAGCCATACGTCTTACAGATCTATTATTGAAACATACGTAAGGCATTATTACCATCGGAAAATATATCTGCCTGTCTGGGAAACAAAGGTTAAAATCGAGAAATATCTTTTAGTTTGATTATCAAGGCATGGGTTCAACCCGGTGATAAATCCATTGCATTCCTATATTCAAGATCCTGAATGTAGTATCTTGAACGGTCCTCACATTTAAAGCCCTCCACAACCTCGCACAAACCCTACATGTGTTACCTCCTATCCCCTTAATACACTGACCGCCACCTCATTCCCTCAGTAGGCTCTGGCCTGCTCCACCTACTCCAACCAAGGGACTGTTTCCCCTGGTAGGAGAATCTATAACCAGGGGTCAAAGTCTTAAAATTAACGGTAAGCCTTTTAGAACAGAGTTGAGGAAATATTTCTTCACTCAGAGGGTTGTGAATTTATGGAAGGCTGTAGATGCTCAGTCCTTGAGCATTTTCAAGACTTAGACTGACAGATTTTTGAAAAATAGAGTAATTGGGGTATATGGAGATAGGGCAGGTAATCAGAGTTAGGTGAGAAGATCAGCCATTATCTTATTGAATGGCGGAGTAGGCTCGAGGGGCTGAATGGCATTCTCCTGCTCCTAATTCCTATGAGCTTATGATCTAACCTATCCGCACTACCGTTGACGGGCGAATCTTCAGCTACTCTGCCCACCAACTCTGGAACTCCATCCTAGACTCCACTACCTCATCCCTCCCTGGTCACATTGAAGTCCAGCCTCAAGACTATTCCTCTTAGACACCAAATAATAAGCATCCCCTTCCAGCCCACCCCCCAGTCCTCAGCACAGGTTTGAAGCTGTAACTGTCCAGCGACTAGGGACGCCCTGCTGTCGGGAATGGAGCTATAAAAATACAATTTGTTATGGTTGCTGTTGTTTGTTGCACAGTTTCTATAATGCGGGATAGATGGCTGTTTCATTTTGGAAGACGGTTGAGCTAGAGGTGAAGCTTTGGAGGGGACTGCAGCACACTACTGCAAGTCTTACTTGTTACAATAATGGCTACTTATCTAACGAAATGATAAATGGAAAGAAACATTGTATTTCCAAACTGACTTGAGTGAAATGCATCTGGACGTGTAGCGCTCAACTCGTTCATGAATAGCTGTCTGCATTGTTTGCAACGTATAATGATGTGAGAGATTAGCTGTCAAGCTGATGAGAGGGGAATGTGTTTTCCTCTGCGTGTGGCTGCTGATGTCTCTGCTTCCCGCATGGCCTCAAGGCCTGACCAATATTCCGCATACTTTTCAAACAGACGGATCGTTCCCATGTTTTAAAACAGATAGTTTTTGTACGAGCCCTGCAGTGTTGTCAACCCCAGTGGAGAGACTAAAGGCACAGTAATATACTGCGCTGTCAGATACCAGCAGCTCAGAGATGAATATACTGGTGGAAAAACTAAATGTCTCTAGCTGAGCAGAGAAGCGGTTTCCAAAACCTATTCCTTTGTCTTGATTGTTATCCAGAGAATTTGTCCAGATTATAAATTCTCGGTGTTTGTCTCGGTAGTGTCTTTACCAGAAGAGATAGTAGTAGCTGGCACTAGTGGAGTATGTGCAAACGAAATCGACAGTATCTCCTTCTTCCTTAATCACCGTGTCAGCAATCTGACTGACAGAATCGGCGTCACAGAGTTCTGTAATAAACGAGGGAAAGCATGGCTAAACATTCATAAAATCATAGAGTCTTATGGCACAAAGGGAGGCCAGTCGGCCCATCGAGTCTGTGCCGGCTCTTTGAAAGGAGGAACTCATTCGCACTCCCCAGCTGTCTCTCTCCACATAACCACGCAAACCTGTGCTCCCTAAATATACATCTAAATGTCTTCTGCAATTTCTTATCGAATCACACTCCACCAACTTTTCAGGCAATGCATTGCAGATTCCAACAAGTCGCTGAGTCAAAAATAATTATCCTGACCTCCCCTTTGTTTCATTTAGAAACGGTCTCAATTAAATCATTTCAATTGCGGACTGATTGCTCCGTACCCTGAGATTGGCCTTGATTGAAGAACAGGAGGCGAAGGGATTGCGTGATGGAGTTACACGGATGGGGGACAGAGAGGCTGAAATCCCGACACTGATATTAGGGCGGATCTGGCGTGGGACACGGAGCAGGCCAGAGCCAGCTGCACTGAAGCAGAAAGCAGGTCGGATAGTTAGCCGTGGGCAAGTTCTTGAATGCCCTTCAAATTGAGGACGACGTTTTTGAATTGGAAAACAATAGTATTCAGTCTTTGTCTGAATTTATTTTCCTGAGATTTGTCGCGACCTCAGGACAGCAAATCCCTTATGGACATCTCATTTGTCATTAACAATCAAACTATAATCAATAATGTTTTACTTGGCACTTGATGATATGGTTGAAAGCGTGTAAATGCGCTACATAGAATGAGCTGCCAAATTCATGTCTATATATGGAGGACAGAAGATTGTATGTAGTTATCCTGTCCCGCCCGAAAATCTAACGAGTGTTCTATCACGTGTGAAGTTAATCCTCTTTACAGTCAGCTACAGGTCTCCCTCCAACAATTGTTGCTAAAATGCAGCTGACAATCCGCAGCGACACTGAATTAGCTCAACACCACCTCACCTGCCGTAAAGGTTCTCCGCACTAGACAGACAGCAAACAACCTCAATGCTGCTCCTCAGCCTTCGCTGTTGTGTCCGCGACATCCTTTTGCTGGAAACCAACAGCAATAAGCGTCAATGCAGATCCCACAGTCGCACGTCACATCATTGCTATCTCAATTGCTTTTACATTGTGCGATACACCATTACTGTCTGTGTTAGTGTGGCGGCGGTGGATGGGGTGGAGAGCAGGTGTGACGTGGGGTGCAGGGAATCCTCCCCCTCAGCTCCTGGTAACGTTACAATCAAACCTTACAAATATATAATCTATTCACGTAACACTATATGTTCCGTGAAGAACATTGAGACGTCGATCAATTGTGAAAAACGCTATCTTTCCTTTATAATCAAATGCAAGTATTACTCATATTATTTTAATCCAATAAATGATGGTCATGAACATCGGATTAGTTTACGTACCCGAAATTGTTAAAGCGTTTTTAATTTCACTCAAAGCAATGTTTTGTATTAATTCAAACACTTCCGCTATTTTGCAGCTCAATGGCGGTTAGCACTTTTATTTAGATTTCTAACAGTTGTAAAATTACATTTTTCATCCATTCGAAGTCCTCCATGTATCTCCAGTGTTGATTCGTGAATTAATTATTTCCTGAAAGATCATTGTTATATTAATAATAATTTCTTAGTTATAGTGTATTTAAATAATTGCCTACATGATGCCATGTAACTTTCTGTGGCCTCTGTTTTATTGCATGTGGTTGGGAATTGATCACGTGATTCCTCTGAGAGACACAGCAGTAAGGTCAAATAGGTGAACTGAGCGGAAAGACATATGTGCTGTGATTAAACCCATTAACTCCTCTTTGTAGGTTTATGTACGGTGGTGTAGCCTGAAAGTAACAACGTGTGAGTGATGCCACAATAATATGTTGCTGCATCAGATAGAGTCACAGCCAGCACAGTTACAGCGGATGACTTGCTGCTCGTGTCCAAACTAGTGGTGAAAATACCTTCAGCAAATTCAGCTCTGAAATAATCCCCAACATGATCATGTCTCAGTGTGTACAGAGGAGGCTGGCCTGGATACTGACGGTACCAGTATATGTAGACATTCGTGTAACGAGCAGAGTAGGTCCTTCTCAAGGTCACAGTCTGGACTTCAGTGACAGAAACTTCCCTCTGCTTTGGTTTAACTTTATCTCCATTCGCTGTCGCTGTATCCAGAGAGAACAAGGTATTCCCTGTAACGCACACACCAGAGATAAAGCTCCAAGTGGTCTTCAGAACGAGAGTAATTTGCTTACATAAAAGGACCAATAACATTAAAATGATCAAAGCAGTGTGTTTACTCTCCATGTTTCCAAGCGAGCAAGTCATTCGATGGGAGGTTTTTGAGATGAGAGATTGTGTCCTGAATTGTGACTCAAAGCAGAGTGAAGAGCAGTGTGGACCACAGCACTGATGGATGCGCCTCTGTGTCAGATGACTATAGTTTCAAACCCCACCACCATATTTGTGAAACCTAACTGGTCAGATGACGCTCCAACGCCTTGTGACGTGGAAATAACAATGGATATTTATTCTTGTTGTTCTGATGCAATGCTGCGAGTTTACGTTTATAATTTAAGTATAATTTTTCTGCTTCATCCTTCCTCGACCCGTACCCACATGTGCTTGTCTCTATCCAAATTTTCATCGTATTGGGACGTCCTCTCGAAGTGAGAGGCGCTACATAAATGTAAGTTTCAATTGTTTGATTTCCTAACTTGTGAAGTCCTGTGGATCAGTTGTTAAAATAATCATATCACAAGCGCGACGCAAGGTAGTGAAATTAATTTATATGATGTACACATTGTGGTAATAATTAATATTATCCTTGCGTTTGACATAGCGCTTTTCACATCTTGACGACGCACAAAAACGCTTCACACAATATACGGTTAACTGAATTGACTGTATGCTTGTGAGCGAAACGCAGCAGGCAGTTGCGCACAGCAGCGTCCCACACAAACAGTCGAGGATTGAAATGTATAATGTTATTATTGCATTATCTTTGGTGGGATTACTATTAGCCGTCTGGATTAAAGAAACTTGACCAAGGATTCGCCCTCACCTACCTGGATTCAACCAATCAAAGAATCAATCAAAATTTAGATTCTACAGCCCCTTTCACGTCAAGAGTACATCTCATGGCGCTGTGTAGTAAGGAATGGACAAGAGTAGGGGGAGAGGACTCGGAGCAGGATGAAGAAGAGTGGGAAATTTGACTGTATTGTTGTGGGCGAAATGCATCAACCAAATTCCGCAAAGTAGTGTCCCATCAACAGTAATAGAATTCGGACTGAGCGAAAAGGGGAGGAAATATGGCAAGACGAGGTGTCGGGGCAGGGGTGTAGGGGGAAAGAGAGTAGGAAAGCCGACTGCACACTTCTGCACGATAAGCGGAAATAAGTTGCGCACAGGAGTGTCCCACAAACATTCGCTGAAATGGGGCCAAGGTGGGAAAGGCGGTAAAGAGGGAAAGGGGGGAGAGAGAATGACAACTGGGCTGGGGAAAGGTCAGGTTGGAAGAGGGGGGACAATAGAGTGTAACAGAGAGTGGGAGGGAAAGGTGGATGGAGGGCAAGATCAGGGAGAAAGGGGTGTCAGAGTGAACAGAGAGGGAAGCGCAAAAGAAGGGACAAGAGATCTCTCACACTTGCAATGCGAGTGCTACAAACATTGAGTTCGATCATGGTGTTTGTGATTGAAAGGCAATTAAATACATCAAGTGACATAGAAATTCAATTTTGATCAACAATAGCTTTGTGATAATCAGTTATTGATAATGCTTTGTGCAATTCGGACCAAGCAGTAATAGTGTACGTGAGGGAAGCAATGTCAACTGTAACATGAAACAACTGCTATGGTTGCCAATTACGTTAGTTACAGAAAAGCATGTGACAAGTTACAGCAATGGAAACTGATGTTACACGTGTGCTTAGTTCACCACCTATTGGTGGCTTGCAGCTACAGCAGGTGTGTAATGGAGATATTTTAAAGCAAATCGTTGTATGACTGTCTTGAACTCGCTCTTCGTTTGTACTCCCGTGGAAGCATATACAATTGTCTCGTACCCGGTCTTTTCCTCATGTTTTCCCAGCTTTAATCGAAAGTTGGACGCGAATTTATTCCACAATCGCTTGATGTATTCGTGCTTATATTTGCGCCCCCCACCTCCCCTACCGCTCACCATACCCAACAATTTAATTTATTTATTTGATTATTTCCTCTACCCGTTTATATTATTTGACTTAATATTTAGTTGACAATGGTCAGGTTACAGTACAATAAATTTAAAATTAAAGAGTGTCATTCGCATTGGGAATAGTTCCAAATGCACGAACATCACCAGGCAAATTATGTATTGTAAGAATAAAATGAGTAAAATATTTTGATTGTATATTTCTATATCAATAGTACAGCCTGTGTTCTCTCTTTGCATAGCCTATAGGTAATGTGTGAATAGTGTGCACTTTAATTCAATGCGTTAATTGAACCAGTTATAGCTGGGCAACATGAATTCGGCTATTCAGCAATGCTTGCCTCGTTCGCAGAATGTTCTCAAAATGATGTTTTGGACAGATGATAGAGCAGTCAACCTCAATGTGTTTCCGAGTCACATTCAAGTTACAGCATTAGTTACAGTCAGTCATGAAGCAATGCATTTATTTTGTCGTTGGGAATAAAACTCGGCCCTAAGCTTTGCAACTTTTCGATTACATCCATCTCCATCTCCGTCTCCCCCTGCTCCCATTAGCTCTCTTCACATTTCCCGTAAATGTCTTTCTATAGGATAGTTCCTTTTGTTACCAGACAGTTCTGGAACAAGCTCTGTCACTGCTATTCACTGTAGCATACTGCCCTTCAGGAAATGGGCTTAATGGGAACAGGAAATGTCAATTGAACATCCCCGCAGACAGTTGGGAGTTTCTCTTACATTCTGCGGATAGTTCAAAACTCCGTGACCATATTTACTCCATCCTCGATCGACTCCATTGTCTCCCCATCATCCAGAGGATATAATTGAATACCCTGGTCCTCACAATTAAAACCCTCCACAACCTCGCCCCACCCTACATCAGTGAACTTAAAACCTCTTACCAACATGCCTGCCCCCTCCCGATCAGCAGGCTCACGCCTGATCCACGTGTCCCGATCCACCTGGCCAAACCGTGGCGAAAGGGCAAGGTTTCAGTCGCACAGCCGCGAGCCACCATTCCGCAGTCCATTTGCTTCGCTCCCTTCCTGTCTTCCTTCAAGTCTCAACTCAACGTTCTCCTCTTCAATGGAAGAACATCGCAAAACTACGACTCCCATATTCCCCCACCCCTCATCCCACGCCCCCTTTCCCCACTCCAGGTCCCGCGCTCGGTATGATTATCCATCGTATCGGGACGTTCTCGTGACGTGAAAGACGCAATACAAATATAATATAGTTGTTGTTGTTACACCGGGGCTGAACTTCACCTCTACTTGAAATACATTTCCTTGCATACATCGATGCCGCTCAGTTCTGAAAATGAAATCGATGCAGTATCCACAGCATTTTGGGAAGACTGCTCAACTACATTTTGCTTCAAGTAAACGCCTTTCGATTTCTCTACCAAAAGATCGATGTCATACCTTTAATTATAACATGAACCCCACTTCAGCGACTTTGCCCACAACCGCTGGAACTCCATTCCAATGTTGCCTTGCATCGCCGCATCAAGAGCATCCTTCAAGACTTGAATCAAGACTCTCCACTTCGATGGAACCATCGGCAACTCCGTATCCCCCTTCCATTCCTCACCCCTGTTATCAGCTCGGGTCGGAAGCAGTAACTGTCCAGCGCTTTAGGACGTCCTCCTGATGCGAAAGGCCTTATATAAATGTAATATTTTTATTGTTGTTCTGTATTCCCTCCACTCACTGCTGGAAAGTTTATCTGACACTGTAGGACTTAATTTATATTTAAACAACATAAACGTAGCTTGCTGATTTTTATGTTTTCCTACTTATTGATTTACCACAGAAAAGCACGTACACGTGATAGCTCTCCTCATATACGAAATAGTTGGTAAGTATTCCGTGACAATAACATGATCGAATATAGCAATATTTTTTGTGGTATTCTTGCAATTGATCAAATAATCAAGAAAGCTGAAAGTACTGTATGGAATGTATCGTAAATCAATTCACTATATATTGAGTGAACAAAACGGTAGCCAATTCAGCTCACCAGTTTTCCATTGGTTTGAATGACCAGTTGGTTGTAGATTAGTCGTATTCTCAAACAGTTATTATTATTTTATTAAGCGATAATTATCGATAACAACTAGTAAACCAATCGACATCGAAGCGGGTCCCTAGTTAACGGGAGGCAGACAGAGGCGTGCGGGTAAAATAAAGAAGGTTTTTGTTGAGTACAGAATATTTTGCTCTGCAATGAATGGAACCCAGGTGCTCTCACTTGCAAAGTGAATGCTCTAACCACTGAGCTGCAGGCCTCAGCATGTGGGTTGTTGTACGGCAGGAACACTGATCTGTGCCGCCGTAGGGCTCAGCGCACAGTAATACACAGCAGAGTCTGTCATTGTCACTTGGGATATATTCAATGGCACGGTTCGTCGCGTTTTATCCAAATTCGTTGTGAAATGTTTTTGTGCAAATTCTGCATGAATCCCCTTGCTGTTCCTTGTGTATACGTAAAGGATATAATCTGGAGCTTTGTTGGGATAGTGACGGTACCAGAATATATATGGATCGCCGCCGCTTGTGGCTGTATAATTACACAGCAGATAGGCATATTCTCCTTCATTCACTGTCACAGTAGATTGGAGCTGAGTCACTGAGTCTCCTCCACTAAGCCCTGGAAACCAGAAACACATCGTCATTCAATGCAACAGCAACAATTCCAATCGTCCTCTTGAGTTTCATACGGCACCTCATTAAATCGATGGTACGTCTCCAAACAATTCACAGAATAAAATTAGCGAAAAACAATGTAGTTTGTGTAATGTTTCACCCTGTCCTGTCAGGGGATCCTCTCGGATTTTGAGATACAGCATGATCCTCTCGGCTGTGAAGCCAGTGTTACAAACACTGAAATAATGGACACTCCAACTCGTCAATCTGTTTCTGTATTATTATGCACTTTTTTCGATAAAACATTGGCGTTGGATAATACTTTCGGATAAAAATACAAATAGAATGCTTACCTAATAAGGCAGCGATGGCTACTGCGACATGGATATACATTTTCATTTAATGGCCCGTTTTGTAGAGAGAACGTTGATAGTGTATTTGGAGATTGTTCTCTGGGAGGCAGTAAGATACCGTGAGGAGGGCTGAAAAGTGAATGATATACAGAAGTTGCCATGTGAGAGAGCAGTTCTGAGGTTTATGTACAACAACGTTTGTCTATGTAATTCAGCGTCATTTACTCTGCTTTGCACTCTCGCTCCTCCATTGGTTCTACTCCAAATCTTGCATGTCTTTGATCTGTCGTACACATTCAGCAACTTACACCAATTATTCTATTACAATTCGTTGAAACACATACGTGATATTCACGCAACTGTACTGTCTGCGCATTGCTAAAGCTTAGTGGTATAAACACTCAACCCACAAGGCTGTGTTAGAATCTTGGAGGGCGAAATCTTGGATAAGCTTCCTTACTCTAACCCACTCAATTCTGTTTGCCAAGCTATCAGTAGCAGTTCGATTATTCCTCGGTTGATCTCGTTGTGTTTCAGTGTTAATAATCATTCATAAAATAAGCTATTGAATCCACCACTGTTTGTGTGACATTGCTTTTCTCCATTGGAAGCATGGTTTCGCCTGCAAATTGCCGAGTCACAATATTTTACAATGTAGTATGAAGCGATTGGTGAGGTCTCATGTTGGACAAAGTTTTCAGTGGAATCCACTGAGTAGGTACACAGGGCTAGATAGTGAACTAATCTTGTTGGATTCAAATTCCCTTGGGCAGCTTGCAATTTGTAAAAAGGTGATACAAACCTTTGGGTGGGAGTTGGGTCGTGGCTGGGGGGAGGGGGGGCGGATTCAAAGCAAACGGGTATGAGCCATGTGGGGTCAGTAGTTTCTCAGGTATCTTTGCGTTAGTTTAAATTACCCTTCCTGCCCCGTTTCAGCTCCAAGCTTCTCGGTTTGTGCAATAAACACAAATTGTTCTAGAATAACTCGTGTGTGCATGATACGTGCTGCGCATTTTATTTCGCTGACTTCAGCTTCATATATTCACGTAACCATTTGCAAACAGTGGGTCTGAAGTTTTGGGTAAGCCATGCAGATGCTTGTGAGTATCCAGATCAAACTGTGTACTGTATTTATGATTGTATTTGCTAAATAAGCTTATTATGGAAGAGTCACTAAGCGTTCGATTTGATGTAACGTAAAGTCTACCGATGGTTTCTTGTGCACCGGAGAATTCCACACCACATCCTCTTGCAAACATTAATGGATCGAAGGCCATCCAACAATCCATTATCAACCAGAATCCAGCTTACTTCTCGGCAGAGAAACCCCAATACTGGTAGTCATTGCTTTTGATACAGTGCTTTTGACATCATGTTAAAGTTCCAATGCGCTTCTCAGTGTATATCGTGAAGTGATACGAAAATAAAATCTGCTGGGAAAACGCAGTAGGTCAGGCGCATCAATGGAAATAGCGAAATGAGTCGGCCTTTCGGGTCCACGACCCTTCGGCTGAATGTTGCTGGTTTTTTTTTAGTTTGTATACAGTAAAGTGAATTGACTGTAGATTTGTGTGCGAAACCCGGCAGCTGATTGCACACAGAAGTGTCCGACGAAGCATCCTGTGTTGAAAATGACCAATAGTTATTATTGTGGTTTATATTTCGGCCGGATTATTATTGGGCAATTCAGATAAGGAAGCTTGCGCAATGTTTCACCCTGATCAGCCTGGTCTCACGCTTGTAAGTTGACTGCTCTAACAACAGGGCTAAAGGAGTAGTTGGAACTAATCGCGTCTTCTAGATGCTACTAAATCTCTACTGGTTGTACAGTGATGTGGAATAACTGTGTATGTTTCCCGCTAAATGTGGCAGCCACACGTGCACAGCAGTGTACCACAAATAGTCATCGAATGAAAAGGAACATTTTTTTTAATGAATAATTATCCCAACGAAAGCGATCCGCCAATCGACGAAAAACTGTATTCCTACTTAATGCTATGTAAATATGTGTGTGTGTGTGTATGTGTGGAATAAGGCAGCACGTCTATTATGTCGCCATCAAACTCAGGTCTACTCGTTTACAAGGCGTTTGATCTGAATGTTGAGCTACAGTAAACTCAGCATGTTTTTGTACAGGCTCCTCTTAGACACGCAGTACTGTGCTCTCTGCTGCACAGAAGTACGTGGCGATGTCTGTCACCCTCACGTCTCTGATTGTCAGTGTGCTGTTCTTCTCTTTACCATTAGCCAAAGCACTTATCCGCTCCTCCGCCTTTACCTCTCTTTTTCCCAACACCAATAAACCTATGGAGCCGTTTCCATACTGTTTGTACCATTGGAAGGCTGGGCTGAGCAAAGCCGTGTTGCAATCCATGGATACATTCCCATTTTCATTCCATGTAATGACCTGAGTTCTCTGTGACACTTCTCTTTCAGCCAAGACACCTGGGGATTAGAATGAACATTTTTGCAAAGAAATTCTGAAAATGTCTGCCACAAAACTTGTCGTTATTTAGCAGTAAAACAAGTATGTTTTTTTCCAACCTCACACTGTACTTACAGAAGAGCGAAATAATGGAACTAAAAATAATACATTTTGCTTGGTAAATTGGCTTCATTCTCAATCCTCGTCGATTCATGTAAGAATCTCCGGGTGAAATGCAAGTAGACACCAGCTAACTGCTGATAAACGTTCATGAATATTTGTATAGTGCCGCTAACGGTGTAGGTTATAAATATATTCTCGGTGACGCCTACACTGACTTCTCATTCCCTGTAGGTTTCTGGTGTGACACTCATTATCCAATCGACTGCCAGCAGCGTTCGTTCAGCCAACAATATAGTAAGTTCCAGCATAGTTCAATATAGTCTTTCAAGACCTTTGTATCATCTGACTGACGTAATCTTGTGCTACTTCTAATGCAACCAAATGTATACAAATGAATACTGTTATTCATATTATTATAGGTTTCAATGAGTTAGATAGATTTACAAATAGCTTGCATACATCATTATCAAGTAAATTCGTGGACGATTCTCGCAGATCCACGCAGGTTTTTCTCTCGAGGGTAGAGATTGTGTGTTTGACAATCTCATTCAACTCGTTTAAAACAATGTTCACTCAATCATCTGTGAAGTAAGCAATCAATTGAGCTGATTGAATGTCTGTCCAATCAACAGGGAAACACTTGATCTTACTCGAGCAGAGACATAGCATCACCAACGACAATTGTTATAAACCGATTGGACCTCTGTTTGATGGTTCAACAGGAGGACAGCTTCTCTGACATTCTAGACACCCCACAGGCCTGCACTGGAGTTTAAACCCAGTGCATCATTCCAGAATCAAATATATCATTCACAGTGCGCAGGTACGCCGCTTTAGAATGCAGTCAGTGGTAGACGAACTAAAATTTACTTTGATTATTATATCTGCGAGCAACAATAATAATAAATGTTCCTTGAATTTTATAAAGTGAAGAGCTTTTAGACGTGTAGAAGATTTGAAAATGTACTACATCATATAGGTGGATTAGTATTGTTTTGCGAATGCATTCAATTGTGTTACTGTTGAATGCTTGAACTGCGCAGCCCAGTCTAAAGCAGTAAATATTTACTTTTATATTAAAGGCTTCACTATTTTGTTCAAAAGCGAAAGCTGCTACAGCCAAGACAGTTATCGTTTCCAGTGTTATCACCAGAGCTATACCGTTCCTTCCTTGGAATTGCATCCAAGGACATAAGCTGCTATCTATGATTTCTAAAATTAGATAAAGTAAGTCAGATTTAAACGCTATCCAGAATTAAACCAATAAAAAATACTGATTTTTGTTATCGATACCTAACACCTTGATCGAACCAATATGATCCACTGAAGGGAAGATGTTTGCGCGAAGCACAACAATATAGAAACAATCATGGAAAAATTGCTCCTTGGTCAATCGCTTGCGTTAATCGGGCTTTAGACAAACGTTTGTACATATCACCTGAGCCAGCGATAGTGTAACGGAGGGAAACAGTGTCAACTGTAACAGGAAGCACCTGCTGTGGCTGCCAAGCAAGTTGTTACAGAAAGCAACGTGGGAAATTACGTCAGTTGCTCCTGATGTTATAGGTGTACTAAGAGCGCCACTTTTGGTAGGTTGCAAATATAACACGTGTCCAAATGATTCCAAATTGTTTTCGACCCACCCTATCTTACCTGTTCATATTCTATCCGTTGGATATTTACAACACATTCTCATTTCCCTGCTCGTTTCTCATACTACCTATGATTAACTGGGATATTCGACTCGAACTTCACCTCTTTTTGCGACGTGTCTCTGCTTATACTTGTTTCCGCTCTTTATTTTTGTTCCTTGCACTTAACTTGTACTTGTTATTGTTGCATTTCCTAACATGTTCATTCAGCAGTTATATTATAACACCACAAGTATTGCATCAATTTAGATTTATATTACATTGACATAGCGCATGTTCTTATGATGCCTCGATGTGGTATATTAACCTGGATGTAAATTGACTCTGTTATAATTTTTGCTCACGCAGTGACTCCCCCTGTCGTTTTACCAACAAAACAACCAGTTGAAGTTTTTGTATGGAGCCGCCATAGCCTAGCAGCAGTGTGGGTTCATTGGCACAATATTACATGTCACTGTCGCTGACCAGGGCGCTGCCAATGCTCAGTTCAAAAACCTGGCTCGTTTCATCGACGTTGGAGGAAACTCTAGCTGGGAATTCAGTGCTCCTGTGATCCTTCACTTCGGTGGGGCGAAGAATATAGACGGGAGCGTTGCTGGAAGCCTGTCTGTACCAGCAGAGATAGCAGTTGTCACTGATTGTCTTTAAGGTGCAGGATAACTTCACATCTTCTCCTTCTTCAACCGATCTCTCAGAAATCGATTGTTTCCCGGTGTCTTGTTACCGTTACCTGTGATCAAAATGCCTGCTAATAATCCGTCCAAAACATCCCACAACACAATAATAAGATTGTTCGTTTCAATCCACGACTGTTTGTGGGACAGTGCTGAGCACAATTTTCTGCCACGTTTCACACACAAATATATAGTCAATCCACTTTACTATGTATTCTGTGTAGTGCATTGAGACGTCTAGAGGACGTAAAAAGCGCTATATCAAATGGAAGGATTATTATTATTTACTTATTATTTATAAAATGATCATATTTGTTGAAAAGCAAATTCATGCTAAGCGAAATTATGTCGAGTATTGATCAGATGACTTGTATCGTAAGTCAGAGTACTGATGTGACAGTATATTGGTATCTTGAGTTTTCTGACATTTGCTATAAGGCGCTAGAACAAACTCTAGGCTGAATGATACCGTAATTTTGTTTAAAGAAATCAAAAAGTGGTTAAAAGAGGAAGTTAATAAAAAAAAAGCATTACTTAGGGCCATGTAAGCTATGATTTACTGAGAGCACAGTACACGTCCACCACATGGGCATTGTGATCCAGTGACTGACATTCACTCTCCAACTTGTGGCTGTTTATTGGGAATGTTGAAGAAATGTGGAGACACACAGTGACTATACAGCCCAGATACAGAGCCACGCCCATACCGTTATGGCGCCGCCCACACAGAGCCCAACCACACAGCCACAACCCCGCCCACACAGCCGCAGCCCTGCCCACACATTGGCCCGCCTGCAACTCAAAACCCCGCCCAAAACGACACAGCTCCCGCCCACACCGCCAAAGTCCCGCCCACTCAGTGTCAGTTTAACAGAGTGACCCGCCCTTATTCACTGCCAGCACACAATGCCACCAATACCCAGTCACTGCCCTGACCACATAGAGGCAATTCACCCTATCACTTCCACGCTTATTAATTAATTGCCCTGCACACACAGAATGTTACCTACGCAGATACTATCCCGACCAAATGATGTCCTTGAGAGAGCCAAGTAACAGAGTCCCTCCCTGTCCACACAGAGCACGACAATACGGAACCCCAATCACCCAGCCATACACAGCTACGTCTACAAATGGTAGAAGGCAGTAGCTGGTCTGACGTGTGGAATAGATTAATGTCAACATATTTAGGGAAAGTTGATCTAGGGGATTTTGCACTTCAAGTGCCTTGGTTTGACGACTGTCAATTTGGGAAAAGTGGGAGGACAGACTCGTGTTTCTCCCACAAACAATTTGTTGTTCAATGTTCCCTGTGAAGCGAAACCAGAATTTATCCCTGAAGAATATAAATATGATTTGTCGTTTGTTTTTAAGGTTTCCTACTTCGTGAATAACCACATAACAAAGAACTCTACGTGACAGTATTCCCCAGACAACAATCTATGCATTAATCTTTGTTACAATAATAGTATAAGCGTATTAATATTTTTTTGATAAGCCTTGCCTTTGGTGAAGCGCCTTATCACGTTTCCAACACATCCCAACGCTCTGTATGGAAACTACTGTAAGTTAATACGTTACATATTATATGGGCGAAACACTGCTGCCAGTTGCAAACGTTATAGTTTTATTAGCTTAAGTGACAATGTCAAACAATTATGATTATTATTGGAAGGATAATTATCCTTGAAAATATCTCTTTCATGGTAATAAATGAGATCCTATTTACTGGTGGTATAACATGTAAACGAATAAACGTTTTGCTGTGCCATGACTCAACCCAGGTGCTCTCACTGCAGGCCTAAATATGTGTGTGTGTGTTTGTGGGGGGGGGGGGGGGGGGGGGTGTTATGGCAGGATCAGTATTCGGTGGGGCCCAGTGCACAGTAATATGCAGCGGAGTTTGGAAATCTCACTTTGGATGTTGTTTATGGCTCATTTCCCCATTGTATCGACTTTTCTTGAGAACCATTCGTTAGCAAATTCTGCAAGGTCCGTTTTGCTGCTTTGGAGAGAATGCTAAGGATATACCCTATAGCTTTGTTGGGATAGTGACGGTACCAGAACAGATACAGTGTGCAGCAGCTTCCAACTGTATAATTACACTGCAGATACACATCCTCCCATTCATTCACTGTCACAGTTGACTGGAGTGTCATAGTGCCTCCAAAATGTTTTCCCGGAAAACAGACACACAGCAGGGTTCAGTAGAATAATAGCAACAATGATAATACAATACAGCAGCTTCTCGCGTCTTGTAGACGAATTAATTTGTATCATACACTGCATAATGTAAATCGAATAGCGCGCAAATGTTGCCCACAATCGGTCGTGGAATGATTGTCCAAATTGTTATTAGTATCTGAAGTTTGTAGGTATAACTACTCTCACGAAGCTATCCGCCAAAACGCCATCTGTTGCATACCGAATTCGTTATATGTAAAAACCATGACTAGTGCGGAGAAAATAATCGTTGAAAATGTTTCCACCTGTTCAGTTGTGTGTTGCAATTTTTCATGTCCTCAATGTTCAGTTCTGAACAGCCATGTCCCACAAACAGTCGTGAGTTTCTCGATCAAACTACTATCATTTAAAAATTATTCTTAGAAAGCGATTCGTTAATTGAAGAACAATAACAACAAGAACATTAGTATCGCGCCTTTTCACTCCAGGAGAACATCCCAAGGGGCTCGTAAAAACAAGTGGTTTCCTGCGTATGGTTTACACACAGCGACTTGAGATGATAGAACGCGTGTTCGAGTTTTCTCCCCCGTTCCCGGGAATTGAACCCTGGCTCTCCCGCTTGAGAAGGGATCATTCTAAACTCTATCCTTCCGATAGTATATAATGTGCGCATCATGCATTGGTCATGTCCAAACATACGTACTGGTTATAGTGAGAATTGCTGTCAGTAATAGGCAGTGGGCTCCCATGCTGGCTGCTGAGCTGTGGGCAGATAATTGAGTCTCTTCATTGATAAGTGTTTGCTTTGCTGCTTCAGTTGAATGTTGTGAGGCAGCGGCGGGTCTGACCTGTGCAGTGTGCTATTGTCTACATGTGTAGGCGTTGCCCACTAACCAGTGGATCTGGAACTTGATCTACCGCATATTGGGACGTCCTCTCCACCTGGAGCTTTTGTTTTTCAGTGATTGGAGCACTCGCGTTACAGGCTTGAGACATGATTTCGAATCCAGGCACATCAGGGCGAAACCTTCGGCAAGTTTCCTTAAAACAGACACACGCCTAATAATAATAAAAACGCACAATAATAAGACTTGTCTTTTCAATCCATGACTGTTTGTGCAATTGCCTGCTGCGTTTTCCTCGCAAATACACAGTCAATTCGCTAGACAGTATATTCTGTGAAACGGTTTGAGACGTCAAGTAACTGTGAAAATCGCTAAATGAAATGCAAGTACTAATACTATCATATATTTATAGTTGTTTTTTTGTTGCTGTTTCGGTAATTAGCAGCTGGTGTATCTGGGAAAATAATGAAATGTAGACTTGCAATAAGCCCACAAAGAAACAGATATAGGTGAACGCAACTCACAAGTGAGCCGACTTGGGTTTGATTCCCAGGCAGGGCGATACTTGGGCAAATGTTCTTAATCTATCCACGCAGCTACATGTCGTTAATAATGAGTCGGATCCTGTAACTCTGTCTATTGGTGGATCCCGTTGCTGCCATAATCAATCCTTCTAATATAAATAATAATAATAATAACAATGTGTTCCTTCCGTCACCGGCTGTTTTGGGAAAATGTTCTGGGCAATTCACTGCCACGTTTCACAAACGAAATATACAATCAGTAGTTTATAGAGTAGATCGTCTGTTGTACGTTTATGGGAAAGGTGATGAAACACTATATCGAAATTAAAAACAACAATTCTTATAACTCGCACAACAGTATATTCCTTGAAGTACTTTGAGGCATCTTGAAGATTCGAAATCGGACTGTATGAATTATATGGATTGTTTTTGTTGTTGTGAATGCATTCATTTGTGTGATGAATGCTTTAATTGTGCAGCCTTAGACTTAGTGCAGTAAACATTTACTTTGTGCCTTCAAGGGTTTACTATCTTTTTCAAAAGTGAAAGTTGCTACAGCAAAGGCAGTTACTGTTGCTAGTATTATCAACAATGTCGTTCGTTCTTTTGTTGGCAATGTATCCACGGGAAGAAGCTGTTAACTATGTTTTCTAAAATGAGATAACGTAGGCCAGTATTACAAGTTCTCCCAAAATTATACCAACAAAAAAACTATTATAGAAATCTAACACCTTGATCAAAGCACTAAGATCCATGGAAGGGCAGATGCTTGCTTGTGAGAATTACAACAATAAACAAACCGTGATAGCAAAATTGCTCCTTAGTTAACCGAAGCCTTGTGTTATTCAGGATTGAGTCAAACCTTTGCACATGACCGCTGAGCCAGCGATAGTGTATAGCAGGGAAACACTATCAGCTGTAACAGGAAGCACCTTATTTGGCTGCCAAGTCAGTTGTTACAGAAAGCAACGTGGGAAGTTATGTCAGTGGCTGCTGATTTTATAGGTGTGTTTAAAGAGCGACATGTGTTGGCTGATTGCAGCTATAACACATGTACTGCAGAGAAAAATGATTGCAAATTGATGTCGATTGAATCTTTCCTGTTCCTGTCCTAATCGTTGAATAGTTACGCATTATTCTCATTTCCCTTCTCGTTTCTCATAATGCCTGTGCTTCACTGGGAAATTCGACTCCAAACTCATTGCGACTTGTCTCTCCGTATACTTGTCAGTCCCAATTTAACTTTATTCCTTGTGCTGTTCTTGTACTTAGTAATGTTACATTTCGTTTCATTGACGTTAAGAATTTACATTATAGGTGCATAAGATTTTCACTGATCCCAGAAATGGGATCAGCTGTAGTTTCGGTCGGATACGTCGGTGTTCTATCTACTGAGCTACAGGAGCTTACTATATTCACAAAAGAAGCGGGTTCACGCTTACAGCAAGTTAATCAGAGATGTGCGGAGAAAGGAAACTTGCATAACCAGAACACTTGTAATTACATAGCGCCTTCTACGCAGCTTAGAGACTTTCTCCCTCAATCAGAATCGAACCCAGGTCCTGCCGCTGTCGAGTTCATTGCTCTAACCAATATGGCACATAACGCCACAAGGGTTTTTGTACGGGTGTCTCGGGGATGCCTTCGCTGTGGGCCTCAGTGCACAAACATAGGCAGCGGTGTCGCTGAGCTGGAGGTTGTCGATCTTGAACTGGAAATGTTTCTTAGAAGAATCCATCAGGGCAGAGAAGCGTTCCTGACTAATATCCTTCCCGTAGGAATGCCTTCGGATGAGGAAAGCGGGCCCTTCACTGCGGCGCAGGCTGTACAGCAGCACTGATTTGCTGTCAGTAGTCGTGGAGACATTACAGCTGATAGTCAGTGTGGCGCCTTCGAAACGCCAGGCTGCTTTCGGGCTCTGCCTCACCGAATCCCCATCGCTGATTCCTACAGAACACAATTGTGTAATTAAGTGATGAAACTATCAATAATATGGTAGAAAACAAACGCTATTGTGTGCCACATTTCATAGAGCATATGTAGCTCCTGTAGCTCAGAGGTAGGAGCACTCGCCTTACAAACGTGTGTCCTTTGTTGATATGCATGCAGATCAGGATGAGACTTTGTGCGAGTTTCCTTACTCCACATGCGCGATTAATAATAATCCCTCCGAAAAAACACAATATTGTGGTAAAAACTGGTCATTTTCAACGCACGACTGTTTGTGGGAACTTTGCTGTGTGCAATTGGCTGCCGCGTTGCACCCACAACTATACAGTCAGTTCACTTTAATGTTTAATCTGTGAAGCGCTTCGAGACGTCGATAAGATGTGAAAAGCGCTACATCAAATCAACGGTTATAATTACTGTATACTATGACACAATTTGAGACGCTTTTAGAATGTCTCCACCCACGCGGATATTTTGTTCTACAAGATGAATGTCTGTAAGAATTTGTCAGTCATTTGAAAATTAAATTGCATCGTCCTTCAAATGAAAACGTGTAATAATAATCATCCTTCATCCTCTGCTTGTTCCCGAACACTCTGTTCCAACATCGGAGATAGCCACTATTCCTCGAGGCTCTGGAACTCACTTTGTCACTCACTTCGCTTCTCGCCCTCCCTTCCCATTTTCATTTCTCAGCGTTAGAACTTTCTCTTCGACCTTGGTCTTCGGTCAGATTTCTCTCTCTGCCCCTGGCTCGCCCTCAGGATCGATTATTGGGAAGCGCTCTCAGACGCCGTCCGGCACGGAGAGCACTATATAAATCAGTGTTGTAAACCCTAAACCTCTGTTCTCCCAATGAGGAGAATCACTATTTGGACATTTGAAAATCGAGGTGTGTGTTTGACCACAAAATGACAGTGAATAAGAATTAGCTGTGTGATTAAAGACGGGTAGTCTGTATGTAGTCTGTAATGAGTTGATGAACAACACTTTCTCGAATAAATAGATATAACATTGGATCATTCAATGATTCAAAGCAAACTCCATTCTAAACGCGTTAAACAAATATTATGTGCATAATGCTTCGTATTGTAATGCTCTACATTGAGGATAGACTGGAGATACCAGCAAGGCAACGCTGACAACAAGACCACAAAGGTACATTGACACGCAACTGACTGGATATTACAAAATGTGGAGGAAATCCAAAATTTCATAAAAGAGATGTGTAATAAACAAAATGGTTATGATTTTGGTTTTGAAATGTATTATGGAAATGTTAATTCAATTGAGATCGACCCAAACACTGCAGAAACATGGGAAACGAGTTTGCATGAGTGAAAAATATTCCCAATTCTTCATTTGATATAGCTTTCATTTCACATCATACTGACGTCCCAAAGCGCTTCCCAGAATATACTGTAAAGTGAATTGACTGTATATTTGTATGCGAAATTAGGCAGCCAAATGCACATTGCAGTATCCCACAAAGATTCGTGGATTGAAATTTGCCAATGTTGTTATTGTGGGTACTCCCGACGGCTCGATCAATGCAATTTTGTTCTTGTTGCGGTAGTGTTGGATTTTTTGAATGGATTATTATTAGGCGTGAGTTTGGAGTAAGGCAACTGCCCAAGGTTTCAACCTGACCAGCCTAGGGTCGAACACAGGTCTTGCGGTTCTAAGGCGAGTGCTCTAACCACTGAGCTACAGGATCTCCACTTTTATTATATTACAAAGTCCTGACCTGGAAAGCTGACAAGAGCTGCAAATTGAAATTGGCAATGTACGTTTTATTAGATACAACATGTGCTTCTCTGTTAACTCTATCTCAACGTATTTGAAATAAGTGAAGCTTTCTGTGCAATAAATATCTTTTGTTGGAGCAAGTTTCCTTCTGGTATGGTCATGTGCCTCATAGCTGCTTGCGGTTGACGGGTTGATGACCTGTCATCAAAATCTTACAATTGATCATTTCAAACCAAGTCTGTTTTCGGGGACGCTGGTGTGTGCAATCGGCTGCCGCGTCTCGCTCTCCCACAAATAAACGGTCAATTCACTTTACAGCATATTCTGTGAGGCGATTGGAAACACCTCCAAGAAGACATAAAAACCGAGATATTAGATGCAAGGATTACTACTTTTATTACCTACACAAACAACGTTGGTTGATGAGCTCAAGCTCCACTCCAGATGTAGGATTTGAACACAGAATCTTCGCATTCAATGGAGAGAGAGAGCGACCAAACTTCACACAGAGAAGGTATTACATATGGTGCTATACTGTCCTGAATCCAGTAGTTAAACAAAAACAACAGCAACAAAATGATATTACTGGAACACCTTTCACGTTGGTAAGATGTTCCTAGTTGCTGAACTCATTATTCTGAAAAGCGCTTTGCGACGTTATATAAAATGCAAGATGTATTATTATTATGATTATATAACTGGGATCTGTCGAATCCTGACTAACCAACAGGGCAGGGCAGGAGACATATTCAGGTTTGGGTGGGACTAAAACCTCAGGCTATATATATTTGGATTCGAGAGGAACACATACCGAGAAAGTGAGAAGGAGAATGGGTACAACCAGCCAACCAACTAACTGACTAACTAGTTGACTGAGTGACAAACCAACCGGAAGCGAGAATGCGTGAGAAGGACACAGTGTGAGAAAGAGAGCGAGGCAGAGTGCTGATGAGAAGGTATGATTTGTCTCCTTAGGAAAGACAGGTGGAGAGTCTGTTGTTTGAACTGAGACACATACTCTGACTGATGCATAGACCTGCTGGGTCTATGGATATGTAGGGCTGTGAGGAACCACAAGATAAACTGGGCAAGTTCTCAATGGATAAGGTGAAGTGGAACCAAAGTTTACGGCCTGTGATTCAAATACATAAAAACTGATCTAAAGTAAATGCGTGGAACAGGCTCTCGATGCAGATAGAGGGATGATAGAAGCAGAAATTGTTGATTCTTTCAACAATAAAGCAGATGAATTTATATTGGAAAATAAGATCTGGGGATACTATTATTTATAATGTATGTTTTTTGGGACACGACAGGTCAAGCAACTGCCATGATAGTGGATGGTGAATTGGTTTGTCATTGGACTTCTTTCGTCTTATGGACAAGTTCTTATGTCCATCTGTCTTTGGCTTTGTGTCTTTGTCTATCTCTGTGCATCTGTATATGGCTGTCTGTCTATTGTGTCTGTTTGTGCATGAGTGTGTCTGTGTAACTGTGTGTGCGTGTCTATTTAGTATATTTATACGTGCTTGAGTGTGTATATCTGTGTGAACGTGTCCGTCTTTATGTGTGTGTGCATGTGTGTGTGACGATTTGTATCTGTGTGTGCGTGTCTGTCTACATACGTCTCTGTGTGTATATCTGTATGTTCTTGTCTGTCTATATGTGTCTGTGATTGTTTGTGTATACTTGTGTGTGTATATCTGTGTGCGTGCGCATCCTTGTGTTTCTTTGTTTCTGTGTGTGCATGTCTGTCTACGTGTGTGTGTTTGTGTGTATATCTGTGTGTGTGTGTCTGAAAATGAATATCTGTGTAGATGCGTGTGGGGGACATAGACAAACTGAAGACTTTCAAAGTAGAAAGAGCAAATTTTAACCACTATGAATTATTTGTCGTCTACACCAACAGAAAACTGCTAACTTAGCCTTGGATCAACTTCATTTTCCTTCCACACACCAGGAGGTTCAAGGTGCTTCGAATCTCGTTGTTCTATTGTCTATTGGGAGACACTCTCAAGCCTGCAAATGTTCTTTCACCGATTTCAAGGAAGCCTTCTGTTCTGCTCAAGTCGGTGAGGAAGGAATCCTTGGCGCTGGCGGGTTTTTTCCAGCGCAATTGACCAATATGATTATACGGTGATAATATGAAGCCAGATTCACTTACTCCCTTGAATCAAAAGCACAGATATATATGCAGATACGCAAACACAGACACATACACACGCACACAACTAGATAGTGAAACAACATCAACATATAACTTTGGACTGTTTTCCCTCGCGTTTTCTAAGGTAAGAGATGATCTAATTGAGGTTTTGAAACTAATAGTGCAGTTCGATGGTAGAGGTACAGAGAAATGATTACCTCTGTTGCGAGGAATCAAGAACAATAGAAATATATATTAATACTCATACTTGCATCTGATTTGCCGAACTATAATTTCTTCGAGACGTCTGAAAGACCACAACTGAATAAACCGTGAACTGTATTGACTGTTTCCTTGGCGAAACCACAGCATATTATCTTAGAATTAGATTTGAGACATTACGAATGAAATCACAAAGTGCATGTTGGGTGGAATGTTTAATACTGACGTGGATAAAGGTTTGGCAGGTCAGAGTATGAAAGTTTTTATATTAATAACTTTTCCATTTGAGATAGCGCTTTTCATGTCTGATCGACGTCAAAATGCGCTTCACAGAATATACTGTAAAGTGAATTGACTGTCTATTATTCGCGGGCAACACGCGGCAGCAAATTGCGCACAGCAGACATGGGTGTAAATTACCAATTTTTATTATTGTGTGTTTTTTGGGAACGGATTATCATTAGACGAGTGTGCTCAGCAAGGAAACTTGCCCAAGGTTTTGCCAAGGCCTGCCTGGTTTCAAGCACAGTTCTCACGCTTGACAGGCGAGCGCTCGCACCACTGACCTACAGGAATCCGCAGCACAGAGTATCCCAGCTGATCGGCATGTCCCGGAAGAATGGAACCTCTAACTGAACTCCTGTTAACCCTGCAGTCAAAACCCTGACTGCCGAGTGAGCTGCACAAGCAGTGAGAAGGTTGGCTAAACTCTTTTCTCAATTGCATACTACGTGGGTTTGAATGGTAAGATACCAGCAGTCACCCCAAAATACACTCTGGCCTGCCTTGAAACTTTACTTTTTGCCAACCAGCACCTAAATTCAAATAGCACCTTGTTACTTCCTCGAGACACCTCAAATTGATTCGTAGATCGTTGTATCAAGTGAATTGATTCAGTATTTGCGTGCGAAACACGACAGCAAATTGGCCACAACGTTGCTCTACAAACACTCGTGGATAGACTGACCAAACTATTATTATTATTCATTATTACGTTTATGGGAAAGAATGGGAACACTGCTGTATGAATTATTGTTGTTGTTTTGGAGAGGAATGGGACAGTTGTAGTGTAGATATTGGACAAATATTTTCAAAATTAACCCACTGCCTTTTATCTTATCTTTTTTCCAGTCGTAAGGGCCAGAATAATAAGTGGAACCGTAGTTTCGATGGACGAGAACAGTTTCACAAATTTGGCTCAATACAACGTCAAACAAATGGAGGTATGTTAACGACACACTTAACATGTACAGCCAATTCCCTTGACAGTAAATCCTGTGAAGCACTTTAAGAAGTCAAAATACTTCATTAGGCGCTATATCAAAAGCATGGAATGTTAACATTACTATACTGTGTTCCAGCCAGGGCTGGCGAATAATAATAATAGTAATGCTTGTTATTGCTATAGCGGCTTTTCACATCTACATACAAGTCTCAAAGCGCTTCACAGAAAATGTTGTAAAGTTTATTGACAGTACTGTATAATTGTGGCGAAACTCGGCAGCCAATTGCGCACAGCAGTCGTGGATTGAAAAGACCAATTTTTATTATTGTGTTTTGTTTGTCGTTGTTATTATTAAGCATATGTGTCGAGCAAGGAAATTTTCCCAAGGTATAGCCATGATCTGTCTGGAAACGCACACAGGTCTCATTCTTGTAAGGCGAGTGCTCTAACCAATGAGCTAAAGGAGCTCAACTTCCATGATTCTTTCATATCAGGGAAGCGTGCAAAGGAACTGGACAGTCAAAGGTCCGCTCCACCATCAGCCTTTTTATCCCACCCTACGAAAGTCCATTCGATTTTGCTTTGCCCACTTCCACGCCTAGTTCAAAACCTGCCTCAAACTACTCCTCAAAATAAATTGCATTAAGAGATATGGGGCAAATCTGGAGAATTGGCAATCGATTTAAGATTAGTCTGGATCTTATAGAATAGAAGAACAGTCTTGATCGTAATCCAGATTGTGGGGGATGAGAGACTGAATCTCCGGCCACCAATGGTGGAGCGGTTCGGGTGGGGGACAAGGAACAGATCAGAGCCCGATGAATGAAGTGGATGGGCAGGCTGATAGGGGGACAGCAGAGAGAGAGGTGCGCGCAAGGCTGTTAATAGCCATCAGATTGAGGAAAAGGTTATTGATTTCTAGTGATGAGTGTAGTGATGGAAGAGAGATCTTACTGTGTGACTGAGAGCAAGTCCATTATGGCGAGGACTGTGGTGGTGGAGAGTGGGGAGGGTTTATGGTTGGGGTGGTCACTTGGGGGAGAGAGAGCATGCTGTGTGACAGGAAGCCAGTGGAGCCTGGTGCGGGCTCTGGTGGTGGTGTTGGGGCGGGCGGGGAATATGGGGGTGTGGAGAGAGTTTAGTGTGGTATTGGGAGCCAGTAGAGGCTGGCGAGGAGTGGAGTGAATGGAGGAGATTGAGTTTAGAGTGATATGGAGGAAGTGGTGTCTACTGGATTTGATTAATGGGCGATAGAATTCAGGATGTGTGTGTATGTGGGCGGTGGGCGTGGTGTTGTATTTACAATCGTCATTTTTTTCTGAGCAGTTATTCAAGGGATCGACAGAGATGCCGGAAGTTAAAAACATCTACACTGTGGGTAGTACTTAACTCTGTGGTTTTGTGCCTCGGACTAATTACCTAAATGATGACTATGTGCTATTCGGTGAGTATTGTGATTTATTATTGATTCGTTAATCCGCAAACACAGCTCTCTGTACCCAGCTCAGTGTTAATTTACTAGGTTTACCAGCCTAAGACGTGTGTTTCAACGCAGGCAGGACACGAACACTTCGGGCAAGTTTCGTTACACGAGCTCCATATTAATCCGTCCTGAAAAAAACAGGACAAAATTGGTAATTTCAGCCCACGACCTTTTCTGGGGACACTGCTGTGCGTAATTGGCTGCTCCATTTGGCCCAGAATTACACCGTCAATTTACACTAGGTTAGGTGAAGGGCTTTGAATACTGGCATGTGTTATTGTGTATGTATGAGAGTGCTGCTTTGAAAACGTTGTAAAATACGCAGGTGAATTTTGTGTCGTTATCATGGTTTCTCTCACTTGCTTTTCTCCAAACTCCACAGGTCGTATACACAAGTCCGACGGTATCCTTGTGCGCCTGTGTGAACCTAAGAAGCCCTGGAAAGGAATGACTGTCATTGTAAAGACTATACTTGTAGACGCATACACAGGCGTTTGCAATTGAAAGGTACTGAAATGTGTTTTGCTCAGCTGGGTCTCTGACACGTTTGGAAAATGAGGGCAATCATTAAGTTTCTCCAAACTCAACTGAGTTCATGCAATCCATTTACAAACGAAAACCCCAGAGATAGATTATTGGATTGGAAAGTGTACACTCTCCTATGTCTCTCCCTGGATTGACGCACCCTGCTCACCTAATTCCGGGTAGTAAAAGGCGCAATTTGCGTTTGAGTGCCAATCCTCCAGGGAGTTTGAGTTGGGAGTAAATAAGGAAATCTATACAACCCAAATCGCATACATTGCCAGTAATATTAATACCAAAGTGGATTCCTACAGCTCAATGATTAGAGCACTCGCCTTACAAGCACAAGACCTTTGTTCCAATACAGCCACGTCAGGGCGATACCTTGAGCAACATTACTTACGCCACACCGCTAATATGAATCCATCAAAACAATAATAAATTACTCTTTTCTATCCACAAGAGGGACACTGCTGTGCACAATTGGCTGCTGCGTTTCATCGACAAATACACAGTCAACATTTACACGTCGAGAAAGCCAGAAAAGCATTATCAAGTTAATAGTATTATTATTATTACCTAGGGAGCGTGTTGCATAAATTTACTACTCGTTTATTGGAGTGGTGTTTCCGCAGATGTGTAAATCTCCCTTGAAGAACAGTACATTTAGAAAGCGATAAACCTAGGATGGAATAGCAACCTGTGTACAGGATTCGTGATTAATCCCAGATGAGGAGCCATGAATGCGAAGATTAAGCAAACAGTACCCCTCTCGCCCGGCATGCCACCCCTGTGCTTCTCGACCATACCTTCTGCTACCTCACCATAAATGTGTAATTTAATAAAACCAAAATTTAATAAAATATCTTTCAACTGCATTTTCCATCTCCAATTGTCCAACGGCAATAAAAAACAAAACAACAACAACAATAAAGTTTAATGTCAGGAAGACTTCGCAATGCACTTGACGCACCTTGAATAATGTTCATGTATTGATAGGAAAACTATAGTATATATCCGATATAAAGTGTAGATCATTGGTACGAGCACTCGCCTTACAATCACGAGAATTGATTCGAATATCTGTTCGAATCCAGGCAAGATGGGACTCAACCTTGGGCAAATTCCCTTCCTCCACACACGCGCCTATTAATAATCCTTCCGAAACAAAACACAGTAATAAAGATCCACGACTCATTGTGGGACCCGTTTGTGTGTGATTGTCTACCGCGTTTCACCCACGAAATATACAGTCAATTCACTTCACAGTATATTCTCTGAGACACAGTCTAGATGATGTGAAAAGCCCTATATCAAATGGAAGGATTATTACTATCTTCTCAGCCTCAAGGTCAACCACCGCCAAGCGCTATAAAATGCTGCATTGCGTGAACGGGGCTATTTATGTGCAAGTTGTTGTTGCTAATATATTCCCAAGTTCTGACCAGGAAAGCTGACCTGAACCTACATTCAACATTCTACACGTAGTGTTTAACTCAGTAATATACATTGTTTGCTTCCCTGCCACTCTATCTTTCTTTATATATAAAATGAGTGAGCATTTCTGACTGCACATCCTAAATAATAGATTTCTGCAACTCGTTTAGGTCTGTTACCGCCATGTTTCTCTTAACCTCGGGTCAATTTAGGAAAGTTTGGCTGAATTTCCTTAAGCTACACTCATCTATTTACCCAGCGATATGTTGGAACCGGAAGGTTAGGTTAACGGCAGATGATGTTTTCCAGTAGTAATAATTTCTAAATAATACGAAAATATTAATAACTTATAACAAATGGCTCGCTTAAATCTGTGAATCTTGATGGGGCAGTGCTTTATGCAACTGGCTGCTGTGTTTTGCGCACGAAATATATAAGTGTATTTGGCTCTTGTTAAGATACTGGCAGTCCCCGCTTAACGTTTGTTCGTGGATGGTGGAACTTTAAGCGAATCAACATTAACCGACTGCATTTGACCCATAAAAATGAATGTATAAGTTGTAGTTAGCTTGTTTCGGACACATTTCGTCGAAATCTTCGAAACATTACATTATATTCGCTCAGTGACCGCCTGTCCCCAACCGTTGAAACTCCAGCCCGCAGTCCATCTGCCTCGCCCCCACACTGGCCTCCTTCAAGCCACGCCTCAAGATCACGGTAATATATGAAGGGGATATGCTTTAAAGCACTAAACCGCAACCAGTGTCAGTTTACAAAAGACACGTTTTAACACGTACAAGACTGTTGAGGGGCATGGAACAACAGACAGTGGGGAGATTGTTTCCCTGGATGGAGAAACTAAAACTTGGGATTATAGTCTGAAGACGAAGTGGTCAGCCTTTCGCACTGAGTTGAGGAAAACATTCTTCTCTCAGAAATAACCGTTAATTTATGCAAATATCTGCCCTGAAAGGCTGTAGATGCTCAGCATTTGAAAATATTCAAGACTCATAGATTGCTTCTCGATCAAGGGGTTTAGGAATGTGGGGTTTGGGCGGGTAAGTGAAGTTAGATTTGTAGATCAACAGGATCTTACTGAATGGCTGGGAAGCCATGAGTGGCCAAATGGCCCTCTCCTGCTCCTAAGTCTTATGTTGTTAGAAATGGCCACAATCCCAGCTTTATTGTAGTAGACATGAACGACGAATAACAAGAAATAACATTTACATCAACTCACACGTCTGGAGGACAACAACAACAACTTCGATTTGTATAACGCCCTCAACGTGGGATAGCGTCTCTGAGCACTTCACACGAGCGGATCCCACGACCGAGCCAGCGGTAGGGGTAGAAAGGTGAACAAATATGCCGTTCAAGAGAAAAGTATTTATCTGTGATCTGAAACTGGGAAGAGAGGGGCGAGAGGTGAAGGGAGTAAGGAAGGGATTTCCAGAGACAGCCTAGCGGCGTAGTGATTGAAGGCAAGGCAACCGAAGATGGATTGGAGGACGTCACAAGACGATGACCAGTTAGGGATTTTGACGCTTGGGTTCTGGGTCAGGTAGAGGTTGATGGTCGGTAGGGAGGGGGTGGATCTTCCGGAAATTGTCTTGAGACGGGTCTTCATGCTGGCAAGTGAGATAATGAATACCTCCCTTCCTTCCCTATCTCAGCATCAAGATTCAACCATCATCAGGCGCTGTGGTTCTCTACTCTGCATTGAGGCACTTTATAAATGCAAATTGTTTTTCCAATAATAATAGTCCTATGTTTCATATAGACGTCTTCTAGACGTATCAATTCCCATCACAGAGTGTACTGTGAAGTGAGCTGTCTGCATTTTATGGGCGTAACGCAGCAGCGAGCAGCGCACAGCCGCATCCGCACATACATTCATGGATTGAAACGGTGCATTTATTATTGGGGGATTTTCGACGGAGCATTATAACGCGTGTGTGTGGAGTAAGGAAACTTCCCCACTGGTTCACCTTGATCTGCCTGGAATCGATTACAGGTATTACGCTTTTAAGTCGACTGCTCCAACCACTGAGCTAAAGGAGTTCCACTATTATTACGTTGCAAAGTACTGCAAATTATACAATTGTACAATTTGTGTTCTCAGTCCAAGGCTGTTTGTGGGGACGCTGCCATGTGCAATTAGCTGCCGCGTTTTACCCGCAACCATACAGTCAATTTACTTGATACTGTATACAGTGAGGCACTTTGAGACGCTTTCTAGAAGACGTGCAATACGATATATCAAATGCAATGGTTATTATTATTACCTAAATTATTAAGGCAGATACGTCTCCCGATCTGAATGGGATGTATCCTGGGTTACTAAGGGAAGTACGGTACCAAAGAGCAGGAGATCTGGCTACAATCTTTGTATCTTCATTTGACACAGTGTTAGTGCCAGAGGACTGGAAGTTTGCTAAAGTTACTCAGCTGTAGAAAAAGGGGGCAGAAGGACAAATCTGGGAACTACATGCCAGTCTGTCTAACATCAGTAATGGGGAATCTTCTAGAGACTATAATCTCTCTTGGATCTTCACTTCGACAGATAAGGATAATAATGGACAGCCTGTACGGATTTACTGAAGGCAAATCTTGCACGTCGAATCTGATAGAATTTTTAAAGAGGTAAAGGAATGGGTGGTTGAGGGTAGTGAAGTTGATGTAGTTCATGTGGACTTTCTAAATGCGTTGGCACAGAGCCAGATCAAAGGCTTATAGAGGTCTATGGCTTTAAACGGATAGTTGATTAGTCCGAGTTTCTCTTGCACTACATTCAGTATCTTAGACAATGTGTGGCGCATTAGAACTTACAATGAACGCGGAAAACTGATGAGGACACTTTGAAACTGAGCAAAGTATCAAACGAAGGCGTTTCCTGCAGAATAAAGTTTTGAACACAGGCTCTTAGATCGGCGGCCTGGAATTCTCCAAGATTCGTCTGCTATTTGACAAACTGTGAGAACCTCTGCAGTCTACGCAGCCAGGCAATCTTTGGAGATTGTTGCATTGTCAGGCATGAATCCCTTTTACATGATACATTAACTCTAGGTCCCGTCTGCCTGCTCGATGAACAGTAAGGATCCCAATTCGTTATTTTGGCCAGATTTTCGAGCAATTCTCTTGATGCCCAAGTCAAGAATTTGCATGTTAAAGTTGATCCCCGATATCAGTATTGTATTATGTATTCTTATTGATATCACGCAGTGATAAAAACAACAGGAATGCAATTCAATGTTGAAATAACAGGCCCCACTATAGTACCGTTTCACTCGTACTTTGTCACATTAGATGATAACAAGGTCACAATTATGGATCATTAATCTGTAATTAATCTGTACCTCCATCCTTGCAGATTGCCGCCCTCTTCCTCACACACTCTGTCAGCAGTGGTTACTCAAGAGAGGACACAATACTCAGAATTTGTCTGTATCGAAATGGCGCGGGGAACTTCCTTTCGATGTGTTTTCATTCGCAATAGATAAATAATAATACTTGCATTTCAGTCAATTATACGCAGCTGTGTCCCACACACTGGTAGGTGAATTGAACAGTTTGTGTTGCTTTTCCTAACGAGCCTACTCCCCTATCATAATCTATAATTCGAAATTACCCAGTCACGAACACCCTTGGCAAGTCGGGTGAACAAATGGCCGCTTCATCAGGAGAAGGCCCGATGTAAACTGGTGACAATCACTGGTGCAGTTGCTATTGTACAGTCATTTTGCTTTCCAACGTATTTAGTGAAGCTGTTTGAGAAGACTAGAAGACATGAGTAGCGCTATATCAAATGGAAGGATGAGTGTTGACAATAAATTAAAGTAACGTATCAAAATATTTTCATCAGGAACATAAAAACTCAGAATGAATCTGGTTTCAATGTCTCCTTTATTCAACGTGATTTATTTACAAAGCTTTGTTCCTAGCGTGAGCAGTTTCAAAACAACTTTTGCTCAGTTCACAGCATTGTTGGCCTGGTTTACCTGATCTCCATACAGGAGGCCCAGACAAGCCTTCTGTATGTATAACAGGCCTGGTCTCAACGTAACAGGCATAGTTTTCATGTGAGAGGATTAATCTCCGTTTAACATTTCTGGCCACTGTTCTACTGGAATCTACTTCCTGTGTGTGAGAGAAGATGTATCTCATCAGGTAGGAAACGCTGCAACACCAACACCAGCAGTCAGACGCCGAAGCGCTACTTCGCAGATGGCAGATCATTTTCCAGAATAAGTGGATGTGAAATTCTCTTGTGGCGCTACCCCCTCAAATGTATGTAATATTAATAATAATACTTGATTTGATGTTGTGGATCATCACATCTTATCGATCTCTCAAAGTGCTACACAAAATCTACTGTAAAGTGAATTGACGGTGTACTTGTGGGCGAAACCAGCAGCCAAGTTAGCACCACAGTGTCCCTACCAACAGTCTTTTTGTTCGTTTTTTTTATAGCGATGATTACTTGGCGTGTAGAGAAAGGAAAGTGACCATGATTTCGCCCTGACATGCCGGGATGTCATCAACTGATGGGTGGGCAGTTATATGGGGACATGGACAACACACTTTGTAGTTAATTAATATAACACTTAATTCTCAATATGGGTTTAATAATTTGAGAAGCAATTGTTCGTATTTTGCATTTATAGTATATTCTGGTAATTAAATTTCATCCTACGTTGTTTGGGAACAGACTGATGTGAGGATTCCGAGTTATCATTTGGTTTGTTTGCTATATCGTATTTTGCGTCTTTGTTTCTTTCTGACTGTTTGATGAACCAAACGACATGCTCCCGTTGATGAGAAAGCTGTCACTTGGCACTTTTAAAATCCTTTGTTTGCATCACATAAGCAAATCAGTCAACAGCCTGCGATAACTGTTTCAAGCACTGGTTGGAGCAATAAGTGCATGTAAGCAAGTCAACATTTTTAAAAAACTATCCCAACGGAGACAAACATTGACGTTGCAGTACCGCAGAAAAGGAAAATGTCAAATGCTTGACAGAGATTGTTTCTCACTTATTCCATCAATATTATCTATAACTGAAAGCATAAACAACTAAATCAAATCCCTTTGACTTACAATCGTACACTACATGAGGATTTAAATTGTTTTGATATTTAGCTAGTTTGGTTGAACTTTGGACTTACATGCCCTTGATACGTGATACGATTAAAACGATACTTTTGTTTATCACAATTCCCACCCACGAGAATGTTGTGAGTTTATTTCTGACTCAAATCCATCAAGGTTACTCAACAGTAACGCTGATCACCGCATGGTACCGCGTAAAGTGAGCATTGAGAAAAGAGTTACATCCTGTCCGTATATATTAGCGATAATTTTCCATCATTTGAATTCTGCTGTGCTCAGTGCTTAGAAAACGGTAGACTTGGATTCATTTCCAGGCAGGAATAAACGTTGCACATGTTTTTTTCTCGAACTGCCTGCTAATAATTCGTCGATAAAGAAAATAATAAATTGAGTACTTCAACTCACGTCTGTTTATGGGACATTGTTTGCGAAATTAGCTGCCATATTTTGCACGCAATTATACAGATTATTCACAATGCACGACACCGAGTGCTTTGCATCGTCTAGATGATGCGAAAGGTGCTATATCAAATCCAAGGACAATTACAAGCATTGCTTTCATATGATATTATAAGAAACGATCCTTAGCAAAACGCAGTCACATGTGACCCTGGTATCATTGTCGCCTTTAATTGAAATTTACGTGTTTAGAAAGATTGTATTCCAGCATAAGCACCTCCATTTCCAATGTCGCTCAGTGTACGACATTTATAGGCCTGATTTAACAGGACTGGATTCTGCAAAACTGGACTGAACTCAGTATCGCAAGTCTGGTCTCTGGAAAACGGGCCTCGTCTCTACAAAACACGCACTTACTCTACATAACAGTTCTGGGCTCCGTACTACACTCCTAAACTCTATATAACAGACATGGTTGCTGTACAACAGACATGGTCTCTGTATTCTGGGTCTCCTTCCCCTGTTTGAGAGCAGATTAAGCTCCACAGGTGCGACGTATTGCTATGTTTATCCCAGCCATCGGCAATCCATTGGCCTGGATAACTGGTGTGTGATCGTCTTTCAAAATGCAATGAGTAAAAGTTATTTCGAGCTGCTGCCTGCTCAAGTGAACATCAGAAGTAGATCTTTCTGGAAGGAAACAAACTAAGGAATAAATGATAATAAATGTTACCGCACTTGAACTTAATGAATTTCGTAACCATTTATGCTTGGCTCCTCACCATCTCATTGCTTGACTTCTCATTTGACCAAGACAAAGTTTGTTACCCGTCAAATGTGTTTCTCTATGGGTGACAGGGACTGAGATAAGGGTCACTGCTGCGCGGGCAGCTACATTGAGATACGGCCACCTCCTTTCTTTTCCCATCTATTCATTAATTGTAGTCCTCAGCTTTTTGCACTTCGTTTTCTGTTTTATTTAAAATCAAGCTTAATTTTGAATGCGTTTTACAATTCTGAGTTGTGTCTTGCAATTCTAGTATCGAATATTAATGAAGCTTCATCCACACCTGCTTGGGACCCGGCTGATCTTAGGATTCTGCATTATCCTTTGATTTATTTCCTACATTGTGCTATGTTTGTTGGTTCCTTTCTGCCTGTGTGATGATAGAAGCCACTCGTCGTTGGTGAGAAATCTGGCTGCATTGGAACTTTTAAATTAATCTATTTGTTTGAATCAGGAAATCCAGTCAGGGGCCTGCAATACTTGTTCAAACCACTAGTGGAGCCAATAGTCCTTGCAACCAAGTCATCCTATTAGCTGTAAACCAACAGGAACAAACATTGACATTGCTTTTCTGGTGCAAAGGAAAATGTCATAATCATGTGAAATCCTCTTTCTTACTTATTTAATCCACCTTGTTTGTTAGACAATACAGGGTGCAATTGGCTTCCGCGTTTCGCCCAAAAATATACAGCCAATTTATTTATTCTGTGAAGAGCTTTTAGACATGTAGAAGATATTAAAAGCGCTATATCAAAAACAAGGATATTGTCTATCCCGAAACACATCAACAATCATATCAAATCCCTTTGATTTGCAATTTTTCTTACTAATTTAAATTTTCATAATATAGCGCAAACATTTGAACATTTATCTCACACGAGTCTCTACATCCTGTCAAAATTGTTTTACTGTTCATTTGTCCCTAATTTAGTATATTGCAGCTCATTGGCTACACCACTGACGTTGCATATTAGAAATCTGCGTTTATTTCCCGGCAGGGGGCATCCTTATGCAAGTATCCTTACTTGACATGCATGATAATAAATGCAGGACAAAAACAACAATAAGTTGCTGTTTGCAATCGACGGGTGCTTGTTCGAGACTGCTGTTTGCAATTCCCTGCCGTATTGTTCCAATAAGAAAACGATTATGCAATTTTTTAGCATATGGTTTGAATGGCTCAGAGACGTCTAGTTGTTGAAAAAAAGCGCTATATCAAATGCAAGTAATATAAAAAGCAATAAGTTCATATCATATAACAAAAGAAGACATGATGTAAAAAAACACATTGACTCTGACATGTTAATGTGGTATCAGTTTCTTTCATTTAACGTGATGCCTTTATAAACATTCCATCCCAGTGTGAGGCCTTTCATTCATTTTTTGGCTCAGTAGACAACATTGATAAGCCTGGTTTAAAGGGCCTGCACTCTGTATAATGGGCTTGTTCTCTTTATAGCGCTTCTGGTCTCTGTAAAACAGACTTTGTCTCTATATCATATGTCCTTTCTCTGTACAACAGCCCTGCTTCTGTATTACTATCCTAGTCTCCATACAACAGACATTGGCGCTGTATAGCAGGCATGCTGTCTCTATCCTGGGATCTCCTTCCTCTGTGTGGGAGTAGATGTTTCTCCTCAGAGAGGTAGTACTGCATGTATTTATTCCATCAATCAGCAATGTAGCACATTGGTGTTGTAGTCTGCATGAAGAAATCCTCAAAAGAAACATGAAGAAATACATTTACTGTGGCATGTAGCTGCGGCATCAATGTCCTTTATTTAACTTGATGTCATTCTAAAATTATATCCCAGCATGATGCGCGTCATTCGAATTTCTGCTCAGCACACAACATTGATCAGACTAACTTAGTCTATCGGAAACACTCCCTTTCCCTTATTAATAGGCCTGGTGTCTGTACTATAGGCCAGGACTCTCTATATAAGGTGGTCTCTGCATCTCAGTCCCAGTCTCTGTATTCTGGGAGCTTGTTCCACTTGATGAGAGGAATTGAATCTCGTCAGATTTGAAATGCAGCAATATCGATCCCACACACCCATCAGCAGTTTGAAGGCCTCGGGGGGTTGTGTCAAAATTACTTACCAAAGTCGAGATATTGCCTCTAGTTATATAAGTGCAGCACAAGATGAAGATTTGTTGTCCCCAATGAATGACCCAGAAGATTTTGCTAACATTCAGATCAGTCCCCTGTCGCTGCTTTACTCGCTTTGCTCCACCGATGAATGATTGATGAGGCCGCTTCAGGTAACTCGTGCAAAACTAGACCATTGAAGTTTAAGTTGCATTAATTGTTATTCGGGTTTTAATTGCAGTACGTTGTACAGTTTTTTTCAGCATGTGAGTAGGGAAGTCCGTATCACAATGCGCGTGCAGAAACGTCTTGATTGTATATTAATGGGAATGAATGGTACGACTAATATCAAGGCGTAAAAGATCTGGCATTTATTTTTTCAGTGAAGCTTGTTGGGTGACGTTATTTACATATTCAAGTGAAGATGCTATTAATGTTCTCACTAATGTGTGGTTTCAACTGGTCTGTGATTCATTCACATTTAATACTAGAACATCACAACACAGAATTATGCCGATTGGCCCAGCGTCACTGAGTCTGCACTTGAAAGGAGTTCTCCAATATCTTCCATTCCTCTGTTCCATTTCAGGCGGGTTGGTCAAAGCAGGAACATTGTGAGATTTCTAGAAGGAACAAGATGAATATCTGAAGTGAATGAAAACACAATGGTAAAGTGAAAGACAGGTTATTTAGACTCGATCGGTTTTATTTTTAAAGACGCAGTGAAAGCCTTTCTGATATGCTGTAACGTCCTTCGGCCCTGTGCTATCTCTTTGGGTTGCAAAGAGTTAAATTTGCAACTGACAACTGATGAATCTGCGCTTCCTGCTCGATCTAGTTTTAAACCATGAGTATATTATATGTTTGGGTGTGTATGAGTGGGAGCTTATGTGCGTGTGTGTGTGAGACAGAGAGTATGTGTGTGTGTGTGACAGAGAGAAAGGCGGGTGGGGGGGCTGACTGTGAAAGCTAAAGAGACAGTTCACAGCAGTAGATTAAAAGTAACTGCGTGTGGATCCTGTATCATTGAAGTAAACACCCAGCTAAATAATGTATAATCTCGAGTATCTCAATCCACTATAACTACTGTGAAGGTAATAATAAAAGCAATCATAATCCATGCCCTTGATATAGCACTACTTCACTTCATATCGACGTCTCAAAGCGCTTCACAGACTAAACTGTGAAGCCAATTGTCTGCTTACTTGTGGGCGAAATGTAGCAGCGAATTACATTTTTTAATTCCAGGATAAAGTGTAAAAATGACCATAAGTTTCAGATTCATTTTAATTGTACCGAGTCATGTGAGAACAATGTTCAAATAAATTTAGGTAAATATTGTCAACATTTGAATTAATCGTTTGGTTAATTCGCCACTGATCTGTACAATAAGCCTTGTCTGCGTTATCAAATTGATTATTAATGGGTTACTGAGCCACTGGTTTCCTGACTAGGCCTAATTGCCGACATGTTATGTCCATTTTGCTTATTCAGCTGAGATGTGTCAGTTGGGCAGAACCATCAACTGGGACCATGGCTCAGGTGATATCACAATTGCATCATGATAAATGTTTCATAGTATTATTAGTGAATCCAGATACTCGATCTAGAAAATTAATCAGGTTATTATTTGCTTCAATTTACACATATGGATGCATCGACAAAGCACCAGCAACACTGAAGCAGCCTGTGTCAACTACTCCAATTTTCTTCTCTCTTCTTGATCGTTCCCTGTTGGTTTTGATGGCAGTCCCGTACAATTCATCACACACACAAACAGACACACAAACCTACAGAGACTTCGTCTCTCTCTCGAACTCTCCCTCTCTCACAGACATACAGAAACTCACAGACACTTTCTCTTATCACACAGAAACACACAAAGACTGCATCTCCCTTTGTTTCTCTCACCCACACACATTAGTAAACTTACAGAGACTGTCTCTCTACCTCTCTCACACACAAAAACTAACAGAGACGCCCTCACACACACACGCACATATAATCCCGCGCAGACCGTCTCTCTCTCTCTCTCTCTCTCTCTCTCTCTCCCTCTCATACACACAAACATACCTTGGTTAAGATATGAACACAGGTGCTAATGATATGGAAATATGTACTTGGGAAATTTAGTGCAATAACACGTGAAAAGCCCATAATACTATTTTGTCACTCCTATTCTAAAATACAATATACTCTACTGCATTGCACCAACGAGGTGGACGAGTTCACAATTCCCTTCATTATACTTCATCTGCCACCTACTTGCCCACTCTCCTAGCCTATCTAAACCCTGGGATGCAAACATCCCAGGGTTTTGCAAGAGTTGGCTCGTGAGACAGTGGAGGCTTTGTGTATGATATTCCAAAATTCTTTCGAATCTGAAACGCCCCCCACCCCCCCATTGATTGGAAGATTGTAAAATTCACACTACTGTAAAAGAAGCGAGGGAGAGGAAAGATGGGGAACAATAGAACAGTTAGTCTGACATCAGTGGTAGGGAAAATTCTAGAATCTCTGATTAAGGGTGTCGTAGTGGGGCCCCATCAAGGGGGGAGCATCAGAATGGGGTGTTTATTTGGACTACCATTCTGTAAGTAAATCAGGGCAGATCTGGGATTACCCTGTTTGTAAATGCTCCCTATAAATAGAGGAAGCAGTCGAGTGAAGCGAGGAGGCCGTTGTGCTGGAAATTGCAACGAGAATAGAATTGTGTTTCCAAACATTTGGTGGAATTCTTTGTTTTGACGGATATTTTTTTGCTGAAGCATAAAGACAGGGCCTTTGTGCATCTGGCACGTTGGGGATTATTTTGTTGTTTGGCTTGTGTTGTCACGGGGATGAATATATACGTGTTACGATATATCAACCATATTAGATAGGGGGAGTGGGAGGTGGCGGTCGGGGTGATCGGTATTTGTAGTGTAGTTAGATATCCAAAAGCCATTCGATGAGGTGCCAATTTAAACGTTAACACGCCAGACAAGGGCTGGCTTGTTCAATTAGCAATTGAAGAATGGCTGATGGGAAGAAAACAGAGAATACGGCAAAACAGGTACTCCTTAGATAGGCAGGATGTGAATAGTGGAGTGCAATAAGGAACCGGGCTTAGCCCTCGGCGATCTGCACACTATATCAACGATGTGGATGAGGATACCGAACTTAAAATATCCAAATTCGCTAAATTAGGTGGAAGAGTAAATACAAAGGATGCAATTTACAAAATGCAAAGCTTTACAGATAGCCTAAGTGAGTGGGCAAGTAGATGACAGATTACGTATAATGCATGGAAGCGTGAACTCATCCACCTAGGTGGTAAAAACTGTAGAGTAGATTATTGTTTAGAATGGGAGTGACAAGATAGTGATAGCGTTCAAAGGGACTTAGTTGTCGCTATACACCAGTCACAAGTTTTTTGTTGTTGCAAGTACAGCATCTAGCTCGGAAGGCCAATGTTATATTGGCAATCGTTACAAAAGGTTTAGCAAATAACAGTAGGGATGTCTTACTGCAAATGTATAGGGCCCTAGTGAGTCCACAGATTTGGTCTCCTTATTTACGAAAGGATGTACTCGCCATGAATCTACAACGTAGAATCACTAGATACGGACCTGAGATGGAGCGGATAAGCTACAAAGATAGGTTGAGCAATCGGTCTTTATTGTCTTGAATACAACAATCAGATGTGATTTGATTGGAACCTATCAGATTATAAAGGATCATGAGAAAGTGGATAGTGGAAGAGTATTTCCGCCGGTTGGAGAACTATAAACAGGGGTTCAGTCTTCAAATTAGTGGTCAACTCTTTCGCACTGAGTTGAGGAAAAACTTTTTCATTCGGAAGATGGCGAATTAATTATCTATTCCAGAGGAGTGTACATGCTCATTCCGTGAACATATTCAAAACTGAGATTAATCGATTTTTTTCATATACAGGGATTATTGGATATGGGGATAAGGCGGGTAGGTGGAGTTAGATGTGAAGATCAGCCAATATCTTATTGAATGGCGGGGCACGAACGAGGGCAGAATGGCCTACGCTTGCTCCTAATTCTTATGTTCGTATGTTCACACCCACAAACCACAAAGACTGTTTCTCTCTCTCACGCGCACACACAAAGACACACACAAACTATTCGTGTCTATATCTCTATCTATGTCATATACACATGCACACACAAACTCACAGACTTTCTCTATTTCTATCTCTCACACACACAAACTCACAGGGACACTCTCTCTCTTACACACACAAACACACACTCACAGATTCACACATACGGTCTCAGTCAGGAAATTAGCAGCAGCCTTGATAGTATCTGACAGCAGCTGCCAATGTAACCCTTTATAGCAGAAAAGAGAAGTCATTCAAAAATACGTGTGATCGCATGACTGTTAAACTGGGATATGTCAGGGCAGACAATGTGGGGTGTGGAGCTCCTGTAGCTCAATAGTTAGAGCACTCACCTTACCAGCGCATTAGACCTGTGTTCGAATCCAGGCAGATCAACGCACAACTATGGGGAAATTTCCTTATTCCACACACGTCAAATAATAATCCCTGAATTTTTTCTTTTTTAAAATTGTCATCTTCAATCCACGACTGTTTGTATCGACGCTATTGTGCACAAATAACTACCGAGTTTCGCCCATAAACATCAAGTCAAATAACTTGACAGTATAGTTGTGCAATGATTCGAGATGTCGATGAGATGTGAAAAAGGCTGGATGAAATGAAAACGTTTTTATGATATCACACTGTGAATTTATCTACAGTGTTTGAGAGGCATGTGATTATAGTACATAAATACGCAAAAATGATCTGCTGGTTCTGTTGTATTGTACTGATCCTCGTGGATTGTGCTAGGGTTCTTGTTAACATGTAGTTGAGCATTAATAGTGCATCCAGATACTCCATCTAAAGTTATAATTATGCCGGTATTTTCTTCAAATTCCACACCCAGATCCTGTAGCAAACCATAACTTCTGTCAACCCACACAAATACTATCACATGTCTATATCTATCTTAATGATCTGTCTCTGTTAGTTTCGCTGTCAGGCCCGCTCCATCATGCAAAAACAGAGAGCCCACCCACCTCCCCACAAACACACATACACAAGCCCATAGAGAGCCACACACTTTGGCCTCTGAGTATGAATTCCGCAGAGACACCACCGTGACCGGCCAGCCCCCGCCCCACGCACAAACACACTCACACATACACACAGACCAACCCATCCGCACCCCCACCACACAAATGTACACCCACCCACGCACAAACACAAATACATCACCAGTTATATGCAGAAACACGCAACCTGAGACCCCTCTCACCCTAGTACTCCCCTCACTCACGCCTCCCCAACCTCACCCCCTCCCCCACACTCCCCCTCCCCCTCCCGCAGATATAAGCACGATGGCCTCTGAGGTTCGCATCTCAGAATGAATTGTTGAACAATGTTTGAGAGGCCTATGATCATAGCAAAGAAACGCTTGGCAATTACCTATTTGTTGTCAAATGGTTTATTTATTGCTGTGGATTATGTTCGGTTTATTTACATCCATTGTTATTAATAATATTGGATCCATGTACCTGAAGGTACTCGATCCAGGTACACAAATTATTAATTAGGCTGTTATTTATTTCGACTTCCAATCAGCTCTGATATCTTACAATAAGCTCATTGGCACAGCCTGTGTCAACAAGTATAAGTTTTTTGTCTCCTAAAGATGTGCTTCTGTAGTTGTCTGGCCTGCTCTTTCCAACACAAACACAGACCACCACCCCCCAACACACAATTCTTCGCTAATCGTACACACACACATTCGCTTATTAGGACATTGGTGAGACCACAACTATAAAATTGTGTGCAGCTTTGGTCTCCCCATTTAAAAAATAAGTGTGCTCGCCTTGCAGGGTGACAGCGTAGATTCATTAGGTTGTTATCTGAGATGAATTGGAATGATCTATGAGGAATGGTTGAGCAATCTGTGCCTATATTCCCTCGAATAGAAAACTTAAATATTATTACGGGGCTCGACCGAATAGATAGTAGAAGTCTGTTTCGCCTGTTTGGAGCAAATATATCCAGGAGTCACTGCATTAACATGATAATATTACCAATTTCAGCCCTTTCGCACTGAGGTGAGCAAACACGTCTTCACTCAGAGGGTAGTAGATTTATGGAATTATCTGCCACCGAAGGGATGTACAACATATTCAAGATTGAGATTGATAGATGTCTGGATGATGAAGCGATTAAGAGTTATGGGGATAAGGCAGTTAACTGGAGTTAGAATAGATCGGCCATGATCTTGTGAAATGGTGGGGGGGGGCAGGCTCGAGGGTTCATATGGCCTATTCGTGCAGGAGGCTGCTCAGAGAATATCGGACATCAACCAGCAATATTCTGCATAAGAGGCGAGAGAATGTGTAAAAGCTACCATAAGATCCAGAATGAAAGTATCCAAATATGAATTCCTTCATTTTGGATCATGAATTGATCTCATTGATATGTGGACAAACGAAGCTTAAATACATCTCTTTCAATTCCTTCCAAAGCATTTAAATGGCACTTTACCATTGAAACTAATGTGGTGATTAGCATGACTGCCGGATAGTTATTGATTGGTTCATGAAATTTAAGACATATAGAAGCAGGCGTACGACATTCTGCCACTCGAACCTGCCCCGGCATTGGATAAGATCATTAATTCACCTGAGGATAATGAGTGAAAATGATCGAAAATCAAAGGCGCAGTTTAATTGGGACAATTACCGAGACTACTGTCAAAAACCAGTTAAGTGAATATTATAATCATTTGAATTAATAATCTGTTAATGGACCATTGATTTGTAGAATGGGCCTAACCTTTGTGAAAAAATCCATTGTTACGCTTATTTAGATTAAGTATTTCAGGTGGACAGACACGTCAGGTGTGAATACGTCTCACATGTCAGGACACTAATTGAATTTGATCTGCAGTGTTTGAGGGGCCTGTGAATATGTCATAGAAACACTTGACAATGAACTGTTGTTAATCATACACAGGTAGATCTCGCTTAACGTCGCTTTGGCCAATGTTGTTTCTCCATTATGTCGTCAATACTCATTGATTGTCAATGTGGTTGTGTTGTTTCTAACAATTTCTGTCAGTAGAAACAGTGGGTCCATGTAATCAATTCAAAGTACCAATTAGGTCTGTATCACCACCAGCTGTGACATCACCGCTGTCAGTGACATCACCGCTGTCAGTGACATCACCGCTCTCAGTGACATCACCGATCTCAGTGACATCACCGCTCTCAGTGTCACCACCACTCAGTGACACCACCACTCTCAGCGACATCACCGCTCTCAGCGAAATTACCAGACAATCAATGGAAAGTATTGATTTTTCCTGAATTTACTGCATCTGTGGTGTCGCCTGCCTGAACGGACAAGTTTTATCTGTTTTGTTGATCTACTCTGTGACTTTGCACTGGCAGTCCCGCTCAAACTGTCGCACGCACGCACACACACAGACACACTCACGCAGATTTTCCTGCCACACACACAGACACCCCTCCCCACACATAAGTACACAGGCCACCCACACATACCCTCACAAACATACACAAAGACTCGCCACACCCAATCCCCAACACACACAAATACACAGACCTCCGCACATAAACATACACAGTACCCCTCTCCCATACTCTCTCACACACACGCAGAACTCCCACACACGCATTCACATACAGGCACAGTTTAAAGCAGGACGCAAGCAGCAGCTAAGATCTTATCTGATAGTTGGTGGCGAATTTAACTCTTTATTCTCCAAAGTGACGTGAAAGAGGCTTAGAAATATGTAGCTAAGCACAAAGCCATTGGTGATACCTGTGGTCAATTGATTGTGACCTATCTTCAGATGAGCCAATCGTGGAGGGCACACCTGTGGGGATTGAGCATTTGGTCTCATTTGGCAGTTACTTCAGTGACACATTTCGGTTCTCCTGCAACGCATCAGAATGTCTGTGGCGCAGCCAATGTCGACTAAAATATATTGATCTATTTATCTGATCAGACTCTATCTCTCACACACAAACACACGATTGAAAGCAGGAATTCAGCATGCTGCTCAGACGATAATTGAAATGTAACCCATCGCTTGTCAAAGAGGCAACACAGAGCCATGGAAATTTTAGGACATTTAAGGAAACAAGCATAACAAAATTATCATGTTACAGGGCGAAGCTAAAGTCATTGTCAAGTATGGAGGATATGGAATGTTCCAGATGCAAGATAAATATTTTTAATATACAGGTGGAAGTGTTTCTCATTGATATCAGTACATTTCCTAAGTGTTCTAAGGACAGCAAATAGGTGAAATAGCTCATTATTTCGTGCAAAATATGTCTTTCTTTTACCAAAAGCAAAAACAACAACAATATTACATTCATATAGCCGTTTCACGTCTGGGTGATTTTCCAAGGCGTTGGACAGTTACTGCTTAAGACCCGTGCTGAGGACAGGATGGGCGAAGGGGAGAATCAGGAATTGCTAATGGATACATCGAAGAGAAGAATCTGGAGGCGAGACTAAGAAGGCAAGGGAGGGGGTGAGAAGGAGGTGCTTCGGAGCAGCAGAGTTTGGGTGCTGAGTGGCTAAAGACTCGTCCGCCAGTTTAAAGGCGGGTGGGTCGGGGGGGATGGACTTGACCAAACCCTGCTTAACGGAGGAAGTGGGCAGGTAGGTAAGGGGACAGGAAGTCACGGATGTAGGGCGGGGAGAGGTTGTGGAGGGCTTTAAATGTAAGTATTATTATTAATTTGATAAAGCATACAATGACAATTGAATTATAAGACTTTCAAACAATCTGGAGGAAGTTCAGTGTCCGAAACCCTTCAAGGACACATTAGAGACATGGGAGCCTTCAACATGTTAATAGTAATAATAATAATAATATTTTCAGTTGATATCGCGCTTTTCACATCTGATCGACGTCCCAAAGAGCTTCAATGGTTATACGAAAGTGAGTTGACTGTACATTTGTGAGCGAATCACGGCAGCAAATAGCGCAGTCGTGGATTGAAATTATCAATTTTATTATTGTAGATTTTTGAAGGGAATATTAATAGCGTGTGGAGTAAGGAAACTTGACCATGGTTTCATCCTGACTTGCCTGGATGCGAATACAGTTTTCCCCATTTTCGTCCCTCCAGCTTGCAAGACAAGTGCACTCCCCACTAAGCCACAGGAGCCCCACAGATTGGCTGCTCATTGATAGCCATTAAATCAAACGTTCCCCCCAAGACATGTAATCCTGCATCAGATACAAACAAGCCTCAGGCTCTGTCTGATTTCATAGGCCACGTTTCCGCCATTGTGTCAGGCAGCACGATGAAAGTGAAAACACGAGCAAATATATCCATGTATGGTTACATGGCTGCTGATTGGTTACTCTTATCAGGGTACAATAAATATATGTTCTACATATTCACAATCTATTAATGATATTGCCGGAGACGTTGGTTTGTCTGGACCTGTTGTGTGGGGCTGCACGATAAGGATTTTAGTGGCTGATAGCACATACTTTATGTCCATCACATCGCTCTCCCATTGCCCAGGACCGATGATGCGGTCGCTAGTGATTTACCTAATCCTGCACATTCTCCCAATTAAGTTAATGGTTACTGAACTATCTCCATAATATATATCCATAACTATCTCCATAATATAATCGCAATCATAATAAGCTTTGTACTTGTTAATAGTAACTGTGGGTGATCAGTGGCTTTTAATCCTGAATATTGTACACACTAATAATATAATAGGTGGAATTCCTCTCCACCGAATCACTCAGATTTATATAACTTTTCACATTATGGGCGTTTTGTTTAGTGTCCCATCTAAATATAATTAACTATTCTCAGTATTATTTGAGAATCAATTCAGTTGATGGATTTTACAGTTGGCGATTTTATGATTAAGAGTAAATATATATTAACATTGCTTTGAACTATGAAAACATTGCATACCATTTTCAGCAAATTAAGAAAAGTGATTATTTTCCCCCCAATCAGTCTCGAAGTAGAAAATCAGATTTGTTTGAAAATGAGATGGATGTACATATCTATACAGACTTTAAATGAAATGGTGAAAAAACGTTGTTGAAAGTGTTCAATTGAATGCATTGAAAACGGTAAGGGAGCTTGTGACATCAGGGGCAACGTGTATATTTGCTTTGTGTCTGGCATACTCCGTCCCGCAATCCCTTTGCGTCGTTGCCTCCCTTTCTTTCGTCCTTCACGTATGTCCTCAAGAACTTCCTCTGTAACCACGCTCTTTTGCTGCCCTACGAACCGCCCACCCTTCTTTCCTACTCTCCTTCCCGCTGCCACTACCCCGACCTTTCTTCCCCTGCTCGAGTCCCCGCCTAACTCTTCATCCCCGCCCGACGTCGAAGGCGCTCTACAAATCTAAATTTGTTGTTTTGTTGTTGTACTTCGGAGCAGATTGTGGGTAATGTGAATATTCCAACGTTTGTTTCAGCATTTTAGATTAATTATTAAATAATATTCTTCTTTGTTTGATGGTGCACATAAAATTGGAACACGAAGAGTTTATCAGTTGTAACTAGTGTGTGAACTAACTAGAGGTGAATTATCTGCTGCTGTGAGAGGCTGTAACTCCAGCTGTTAAATCTGTTAAAGCTGAACATTTTATAACATTTAGTTTTTGTTGAGTTACCGTTTAATTGAATAACACTGGTATTTATAGCGAGGGTATAAATCAAACAGTACTGATATATGCTGGTTACTGTTGCTCTTCAATCTCCTCTTTCTAGAAATCAAAACAAGATATATTGAAATAGCGACTAGCCTGCCAGCCAGGCGACCTGACGCTTTTAAAACTGGTGGCTGTGTGTGCGGAACCCCAATGGAACGTTGGCTTAACACAGCTGGCCACACACATGAGCCGGGGCAGGGAGCTAAGGGAGTGGAGTTGGTGTCAGAATTGACCGATAATGAGACTGCCTTGCAACAGACATGGGAGAAGGTAGCGAGGTGTGGGGAGGGTAGCGGTAGCTGCAGTACAGTGGTCCCGAGCGCGGAGATGCAACGGCTGAAGGCAACGCTCGCTGGTTGTGAGACACAAAAGGCGGGGGGGATGAGGGAGGGGGGCGCTGGAATGGTGGTGGTGGTGGGGGGTGGGGGGGTGGACATGTACACCAGGTCAGGGTGACGGAAGTACAGTCAATAATCTTGGTTTAATGATTAAATTCAAGTTTGATTACAAAATATATACACCTGGACATCAATACTTTACTCTGAATTTTATTGACCAATAATCATTCGGCGGAATGTTTTTGGCAAACAGGATGCAATTGACAGTGAAGGACAGACACAGATAGGATATTGCTGTTACAGTGGAGCTGTAGCTGAGCCGTTGCCTTCTGTTCTGCACCTGCCCTGCTCTGAGCGATAATAACACACTTGTTTCCTGTGAGAAACAGGGAATAAACAAATGTAGCGATTTGATACGACTTCAATTTAAAATCTACTAATATAACGTTGATCGTGTAGTAATGATAAAAATGCTAATTGCTTCATTTGATATAGCGCGATTCGTATTTTCTAAATGTCCCAAAACACTTCACAGAATACACTGAAAACTGAGTTGAATGTGGGTATAATGTGGCAGATAATTGCGCACAGCAGCGTCCCAACAAATAGTCGTGGATTACGTGAATAATTTATTTTCGTGTCTTGAAAGATTATAATTAGCCGTGTGTAGTAAGGAACCTGGCCCGATGTTTCGCCCTGCTTGGAATTGAACACAGGTAATGACAGTAGTTAAGGAGTGCTTTTATAGACAGGATTTTATAAATTCGGCAAATTTAAAAAAGTATATATTGGACACAAAGAAGCGATGAAAAAGTTGAATTATACACAGTTGCAGCTGCATTAGACTGACTGACTGGTTGATTTGCTCAGAGCTCTCTCACAGCGACTGATAAACAGATTAAAGATAAAATCTTTGAAATCGGCAAAATATTTAACTTTAAAAACTAAATTGGTTTGGACGAAGAAGCAAGGAACTGTTAAGTTAAACATAGCCGAAAATGCGCACTATACTTTTTATAACTACTATCAAGTGTGTTTTAAATGTATCTGCATTTAATTAGAAAAGGATTGGAACCAATATATGTTTTATTACAGGAGCCTTACGCACTCTTAAGCATTTAACCAAACCACTCCTTTATATTCTGATCTTTTTTAAACTAAACACTCGCTCTCTCCCCCATCAGCCTGCCCGTTTCCTGCGTTCAGCAGCCTGCTCCGCTTCCCCCGCCCAAAACGGTGGCCGGGCTTTCAGTCTCTATGTCCTCCACACTGTGGATCACCATCCCGCTAACTTTTCGCCTCGCGTTCTCCCTTTCCTCCTTAAAAGACGGTCTCAAGACATTTCTACAGTGCCTTTTACTCCCCTCCGAACTCTCCACACTCTCCTACTCCTTTCCACCCTAACACTTCCCCTCTGCTTGGATCACGACCTAACTGATCTGCGCCTTGTGACGCCCTCCCGAGTCAATGGAATCCCAGAGCAGGTCATTGAGAAGTACAAGGATTAAATCTGTGCCATGGAGCCCGTCCCCCACTGCCCAGCCCTGTACAGCTCTGTGTGTGTCTATTTGGCTCTGTGGCTCTCTCCTCAAAGTGATGTCAGCCGAGAGATGCAGTATCGCATGTTGATAGGAGACAGTGAAAGTGAATTGCTCTGCTATTGACTGCAGCTTTTCACTCAAGCTCTGACATGTATTTGATAAACAGCCCTACCACTCAATTAGAATTTCACAAAACAATTCACAAAATTTACTGTACTGTGTACAGACTGTGTGTTTTGTGCGCAACGACAGTAGTCTGTTTGCATGCAACAATTTTCTCACTGACAACCATGAAGTGATCAATTTTAGTTGAAGGATTACTGGACAGCACACTATGAAAACCACTAATATATTTTCCAATCAGGCCGTGCGACCTTTAGCATATAACATAATGACATCTCATGGATGTCAATAACTACAAAGCAGCACTATATCCCCCCCACCCACCCTCACCAGTGAATTATTATATCAAAGTCTCTACCATTCTTATCATTAAGATGTGGTATAGCTGTCAGACTGACGCTCGGTTGATGTCAGATACTCGTCCTTCGTGAAAATGTATTAATTAATACAATCCCATGAAGTTTTCAGCGAAAAAAAGAAAGTCTCAGAGAGTCGTTTTAAAATCATTTCATTGGATAGACATTCCTATTTGTACATCTTCAAGTGTTTCCAAACTCTTTAGCATTCAATGAAGATATACACAGACAAACAGGTGGGTGCAATGGTATGTTTCTAAACAACCATTTTAATCGGTTTTTAATAAAGTCATTAAATTTTGTGGTGTGAATCCATTATCCGATCATCTAACTATTTTAATATAACGATCATCTAACCGTTTTCCTTCTTGTAATTTAAAACCGTTAAATCAGATATCCTCTGATCCAGAATAATACAGAATTGATCCAGTCCAGAAAGTAATCCACACATATTCAGTCAATTAATTCACCTTGCAGTATATATTGCCAAGCGCTTTGAGACGTCTAGAAAATGTAATCAGGCGCTACATCAAATGCAGGGATCTTTGCTACTAAAAATTTAGTCAATTTACTATGTATTTTACGATATATCCTGTGAAGTGCATTGAATCGTCTCAATGACATGATGAGGCTTTGTGTCAAAAGGATTATTATCATTATTAAGCACACTTTCCCTAATGGATCACGGCTCTGTTCGTCAGTTGCTTTGATGTTTATATTGATCACAAACAAGAAGAGAAAATAAAGCAACTAATATAGTACTAACGCAAACCACCCACAGTAAATTAAAACTCTGCCATGCACAGTTGTTTCCAATACCCTGGTGAATATTGTATCACATCCAGTAATAATAATGCTTACGTTTCATGTAGCGCTTTTTGAATCTTCTAAGCGTCTCCAAGTGCTTGACAGAATATACTCTAAAGTGAATTGACGATATAATTGAGGACGAAATATTGCTACGATTTTAATATTATAATAATAATAATAAAAATAATACTGCTGTATTCACGGGTGCAGGAAAGAATAAGAATCGTTTCATTTGACACAATGCTGTATCACGTCCTTAAGACATCTCATCGTATTTTACATCGTACAGCGTGATGTTAGCTGACTTTAAAGCGAAACGCGGCACCTGATTGTGCATTTCAGTGTCCGACAAACTGTCGTGGATGGTCTGTCCACTTTATTATCCTTTTATTGCTATGCGCAATGCCTTGTCCGCTGGAATGCCCAGCTCTTCCCAACACTGTAGCCCTATCGTGCAGCTCGTGTCGTCTCCAGTACAAGCCATGACAGCCTGTCAGTCCTGCCTCACATTGCTGTTTAGTAATGAAATGCCTCCCACCCCACACACACATATAGAACGGGGAACACGCTCCAGTTCAACAATGCAGGGGAGAGATAGAGTGGAAGAGAGAGAGCGGGAGAAGAGACACACACATTGTCCACATTAAACCACGTTAGAAATTTAATAATTTGATCAGTGAATCACGTAATTCACGGCTATTTGCGTGAATGCTCCTGAGTCCAACTGGATGCGATGACCCATCCACAAACGACACCGTCACCACACTGTTATTTTCTAAGATACGCTTTCAGAGTATCCAATGACATAATAAGGCATGATATCCCATGAAAGAGTTCTCGTTAGTATAGTTATTATTATATCGATATTATTTGATTAGAAAATATCCTGTGTACGCATGTGTATATATATATAAATGAATATATATATATATATCTATATATATATAAAACGACGCAAGGGATTAGGGACATAGGATTGGGTGACGTGTTATAGAAACATTAATTGGTTCAAATCGTACATGTGCAATACAGTAACAAAGCCTAAATAGTAATTGTCTCGCATGATGAAGATCCTGGATACGATTCCCTGGCAAAATCGTAGGTGTGTTTCCCTATTCCACCATGCCTGTGTTTACACATCTATGGAAATACTATTGTGAGTGAGTACTACTGAATAGGCCGAAGGGCCACCTTCAACACAACCAATGTCTAGATGAACTAACTGCTGATATTTTAACCGTTTAGGTCGGCAAGTCAACGGTCAAACTAAGAAATTAGGTGAGGATTATCTTAGTTTTAAATTAGTTATTCGCTCCACCGTGATTGTTCATGAGCTATTTCGATCTTTCACAATATTAGATTGAAGGAATATTTCATCTACAGGGATCATTATTATTTTCTGTTGTTTGAATGTCAACTGCAGTATTTTTGGGGACACTCTAGTAGTTCTGGTTGAGCAAAACAATTAAAAATATATTGATTGCCCTGTGATAGGGAAAGGAATGGAATGTAAACATATCTACTCCCCGATAACGCTAACGTCACTACTATTGTATTCATACCAATATCAGTGACATGATTTTAATATCCTTGTTCTGTTCCTCAACTAATTTCGACGTGTAACAGGCTTATCTCCCGTTGCAAAATGCACACATCGATTCCAATCCAGTTTTCGCCTTGTTTGAGTTATGCAATCGTAATATTATTGTGCCGAATCCTGATTAACTTATAACTTAAACGAGATATATTAGGAAACAAGTCTGCGGTGCCTTTTAACATATTGATTGTGAAAGCTCGAGAGGTCCATGCTTGTTTGTCTCTGTGTTGCTCATTTATTTAAATGAGCAGCGAAGCAGTCCACGAAGCTCTTACAAGGCTTCGGATAATTTACTATCAAGAGCAGTAACTCTTTGTAGTTAAGTAACTCTTTATAGTTACTTTTCTCAAGTAATGTGGAGAAATGCAGAAGCCAAGACACACATAAGGATTATTACCATCATTCTTATTATCTTGTGTGATTAGAATTATTTTAAAATGAGCAGCTGATGTATGTTTGTGATATTGTTTCAGATGATATGAGGTTGGCTAATGGAGGCAGCGCGTGTGCTGGGAGAGTGGAGGTTTATCACGATGGACAATTGGGCACAGTGTATGGCGCTGGCTCTGGCAATCATGGCTGGGATATGGAGGACGCGGCTGTGGTGCGTAAGGAGCTGGGCTGTGGAGCCGCGCTGTCAACGCCAAGAAGTGCTTACTTTGGGGAAGGCTCAGGTCCCATTGTGACGTATTATGTTGAGTGCAGGGGCAGTGAGGCTGCTCTGAGGGATGGTCAGTCACGGACCTGGAGTCACTATTCCTGGTCACACTCCTATGATGTCAGTGTCATCTGCTCAGGTAAATAATTAATTCTACGATCAATTTTCATTTCCCATGTTTTCGTTCAGATAGTTTGAGAAAATCTCGAAAAGATTGTTTACTAAATACGATGGTTTTAGAGTTCTTAAAATCCCTATTTTGCGGGAATTAGGTTGCCCCACCTACTATGGCCTCCACCGCTTCTGCGCACGCCAATCTCCACCGCGTTGATTCATTTCTTCTCCATTTTTTCCAGCTCATCCGTTCAGAAACTGCACTCTTTGAATCAGTTAACTTTTAGAACGAAACTAAAAAGTCCCGAAGCATGCAGTATGTCACTAGGGTAGCGATCAGGATAAAGTTTCTTCCAAGATAAAAACTTCAGTCGCTCAGCCAGTCCTACTCCAACCCAATTGGTAGTCACGTGTCTTTGCTGACTTGCAAACACTCACATACACCCGGCTCAGGCTCTTCCTAATTGAGCACATTGTTGTCTCTCCTCTCCCTTCCCAGACGCTAAATACACAGCAGTCACTGTCTTTCCTCAAGTTCTCAAATTCCGATTACACTTTAGGTATTTTAACTCCTCATGCTCTGAGACACCCAATACACAGCAGCCGATGTTTTTTCATCAATTTCGCAGCCACCATTTTGTTGCATATTCTCTTTCTCCATATCCACTCAGAATCCCATTACGGAGAAGCTTGTGTCGGTACTCACATCCTGAAGCCCCCTTTACACAACAGTTGCTCTCCCTCCCCAAATTCAGAAGTCTCCATCACACAACAGTTACATTCTCTCCTCAATTTCTCAAACCAAATTGTCCTATAGTAAAAAACAGTAGAAAACTCAACAGGTCAGGCAGCATCCGTGGAGAAAGGAAAGTGAGTCGACCCTTCTTCAGAACTGGGTCATGTTCGGAGGGAGAGGATTTTAAGGACAAGTTAGCGAGAGGGGAGACAGGACAATGAAGCTAATGGAGAAAAAGAAGACAGAAAATGAAACAAAGGACAAAACGTATCAGTTAATGGTTTAAAGAGTTAATAGCAACGTGAAATTATAATTGGTGTGTTTGAATCAATCTGGGGAGAAGAGGTGTTAATATTGAAGAGCAGGCAATAGACCAGAAAGAAAAGGATTGTAACTTTTGTTTCTCCTCGCACTACCAGGACCCCAGTACACAGCAATTATTCTCCCTCCTTACTCTCTTGTACACCCATTGCATAGCAAGCAATGTTTCTCCTCAATTTTTCACAGCCTGTATCTCGGTAGATACTGTCAATCCTCGCTCGCTCAGACCCCATCAAACAGCAGGTGCTGTAACTCCTCTTGATCACATCCCAATATTTCAGAGCAGGTTTCCTAGACATCGATTCATAACCGATAATTGTTCCACCCTCTCGGGCCACACTAAAGACAAGACCATTTCAGACCCACCCCACGCAATCAGACACACACTGCACAACAGATACTGCCCCTGTTCACCTTCTCAATTCTGTGCATTACACAGAAGGAAATGCTCATACCGAGGCTTCGGTTTTCAATCCTTGTTTGCATCCCGTAACTAAAACATACTGAAACAAGCAGTACAGTATATCCTATGCATGTTAATTACATTTTCGTCTAAGGTAACACTTCAATCTCTTCAATTGCCACACTCCTACCCCTTTATCTCAGGTAGCTATCGAAGTTCCCCTTCTACAACCCCACAAGGAAACCCACCACCGATTTGGGTTCATCCGCTGTTTGCATGTGCTAGCAGTGATACATAATCACAGGTTGCTTTTTTGGTAAATCCAGTTTCGCCTTTTTCGAGTGAACTGGTGCACATAAGTAATTACGACCCAAATTACACAACAGGCATTCTCTCTTAAACTCTGCAGGTATCTAAAGTAATGAATACTCTATATACCAATTGTCCCCATCCTGAGGGCAGGAAACTTGTTCGAGCCCACACTTTATTACGGAGAAGCGAGAGGCAGGACATGATTATTGAACAAGTATAGTCAGTTTGAACTATTTGTGATCGATTTTTGCGGTGCCACCTTCTCTTTCGCCCCTCTTTGTGTGTATATTGCAACAAATATACCGTTGGTCTGGCTCTCCATACTACGGGAAATGGTAATGTTCACTTGTGCGTGAAAAGGTGTTTTGCTTTCAATATACCAGTATCATTACTGTTTCTCCAATTTGGTACTCGTGTGTTTTTCCCTTTTACCTAAACATTTCTTCATCTTTTCTCTGGCTCGTCCGCTGTTCTGGGCCACAAATTTGTTAGTGATGTGTATCTGCTGCACAAGTATTGTCTCTCCTCACGCTTTGAGCTCCGCCTCCGCCGGCCATTATACAGCAAGTAATGTTTCTCGTCGCCTTCACTGATTGCATTACACAGAAGGTGCTGTCTCTACCCACGATCTCAGACCTCAATACTCAACATGTTCTGTCTGCGAGTAACCTCACAGCCCCCGCACCACCCCACACCCCCTCCCAATACACAGTCAATTCACTTTACATTCGATGTTGTGACGGGTTTCTAGACTTCATCAAACCTGAAATGGTTCAATATAAAAAAATTATTGGTATTATCTGCAGCAAATGCTGAACAATTTAGTTTTCTTACCGGAAAATATATGCAACACAGAAAAGCGTTTACTGTCATATCACATAAAGCTTCCTCTTCTGACCCTCAAGTTCACTGGCTGTGCGTTTCACGGCTCCGTCCTCTGTATTTTCCCACTAACTTCTTGTTGACATACACATTTTCTTCAACAAAAATAAAATGCAAAATCATTGAACTAATCATTCAATTCAGATAAGCGCGTTCAGACCTCAGCCCAACATGAAAGGCCATGTACCAGGAGCAATCTCTGAGTTTGAAGTCACGATCATTCCATGAACTTTGCTGCCACAACCTATTGCTCGGAGAATCAGTCTTCATGAGCATTACATTCCACACATCGATGTGGCAAAACTGAGGCCACACTGATGAATTCCGAGGAGCATTTGTTGAGCTCTGCTTCTAAATTCACTCACAACCACGCTTGGCCCCATCGCCTCTAGAGGATCCAAGTAAAGATTATCTCCTCACTTTCAAGGCCATTAACGTCGTTGCCCCCAAACCCACCCACCCACTCAGCTTTCTCATCTGATGTGCCACTACGAACCTTCCCGCACGCCCCCGTTTAGTGGGCTCCGGCTTGTTTCGTGTCTGTCACCCCAGCCGATCCGCCCTATCATCAGCGGAGGAACATTCAGTCTCTGTGCCCCCACTCTCTGGAACTCCATTCCACAGTCCCTTCGCCTCGATCCCTCCCTCACCTCCTTGAAACCCGGTCTCAAGATAATCTTCCTGAAACGGAAGATGAGGACAACTTTCTCATTCCCCTTCTAAATCTCTCCCGCGCCTCCATTCTTGCTGCTCTCACTTGCTCGGGTCACGATCAGAATCTTCAATGCCTTGGGAAGTTCTCCGAACATGAACGGCGCTCTATAATTGCGATTTTGTTTCTTGTTGTTGTTTTTTTTTTTAAATGTACATAATGTTGAAGTTATTCTTGTTAGTGGTTAACTTTCTGTAAGTGTCAGGAAGTAAAAGAACCAGACTGGTGAATGGAGGCAACCGCTGTGCGGGAAGAGTAGAGCTATACACAAACGACACCTGGGACACAATTTGTGGAGATATCCTGAACATGGAGATTGGAAAATATATTTGTAAATATTTGGCAAGTGGGTTTGCTCTACTGGTATCAGGTGATGCGCGATTTGGAGAAGGATCGGGGCCAGTTGTTGGTCGGCCAGAGTGTGGACACGAACGCGACGGTGGTATATTCTGTTCAGCTGCAGCCTTTACTAAAGTGTCAATTTATAAAGTATCAACACATGTAAAACGTTGCAAGAAATTTGGTTGTTTGTGTATTTTGTTTTTCATTTATTTTTCTAGCACTAACTGGTGAATTTCGGAATGAGTGATGGAACCAACCTACGAACAAAGCAACTCTTGATTCCATATAACTGGTCAGATATGCCTCTCAGTAACACACCTTACATAAATAGCTCCTTCTGCCCATCTCTTGCGCTTCACATGGAGGGATTTGGGGCGTGTGGGGGGTGGGGTGGTGGGTGACAGGGAAACCAGTTACAATTGCATTTATGACTGAGATGGTCTTTGTGAGCATCCTGGGTCAAATTAAAAAATAAAAGCAAAATTTAGACACAAAATATAAATCGTGTTTATACTTTGCGCTTATTACTAAAATATTCTCCCTCAATCTCTCATACCCCCGACCACCTCCACAACAACCCGACCCCCCACCCCCACTCTCCCCTTGCACACCTTGTACCTTAGAACGCTTCGGGATGCCCTTCTAAGTTTGGAGATGCAGTGTATTCGTTATTTGTATTGTTTTTAATTTGAGTAAAATATATTCAGATACATTGACATTGCGCTAAGTTGCCTGAGTCACCTGTCATGAATGTTTAGATAACTATCTGACGCTGCATTTCGCACTTTTGTTTCAGCTTTCTCCTGCTTACTGTCAGTAAATAATATTTTTGCTGTCAAACATTAATTGTTAGGCTATTTATTTGAATTATTATTATTGGTATTATAAGGATAATCCAAATTATTTTAATTATTCCACTGCAGAATATAATTCACTGCAATTATTCGGTGGAAACAACAACTTTTCTGGCAGAGTTGAGTTGCAGCGGGATTATAAATCCGGAACCGTCTGTGATTATCAATGGGATTTACAGAATGCTGATGTGGTCTGCAGGCATCTGGATTGTGGGTTTGCTTTATCAACTGGACCTGAAAGACAGTTTGTGAAAGCAACAGATCGTATATGGAATACTAACTTTAATTGCGTTGGCACCGAGTCGCAGTTGGTTTACTGTCCCATGTCATTCTTGGAAGCAATCAGCTGCACACACGAACATGATGTTATTGTTGTGCGCTCGGGTGAGTGAAATAATAATTATCATTGCTTTTGATCCAACGCCTTGTCATTTTCTTTCATCGTCTCAAAGCCCTTCAAAGAATATCCTGTAAAGTGTATTTCCAGAGGGTTTCGTGGGTGTCAAAACTTTCAATAACTATAAAACTGAGCAGAAAAGTAATCCTTGGCTTCCTTGGATTTTGGAAATGAACCACATTACCCTGTCTCTGCAAACAATTATTTACAGTGCACAAAGACTCCCGAGATACAATAATTATGCCTCATTCCCACTTTGTAGACTGTGCTTGATGAGGAGTAGCTTCTGGTTTTAGGCTGTGATCAAAATACTCCAGTACTGTTCTAGCAATGATTAATTCCAATGTTGTACGATTGCTCACGTTTCTTTTTATCATACATGCGGTTTTCCAATAGATGAGTTATATTGGGTTTATGGGACTTAGCAGCTTAAGTCTTTTACTGTTTGACGTTTTGGGATAGATTTGTGGACTGGTAACACCACAAACTGTGAAGGATAATGTTACTTTCCACGTTGTAAACTAAATGTCTACATCATTATATCGGTCAGATTGCCACTTTTTTTAAATTGAACATTGGTAAAGAGGTAAACCTGAAATAGGTAATTCCTTCATCTCCGACAAGGTTTAATTGAGCAAATGTCTATTTAAATCATTGCAGGTGAACAGTGGCATTTAAGGTTAGAGGATGGAGGGAGCCGCTGTGATGGGAGAGTGGAGATCTTTCATGAAGGCACCTAGGGCAGGTTGCTGGATGATTCCTGGACCATGTTAGCTGCCGATGTCATCTGTCGACAGCTGAACTGTGGCTCTGTTGTTTCACTCTACAACTCCTCCCATTACGTGAAAGGCTCTGGAGCTGTGTGGATCAATACTGTTCATTGTGTGGGAAATGAAACGCGCATCTGGAACTGTCCAGTGTCTACAAACTCTCAAAACAGCCACGATATGGGTGTTAGTTGTTCAGGTGAGAGCATTTTATTGGTAAATAGAATCAACGACTGACAAGTTTAATACAACGTTGTAAAATACCTTACAAAATGCCTTCTTGCCGATGAGTGTCTACTTTCGCATCGAGGTACCAATGCGAAAAATACAACAACAAAATAATGTGAACTGCATTGAGTAAGAATTATTTTTGAGACGGTGTATATCATTGCAGTGCAAATGTTGCTTATCTGCACACATGTGCACACTGACCTTTTATTTTATCTTGGAAAAGAAACCAAACAGCTGTGGCAAAACTAATCAATTGGAAATACAAGTTATTTTATTGAGATCCAGTCCTCAAGTGAGTGGAAATTTACTGATAATTTAAATTCCAAAGTTAGATTTAATTAGTAGCTGTTTGTTAGTCAAATAGTGAATCACATTTTTGTGGGTAATACTCCCTTCAACAATTTATTAAAATAATAATTTTGTATTCTCTCTGGAATTATTCGCACAACCATCAGCCATATTTCGTCCAGAAAATCTACATTAAATATCAAGAGCATTTGAGCATGTTCTATTGTGAGAATGATGATGAGCAGTGCTCAAAGTTAGTGCCAGATGAAACAATTCAGAATTATTTGACTACATCAGATTGGGCAGCCAACTGATCATCAGCTGTGTCGATACATGCTCACCTCATCTTTCCTGCCTTGAGTTGACCACTACATTAAAGTAATGCATGTTATCTTTGAAACTATACTTTGTTGTTGTTCAAATAAAGATATTCAAATCAGGTTGATGGACGGTGGGAGTTCGTGTGCTGGGAGAGTGGAGATTTACTACAATGGATCCTGGTGGACGGTGTGTGATGACTCCTGGGGATCAGTAGAGGCGGATGTTGTGTGTAAACAGCTGGGATGTGGAACAGCAGTCACTGTAACAGCCGCTGCTCCTTGCAGGTATGACTCTGAGCCAGTTTGGTTGGATGAGGTGAAATGTTCAGGAAATGAGTCAGCTCTGTGGGAATGTGCTTCGTTTCCAAGAGGGCAGCATGACTGTGACCACAAAGAAGATGTCACCATCTTGTGTACAGGTAAGAGATTGAATATCGTTTGTTGCATCATCACGATGTATTGATACGGTGTCTGTTTGGCGCTATCAATTCACAAGTTTAAAGGTTGATCTCCACACATGGGATACTCATTGTAAATGTCGATGAGCCGGGTATGCTGCCGCGGTGGTCACTACCTGCTCAGATTAGAAGAAAGATGATGTTACCGCCCGAGAATCCAAATGAGTATCTACTGCCTCCTGTATTATTGAACTCTCTCACTGTTGCTTCTTAGGGCACATGCAGTTGCGGCTGGTGAATGGTCAATATTCCTGTGAGGAGAGAGTGGAAGTGTTTTACAATGGTACCTGGGGCGCCGTCTGCTTAGACTACATGGGAAACAAAGCCGCTGAGGTCATCTGCAGACAGTTAGGTTGTGGCCAAGAAATAAGTGTCGATTATCGTGGTAACTTTGGGATAGGTTCTGGACCTATTTGGCTGGATGACATAGATTGCAACTCACATGATTACTTCCTGTGACAAAGTTCCTCAACACATTGTGGTGAACATGAATGTCTTCATTTGGAAGGTGTGTGTGTAATTTGTTCAGGTAATAATACTTTGATGGAGTAAACATTTCTTGGATTCTAATTATTGTGAAGATATTTCATCATAAGCATTTCACTTATAAATGTATGCTTAACGCAGGGAAAGCAACGAAAAAATCGGTCCATTCGAAACATTGCGAAGGACGCTCACAAGTTCAGGCCCATCATTTGGCAGGTAGTGAATTAAAAACGAAACAAATCAACAAAGCTTGCATTTCATGTGAATTCAACAAGAACAACAACAACAACAATTTACATTTATAGAGCGCCTTTCACGTCGGCAGGACGTCCCAAGGCGCTGAACAAGAGGCGTGTGACCCGAGCTGCGAGGGGAGTGTTTGGGAAGAGGTGAAACACAAAGGGGAGGTAAAAGAGTTCGTGATGGAACAAAAGGAACGATCGAAGAGGAAGTCTTCAAACCGGCCTTGAAAGAGGAAAGGGAAGAGGCGAATCGGAGGGATTGAGGGATGGCATTCCATAAGGTGGGAGCGGAGAAACTGAAGGCCCGGCCTCCGATGGTGGGGCGGTTCGGGCGGGGTGCTTGGAGCAGGCCAAGTCCTCTTGAACGGAGTGTCCGGGTGGGCGTGTAGGGGGAGAGTAGATCGGTTAGGTAGGATGGGGCAAGGCCCCATTCACTCACATCTGTAGGACTACACAACATAATTCATTATCTACTACAAAGTGGTAATAGTAATGTATAGGATATATGTATTTGACAGTAAGAAGGATCATAAGAATTTTATGTATGTGAGTAACTGAGACGTTTCGATACATTTAGAAGACCTGAAAGGTCCTATATCAAATGTAAGGTTTATTTTGTTAATTATTAACATGTGTGATTTGAATGTTTCCTATTCAGGACAGAATTTGTGGTTGGTTGGAGGAAGCACAGTTTGCTGTGGAAGAGTTGAGATATTCAGCAACAAGACGTGGGTGACGGTTTGCGACGACTCCTGGGAGATACGCGAGGGGAGTGTGGTGTGCAGACAGCTGGGCTGCGGCTCCGCCGTGCGTGCTGTGGGACAGGTGGGGTTTGGACAAGGCGCTGGTCAGATATGGCCGCACCAGTTTCACTGTAGAGGAAGCGAATCCCTCCTGTGGAATTGTGTCTCTACAGCCCTGGGTAAAACTAACTACCGTCACAGAGAAGACGCCGGTGTGGTTTGTTCAGGTAGGGAAATCCTCTCCCAATAGTTTACTATTTTCATTGACAAATTCAGCTAACTTCTGGGATAAATTAAAGACAAAAATAGAATTACTACTGGATTAAAATTGACTGCGTTATTTTGCAGGTTCTGTACTTCGCGAAGCAACAAGCCGTCCCACACCTTTTGGTAATTAACACAATTGATTGTCTTCTTGATAACATGTGCTGAATTGCCAAGAGATTATTACTCCAATTTCCGTTTTGATACAATACAGTGAAAGCCATTTTATTTGTAGAATACCTTGGCAGAATTTACCTTTCAATTAGAACGAGGAGGCTGTTCAACTCAAGAAAATAGCTTCATATTCACATCTGTAAAGTTGTTGTTGGCATTCCGTTGATTATACTGTCTAATATGCCATGAACTGTAAAACACGTGGCCCGAGACAACATAGTGATAAGTGTTTGATTTAACAAATTATAAATAAGAATTCGAAATTGTGAGCACTAAATCTTATCCAACAAAAATAGACTAATGTTGTGTCTTTGATTTGCACAGCCCATCTGATCAACATCCCGGTGGTTACCTGTATCGTCCTTGTGTTCCTGTTTGCACTGGTAGTAGAGATGGATAGCAATTCTTCGGGATGAGGTGAGCGTGGAGTCTCTTTACATAGCGCTGAAGTTAACTTTGTATTTAACAATTCAGACAATTTCTTATGAACCTGATTGGTAACCCACTCTTCCAATTGTATCGTTCATTAAGATAATACATTGATCTGTTGTTAGTATCTTGATTTAATTATGTTAGGTGCACGTGCATCTATAAAGATACACTGAGTGAAGATATAGACACTGTCGTAAAGATATAGTCAGCGAAAATTGAACTACAGTGGCGTAAGCGAATCAAGACACAAACATGCACAAATGTAAACTAGTCACACTGACATACGTTATACTCGGGAGTACACATACATGGGTACCTACATACACGCAAGTTAGTAATCCTTACATTTGATATGTGCTTTTCACATGTTCTAAATGTAACAAAGCGCCTCAAAGCATATACTGTAAAGTGAATTTACTGTATATGAAGGTGAAATAGTACACATACACATCCTTGCAGTCGAAAAGTCATACATACAGATTTAATTAAGTACATACAAAAATATGGACAATGATAAAAAGATACACAAACAGGCCATAGTGATCATGAAACACATGTTTGTTCGAACTATTAAAACCCGCTTTACATAATCCAGATTTATTAATACCTAACTTTCAAGATGAATTGGGCAACGTCAGGATATTATTGTTGTGTGTGCATGTAAACTACCAACAGAGGAAAAATATCCCTCCGTTCGTTTGTATTAAGCAATTTATGAAGAAATTGATGATTTGCAAATCAGAAGATCTCTTTGCCGGGATCCTTCGGTATGTACATTATATTCATATTGGTTCTATCCCTCTCTCCCTCCCATCCTACCTCTAACTCCCCTCCTTACTCTCTCCCTCCGCTACTATAGCTCTCTCTACTTCTAACTCTCTCACCAACCTCTTACCTCTCTCCGTCCCCTCGTCACTCTCTCTCACTGCACTCCGAATTCTCCGGTTAACCTCTAAATCTTTCTCACCTACTACCTCCCTACCTACGCCTCTACAAACTCTCTTTCCACCCTAAATGTCTCCCTCGACACCTAACTTTCTCCCTCCCCTCCCAACGCTCCCTCCCCTCCTACCTTTTCCTCCCCTCATAAATCCATGATTTCCCTGCTAACTCACTCCCTCCCATCTTAACTCTCGTACGTACCTCCCTCCTGTCCTGCACGTCTACCTTGCTCGGGTCCGTCTTGAATGTTCCGCGCCTTCGGACGTCCTCCCGACCTCAAAAGGGCTCGTAAATCTAATTTTGTTGTTGCTATTGTTGCTGTTGCAATGGATTCATTCTGCGAAAAGTAGTCAAAATGAATAATCTATTTCGTGAAAAAATTGGCATGTCTCTCAATTTAAATGAAGATGAATTGCTTCTGCATATACCCATCAAAAATAATTTTGGATTTATTGGTAGCTTTCCGTGTTCTGACATTGGAGTTGAATGATAATCTATCAACCTGTGCAACTTTATAACAATGGTTTTATTTTGCTCAGTTTCAGGATCCAGTGATGCTATCAAAAAAATGGAGTACTACACTGGGGACAGTGTGAATGGGTCTATTCAAGAACTTGAAAATGACAAAGTGTTTCTACCCATTGGCGATAGCGAGAACATGAAGCAATTGCTTTACTTGATTCAGCCTCTGATCACTTCAACATTTCAAAGCGCATCCAAGCTTCATGGATTATTATAGTGAACTGTAGTTACTGTTATTGTTGGCGAACTGGACAGGCAAATTACCAACACAATGTGCACAGTCATTAAGTAAAATCAAGCAGATTATCCGGGATGGAGGGGATTGAAGTAGAGGACATTGAGATAAACCCGATATTTAAAGTCGACTTGAGCAGTCAAACACTGCAATGGGTGCCAGTCAGATTGTGAGCTTACTGTCCCCGTTAGGGTTACACAATATGTCGTCATTACCCAAGACAGGGTATCAGGTGATAACAACAACAACAACAACTCCGATTGATATATTGGCCTCCACGTCAGACGGCGTCTCAGGTGATGTCATTATCAGGTGACGTCATAATCCTTACAGTCGCTGTGAAGATCACACTCATATCCTTCTGAGTTAGGGGCCGTAACACTTTCCATTAAACCAGGATGTGAACGTAAAACAAGTTTTAAACTGCAGTTAGTTATCCCAAGTAACATTCAATACCTTTCAGTACTTCTGCAGAAATAAAATACACTGATCACCATGGTGTCCGAATTTCCTTGCACATATTACATTGATATTTGGGAAAGATAGAGTAGCAGGGCTGTGTGTGGGAGAGTGCTTGCATTTGGTTTGAATTTGAGACAGCTCATTTAAAGAGCCAATACAAACGCAATGATCTCATCCTCTACTGTATTCTTCTAAGATTATAAAATATCTGCTTGATTCTACATTATTTAATCCTAATACGGTATTGTAACATATGATACTGTTTCCATCTTACATGTGTGTTTCGAATTCTGCTTGGATTGGTGGGGTGGAAGAAAATCACAAATATGCAACGGTTAGCTGTGCAGTCTGCATTTGTCACACATGCACATACATGATCAACCACACGCACAGACTAATAGATATTCACACACAGGTACACCCGCCCCCCACACACACACATGGACTCTGAGATCAGTGCAATTACTAATGAAAGATGGTTGGCTCTGCATGTGGCAGATCTCACACAGACAGTGCTGGTTCCTGACGACGTCACTCAGTGTAATTATGATGACGTTGACTGTGACCCTGACACCGAGCAGCTTTCAAATGGGAATCATAGGGAATCTACTCAGATATGCTCCGTCTGAGATTAGCATCCAGATCAAACAGGTAGTTTAGGACTTGATAAGTCACTGATTATTTCACACCACAGAACTACCCCCCGAACATCACACCGCTCACTCCAAATGCCTGGCATTAGTCAATCACCATAGTGACGGATCTATTTTAATTAGAGTTGTGCTCAGTGAGGGCTGATGTCAGAGATTATACACCCTGACGAGCACAGTCAGTGATTATATTCAAACACAATCCTGACTTCAGGCTGATCGGCAGTACTGCACGCCATAAACCGTTCATACTGAACGGCATTGAGCATGTAAAGCTGCCTCACAGGGGCTTACAATAATCGATGTTAGACTTCAAATTAAAAATTCCGTCACAAAATGCCCACAACGTTTGGATGTGTCATTGAATATTTTTGTCACCATTCGAATCTGTTTACACCGTTTGTTATTGACTCAGTGACCATTGTTCCAAAATTCCTCCGCAGAATATTCTATTTAATTTTCCTGAAATAAAATCTGATACAATATTCAGATATTAGCTGCAAAGTGAGCGTGAAAATTGCGTTTTCCATTGAGAGCATCGAAGCAACTGCCAGAAATATTATAGCCACCATTTGAAATACATTTTCTATCAGTACGTGATGATTGAACCCGACTCACGGCCACAGATGTTAGCGGATACAACATGCTCTTCATTTAAACGTCAAAACACGGAGCAATGTAATACTGTTTGATGAAAATAATCTTCTTTACTTTAAATGACTTTGATTTATTTTGCCTGATTTAGAGAGCTGTTCAGATATAAATCGAAGTTGTTATTATTGATGTTGACAGGGATTCTCGGATCAAATAAAAATGGATAATAAGCGCCAATACTGCCAGGTTTCCCACCAACGACACGTGCTCTCGCTCATCAAACAGGCAGAAAGGAATGAACAAATACAACACAATATAGGAAGCAAACCAAAGGATCATCCAAAATCCTAACATGAGCCAGTTCCAAAGCAGGCGTTTAATAATTAAGCACGACATGATGTACAAAACTCAACCTGTTCAAGGAAACTGTGCACAACTTGAATTAGATCCTCTGGATACTGGACGGGGATGGGGGAGATGGTGTCACGGCATTTGGAATGGTAGAGGGCATGGGCCAAAGGTTTATCACGGGAGACGCTTTGAGAATCTCGAAAATGTCATGAGGTGTTTATCAATGATAAGGATTATTACCAATATTTTTTCAAAGTTTCACTCCATGAATCACTGGCCGAATTTATGCTTGTGTATGGAAAATAGTCACTTGATTCTTCTGAGAGCCACGGCATCCAAGTTACAATTTGTCAGGTAAGTCCATGGCAGGAGTAACATTTGTGTTGAATTGAAACAGTTCACCGCTTTACTGGAATTTCTGTACAGTCTTGTTGTCTGGCAGTAAGGACAATATCTGCAACAATAATAACGATAGTTATAGTATCACAACTAATATTTAGAAGTAGAATATCAATGATAACAACAACAACATCAATTTACATTTATAGAGCGCCTTTCACGTCGGGAGGAAGTCCCAAGCCGCTGTACAGGAGGCGGGTGACCCGCGCTGGGAGTGGAGTGTTTGGGAGGGGAGTGTTCGGGAAGGAATGAAACACGAATTGGAGTTAAAAGAGTTCGGGGTGGAACAAAAGGCACGATCGAAGAGGAAAGTCTTCAAACCAACCTTGAAAGAGGAAAGGGAAGTGACGAAACGAAACGGAGTAATTGAGGGATGGCATTCCATAAGGTGGGAGCGGTAAATCTGAAGGCCCGGCCTCCGATGGTGGGGCGGTTCGGGCGGGGGGCTTGGAGCTGGCCAAGTCCTGTTGAACGGAGGGTCCGGGTGGGCGTGTAGGGCGAGAGTAGATCGGTTAAGTAGGGTGGGGCAAGGCCGTGTAAGGCCTTGTGGGTGAGGACGAGGATCTTAAACTCGATCCTCTGGAGAATGGGGAGCCAGTGGAGACGGGCGAGGGAGGGGGTTATGTGGTCGCGGAGGCGGGTGCGGGATAGTACACGGGCTGCAGACGTTTGGATGACCTGCAGCCTTTGAATGGAGGAACTGGGGAGGCCGACTAGGAGCGTATTTCCGTAGTCCAGCCATGATGTGATGTATGCATGCACGAGTGTTTGGCAGCGCAGGGGGTAAGATAATTACGGTAGCCTGGCAATGTTGCGCAGATGGAAATAGACGGTGCATGTCAAGGCGCGGATGTGGGTGAGGAAGGAAAGTTTTTGATCGAACATAATGCGGAGGTTCCTGATTGGCTTTGTGAGGTTAAGAGTGCATGCTTGGATATTGAGGCTGGCAGCGCCCGATGTGCGGAGGCGCTGGCTTGAGCCAATCAGGACGGCCTCGGCCTTATTCACGTTGAATTGCAAAAAGTTGTCCCTCGTCCACGACTCGATGTCGGACAGGCATGCTGTCAGAACATCGATCGTCTGGCGGTTGAGGGATGAGGCAGAAAGGTACAACTGGGTGTCATCCGCATACATGTGGAAATTTACCCCATGTCTGCGGATGACGTCGCCCAGAGGGAGCGTGTAAAGTGTGAAAATTACATTACGAATAATATTAGCATTAATACTGTCAATAATAAAATCAATAATTGTAATAATACTTGCAGTTAATACAGTAACTTATCACATCTTCGCGACTTATCAAAGGGCATCATAGAATGCACCGAAAACTTAAGTTGACTGAACACTAATAATAAAACTAAAAATAATGCTTGCATTTCATACAGCGCTTTACACGTAATATCGACGTCTCAAAGCGTTTCACAGAGTAGACAGTAAAATGAATAGACTGTAGATTTGTGACAAAATATGCCAGACAGTTGCGCGTAGCAGCGTCTCGCAAACACTCAAGAACAATTTTTGTTCTTGAGGTTTGATTTGTACGGATTATTATCACGCGTTTGTGTGTTTCCAGTAAGTAACTTGCCCAATGTTTCGATTGTGTAGGAAACACGACAGACAATTGCAAACAACAGAGTCCCATAAGCAGTCTTGGATTGAGGGAGTAACATTTTCCATCCACGAATATTAATCACTCGATGAGCAATTATGAACTAACAAATATTTTCCATCTTATTGCAAGTTAGTATGCTTGGAAGATGGAAACTTGCTCAAACTTTCACCCTGCTGGTTACCAAATCAGGGCATTCTCGCTTGCGTGGCAAATGCTCTCTGCATAAAGCTGCAGTTCACTTCAATTGACTGTCGGTTGCAGTGTCTTGATGCGTCAATCTTGACTAGGTTTTTGGAAAGCCAAGCCGTTGACTTGCAGCTCTGTGATACTAGTACTTAAACTACAATAATATGTGGGAGCGTCAGTGACGGTGAGACTGAGTATGCGTAATGTGGATTTTTTCTGACTCTTGTCAAGCTATGGGGAAAAATGAGCTTTTGCTAAATCTGCAGTGTTGACAGTTTCATAAGTATCTCTGTATAGAATGTATTGGTGAGGGAGTCCTGGGTAATATCTGTATCAGTACAGAGCGGCATAGGCCGAGCTGTTGGTATATGAGAAGCTCAGACTCGCCGTGTCACCCGCTTGTTTGCTCAGCCTGTGTAACTGCTGTCTGATTGAAACTTCCAGCAACACATCTTCAACAAGATAAAGGGATCAACATCAAACTTTGTGCTATTATTGTCCTGATAGACCACTAGTCTGTGACATGAGAAGGTTGAATGATAGGACAAAACATTCAGTTAGTTAACTTGGTCAGTAGATACACACGAGAAAACTGAGGAATTATGTTGGGATCCATGAAGTTGAGGTGAAAAGGCCTGAGATGCTCCAAGGAGAGTACTAGAGACGAGGGCGAAAACTGAAAAGTGGAACTTCGAGTGTGGTGATCTCTGTGTTGCTTCCAGTGCCTCGAGCAAGCCAGTTCCAGAATGCTAGAATAAGGCACATCAATGCGTGGCTGGAGAAGTGGTGTAGGAAGGAGGGTTTCTGGTTCCTAGACCATTGGGACCAATTCTGGGGTAGGTGGAACCTGTGCAAAATGGATGGGTTACACCTGAACAGGGCTGGAACCAATCTCCTTGCAGAGAGGTTGTCGAGTTTTGTGGGGGGGGGGGGGGCGGCAGGGCTTTAAACTAATCCCGGGGGGTGAGGGTGTGAAACTGAACAGTAGTTCAGATACGGGAGGGGTAACAAAGAGCACAGGGGTAAGGGTAAGACGGGAGAAAAGTGCAGAGGAGGTAATTTGTGCCTTAGAGTGCATGTAGATAAATGCACAAAGTTTGACGAATAAAATTGGTGAGCTGCAGGCTCAGGTTGCTGCGAGGCGATATGATGTTATAGCAGTAACTGAGACTTGGCTCAAGAATGGGCAGGAATGGGAGTTGAACATTCCTGGTTATAATGTATTCAGGAGGGATAGAGAAGGGAGAAAAGGGGGCGGTGTGGCAATTTTAGTTAAGGAATCAGTGACTGCCTAAGAAAGGAACGAGGTGGAAGAAGGACTAAAAACCGAATCTATCTGGTTAGAAATGAGGAATAAAAAAGGTGCAGTTACACTGCTGGGGTATAATATAGACCACCAAATAGTGGGGAGGAGATAGACAAGCAGAACTGCAAGCGTATCACGGATAAATGCAGAGCTAATTGAGTAGTGATAATGGGTGACTTCAACTATCCCAACATAGACTGACAGTGTGAAACTAAAAAATCGTCTCAGTACCTTGGTTGGGGTTTCTGTTCACAAATATGTGACTCGGGTGTGTGATTCAAACAAGTTTATTTAGCATTCATGAAGCGGTGCACTATGGTGCTACAGACTCTCGTCCGTCTACTACTAGTGCACACCAACTACTAGTATACACACATCTTTATACAGTTTCAATTCTTTGTCTACCATATATGGGCATGTTCATACATTAATTACCTTATTTGGTCAGCAATATATGGCCTTGCAGTTGTTTTACAGAAACATCATGGCCTAGGAGTTAATGAGATATAGGCCAGCTACATCTTACAACAAGATAAGCATACAGACATCATGGCCTGGGAGTGAATGAGTTATAGGCCGGCTACATCTTACAACAAGATAAGCATACAGACATCATGGCCTTGGAGTGAATGAGTTATAGGTTATAGGTCGGCTACAGCTTACAAGTATAAGATAGCCTAAAAGCAAGATAAGATAACGAAGCCTAGAGCTTTACAATTATATCATAGCCTTGGTAAGCCTGCCAGACACCCTTATGGCCCCTGTTATTCGCATCTCCCTGTAACAGGCTCTCGGGTGTCGGCTAGAGGTTAAATCAAAGCGTACGTATAGGTTTGCAAGTAACTATTATGCATAACGTACGTACAGGTTTGCAAGCAACTATTATGCGTTGCGTAGCAGACGAGCAAATAACCACTATTCGTACATGGCAGACGAGCTGACTTCTCAGCAGAATAGTATAGTAAAGGGCAAGGAGGGAGAAGAATTCCTGAAGTGTGTGCAGGACAACTGTCTTGATAAGTATGTTTCCAGTCCAACGTGCAAAGAAGCATTATTGGATCTAGTTTTGGGAAATGAGGTAGGGCAAGTTCAACAGGTGTCTGGAGGTGAGCAACTAGGGAATAGTGACCACAATATCGTAAGATTCAGAATAATTATGGAAAGGGATAAGGAAAGATCACAGGTGAGGACACTCAACTGGAAAAGGGCTAATTTCTATGAGTTTAGGTGGGACCTAGCCAATGTGGTTTGGAAAGAAAAATTGGCAGGTAACACAACTAACGATCAGTGGGCAGCGTTCAAAGAGGAGATAGTTCAGGCACAGGTCAAAAGCATCCCCACAAAGGTGAAATGTAAGGCATCCAAACCTCCCTGGATGACGAAGGAAATCGGGGCCAAAATAAAACAAAAAAAAGAGGCTTATGATCAGTGTCAGGCTCAAAATTCAGAAGTGAACCAAGCAGAATATAGGATGCGTAGGATAGAACTAAAAAAGGAAGTTGGAGGTGCAAAGCGACTGCGTGAAAAACAATTAGCGAGTAAGATTAAGAGGAACCCTAAGGTTTTTTTTACCACCATATTAAGAGAAAACGTTTGGTCAAGGATAGGGTGGGGCAAATTAGGGACCTTGGAGGAAATCTCCTTTTGGAGGCAGAGGGCATGGCTGATGTACTGAATGAGCACTTCGCCTCTGTCTTCACAAAAGAAAACGATACAGCCAATGCCATGGTATTGGAGGAGAGGTTAGGAGAAATGGATAGAATAATTATAACCAGAGAGGAAGTTCTAAAAATGTTGACGTCGCTCAAGGTGGATAAGTCACCTGGTCCGGATGGGATGCAACCTAGGTTACTAAGGGAGGCACGGGAGCAAACAGCAGGGACTCTGGCCACGATCTTTCAATCTTCCTTGGACACAGGGGTCGTGCCAGAGGACTGGAGGATAGCTAAAGTTACTCCCTTGTATAAAAAGGGGCAGAAGGACAAGCTTGGTAACTACAGACCAGTCAGTCTAACGTCGGTAGTGGGCAAACTTCTAGAGTCCATAATCAGGGACAAGGTAGATCTTCACCTAGAAAGATATAGGCTACTAAAGGACAGTCAACATGGATTTGTTAAAGGCAAATCTTGCCGTACAAATCTGATAGAATGTTTTGATGAGGTAACGGAATGGGTGGATAATGGTAGCGCAGTTGATGCAGTTTACATAGACTTTCAAAAGGCATTTGACAAAGTGCCAAATTAGAGACTTATTATGAAATTAAAGGCCCATGGCGTAAAAGGGACAGTGGCAGCGTGGATCCACAACTGACAGAAAGCAGAGAGTTGTAGTGAGCGGCTGTTTTTCAGAATGGAGGGAAGTGAGCAGTGGTGTGCCACAGGGATCAGTTTTGGGACCATTGCTGTTTGTAATCTACATCGATGATCGGGAGTTGGGTGTACGGAGTACAGTTTCCACGTTTGCAGATGACACTAAGTTAGGGAGAATAGTAAACAGTAAATAGAAAATAGTGAGGAGGATAGTGGCCATCTGCAAGAGGAAATAGACAAATTGGTAAAGTGGGCAGACACATGGCAGATGAAGTTTAATGCAGAGAAGTGTGAGGTGATGCATTTTGGGAGAAGAAATGAAGGGAGGCAATATAGGCTAGATAGTACAATTTTAAATGGTGTGAAGGAACAGAGAGACCTGGGGATTTGTGTTAGTGACTCGTTGAAGGTGGCAGGACAGGTAGACAAGTCTGTTAAGAAGGCATATGGGATACTAGGCTTAATAAATAGTGGTATAGAGTACAAACGTCAGGAAGTGCTGACTAACCTCTATAAGACTTTGGTGAGGCCTCAGCTAGAATACTATGTTCAATTCTGGTCACCACACTACAGAAAGGACGTGACGACTTTGGAAAGGGTACAAAGAAGATTTACTAGGATGGTGCCAGGATTGAGGGATTTCAGCTATGAAGAGAGGCTAGATAGGCTAGGGTTTTTCTCTCTGGGGCAGAGAAGATTGAGGGGAGACATAATAGAGGTTTATAAGATCATGAGGGATTTCGACATGGCAAATAGAGAAAAACTATTTCCACTCGTGGGCGAATCTGTGACTCGTGATCACAGATTTAAAATAGTTTCTAGGCGAAGTAGAGGGGAGCTGAGGAGAATTTTTTTTAACTCAGCGAGTTGTTCGAACCTGGAATGCATTACCTGAAAAGGTGGTGGAGGCTGATTCGATAACAAATTTTAAAAGGCAATTAGCCCACAAATGTACAGTCAATTCACTTGACTGTAGATTTTTAATGCGCTTTGCGAAGTCGATAAAAATTGAAAAGCGCTATAAAAAACGCGAGGATTATTATTATTATTATTGATGCCAGAACTTTCAATCATCTTCAGAAGAAACAGACGCTATGTGTATTGCCACATGTACTGTATGGTACACAGCCTCATCTGATATAAAGCTCAATAAGAGAAGCGAAGGGATGATCACTCCCATTGTCGCTCCTCAGGATACCAGCTTTACACCTGACTTTATTATACAAATTGCTTGTCGGCGATGAGGTGTTTCAGCATCACTTCCGTGACCGAACAGCATTGCTTCACAAGCCCTCCCTGTGACATTGTGGTCAGGATGGTGTTGCTCTGATCATGTTCGATGATTTCAACAGCAATGTGCGTTTGCGAGTGAGTGAGTGAGTGAGTGAGTGAGTGAGTGAGTGAGTGAGTGAGTGAGTGAGTGAGTGAGTGAGTGAGTGAGTGAGTGAGTGAGTGAGTGAGTGAGTGAGTGAGTGAGTGAGTGAGTGAGTGAGTGAGTGAGTGAGTGAGTGAGTGAGTGAGTGAGTGAGTGAGTGAGTGAGTGAGTGAGTGAGTGAGTGAGTGAGTGAGTGAGTGGAGTGAGTGAGACTGGCAGGAATGGATGGATGGATGGATGGAAGGAAGGAAGGAAGGAAGGAAGGAAGGAAGGAAGGAAGGAAGGAAGGAAGGAAGGAAGGAAGGAAGGAAGGAAGGAAGGAAGGAAGGAAGGACGGAAGGAAGGAAGGAAGGACGGAAGGGTGGTGGGAGGGTGGGTGGGTGTTAGGGTGTAAGGAAGGAAGGAAGGAAGGAAGGTAGGAAGGAAGGAAGGAAGGAAGGAAGGAAGGAAGGAAGGAAGGAAGGAAGGAAGGAAGGAAGGAAGGAAGGAAGGAAGGAAGGAAGGAAGGAAGGAAGGAAGGAAGGAAGGAAGGAAGGAACGAACGAACGAACGAACGAACGAACGAACGAACGAAGGAACGAAGGAACGAAGGAACGAAGGAACGAAGGAAAGGCGGAAGGAAGGAAGGGTGGGTGCGTGTGTGGGTAGGTGGGTGGGTGTAAGAAAGAAAGAAAGAAAGAAAGAAAGGAAGGAAGGAAGGAAGGAAGGAAGGGAGGGCGGGAGGGAGGGAGGGAGGGAGGGAGGGAGGGAGGGAGGAAAGAATGAAGGACGGAAGGAAGGAAGGAAGGAAGGAAGGAAGGAAGGAAGGAAGGAAGGAAGGAAGGAAGGAAGGAAGGAAGGAAGGAAGGATGGAAGGCAGGAAGGAAGGAAGGAAGGAAGGAAGGAAGGGTGGCTGGGTGGGTGTAAGGGATGGAGGGAGTGAGGGAGGTAGGGAAGGAGGGAGGGAGGGAGGGAGGGAGAGCGGGAGGGAGGGAGGGAGGGATGGAGTGAGCAAGGGAGGAAGGGAGGGAGGGAGGGAAGGAGGGAGGGAGGGAGGGAGGTAGGGAGCGAGGAAGGGAGGGAGGGAGGGAGGGAGGGAGGGAGGGAGGGAGGGAGGGAGGGAGGGAGGGAGGGAGCGTGGGAGGAAGTAAACATTGAAGGCAATCAGAGACCGAGAGGTTGAGCCGGGCAGAGAGCGAGTGCGTGACAGATTCACGTATGTTCTGCATGCGTGTGCCGGGAAGGCAATCAGGCAGCGAGTATCAGAGAATCAAGTTGCTGCCTTAAGCGGAGTCTGAATGCACACAGCCAAACAAATTGACTGTAATGTTGTCGGCGAAACGCGGCTGCAAATTACTTACAGTAGCATCCTACAACAAGTCGCTTATCGCTTGTGAAATTTATTTGGTGAGGAATTTGATTAAGTGTGTGTAGTAAGGAAAGATGCCAAAGCTATGTCCCTGCCTGAAGCCGAACCCACGTCTCGCTTAAAAGGCGAGTGTTCTACAAACTGAGCTACGAGGCTCCACAACGTGAGATTGGTTAGTGGAAAGCGAGCGAAGGTGGGCGAGGGGGATGGGAATACCAATGAAAACACAGTTGAAAAGAAATATCCAAGAATTGAAGTAGGAGAGGGATCTGCTATGTTACCATGTTGTCTGTCACGCTAACGCAGCGATCTGCACATACGCTATCGACGTGGACAATCATTCCCTCTGTCAAAATCGCGATAATCGATTCGAATTGTTCAACTTTCTGTATTCCAGCTGCTTAATAATATTCCCTCAAAAAAAATTGATTGGTCGTTTCAGTCCACAACTATTTCTGTGAAGCTACGTTGCGCAATTGGCTACCGTGTTTTGCCCACTAATGTTCGATCAAGCCAATTGAATTGTCTGTAGATTGTTGGTCGAATCGCGGCAGCCAATTGCGCACAGTAGCCTCCCCGGCAAAGATCATGGATTGAAATGACTAACTGTATTATCGGGTCTTTCTTTGGAAGGATTATTACGAGGATTATTATGTGGATCTGTTTGTGTGTGTGTGTGTGTGTTTGTGTCTGTGTGTGTTTGTATCGGTGTCTGTGTGCACGTGTGTGTGCAAAATAATAAGAAGGAAATTAAGTAAGGAAGTTTGCCCAAGGTTTCAACCCTGAACTGCCTGGACTAGAAAACAGGACACATGTTTTCAAGAGCGAATGCTGTTAACACAGGAGTCCACAGTCGGACAGATCTTTACGAAGCTCTTCAAGACTCTCGATTATGTGATACATCAAAAGCAAATATTATTATTATTATTTTGATGACTTTCCCTCTTTCGCTACATGAATGTGTCCACTACTTTCCTCTGAGATATTGTCACGTGTTTCCTCTGAGAGACGGAGCAGGAAAGTCAGTAATTGTCAAATAGGTCAAAAGTCAGTACTGACGTCTGGGCTGCGATGAAAGCATTTGTCTGCCCTTGAGGGCTTTAATGTCAGTGGTATTGTCTGATAGTAAGTATAATTGCAAAAAATCTTATTTATCAAAAGTATAAAATGTAAGATTTATTATTTTTAATTTAACTCTATCCGCACAAGAACCACTCGATCGCTACTTCTGCTTGTGGTTGGAAATCAGTCACGAGTTTCTTCTGAGACACAGCGGCAGAGTCATCACATTGTCAAATAGGTCAACTGTCAGTCCAGGCATCTGTGCTGAGGTTAAACCATTTCTCTCCTATTAGCAGGTTAATATAAAGTGGGGCAGGCTCACAGTAGTCTGATTGTAACATGGCTTGTGTGATCGCATGGTTACACTTGGCTGTGTTCGATGCAGCCACAGTGACCGTCAATCTCTTCAATGGACGTCCCGACGGGAGAGGCGCTCTAAATACGTCATTGTTTTGTTGTTGCTTTTGGGTTCGATACCAGGATAGTGCAACACATTGATCAGATATCCATACTCCACAGGCCTCAGTTTAAAATACAATCATTAGGAACCCTGTTGCACTTAAAATAGCGGTCTGCTATTCCATGGGATTTATTGCTTTTATAAAAACGAAATCATACTTTACATTAATGGCAATATGTACGAACTGTGCATCAGAGTAGATTCCACACACAGTGAACTGTGTTTGGAAACCTCACCGGGCGAAAACTTGGGCAAATTGCCTTAATCCACATGCCCAATAATAATCCATTGCAACCCCACCAAAAAATCCCCAATTAAAAATTTACCACTTAAATCCATCATTGTTTGTGATGACGCTGCTATGCGCAACTGGCTGGCTTGTTTCGCTCTCCCACAAAAACAGAGTCAAGTCACTTGACAGAGTGTTCTGTGTCGCGCTTTGAGACGCTTTGCGAAAACGTGAAAAGCGCTACGTCCAATGCAAGGATTATAGTTAATGTTAGTGTTAATATCAACATGTCTTAATTCTAACAACTATGTATCACAATCTGCTAGTGGTTGCTAACAACAGCACATATAATATACAGCTAGCAATGAATCACTTTTTTTTTAAATTGACTTGATATGAAGTCAATATGGTGTAATGCATGGGTAAAGTTAGCTGAGGGTTTCTTACATGGTGTCTCACTGCTCTTTACTGATTCCCAGTATTTGGTTGTGATCAGGGTTATTGTACGAGGCTTCCTATGATGTGTATCACTGTGGTGCAGACTGACTGCACAGTGATACATAGCGGAGTCTGGCAGCTGCAGGCTGGCGATGGTTAAAATGCTGATTTTCTTGGCAGTGTCAAGTGAAGCAGAAATATGATCTCGAGTGGTTCTTCCCTCCATTGAGGGCTTTCTGTGGAGAAGGTATATCGGTGCCTCACCAGGGAACTGACGGTACCAGCAGACACTGAAATTCTGTCCGCAGATTCCTGAATATTCGCATTGTAAATCCACTCTCTCTCCTACAATAGCCCTTTGTTCAGGCAGTGACTGAGAAACTGTATAATTCGCTGAAAGTTCAATTGGATAACTCGATCCTGTGGGGTGCAAATTAGAGGTTAGTTGGAACAACAAAGTCATAACAGCACAATCATAATCCTTGCATTTTGTACAGCACTTTTGCTATTTTCTTCGCATCTCAAAGCGCTTTGCAGATTAAACTGTAAAGTGAATTCACCGTATATTTGTCGGCGAAATGCGGCAGGCAATTGCTCAAGGCAGTGTCCCACAAACAGTTGTGGATTGAAATTACCAATTTTATTATTGTGTTATTTTGGAATATTCATTATTAGGCGTGTGGTGTAAAGAAACTTGCCCACGCTTTTGAGCTGACCTGCTTGGATTCGAGCACAGGTCTTACGCTTGTAATCATTAAGATGCAAGACTGCACGAGACTCTTACAGCAAAGAAGAAGGCAGTGCTTCCGTACTGACATTTGAATGCGCTGTCCATCTAATCCCACACCCAAGCTCCTATCATATAGCCATCCAGCAAATTTCATTTGGATTACTCTATTTATACAAACACCTTTTGAAAATTGTTATTCAATCTGCTTGTATCATAGTTTCAGGCGCACATTCCACATTGTGAAATAATTGTGATTATCTCCCCTATGGCTCTTTGCTTGACGATTGGTTAATAATCCACTGGCCAGTGCAAAATATTCTCTGTACCTGCTCTATCAATCACTCCCTTAAACTTCATTTTTCCAAGAAGAACCTTGCCTAGCTCTCGTCACTTCATTCATGCCAAGTGCCTCATCTCTTTTCCATTCTGTTAATACTCCTTAGTACCCTGTCCAAGTCTCTGAGATCCTTCCCATGTATCCATTAAAACCTTTAATGTTTCCAAGATAGATTTTTTTTCAAATATAAGGAATTTTATTATCTCACTGGTGGGAAAACAGAGGAATGGATGAGCTGCTGAAGTTAATCCGGATTTTAGTGCAGACACAACCCGTATGCCTATTTCCTTGACACAATTTATATAACCGCTCGTTAAATACTCCAATTTATTAAGCTTCTGTTCTCCAGCAGTAAATGGGAACCCCAATTTCTGTCGATTTCCGGTGCCAGTCATCACTAATATATATATATCTATATATATATAACCATTAGGTAACTCAATCCTACACCGTTTCTGTGACATTTCTGTGCTGCATTGTCCATATAATTTCGCCCGCAAACAATATAACTCTAAATAATAATAAGACTCAATACTTGTCAATAATAATAATCTTTGCGTTTCCTGTAGCAGATTTGAACTATGCTGGAATCTCAAAACACTTCACAGAATACAGCGAAAGGTTAATTGCCTGTATCCTTGTATAGCCTTTATAGTTCACTGTGTAAGCTGTAACGCTTTCAGATGCCTCAAAGATCTGGAGAGCATTATGTCGAAAGCGACGATTAATATTATCTCTGATCAATACACGAATTAGTTAAATTTTGCTTGCTTAGTCGTAAAGTTGTTCGCGATAGGAGATTGCCCACATTGAAGCTTTGCTTGTCTATAATCATGGTAAAGTGTAGCAGAGAACCAGGTGTCAGTATGTACAGTTAACTGAGTTAGTTTACAGTTGAGGGAGACGGAATTCCCCTCAGTAATTGCTGATAATTTAACATTGCTGCTGGAGGAGCTGAACTCTCTGGCTTGTTTCCAATATCACGGCTCTCTCAGACTGTGAGCCCCTCAGTGCAGTATCACTTTCAGCAGCAGAAAAGTGCATTCTTTATTTTTTTGGTTAAAAATTTAAAATCATCGCTTGCTTGCTTGCTTGCTTGCTCGCTCGCTCGCTCGCTCGCCGTCTTACATTCTTGCTTAGCGCCCACCCCACTGACACCACCTTATTCAGAAACCCCAGATCGGGTGCGAGGTTATAATTGTCAATCGCATTGTTTTCTCAATAGTGACCTTAATAAATAATAAATTTTATAATTTCTCCCCAGTAAAATGGCTCAAACAGCTTTACATGAGGAAACTTGTGAGGATAAAGGAACAAGAACAACAACAACAATTTTACAATTCCAAAGCACTTTACAGGTCAGGAAGACGTCCCAAGGCGATGGACAGTCATTAGTTGGGACCCCAGCTGGGGAAGGGTATGTGGAAAGATGGATTGGAGGAGATTTGGAGTGACAAAAATGTTTGCGAAAGAGGAGGATTTTTAGGCGGGACTTGCAAGAGACCAGGGAGGGCGCGAGGTGAAGAGACTTTGGGATCGAGTTACAGAGATGGGGACAGAGTGGCTGAAGGCTCGACCGCCAATGGTAGAGTTGTTGGTCGGAGGACGGGGAGCAGGCCGGTGACTGCTGAGTCGGGGGGGCGGGCTGTTTCGTTGCGAGTTGTGACGAAGCAGATGTAGGCAATGGATGGCTGTGAATTTGAGGACCAGGAACTTGAGTTGAATTCTCTGGTTGTTAGAAGGCAACCTAATACTGCATTTGCGCTGTAGCTCACACTAGATGAGATCATTGTGCGACATAGAGGATAAACTTACAACCTTTTAACTGAGAATTACGATTGCTACCAGCTGAACAGTCTGACCCATCAGTTAACGGCGCTTTGTGTTGGATACGTTGATTTCACTCCTTTTATTATTAGTTTTTTCTGACAATAGCAACCGTTCATTGACCGGAAGTCAATGGTGTCAGCTTGTAGCCAGCAAAGAATGCCAAATATGTAACTGAAAATGCATCAGAATTTTTGTTTTTAAAATTATTTTGGGATTTTTTCGCACTTACTTTTCGTAACAGTTACTTTTGTTCCAAACGCATATTTGTGTTTAAGTGAGCTTCTCACTGTGTGACGATATTCCTCATATCGAACGTTACAATAATAGGTAGCGCTGTCTTGAAATTCCAAAGCACTGATTTCTAGAGAAGAAGAATTCGATGCCTCGTCTGTTGTTACAGCGAACCGCCCATCATTAGGAATGGACTCCCTCTGTTTCCCTTGTTCAATTTTTCTAAAAAAATTAATTCGATTGAATGTCTCACAAGGTCCTCCTTCAAAGACACAGTTGATGGACAAAGACTCACATTCCTTTCTCGTAACCGAGGTTGGCGTCTGCTTTACTGAGACACTGAAAACATCTGAAAATTATGCAAATCAAAAATCAGATTAAGCATTTCAAAAACTGTCGGCTCCTATTGCAAATCAATCCAAATTTAATCTTATTCTCTGAACTGCCTTAATGCGGCTTTACATAGCACATAAATAAACGTTTGTTTCAGTTTATCTTTTATGTATTTGTATATTTTGTAGTTTTACCTTAGTATCTTTGCATCTCATTCCACGAGAGCTTGTTGGACTTTGCTGAGATCTATTCGTCTTACTCTTCATCCCTGCTTCTTCCGAAACTGTCCAGCTAACTATCTTTTTAATTTAAGGTGCATTTTATTCTGTACATGTTTGCTATTTGAATACATATTTAACAGATAGCTTTAGCAGCGTTCTTGCCAGGAAAACGGATAGATGTGCAGTTGAGCGAAGGAAGGCAATTTAGTGCACCAAACTCACGGCAAAAGTTATGAGTTTTATCTCTCATTGAATGAGTTCAAGATGTAATATGGTGCTTGAACTCACAAGCTTCCAACTCAGAAGTAGTTTCTGCCAACTGGATAATCTGCCCCTGCATTGCCGTGTTTTTGTTTTAAAATTAATCTGAGATTAGCACAAGTAAATTAGGATCCTGTTTTCAATCCTGGCGGAAAGTTGAATGCATCTGAATGAACGCACAATTATTTACTTGTTTGTGAATCAAGTTGCTAAACTGTCATAAGCAGGGCCCTGGAGTGTTGTAGATCCATCTGGTTTAGCAACCGGACTAGAGACTGATCACAGAGAGTGGAATCAATCGCTACATCCTGTGGCCAATCATGTCACCTTGGATCAATCGACGAATACGAGTATTTGTTAGCGAATGGTCCTGAATAAATTTTGTGTAAGCAAATGATTGAATCTATCCTCACTTACTATTTGTTACAGTTAATCTGGTTCCAGTCCCATCTTTAGTTTTTATCGAGTTTCCCACTGTGCAATGATATTCGTCATATCGAGCTCTGCAATAATAGGTAGCGCTGTCTTCAACTTCCAACTTATTGATTTGTAAAGATAACGAAGTCGATCCTTTGCCGGTTTTTATAACAAACCGATCATCATCAGGGATGGACACCCTCCGTGTCTCTTTGCCAACTTGTCTAACAAATTCCAAGCTCTTGAAATTCACATCCAATCGTGCTTCAAATACACAGTTGATGGCCATTGATTCGCATTCCATTCTCTGCAGAGATGTTGGTGTCTGCTTTACCGAGACACTGTCAGCTACTGAAATATATACACAATGTGTTAATGGACGTTAGTATTGGAACACAAGATCTTCAGAATTAGAACATAAGAACATGAGAATCAGGAGGAAAAGGCACAATGTGTTAATGGAAGTTAATAATAGAACACAAGAATCAGGAGGAGAAGGCATTTCGACACCTCAATCCTGCCCCACCATTTAATAGGATCATGGCTGATCTATCCTAATTCCACCTGTCCGCCTCATCCCCGCATCTCTTAAACCCTTTATCCACAAGCAATATATCAATCTCACTCTTGAATATGTTCAAGGACTGAGCATCTAAAGCTCTTTGGGTTACAAAAATCAATAAACTCACTGTCCTTTGGGTGATGTATCCGCCTGCTGAGTATTATCAATATTCATTATTCAGGTTTACGTGCAGCTCATCTGAATAAATCTCAAGATTTGGCTTCAATTCTTGACTCACTTTGTAACGATGCCAGTTAGCAACCCGGGACGCCCACCGCTGAAAGCCATGGTGCAAATGCAACAGAGTGTATCTCCAGCGTAGAATTTGGAGTGCAAAAATCATCTTTAATCTCGAAAGAAAATAATTCGACACAATTGACCTACTGATCACTTTTCTTTTTCTCTTTATGTTATGTGCCTATGATGGTGGGGGAAACGGATATCGTTATTTTACTTAAAAGTGAAACAATTTCGAAACTATTGGTAAAGTGACTGAGTAGGCTGCAACTTAAAATGGTCTGTAAGGACTCCATTGGACTGTAGCTGAAACATGTCAACAAACACCGCCATGAATAAGAATTTACAAGCCAACTTCCGAGTACTGTGCCACTACGAAAATGTGTCTGCCCCGAATATATTCCAAGAAAAGACTGCTTTGTAAGTCATTTAACCCACATATTTTGTCAAATAGACTTGCAGGTTGTCTTGCTTGGAAAACAGACCCTGCCTGTTGCGCTTTCACTTTCAGAGATAATGGGAGTAGATTGATAAGAGACCCAACCTTCATTCACTGGTCTGCTTTCCAGTTTATGTCAACGTGGATGCAATTATTGGAGTCCTGTATCTCAGTGGTTACAGCACGCGCCTCACAAGCGTGAGACCTATGTTAGAATCCCGGCACATCAGGACGATTGCTTGGGAAAGTTTCCTTACTCAACACACAAGCCTGATAATAACGCATCCAGAAAAAGCCTTGAATCATATTGGTCATTTCAACCCAAACACTTTCTGGCTAAGTGCTCTGAGAAATTAACTAACGCGTTTCGCCCACAACGACAGAGTCAATTCGCTTTACAGTATATTCTGTGAAGCGCTTTGAGACGTCTAGAACAGAAGAATAGCGCAATGTGAAAACGTGGAAAGATTGTAATTTTTATTATAGATTAACCGGCTTGCAAAACCGGATATCTATCGCAATCGCCTGCAGGGATAAAGGCGGAGAATTAGCTTGTCTTGCTTGGAAGACCGGACACTGCCTGAAGCTCATCCACTTTCCGATATTACGGGAACGGGTTGTTAGAGATCCTGATCTCATTTTATGGTCTGCACTTCCATTTAATGTCAACTTGGACACAGTTCAGCTCCCAGAAAACTCCCATCTTCTGTATATTCTTAATCATACCATAATGACACAGCTTTGCTTCTGTGCTAAAACAGGTCGACCGCAACATGAATTAATGCTTCCAGCAATACAACAATTATTGACAATTTGATCCTAAATTATTTATTTATTTATTTATTTTGTCGCTCTCTCTCTCTCTCTCTCTCTCTCTCTCTCTCTCTCTCTCTCTCTGTCTCTGTCTCTCTCTCTCTGTAACACTTCCAATTCCTACTTCAACGTTTGTTTCTTATATTTTGGCAGAATAACATGTGTTCGCGTTCTTCAATATATATTCAATTTGTTGCTTTCGAGTCAAACATAGAATTCGTTGGAAGCACTCAACCTACACAAAGAGAGAACGCTTCAATTTAATGATCCCGCTTCGAAAAGGCGGTATTGTAATTGAATTTTTTACGGTACATTTTTTATTGGAGTCAGTTCCGTCCAAGGAGATCTGATATCTCGAGCGAATGGAGGCGGAAAGGGTTGTCATACGCCATTGGAAGTAACATATCCTGTGTTAATTAGTTACCTGAATTTACATTGAACATGTCCTGTCGGCAAGTTTCTTTGGAAACTCGACAGAAAAATTAAATGACATTAGAAAATAATGAAATCCACGTAATGTACCAACGAAACAGCCTTTTCAAAATCAAAAACATATAATTTATTTTCCAAAAGCCGTCAAGTGGATTGTTGAAATGACAACAATCATTATTTTTAGAATAATGCATTCGAGAAATTCACGTAAATAAAGTTTTATTTTACGATGATAGAAATTATCCACACTTACTTTTTGTTACCGTGATTTTGGTACCTGATCCGTCTGCAGTATAGTACCCAGAATTACACAGTCACACAGCACTCGTTATACAAGCTGCAAAAACTGTTCTATCTGATCATGACTGAATACAGAGAATAAGTACAACTAAATGCTAACAAGTTAGTTATCAGTTTCTACATCACTACCATGGTCTCAACATACATTGACTTTGTCCAATACAGGGTTCATTTAAATATTACTTCCAACAAACACTGACAAGGTGCTTAGCACATGAAACAATCTACTGTTAATAATTCCATAAATATTGGCTTGAAATCAGTAATTTCGAATGTAAACATCCGAGAAATGTAGCAAAATACAACAGTACACAGAATTTAGTGTTCAGGTACAATGTATTTCCATGTAAATAGCTGCACGGTATTTGTGCTGTTTGATTCCATTGTGGCCTTCCAAACCATATCCACCACAGTATTTGCTGTAAACACAAATACATTATTTTGCAGAACAAATGTAATATTCTCTGGTCATTTACAATTATCAATCAATGATATAAAGGTGTGCAATTATTTTGAATATTTACTTAGTGAGACTTATCATGCCATCTGTCTCACTTCCTTAAACATCTATATGTGCCAATTGCATTCAACAATTAAAGTGAATTCATACTCACGAACTTTTCCCATCTGTTCATCAAAAAATAAAAAAGCTTGAAGAGAGAGTTATTCAATCACCATTGCACATCACACAACACTGGAAAATGTGCATTCAAGTGACTGAAAAGTTCACATTGTCCGTCTCTTTTCTTTGCGTTGGTGAAGAGGCTTTTTGTATTGTTTGTGAGCCGGGATGCATCACTGTGTTTTGCCAAAAATATCGAGCTGTACATCTGTAGGTAGCGCTGTCGGCAACTTGCAAATTATTAATTTCCAGCCTAGATGTCTTTGCTCCCACTTTGATTACACCAAACCGTCTTTCATTAGGTATAGGCTTCCAATATCCTCCATTTGGAAACTGCCTTTGAAATGCCAAGCTAATGTCTTTGTAGTAACCCGAATTCCCGTCAGCAAAGACGCAGTTGATGGTCAAAGAATCGCATTCTTCTTTAGTAACAGAGGTTGGTGTCTGTGTTACGGTCTGACTGAAAACATCTGAAACATGTACAACAGGATATCAGGTTAATAGAGGCACTGCCCTGACCTGTAACATTAGCAGCAAATCCCGATGCATGGCTTGAGTTCAATTGACTTCAATTAATACAAAACTGATATAATTATACTATCATATATAATTAATAGAATATACGCAGAACAGACCAATCGATAGGAATCGGCGGCTGCTTCTCAGCCGCAAAATACAAAAAGAGAAACTACGGTCACTTCGACATACAATCTACTATATGAAGCCCTTTAAGGCGTTTGATCGACGTGACAATCCACTGTATAAACCAAGCAATAATGTAAATTATGAGGTTAACGATGGTATTCATTTGGGCCGTGTAATTGTTACAAAACCTCACGTTGTAAGAAGTGGAAGGCGATGGCGACAGAGATGAGATGCATTCTCTCCTCGCTGGACAACAGAGTGACTCTGTGTAACACAGGGATGTTCTGTAGCAGCGTTAGCGACTACATTATACTGATACAGACACATTCACGTCAGGAGAATCACACTAGCGTGTGACATGATTGCTGGTGACAACGGATTTAGGAGATGGAGGAGGGCGGGGCGAGAAGCTATTTAAGGAAAGGGAGTGACGAACTGCGCACGTGCGCAGCGAGCAGAAATCACTGATTTGTGGGTGATTGTTGAATAAATATGCAATTGGCGAGGGCAGTGAGAAGCATGTAAGTGATGATACTTCCAGAGGGTAAACGTCGGCGTGATGTAGAGATGGCCATTGTTGTGAGTTGGTAAAGACAAGTTAACAACGAGAACAACAAAATTACATTGATAGAGCGTCGGGGAGAAGTCACAATGCGCTGAACAGCGAGTTCGGGACCAGAGCAGTAGGGGCAAGAATCGGGGTACTGGCAAGGGGAAGGATGGAGAGTTTGGAGGGGAGATAGAAAGATTTGGGAGTGGAGGGAGAGAGAGTATGCAGGGAGAGGGAAAGATTTGTGACTGAAGGGAGAGAGTCCTGTGTCTTATGAGATAGTTGGGAAGGGTGGCAGAGATTTGAGAGGGGATGCAAAGAGTTGGCAGCGGAGTAAGAGAATTTGGAGGAAGAGATATTTGGAAATGGAGTACAGATTTGGGACGAGTAGAGAGTTCGAAGGGGAGAGCGAAAGTTGGGTGGGGAAGGAGAGTATTGGTCGGGATGGGACAGAGTTGGGAGAGGATGGATACAGCTGGGAGAGGAGAGTGCGAGAGATGGGTAGATGGAGCGAGAGTGTTGTAATTGGGAGGGAAAGAATTGGGAGGGGAGAGAGCAGGGTTGGGAGGGAATTGGGAGTGGAAACAGCGAACTTTAGAGCAGGGAGAGATTTGGGCATGGAGGGAGAGAGTTGTGAGGGTAGAGGAATATATTTGGGAGGGGAGGGGGAGAGAGTTGGGAGGGCAGATGATGGGTGAGGAGGAAACTAGTAGCTAGGCTAAAGTGTGTGGCGTTGTGTGTGCGTACAGTGGCTGGAATCGTATGTGGTCGACAGAGTAATGGAGGGCTGCAATGTGACACAGTGGAAGAAGTTTTGGCAGCCAATGGATCAGTTCAACTGTTTCAAAACTTCTCAGCTGCTGTACCAAGATAGAGCCTTTGTAGCATTAATATTTACATTATATCTCGGCCATTCTATCACTTTGCCTAAGTCTCTGTCTTTGAAATAGAGGGCAGTTGTGGAGCAACTTATTTACTGATTTACCAAGCTGTAATTCGGAAACCGCTTACTTGTCATTTGTCCAATGATTTTGGAAGGTAAACATTGTCTTCAAAATAATATTAATAATTGAGTGATCGCTCAATCCATGATTGAGTGTTGAATTTCGCTGTTCATAATAGTTTGCAGATTTTGTCCACCAAGCACACACCAACAACAACTTATACTAATATAGTGCGCCGGACGGCGTCTCAGAGCGCTTCAGATTAACGGTACAAGCCAAGGACAGCGGGAGAAAGGTGACCGAATGTGACACATTCAACACTCTTGCATCCTGTCAAGCTCACGGAGCCCTCTCGATCAACTAATCAGGTGGTATATTCAATGTCAGCATTACTACTATCAAGTTGTCGATTCTGACAGAGTGTAATCCTCTTTTCAACTGGCATTTGTACTAAGTATGGAAATGGTTGAGGGGATGTGAGGAGGAGATGATCCGTAGTCGACATTCAAGTTTGAGATTATTTTTGATGCCATGATGGAGAGTGAGGAGAATGCAGTTTAGGGCATTGCGTGTGAAAGCGGTGATATTATCGATCATTCTGTTGTCAACTTATTGCAGATAATGACAATCATGATTGCATTTTATACAGTGATTGATCGCGTACACAAGACGCCTCCAAGCACTTCACAGAATGCGCGATAGAACGGAATGACTTTGTGTTTTGTGCGTGAAAAATTACGCAATTGCGCACTGCAACATCGCACGGTCAGCACCGTATTTAATTATCACATTGTTATAAAATATTTATTTTATTGGTTATTGTATTTTTTGAGCAACTTGTTACTTTATTTATTTTCACTGAAGTGTCTACATATTTTTGTTAACTTCTTACTTACTTATTCAGAATTGTGGTTGTTATTTTGATTTACTTACACTTATTAATTTTTTATTTCATGTATTTTTACACGTATGTCTCGAATTATGTTTTCATTTTTTAGACAATGACTCGGATTATCTATTAGGTTGAGGTTTTTTTGGCTGGTTTGTCACTTTTCCAAGGATAATTTCCAGTGGAACATGACTCGCCAATTGACTAGCAACCGAGTTCCTATTTACTGGTTAGTAAAGAGAGGCATGTGTCATAAATAAACTTTATCTGGGTTTCGTCCAGCATGGGAATCAAACGCAGGACCTCTCACTTGTGAGATAGGACACCTCACATAAAATTAGAGCACTGTACATTATTTATTATATAGCGGCATCTAGTGGTGGTTCAGGAGACTGACAGCGTATGGTTTGAGTTGATTTACGAAACGTGCAAATTGGTTTTCAGTTAACCGTGTAACCATTGAGTGCGGAATAAGTCGTACAATGTTAATATTAATATTCCGCTCACGTAAACACTCTCCTCCACAACCACACCTTCTGTAATGACTGATTCGCCGGAGCTACTCTCCGCCCATCACGCCCTCCCATCCCGTGTCTCTCTCCAATGAATCTCCCCTCCTCCCCCTCCCCCACCCCCAACCCCACCCACACGTAGCTCTCCTCTCCCCATAGCTCTCGCCTCCCCACACAGCTACCACACTTCCCATAGCGACTCCCAGTCCCCCACCGTCCACACACACCTCAATCTCGGAATGAGGTTCAAGCAATAACTCTATTTCACCATTGAAGACTCAAATTTGCTCTCCGGCCTTCAGGGTGGAAAATAAATACAAGTTGTTGTATTTGTTCCTATCATCAAAGAGGCAATATATCACAACATATTTTGCCGTGAACTAACATAACTGTGTATACATTGGGTAGCGTGACAGCCAGATAAAACTGTTCAAGCGCGGATGGGTTCCAGATACAGTTGTGAATGGAACCAACAACCAGAACACGCTGAATATTTTGCAGCTCAGTTCGCTATGGAAAGTAGTCCAGGGGCACTGGGTCATCAGGGATTTTGGATTCCAGACACAAGTTGGCTGCTCAGGTGAGGTGGAGGGCTGGGTTGGTGCGGAAGGAATGGTGACTAACTCCACGGTCAATGGGCAGAATTACAATAAGAAAATTACATTTATCTGGCGAAATGCACACGGGGCAGAGGTCCCACGCTACCGGACAGTTAGTTTTTCGCACCAGAGTTTGGGCTCGAAATAGGGAAGTTTGAATGGCAGTGGGAGATGGAGCTTGATTAGAAGCACAGTCGACATAGAGTATCAGGAGATGGGTCTTGACGGAAGTGCAAGAGACAGAGGGCGAGACAAACGGACAGCAATATAAAGCTCCAGGGTGTGGGGGCGGAGAATCCGTCCACCATCAATGATTTCTTTAGTTTATTGGATCATTTAGTGGAATCGCCTCGACGCCGCAAGGCCAAGATTCCGCACACATTCCAACAGATGTAGAAAATGAAAGCAGTTTCGGTTCGAGCCCTGCAGTGTAGTCAACCACTGTGGTGAGACTGAAGGCACAGTGATACACTGCGTTGTCAGATACCAGAAGCTCACAGATGGATAAACTAGTAATACAAATAGATTCCTGTAGCTGAGCAGCGAAATGGTTTCCAAATCCTGTTCGTTTCACTAAATCGCCATCACCAGAATATCTCCGGACTATAAACTCTGGGAGTTTGTGTGTGTAATGTCTGTACCAGAAGAGATAGTACTTGCTTGCAGTAGTGGTATAGGTACACACAGATTGGCAGCTTCTCCTTCTTTCTTAACCATCGTGGTCGTTTTCTGACTGACAGCATCTGCGTCACAGAGTTCTGCAATAAAGGAAGGAAACCATGGCTAAACATTTATAGAGTCGTAGAATCTTACACAACAAAAAGAGGCCATACCACCCATCGAGTCTGTGCCGGCTCTTTGAAACGAGCAATTCAATCCCTCTCGCCAGCTCTCTCTACCCGTAACTGTGGAAAACTGTCCTCGACATATAAGCGTCCACCTCTCTTTTACAATATATTTTTGCATCGGCCTCCCCAACCGTTTCAGGCAATGCATTGCAGCTCCCCAAAACGGGATGAATGAAAACACGTTTCCCACGTTCGTCAGGCGAGTGCCCTAACCACTGAGCCACAGGAGCTCTAAATGCAAAACAGGTATGATTCATTTTTATCATATTCACAACAGAAGTAGATCTACAGAACGTGGACCAGTAGGGTTCGCTAATTGCAGCCTGCATTTACTCTGACCATTTACAATGTGGTGAACGTTTTGCCGATATGTTGACGAGAGGTGAATGTGATTTACTCTCAGTCTGGCTACAGACATGTCTGCTTCTCCCTAGGCTCCAAGGACTTACAGAGGAACTGCATACACTTAAACAGTTGAACAATGCACAAGAAACAGTGGAGGTAGTTTTTGTACGAGACTCGCAGTGCAGTTTGTCACTGTGATCAGAGGCTGCGCTGCCAAATGTACAGTGATACACGGCGCTGTCAGACACCAGCAGATCAGAGATGTAGAAACTGGTGGAAGAATTGTAAACGTGCACTTGAGCAGAGAAACTCTCCCTGAATCCTTCTCCTTTCTCTTGTTTCTCAATCCTAGGGTCTCTCCAAATTATAAATTCTGGCTGCTGGCCGGTCTGTTGCTGGAACCAGTAAAGGTAATAAGAGTTTCTATCCGATTTGTCGGTGCAGTGTAAAATCACATTGCCTTCTTATTTGGCAACCGCTGTGGGAGGTTTTTGATTGACATGTCTCCACCACATTGATCTACATTAAACAGAGATGACCACGACCAAAAATTATTCACACTTTGTCTGAAGTATGTTGTGTATGGAGAAAATACTTACACAAGTCTTATACATGGTTGTCCTGCAGCTCAGTGGTTAGAGCACTCGCCTTACAAGCGTGAGACCAGCGTTCGAATCAATCGAGATCAGGGCGAAATCTTGGCAATTTTCCTTACTCCACAAACACACACACACACACACAAAGACACACACACACACACACGCAAATGCACACATACACACACACACGCGCGCGACTAATAATAATCTCTCCAAAAAAAAAACACACAACAATAAAAAATGTTTATTTCAATCTACGCTGTTTGCCGGCGACGCTGCTGTGCGCAATTGGCTGCCGCATCTCGCTCACAAGTATCCAGCCAATTTAATTTACAGTATGCACTGTGAAGCGCTGTGAGACTTCGATAAGATGCGAAAAGCGCTATGTGAAATAAAAATAATATTAGCGGCAATATTATTATTATTATTAGCGCGGCAATAAATTACTCACACTTTGCCTCATGTTTTTTGGCGGTACTATCGACTCCCTGCCGACGGCAAAAGCCTTACAGAACTGTGACTGTTTAATTTTCAATTAAAAGATCTGAATGTACTGACACAGCTGCACAGGTTACATTGTGACGTGAATTGCTGCGTGTCACTATGAGCGACACCCAGCGGACAATTGCGAACATCTGCAGGCCTAGAATAAAGCACCAAATTAGTCCTTTAAATCTATTCGTGGAGATTAATTACCCCACCCCCACTCCCGAAAATAAAGACGCATAAAACATTGTGAGTCGCGAAATTATTATTGATCGGAAGCGATTCAACCGGTGGTTAGTGATGCTGAACAGAGGCGGGCGTGTACTGTAAGGAAAGTCTCACTGCACGGGAATCGAACCCAGGCCATAGCGCTTACAAAGCGAGAACTTTAACCACTGACCTACAGGACTGCCCTTCACCGTTGGGTCTTGATGAAATTGATTTGTTGATCAGCAGCGACACTGTATTAGCCAAACACGACCAGTTCTGCCGTAAAGGTACCCAACACGAGACACACAGCAAACAGTCTCATCGTCAGTCTGTGCGCTTATCTCTGTGATATCAATTAACTGACTACTCGAAATGATTGTCGACATTCCCCACTGTGTCAAGACACCTCGGCTATCAATGACTAGCTATGAGCGGAGTCCTGTGGCTTCCTGTCGCGCAACGGTTGGAGCGCTCGCCTATCAAGCCTGAGACCTGCGTTCGAATACAGGCAGGTCAGAGAGACACCTTAGGCAAGTTTCCCTGCTCCACACATACACGCGATTAACAATAATCTGTCCAATAAATATCACAATAATAAAATAGATCATTTCAATCAACGCTGTTTGTGGGGACATTGCTGTACGCAATTGGCTGCCGCGTTTCGCGCACACCTTTACGGTTAATTCACTTTAAATTATGTTTTATGAAGAGGTTTGAGAAACGTGGAAATCGTTATAATAATAATATTTTCATTTGATATACGGCTTTTAACATCTTAGCGATGTCTCAAAGCGTTTTGCAGAGCATACATTAAAGTGATTGGACTGTATAATTGCGGGCGAAACGTGGCAGCAAATTGCGCACAGCAGCGACCGCTCAAAAATTCGTGGATTGCAATGACGAATTTTATTATTGTGGTTTTGTTTGAACGGATTATTGTTACTCATGTGTGTGTGGAGCAAGGGAACGTCCCTAAGGTTTCGCCCTGACCTTCCAGGTTTCGAACGAAGCTCTCTCGCTTTTAAGGCACGTGGTCTAACCACTGAGCTACAATACTCCTTATATTACCAGCGATGCTTATTTTTAAGGATTTAATGTGGTCCAAAATTTACCTGCAAACCCACTGAAGAGGTTTCAGTTGAAAAACATATTATTATTATTCATGATTTGGGTTCACGTAGTAAGGTTTCCAAATTTGTGGAAATTGTGACTCGTGGTCAAAACATTTTAAATAGTTTCAAAACGAAGCAGTGGGGAGCTGACAAGTATTGTTTTCACTCAGCGGGTGGTTAGAATTCGGAATGGATTGCCTGAAAATGTGGTGGAGGCACACAACAGCTTTTAATAACTAGCTCTTTATTTAAGGAGAACATAGGTTATGGGGAAGAGCTGGGCAGTGGGATTGAGTGGGTCTGTGCAAAGAGCCGGCACAGACTACATGGGCCGAATGGCCTCCTGTTGTGCCGTATAATTCTATGTTTCTACGATTCTATGATTATTACCTCCTGGTTTCAGCTCAGCGATCAAGCAACCGCATGCCTGTTTACTGTTATTAAACCAGACTATATTTGCTCCCTGCCCGGGAATCAACCCACGTTTTCTCGATTGATTCATAGAAATGGAGCTGACAAACAGCAGCAACACTGAGATAGCTCAACATTGACCGCACCTGCGATAAAGGTTCCCAGCACAAGACACACAACAAACAGCCCCATTGCTGGTCTTCAGCCAGTGTGTTTGTGTCTCAAACATGAGTGTGCTGACAGTGATTGTCAGTTACACCTCACAGTGATTGTCGTCATTGGCGGAGCCTACAGTCTCACGTCACCTGTTTGACACCAAAGACGGGTTTCAAATACAACAACCCATGCCTTTTACACTGGATCCTATCACCAGTCAGGGGGATGAATGAATCCTCCTTAATCAAGTCCGGTTATCTCTCCAAGCCGAAGCGATAATGCTAGGAAGATAACACTAATCCTGTGATAACACTACTATCAACACATGTTGCATTAATGTGTCCCAAAGCGCTTCACATTTTATTATATGGCCTGCTAATAACCCCTCAAGTAAAAAAAACATAATAAATGTGTCACTTCAATCCACGTTTGTTTGTGGGACACTGCTATCTGCAATTGGCTGCTGCGTTATGCTTTTGGAAAAAAAACTGGAGTCTGCTCACTGGTCAGTACATTCTGTGCAGCTGTTTGAATCGCCTTGAAGACCACTTAATCAATTACCATGGTGCTTCCGACTGAGCGCCGTGTAAATAGAGTTATTTGTGTGTGACGAAAGGACAAATGCAACTTGAGAGCTCAAACCTATCCGCAGGACTCCCCAGCTTGTGAACACCACCCAGCCAGCTCTGCTTGTTGCTTGTCTAACGACATCAGTTTTGTGGAAAGCGCCAAGAAACCGAGCCAGAGGAAGAACGATTGTCTGCTGAGTTTTTGTACAGTTTATCAGCCCTCCTGCAACAGTGTGGACTCCAGGGCACAGTGATACACGGCGCTGTCATCCACATCAGCCCTGAGCATCTTCTAGTTAATGACTTGATTCTCCTTGTTCATCACGAAAGCGAGACGGTCAGGAATACCAGGAGCTTGGACTTCAGTTCCCGATGTATGGATCTTGAGCAAGTACTGAAGAGCTCCACCAGGATATTGTCTGTACCATTAGACAGTGTACAATCCTGAAACACTGCAGCTTAATCTAACGTCCTGTCCCTCAAATACAGCCACTTCGGGAGGCTGCTTATTAGGGAGAAATAACATAAAATGGAAAAAAAACAAAATGGCATGGAAATTGCTTCTTGATCAATACTGGTCATTGGTGAGACAAACGGCTGTACAACTAAGCTGAAGCTGCAAAACGTTATATGAGGGAATCTATCCCAACTGTTACAGGAAATACCTGTTGTTGTGCAATGTTCATTAGTTACAGAATTAACTTGATTTCATGTGTCATTAGTGCACCACCTACTGGAGAATAGCTGCAACAGCACGTGTACAATTGGAGACATGTGATCGCAAATTGGTTTGCTGCCTGTCTTTACTTCCCTGGTCCTATATTCTCCATTTGACATTTTATACATAAGTCTCATTTCCCTGCATATACCTCAGGTTCGAGGGAAATTCGACTCCAATCCAATTCGAACTACTGTGCGTTTCGCACACAAAATACACAATCAATTCACTTTACATTGTATTCTGCGAAGCGCTTTCTGGCGTCTAGAAGACGTAAAACGCGTTGTATCAAATTCGAGGACTACTATGATTATTATGTATATTCCCTGACGAGTATCCGCTTATATATAATCCCCCAATGTAATTTAGGTCTCTGCACGTTCCCATTATTCTTTGCTGTCAATACTAATTGGCTCCGAAAATGTGTACCTTTCTGGTTCAATACTTCCGCCTTGCTCCCATTTACACCGGACACATCATGTGGCCTACTGTAGTGCAGTGGATAGAACGCTTGCCTTAAAAGCTTGAGCCCTTTGTTTCGATTCCAGGTAGTAGAGTGAGAAACCTTCGGCATATTTTCGTACTCCACATGCCTACTAATGATCCGTCCCAAAATTGCTATTTTAGCAAGACTATTTTAAGCTATTTAATTCAAACTAATATATATTTAACAAACCTAAGTCCTTACATTTGGCAATACGCTATATCACATCATCGAGATGCATCAAAGCAATCTAAAGTTTGTAAATTAAGCGATTTAACTGCGTATATTGTGGGCGAAGCACTGCAGCTATTCGCTCGCATCAGTCATCCATTGGAAAGAATGTTGAAATTATTATTGGTGGTAGGTTGTAGTATTAATTCGAAGGAAGTTATGCCCCTGGAAAAAAGATTCACCGATCAACTATCGACGGTTTCCTAGTTATTGCGCAGAAAACCGATTCCCGTGTGTGGATTCAGCAATTTTGCTCAACATTTAGCATTGTCGGGAATCGAACCCATTTGAATCTCATTTGTGAGGCGGGTGCTTTCTCTGCCGAGTTACAGGATTCCACATGGTAGTTTTTGTAGGGCGGTAGCGCTGATCTGTGTCTCTGTGGGGCTCAGTGCACAGTAATACACCACCGACTCTGTAACTCTCACTTGGGATATATTTAGTGGAACGGTTCGCCTCGCTTTATCCAAATTTGTTGAGAAACGTTCTTCTGCAAATTCTTCACGAATCACTTTGTTGTTGCTGGTGTATACCATCAGGATATATTCTGGAGCTGTTTTGGGAAAGTACCGGTACCAGAACATATATGGAGTGCTGTCGCTTGTAGCTGTATAATTACACAGCATATAGACATATTCTCCTTCATTCACTATCAACGTAGATTGGAGCTGTGTCACAGAGTCTCCTCCACACAGCCCTGCAAAACAGAAACGCATCATCATTCAATACAGCAACAACAATTCTAATCAACCTATTTTGATAATACGGCTCCTTATCAAGTCGTTGATACGTCTCCAAATTCAAAGAATGCAATTTACAAAAGAAAAGTTTCATGTAAATGTTGACAAACTGGAGAAACATGTCGTCATATCCTGTCAGGCTATTGAACAAAAATCCGCATGAACACTGAACTAATGGACACCACATCTCTAACATCTCTTGTTTGAGTATTAGTTATCTTATGCAATAAAACTTTGGCGTTGGATAATACATTCGGTAAAAAATACTTATAGAATGCTTACCTGACACTGTAACGATGGCTGCTGCCACGTAGATACACATTGCCATATGTACTTAACGGCACTGCTTGCAGTTGATAGTGTAGTTCGAGGATGTTGTATCGGAGGCGGTAAGACACCGTGAGGAGTTCTGAACAGTGTATGACATACAGAAGTAGCCATACACTTTAAGGGAGCAGGTCTGAATTTTATGTATAAACACGTTTGTCTATGTCATTGAGCGTCATTTGCTGTACTCTGCCATCTCGCTGATCCATTGGTTCTCCTACAACACTGACATGACTTTGATCAACCAGGTGTCTGAAACGTGCAGCAACTTACACCCAAAATCCAATTTCAATTCGTACAAAAACATACACGATATTCACTTATCTGTACCATCTGTGGATTACTATAGCTTAATGGTATCAACACTCACATCACTAACGAGAAGAACAACAACTTCGATTTATGTAGCGGTCTCCACGCCGGACGGAGTCTCAGAGCGCTTCATTTTGCCTCACAAGCAACGGGCCTGTGTTTGAACACAGGTAGGCCGAAATGTTGGATAAGTTTCCTTACTCTACCCACCCACTTCCGTTTACACATGAAGAAGTAGCACTTCATTTATACATCAATCTATCTGGTTGGTTTCCAGTGTTAATTGTCCCTTATATAATATGTAATTGAATCCACCACTGTTTGTGTGACATTGCTGTGCACAATTGGCTGGCTGGTTTCGCCTGCGAATCGCCGAGTCACCACATTTTACAGTGTAGTCTATAAGGTGATTAGTGACGTCACAAGGCAGGCCGAAGTATTCAGTGGAAGCCACTGAGTATGTAGACAGGGCTAGACAATGGCCTACTGTGTGTTGGCTTCACATTCCCTGGGGCAGTAGGCAATTGGGTAACGAATTGAAACCAGCCATTTAGAGGGTTTCAAAGCCAAAGATGAGGAACCCACGTGGCGTCAGCAGTTTCTCTGATGTCTCTGCTCATGTTGGTTGAAAGTTTGCTTCATGCCTCGTTTCCGCTCCAGGCTTCTGGTTTACAGCACATTGGGCAATAAATATACATTTGTCCAGCATAACTCTCTTTTCTCATGCCTGCAAGATATGTGCTGTGCATTTTATTTCAATGAAATCGGCTGCATATACAAACAAGCATATGTGTAAACCGTGTGTCTGAAACATTGGGAAATCCATCGAAGTATTTGTGAGATTCTACATGAAGCTTTGTGTCAGAATAATCCTTCATTTTGATAAGGCACCATACCAATTCTTGAAAACTTCTCTAAACGCTTCACATGATATATTGTAAAGTGTAGCATTGGTGTATTTTGTGGAGGAGAACTACACAAATCATTGCCCCACAAAAAATGATGGATCGACGCAACAATTTTTGTTTCATGGATTATTAAACGCTGGACGGCTCTCCACCAAATGAACGTCACCCGGGATCCAACTTACTGCTGGGCAGAGAAAGATTAATAATAATAATACTACTTGCATTTAATATAACACGTGATGAAGTCTATGAGATATTACAAAGTGCTTTACTTGTTGTACAGTTCAGTGAGGTAACTCTATATGTTACCGGCTATATGTGACAGATAATTGCACACAACAGTTATCCACAAACGCTCATGGATCTAAAAGGCGAGTGGTATATCCAGTGAGCTACAGTAACATACAGCAGCATGTTTTTGTACAAGCTCCTCTTAGACACGCAGCACTGTGCTCTCTGCTGCACAGAAGTATTTGGCAGTGTCTGTCACTCGCAAGGTTCTGATTGTCAGTGTGCTGTTCTTCTCTTTTGTGTCAGCCAAAGCACTGATCCTCTCCTCCGCCTTTACCTGTTTTTTTCCCAACACCAGTAACACAATCGAGCCGTTTCCGCACTGTTTGTACCATTGGAAGGCTGGGCTGGGCAGAGTCGAATTGCACGCTAAATATACAGTTCCGTTTTCATTCTCTGTCAGTAACTGAGGTCTCTGTGACACTTTGTTTTCAGCCAAGACACGTGGGGAATAGACATGAATATTCTTGGAAAGAAATTCGGAAAATATCTCTAACAATTCGTAGAATTATTTAACAGGACACAAGGATGTCTACGTGCAAACTCACACTCTACTTACAGAAGAGCGACAGCATGAAATTAAAAATAATACACGTTGATTGGTAACTTGGCTTTATTCTCAATCCTCGTTGATTCATTTCAGAAACTCCAGATGAAATGCAAGTAGACACCAGCTAACTGCTGATAAACGTTCATGAATGTTTGTCGAGTGCCGCTAACTGTGTTGGTTATAACTACACTCTCGGGGACGCCTCCACTAACTTCTCATTTCCTGTATGTTTGCTTGTGTGACATAATTCCCCCATTCGACTTCCTGCAACTTTCGTTTAGCACACAAGATAGGTAGTTGCTGGACATTTCAGTATATTCTTTCAAGCGCGTTGTAGCATCGGAATGAGGTAATCTGTTGCTACTTCGAATGCAAATGTAACAACAACTGTTATTATTATTACTAGGATAATATTTTTTGGGAATCCACTATCGAACGAAAAGTCCCATTAAGCGGTTATTTAGGTATAATTTTTTTTGCATGCATCCATATCAAGTCATTTCATGGAAGTGTCGCAAAGCTCCACACAGGTTTTCCTCTCGAGAGCAGGGACTGTGTGTTTGGCAACCTCAGCATCCCAATTAGTAGAACACAAGGTCCCTCAATCAACAACATCCTCTCCGTTTGTAATTGTTTAGTCACATAAAAATATTGAATGCGCCAATTTCAATGTGTGAGAGGAAGTCATCATTATCTACTGAGTTTTTGTGCGGGGAATGCCCCCTTCTGTAACAGTGGGCTCCACTGCAAAGGGATACACGGCGCTGTCACTCACATCCACCCTGATCTTCTGAAAGTTAATTAGTTTATTCTCTTTGTTCACCTGGGCAGCGAAACGGTCAGCAATATCAGTAGCTGTATCTACCTTTCCCGAGATATATATCCTGAGCAAATACTGAAGAGCTCCATCTGTAGCTTGCATGTAGCAGAAGATAGTGTCCATTCTGGAAACGTTTATACTTATTGCCACGTTTTGTCCTTCAAGTACTGTTATCTCAGGAGGTTGTTGGTATATGACAGCGTTCCCATTGGCCACTGGAACAACAATACATTTTTAATTAAAAATATGAGTCAACTCAGTTCACAATGTATTTTATGAAGTACTTCTAAACACGCCTAAAATGTCGATATGTAACGCAAGAGTTGCTGTTATTACTGTAACTCTGCTGAGGAACGCTAAATGATGAATAGTGTTTTGGTGTTGAAAGATTTTCTCTGTGTTTGTAAATGTTAGAACTGCTTATACTTGCGAAGTTGTTCCATTCAACTTTTAATCTTGATTTTCTGTAGCTCGTTTAATAATTCATTAAAAGCTGCTTCCAAATTAAAAATACACATCTCTTGGGTTTGTGTGTTTGCATTATCTCGTGTTGTCGCCGTCTCCAATCGATTCCGTGATGTGAAGCGAACTTAGTGTATGTTCTGTTGGAGGAAACTTGGCATTCAGTTGTGGGTAGCCATGTCCCACAATCGTTTGTGGACTTATCGATCAAATTAGTATTATTTAAACATTATTATTAGAAAGCGATTGGTTAATTAAATAACAACAACGACAACATTAAACCCATGTGCGCATCATGCATTGGTCATGTCCAAACATACTTACTGGTTATCGTGAGAATTACTGTCAGTAACTGGCAGTGGGCTGTCAACAACAACAACAACAAAACTTACATTTATATAGCGCCTTTCACGTCGAGAGGACATCCCAAGGCACTGTACAGTCAGGTAGGACAAGAGCAGGGTGGGAAGGATCAGGGCAGGATAAAGCATAGTAGGAAACGTAACTGTATATTAGTGGGCGAAACGCGGCAGCCAAATTGCGCACAGCAGTGTCCCACAATCAGTCACGGAAGTGGGACTAGGGGCAAAAGCGGGTAAAGAAGCAAAAGGGAAGGGGTCGAGGCAGGGGGAAGAAAGGCAGGAAAGTCGACTGTATACTTGCGGGCGAAACGCGGCAGCCAAATTACGCACAGCAGTGTCCCACAAACAATCGCGAAAATGGGGCCAGGGGAGAAAGGGGGAAAAGAGGGTAGGGGGGGAGAGGGAGCGAAAGGTGGGATGGGATAGGGTTAGGGAGGAAGCGGGTGGAGAAAGGGGGGCAAGGAAGAGTGGGAGGGAAAGATGGGTGGGGGCAAGATCATGAAGAGGGAAGAGGGAGGGAAGGGGAAAAGGGAGGAGAGAAAGTGGGGAAAGGGAGTGAGGGAAGAAGAAGATGGGGGCAGGGGTCGGGGGAATCAAACAACAATAATAAACAATAATAAACAACAAAAGCAATAATATTAACAACAAAAACAGCAACAAACAATAACCAACAATCGTCCAGCAACCACTCCCTGTCCTCGCCGACCGCCCGGACGATCCCTGAGATGGCGGGAAAAATAAAAATAAAAGGCGCGGAAAAAAGGGCCCAGTGTGGTGTCAGGCCCCACAACCGACCGGCTCCTCAGTCGATGAACCCGGGGACTCTGTGATGGCCCTTGCACCTCGGACATGCTGACTGCTGAGCTGTGGACAGACAAAAGAGGCTCTTCCTTTATAAATGGCTGTTTTGCTGCGTCAGTTGAATGTTGTGAGTCAGCGGCGGGTCTGACGTGTGTAGTGGGCTATTGTCTACATGTGTAGGCGTTGCCCACCAACTAGTGGATCTTGATCTTGATATACCGCAACTTGGGAATTCCTCCCGACGTGCAACTTTTGCTGCACAGTGGTTAGAGCTCTCTGCTTACAAGCGTGAGACCTTTGTCTGAATCTAAGCACATCAGGGCGAAACTTTGGGCAAGTTTCCTTACTCCACACACACGCCTAATAATATTCCATTCAAAAACACACAATAATAAAAATTGGTCATTTCAAACCACGACTGTTTGTGGCGACTTTGCTGTGTGCAATCGGCTGCTGTGTTTCGCCCACAGATAAACAATCAATTCGCTTGACAGTATTTTCTGTTAAACGCTTTGAGACGTCGAGAAAATGTGAAAAACGCTATAGCAATTGCAAGTATTATTAGTTGTATATATGTAATGTTATTGTTTTTGTTCTACCGCTGATTGGCAGCTAGTGAATCTGGGAAAGGAATGGAAAGTAGATTTCCAATATGCCCACAAACAAATTGATATACGTCACAGACAGTTGAACTCAACTCACAAGTGAGCCGACTTGGGTTTGATTCGCAGGCAGGCCGATACTTTGGGCAAATGTTCTTAATCTACACACGCAACCACATGTCGCTAACAATGAGTCGGAACGTGTAACTTTGTCCATTTTTGGTTCGCGTTGCTGCTGTTTTCAACCCTTCAAATGTAAATGATAATAATGATTTGTTCCTTCCTTCCCCGGCTGTTTTGGGGGAAATGTTCTGGGCAACTCACTGCCGCGTTTCACAAACGAAACATAGAATCATTTGTTTATACAGTAGATCGTCTGTGGTACTTTTATGGGAAACGTGATAAAATAATATATCAACTAAACACAAAACATTTTATAACTCGCGCAACAATATATTCCGTGAAGTATTTTGAGACGACTAGAAGGTTTCCAAAGGGACTACATCATATAGGTGGATTACTATTGTCGTTGTGAATGCATTCAATTGTTTTATTGATGAATGTTTGAACTGTGCAACCCAGCCGAAAACAGTAAACATTTACTATGTACCTTCAAGTCTTTACTATATTTCTCAAAGAGAAAGATGCTACCGCAAAGGCAGTTATTGTTACTGGTATTATTATTATTATTATTATTATTATCACTCTCGTTCGTTCTTTTGTTGGCAACGTATGCAACAAATAAGCATTGATCTATGTGTTCTAAAATGAGATAACGTAGGCCAGGATTAAAAGTATTCCCGAATTAAACCAATAAAAAAAACTGATCGCTGATATCGAAAACCAACATCTTAATCAAACTAATAAGATCCAAGGAAGGTTGGAATTTTTTTGGGAGAAGTACAACAATATAGAATAAATATGGATACAGTGTTCATTAGTCAACCGAAGCATTGCGTGAATCAGGCTTTATACAAACCTTTGCATATTTCAGCTGAGCCAGCGATAGTGTATAGCAGGGAAACAGTGTCAACTGTAACAGGAAGCACCTGCTGTGGCTGCCAAGTCAGTTGTTGCAGAAAGCAACATGGGAAGTTATGTCAGTAGCTGCTGATGTTACATCGCCATCTGTTGGTTGATTACAGCTAAAGCACGTGTACTGCAGAGACAAATGCTTGCAAGTTGTTTTCGTCCCACCCTATATTTTCTGTTCCTATCCTTTCCTTTGGATATTGATACCTCATTCTTATCTCACTGCTCGTTTCTCATATTGCCTGTGCTTCAAAGGGAAATTCGACTCCAACCTCATTGCGACGTGCTATACTTGACACCCCCAATTTAATTTGATTCCTGATACTTATCTTGTACTTGGTAATGTTACATTTAGTAAAGTTGACATTAAGAATTTACATTACAGAACCATAAGATTTACATAGGTATACATTTATATTACTTTAATACAGCGCTAATCACAGTGATGTCTCAAGGTGCTGCATTGCCTTGAAGAGAAGTGACAAATAATCTGGATTATTGTTACCTATCTTCTCACTCTATGGACCAACATTTATGGTGGTTGAATGTGTGGTCTGCTTCGAGGCGTTGATTTCGTTTGCTCCAACTGCACACCCAGAAATGGGTTCAGCTGTAGTTTCGATCGGATAAGTCGACTGTTCTAACTACTGAGCTACAGTAGCTTAATGTAATCGCATACGAAGCGGGGTCACACTTAAAGCAAAGTAATCAGAGATATGTGGAGTAAGGCAACTTGTCTAACTATAAACATTTGTAATTACATAGCGCCTTCTACGCAGCTTAGAGAGTTTCTCCTTCAATAGGAGTCGAACCCAGATTCTACCGCTGTCGAGTTGAGTGCTCTAACCAAAAAGGCACATAACGCCACAAGGATTTTTGTACGGGTGTCTCGAGGAGGCCTTCGCTGTGGGCCTCAGTGCACAAACATAGGCAGCGCTGTCGCTGAACTGGAGGATGTCGATCTTGAACTGGAAATGTTTCATAGAGGAATCCATCGGGGCAGAGAAGCGTTCCTGACTGATATCCTTCCCGTAGGAATGCCGTTGGATGAGGAAAGCGGGCCCTTCACTGCGGCGCTAGCTGTACAGAAGCACGTAGACGCTGTCAGCAGTCGTGGAGACATTACAGTTGATAGTCAGTGAGGCGCCTTCGAAACGCCAGGCTGCTTTCGGGCTCTGCCTCACCGAATCTCCATCACTGATTCCTATAGGAAACAACTGCATTAGTCAGCGTTGAAACCATTAATACTTAGTTAGAAAACAACGCTATTGCATGCGGCGTTCATGCGTTTTACAGGAAATGGAGCTCCCGTGGCACAGTGGTTAGAGCACAAGCCTTACAAGCGGGAGACCTGTGTTGAAATTCAGGCAGATCAGGGCGAAATCCTGGCAAGTTTCCTTACTAAACACACGCGCCTAATAAAAATTCCTTTAAAATTAGATACAAATATAAATTGGTCATTTTCAATAAACGACTGATTGTGGGGACGCTGCTGTGCGCAAATGGCCGCCGCGTTTCGCCCACAAACGTACAGTGAGTTTACTTTTCAGTACGTCCTGTGAAGCGCTTAGAGACGCCGATAAGTTGTGAAAAGCTCACTATCAAATCAAAGGGTTATTACTATTTACAATGAAACGCTTTGAGACGCTTTCAGAATGTCTCCACCCACGGGAATACTTTGTGCCGCGAGGTAACACAAGAGGCCACAAGTCTGTAAGAATTTGTCCGTCAGTGGAAAATTAAATTGCATCGTCCTACAAATGGAGAAATTATAATACTAATTCTTGATTTTGATAAAGCGATTTTCACGACTTCTAGACGTCATAAAGCGATTCACAGTATTTACTGTGAAGTGCGTTTACTGCATATTTGTGAGTGAAGCTGGACAGCCAATTGTGCATAGCAATGTTAAAGTAAACAGGGTTAAAGGAGACTTTGTGTAGAGATGACCCGTGGTACTAGCATTGACTGGATGGGCTGTCGGTAATGATATCTAGATTAACTAACCATATAGTGACATTACGGTGGCTGCGGAGAGCAAATATCCCACCTTCATTACGTCCAGAAACCACAATCAGCGTTTATTTCTCTGCTGGGTTTGACACCGTGTGACACTGGGGCCACTGATGTAGCTGAGAATCCTTTGTGATGTTGTCTCTTATCTTTGCGTCACTATCTCGTCCCTCTAGCTGCTGTGGGCATGTGGGATTACTCCTATCAGATTCAGCCTTAAACGTGGTCATTTGAATCTGAGTAACCACACTCACAACATACAAAGTCAATTCACTTTACAGTATAGTCTTTGAGACATATTAATTGTCAGGCGATTGATCAGATGGAATTTTCATCATAATAACGACTTATTTCCGCATCAAACGCTCTCATCTTCAGTCTTCATTGAAAATAATCTATTTTATATTGATTGTAACACAAATATATCCGACCCAACTTTATATCTGAACAAAACACGTAAAGTTGCATAACTACAATCAGCATTGACTACCAACGTCTGTGTTTCTTTGAATTCAGTTAGTAATTCATTATTATTAATAAAGTTATTTTGAAGGAATTATATCTACTGTAGATGGTTTCATTCACCAGCTACTAAGAAGCGGGAAGCTACTGATTGCTGTCTAATTAGTGGTATACATAGATTAAAAAAACGTGTCCAACGTTTCGAGCTACATGTTGTCTAACCCGAAGCGATTGCTTGCGAGGCGACTGCTCCAACTTTTGAGCTAGAAGACACTGCATAATAGTTTTTGTAGGGCGGAAACGCTGAACTGTGTCTCTGTGGGGCTCAGTGCACAGTAATACACCGCCGAGTCTGTGACTCTCACTTGGGATATATTTAATGGGACGGTTCTCGCCACTTTATCCACCGTCGTTGAGAAGCGTTCTTCTATAAAGTCTGCATATCTCGGCTTGCTCCTGGTTGATGTGCTGAGGATATATTCTGGGGGTTTGTTAGGATAGTGACAATACCAGAAGAGATAGTCTGTGTCTGCGTTTGTAGCTGTGTAATTACACTGAAGATAAATAGCCATCCCCTCATTCAATGTTACAGCAGATGGCACCTGTGTCACTGTTTCGCCTCCACCATGTTCTGTGAAATTGACACAAATTAAAGTTCAATAAAATAGCAATACTAATGTTGTATTTGATACATCGCCATGCAAATTCATTGAGACATCTGGAAGCTCTTAACAGAATATACGTTGCCTTTATTTTGGGCGTGAGCTTGGCAGATAGCTGAGCATATCATCGTAGCACAAACAGTCATGGAATAAGTGACCATATTATTATTCATAACTGTTTTTATGAAGGTGACAAGACGTTATTAAAGTGGTCTTCCAGTAGAATAAAATACATCGATTACCTACTCACTGCTCGGTAAGCGGTTATGTATACGTGTGTGAAACAATCACAGTTGCAGTGTCGCCCTTTCCCAACGCGAAAGTAACACAGATCCTCCCGCATCCTGGACGAGTGTTCCAACCACTGGCTACAGGACACCATGCATCCACAAATTCTTATTGTTTTGCTTATTCAATGCTATAAAACTTTGGCTTTGGGGAACATGTAAAGGAATTGCATCCATATGGGGTAGGGATTCGGCTTACCTGAGAAGGCAATGATGGCGACTGCCACATATATGTACATTGTCATCTGTGCTAATGGCTCCCAGTGTTGACGGAGCGCTGATGGTTTAGTTGGGGAATGTTGGCTGGGAATCAGTAAGATACCGTGAGGAGGGCTGAAAAGGAAATGACATAAACACGTTGCCATACACTGTGAGGGAGCAGGTTTGAGGTTTCTCTACAACATTTGTGTCACTGTCACTGAGCGTCATCTTATCTGCTCTGCCATCTCGCTCCTCCATTGGTTCTCTTCAACACTTACATGACTTTTATCAACTGGATGACAGTCACCTGCAGCTAGCTGAATCGATAGATACATTACATGTCGTCCCAACACATACATGAGTTCCACATATCTGTACCTTCTGTGGACTCATGTAGTTTAATGGTATCAACACTCGCCTTACAAGCATTTTGCCTGCGTTTGATGCCTGCCAGGGCGACATGTTGGTCAAGTTTACTCACTCCACACACTTACCTCGGTTTACTGAGAGTAAGTAGGAATACGGTTGTTAATCGATTGAAGAGTAACGTTTCAGAGAAACAATCACTCCTAACATAGGAAACTCAACACATGTCTGTTTATAGGACAATGCTATGCATAAGTGAATGCCTCGTTTCTCCTGCAAAATGAAAATTAAGTCAATTTTACATTGTACAGTGTGAAGTGATTTATATATATATATATATATATATATATATGTATATATACTTATATGCATCTATATATATAACTACATATATATATACATATGTAACAATAGTATATATATATATAATCTGCATATATATATACATATATATATAACTATATACATGTATATAATCTGCATATATATTCCAGAATAGGTCGGAGGAGGTGCTCAGAGGAATTCCCACAGCGTGTGTGTATAGGGTTAGATAATTCCTTTATGTGTGTTGATCCCGGTCCTCACATCAAAAGCACTCAATCATTTCGCACCACCCTACATTCTTGACTTCCTATCCCTCCTATCTCCTTACCAACATTCGCGCCCTCTTAGTTCGGCTGGCTCTGACCTGCTCAACGTCCCCCGACCCACACGCCCATCCATTGGCGGGCGAGCCTTCAACCACTCTGCCCCGAACCTCTGGAACTCCATCCCGACTTCATTCCGCCACAGTTTCTACTGAGAAGTGAATTGACTGTATGCGCTACTGTATAAATGTGGCAACCCACTTCCTTTACGTGGCAACCCTCGTGCTCCACCCATTGAGCTGCGGTAACCACAGTATGTTTTTGTACAGGTCCTTCGTAAACACACAGCACTGTGCACAGTGCACAGAAGTAAGTGGCGGAGTCAGACACTCGCAAGTCTCGGATCGATAGTGTGCTGTTTTTTCCAACAGTCAAAGCATTTATCCTCTGCTTCTCCTTCATCTCTCTCGATCCCAACACCAAGTAACTGATGGAGCCGTTTCCATGCTTTTTGTACCAGTGAAAGCTTTGGACAGTCACAGTGGTGCTGCACTCCATAGATAAATTTCCATTTTCATTCCCTGTCAGAGCCTGAGGTCTCTGTGACACTTCGCTTTCAGCCGAGACATCTGGGGGAATAGAAATGAACATTCATGAATAGTAAACCATAAAATATCAGCAATAAATGTGAAGTATGTATCTGGAAAAACAGGATGTGTGTGTCCAATCTGATACTCTACTTACACAAGATTGTTGTAATTAAATGAAAAATTATATATGGTGCATTGAAATCCTCCTTCATTCTCAAGTCTCTTAATTCACGTCAAGTTGTCCGACAGAAATGCAGCTGGAAATCAGCCTAAAACTGATCAGTATATACGAATGTTTGTGGAACGCAGTGAACAATGTACGTGATAACTATATTCCCGGTGACGCCTTCAAGCACGTCTCACTTCCTGCATGTTTGCTTCTGCAGAATTCATTCGCCAATTGGCCAGATAAAGGATTGCACTTGTTGCTTGTTGGTGGAGGTTTGCTTGTGTGTGGGGTGATCATACATGCCTTATGAATCTTCCACCCGGATTGATTCCCAGGCAAAGCAATACGTTGGGCAAACATCCTCATTTCACGCACACACAGACACACAACATACACACACACCTCGGTTTAGCTAAGAATAAGGAGGAAACAACAGCTTAGTCTATTCGTGGTTCACTTTATTGGGGGTAATATTCCCCATCTCCAAAATGTTGTACATCAAAGGCAAACAGCACTACAATTATTATTATTGATATTATCATTATTACCAATTTTATTCTTATTATTATTAATATTGCTGTCCAGTCATCTATGTAATTAATTGTACACCAAGAATCATGTAAACAATATAATTATTCTGTACCTAAATTAAATTAAATGTTGTCCGTTTTTCTGTGTTCTCAATCTATACTAAAACGAACTACCTTACGTTAGTTAACAAAACCTAATACAAATTTTAACATAGTGAACTCCACTGGAGGGTAAATGCTTATTTTTCAGACAGACTACAACATGAATATATGACAAATTATTGAATGGTCAAACTAAGCCTTGCGATTGTCATGGTTACGGTTTAGACAAACTTTTGAACATTTCAGCAGAAGAAGCAATAATACATAGTATGTAACCAATGTGGACTGTAACAGGAAGCACCTGTTATATCTGGCAAGGTAGATCGACACAGAATGGAACATGTCAAGCTATGTCAATTGCAGATGGTGTTTTATGTGTGTTTTGTCTGCTATCTGCTGTTGCACTGTAGGTAATGCACTTGCATAATTTGACAGCACGGATTTCTTAGAGGGCCCTTCATAACGTTCCTAGTCCCATTGCCTACAATGGAAATTGATACTTTGGTCCCATTTACTTGCTTTTTCCTCGTATGCTTTAATGGATTACTCAATTCATTCTCAGTCACAGACTCTTATTGTGACATATCCCTGATCATTGTTTCTGAACGTTATATCTATTCCATGCTCTGATGCTGTAAACGTTGAACATCTTTTGCTTCACCTTGAGCTGCCTTTCACCGTTTACATGACAGCAGCACAATAGTTACATGTGTGTGGCACCATTCATTTGGGGTTGATGTCACAATGCACTGTATTGATCAATACATCAACGATAGAATCACATTTGGGACGTCCTCCCGACGTGACAGGCGCCGTGTAAGAACAATTTTGTTGCTGTTGTTCACGTCGGATGGCCGTTCGAAACCGATGAGCAGTCAGCTCGGGAACTGAGCAATGGAGAGGGCAGTCTTGTTGGGATGGGCTTGAGAGAGGAAAGACTGGAGGGCGGGAGATAGGAACGAAGGGGGAGAGTCGGGAAGACAGAAGGCACGGTCGAAGAGGTGGGAATTGAGACTGGCCTTCAAGGAGGCGAGGGAGCTGGCCAGGCCTAGGGACTGTGAGATGGAGTTCCAGAGTGTCCACTGATGACACGGTGACTAGGGCGGGGGACATCGAGCAAATCGGAGACGGCTGAAAGGAGGGGGCGTGGGGGTGCATAGGACGACAGCAGGTAGGAGAGTGGGGTGGTAGGGGTGGCGATAGGGTGGTTATTTGGCGTGGCAAGGCCGTAAATGGCCTTGAGGTTGTGGAGGAGGACTTTGAATTTGAAAACTGGATGAGAAATGAAAAATAATCAGCGTTTTTATTTTTGTTGCTTCAACAATAAACTTTGTCTTCAATTCTGGTTGCCTCATGGACCAACACAATCACGTCTTCAGTGTCTGCTCTATTTCGAACCATTGAATGAACCTGTTGTACCTGCACATCCAGACTTGGTGTCGCATCGAATCTAAAGATGTCGAGCAGAGCGTTCTGAATGCTGTGTGTTGACTGCCATGTGCATCGAACAGCCTAAAGAAACAAGACATTTGAAGTTATGTCAATGACAATAACATGATTATATTGAAAAGTCGTATTAATGCTTTCGTTTGACTCAGCGACATATCATATGTTTTGAAGCAATTATTACCAATGGAAATGGAACGTGCCAATCAACTGACAAACGCGTTTGAACTTACTGCTGGGTAAACAGGATGTTGTTTAAGAAAACTTCACCAAATATTCATTCTGCATGGAATTCAAACCATGTTCCTCATTAGCGATATGAGTGATATAAACACTGAGCTACAGGACTACACTTGGCAATTTTTGTAGGGCGGAAGCACTGATCTGTGTCTCTGTGGGGCTCAGTGCACAGTAATACACCGTCGAGTCTGTAACTCTCACTTGGGTTCTATTTAACGGGACAGTTCTTCCCATTTTGTCAACTATCGTTGAGAATCGTTTGTTGGTAAACTCGGCATATTGTGGTGTATTGCTTGTGGACGTCCAAAGCATCTATTGTGGAGCTTTGTTGGTATATTGGCGGAACCAGAACAGATCGGGAGTGCTAATTATTGTTGTATAATTACACCTCAGATACGCATCCTCCCCTTCTTTAACAGTCACGGTAGATTGGAGCTGTGTCACAGAGTCTCCTCCACAATGTCCTGGAAATCAGACATATAACGTATAGCAGAATAACACCAATAACAATAGTAGTGAATGCATATGACAAAGCTACATCTTGCGTCGTCGCGATGACTAAAGGTCTACTATACTGAATAAAGGATAAAGCGTAGTGTATGTTTACTTGCGGTCGAAACATATTTGAAAAGTTTGGACAAGAGTGTTCCACAAACAGTCGTGGATTGAGTAACTGTGTTATCATTAGCAGTATCACATACTAACAGACAATTAACCCCCAATAAAGCAATCGGACAATGGACCGTATTCTAAATTACTTCTCAGTAATCACAGCAATGAGTGATGAGTGACTACACTTGCCTAATAGTGCGCCCTGTGACGGCCGTGAATGGATCGCAGTTACTCACGATTGTGACAACTCTATAAGACTTGTTTCGTTCTTCATTATTTTCTGCAATAAACACAGAGCTGGATAATAAGTGCAGATGGCTGACTAACCAATGAGTCTATGGCTTACCTGACAAGGCAATGATGGCTGCTGCCACATATATATACATTGCCTTCTAAACGTAAAGGGCGCTGATGGTTTAGTTGGAGAATATAGGCCGGGAAGCGGAAATATACCGTGAGGTGAGCTGAACACTAAATGACATAGAGGGAGCAGGCCTGAGGTTTATGTATTAACCTTGTGTCTCTGTCAAGGTGCGTCGCAATTTTTGCTCTGCCATCTCGCTCCTCCATTGGTTCTCTGCCATCACTGTCATGTCTCTGATCCACCGGGTGTCTGACACCTGCAGAAAGTTACACCATTATCTCTATTACAGTTCGTCCATAACACATTCAGGATTTCCACATGTGTGTTTACCATCTGCGGAGCTTCGGCCTACAATGGAGGTGTCTGGGTTTGAATCCAGGCAGAGTGACATGTTGGAAAAGTTAACAAACTACAAACATCCTCCGTGGTTTACTAATAATACAGCATATTTACTAATATGGTTACTAATCAACCAGTGAGTACGAGAGGCTTTAACTCCGTGCTTTACCTCGGTCGTCAGAGCACTCCACTTTCAAGTGTGTGTTCGAATCCAGGCAGACCAGAGCGAAAGTTTGGACAGGTTCCCTTGCACCACAAACGCGCATAGTAATGATCCGTGCGAATACAAATACCACGATAATAAAATTGGAGATTTCAATCCAAGAATGTTTGTGGGTCTGGCAGCAGCGTTTCTCCCAAAAATATACAGTCAGTTCACTTTACAGTCTACTCTCTGAAGCGCTTTAAGACCTCGATAAGATGCGAAAAGCGCTGTATAAATTGCAAGAATTGTTATTATTATTATTATTATTATTATATTATTAATAATATTATTATTATTATTAATTAATGTTTCCTTTCCAGTGGCATTATTCTCTTGTTTAGTAATTAACTCAAAACACGTCTGTCTGTGGGAAATTCTGTACGATTGGTTGACAATAGAGTGATAATGTTTCTTGAATGGATTACCATTCTGGAAAAGGCGACATGCTTCGGCAAACAGACAATAATACTAATAATCTATGCGTTTAAGATAGTGCCTCACCACGTACTCGAAACGGGGAGGAGCGTTTCCCTGGTTGTACTGTGCTTTGCGTTTACTGTCTATGTTATGGGATAAATGCGGCACTTACATGCGCACAGCAGTGACTCACAAAATATCGTGCATTGAAGTGATCATTTTAATTAGGAATTATGACACGCGGAAAAGCAATCAATTATTAGATTAATAACCGGATTCCTATTTACTCCTATGTATTCAGAAGCGTGTGGTGTTAGAAACAGTGGCCGATCGTTGGGCGTGGTGCGAAGCGAACCAACAGTCTTATCGTTTGTGAAGCGAGTATTTTAATCATTGAGCTACAGCAACCTCAGCATGTTTTTGTACAGGCTCCTCTCAGATACGCAGTACTGTGCTCTCTGCTGCACAGAAGTAAGTGGCGGTATCTGTCACTCGCACGTCTCTGATTGTCAGTGTGCTGTTCTTCTCTTTTGTATCAGCCAAAGCACTTATCCTCTCATCCGCCTTTACCTCTCTTTTTCCCAACACCAATAACTCTATGGAGCTGTTTTCATACTGTTTGTACCATTGGAAGGCGCGGACTTCACCATTGGTACTGCACACTACAAATACGTTTCGATTTTCGTTCTGTGTCATGAATAGAGGTCTCTGTGTCACTTCGCTTTCAGACAAAGCACCTGGAAAATAGAAATGAACATTCTAGGATTCTGTTTGGGTAAAATAAGCACATCCATCGACAATTTTAATGATTTCACAGTTACACAAAGCTGTGATTCTCCGAATAAATATGTGACTTACATAACAGTGTTGTCACTAAATTTACAAATATATATAGTGGATTGAAATTCGGCTTCATTCTCTGCTTCAGATGCAACGAGCGTTCGACAGAACGCTGATCAACCTTGAACAGAACGCTGATTCAAGGTTGTCTGGAGTCTTTAGCTGAGCAGGTGATAATTATATTCTCGGTGACGCCATCACCCACAGCTCACTTCCGACATGTTTGCTTATGGTAAATTCGTTCGTTAGTAGATTATCATCCGTGCTCATGCTTACTGCTAGTTAAACAGAGCCATGCGTGTGGATACAAATAACGTGCCCATTCCTTCTGCCTACTCGAGAAGGAATACAAGTCCATGTATGCATTTACAAATTCCATTCCTTGGTAAATGGCACTTGCTCCTATTGGTGGAACCATCCTACTCGTCAGGATATTGGATTGCTGGTTTAAAAGGAGCAGAGTGGAATGACTCCACTTTTCTACACGTTAACTACAGGATGTCTCCTTGGTTGATTTCAAGCAAGCAGGGCAATAGACTGTAGATCCGATGGCCAAAGGATCGCTGGCTGTAGGGGAATCGTGAAGTTCTCCCGGTTTTGTGCTTGTCTGCCCTTCAAATCCCTGCTGATGAGCCAGGCTTGGCTGCGTTTCATGAGCAGTGAGAAATCTAGACCTGGAAATAATTCTGTCAATGTGTTACCAAGATATACATCAGGTCTGGTCATACAATCTGTTCTCCACTCAAGGAGGCAGGGGACTTACGTAGAACACTGTGAGCAGCTACACGGTGCATCGCCAACATCTATCCGTAGTAAAGCGGTACTATAGGTATTTATCGTTAGTCTGAACACACAGTGATAGAGTCATACAATGTTTCGGCACAAAAGGAGGGTTTTCGGGCCATCGAGTCTGTGCTCGAAAAGAGCAATGCAATCCGAACGCGCAGCTATCTCTCCATCACTCTTTTAGCTGCAACAGTGAGACCTGCATTCGAATCCAGGCAGATCAATGCGAAACCTTGGCCAAGTTTACTTACTCCACGCAATAAATATTACTGCCTCCAAAAATAACCTCAATAATAAAATTGTTGATTTCAACCCACGAATGTTTGAGCGACACTGCTGTGTGCAATTGGCTGCCGCATTTCACCCACACATATGCAGTCAATTCATTTTACAGTATATTTTGTGAAGCGCTTTGTGACTCAATAAGATGTGAAAAGCGCTATATATCGAATACAAGCATTATTATTTGTGTTTTATTATTATTATTATTATCAGATCCGGGCAAACCTGTCCACACCAAATAAATGTCCACATGACATGACACGATCAGAAAATAGACTAGAGACGGTCGCGGGTGGTTGAGAGCTGGGAAGAATTATGACAATGTGTAAGCAAACTACACATCGGCTTTGGACATACTTTCTCTTCTCCGCTCACAGAGAACAAGGGATTTCAATGAGAAGACTGTGCGGAGGTACACATTGCATCACCGCCATCTGGCGGTAGCAATTCGGGACTGAAGGGTTTTATCGTTAAACAGTACACAAAATAACTGACAGTAAATGATTTTTCTCAATAAATGCACAATAGAATCAGGTGAGATGTAGAAAAGGGAGTTTGTTTCTCTGCTTGAAGGCTGTCTAGAATTTGATAGTGTAATACAGACCTGAGGCGTGAATGAATAACAATAATCATTGCATTTGACATGCATTTTTACACATCCGCTAGATATAGAATCTTACGGCACAAAAGGAGACCATTCGACCCATCGAGTCCGTGCCGGAAGATTCCATATATCTGATGCGAAGCTCACATAATTTACTCTAAAGAGAATCAGTTGTATATTTGTAAGTGAGACACGTCAGATAATTGCAAACAGCAGGGTTCTACAAAGGTTCGTGGAATGGAGAGAGAATTTTGCTTTTTTAAAAAAAAAATTAATACAAGTAGTATTATTCATAGAATCATAGAATCATAGAATTTTACGGCACAAAAGGAGGCCATTCGGCCCATCTAGTCTGTGCCGGCTCTTTGAAAAGAGCGATTCAATCCCATTGCCCTGCCCGCTCCCCATAGCCTAATAGACCCGTTCTCCCTAAATAAAGATCTAATTCCCTTTTAAAAGTTGTTATCGAATCAGCCTCCACCACCTTTTCAGGCAATGCATTCCAGATTCGAACAACTCGCTGAGTGAAAAAAATTCTCCTCAGCTCCCCTCTACTGCGCCTTGAAACTATTTTAAATCTGTGACCACGAGTCACAGATTCACCCACGAGTGGAAATCGTTTTTCTCCATTTGCCCTGTCGAAACCCCTCATGATCTTATAAACCTCTATTAGGTCTCCCCTCAATCTTCTCTGCTCCAGAGAGAATAACACTAGCCTATCTAGCCTCTCCTCATAGCTGAAGTCCCTCAATCCTGGCACCATCCTAGTAAATCTTCGTTGTACCCTTTCCAATGCCTTCACATCCTTTCTGTAGTGTGGTGACCAGAATTGAACACAGTATTCCAGCTGAGGCCTCACCAAAGTCCTATAGAGTTTAGTCAGCACTTCCTGACTTTTGTACTCTATTTATAAAGCCTAGTATCCCATATGCCTTCTTAACAGCCTTGTCTACCTGTCCTGCCACCTTCAACGAGTCACTAACACAAATCCCCAGGTCTGTCTGTTCCTTCACACCATTTAAAATTGTACTATCTAGCCTATATTGCCTCCCTTCATTTCTTCTCCCAAAATGCATCACCTCACACTTCTCTGCATTAAACTTCATCTGCCATGTGTCTGCCCACTTTACCAATTTGTCTATATCCTCTTGCAGATGGCTACTATCCTCCTCACTGTTTACTATTCTCCCTAACTTAGTGTCATCTGCAAACTTGGAAACTGTACTCCGTACACCCAAGTCCAGATCATTGATGTAGATTACAAACAGCAATGGTCCCAAAACCGATCCCTGTGGCACACCACTGCTCACTTCCCTCCAATCTGAAAAACAGCCGCTCACTACAACTCTCTGTTTTCTGTCTCGCAGCCAGTTGTGGATCCACGCTGCCAATGTCCCTTTTACGCCATGGGCCTTTAATTTCCTAATAAGTCTCTCATGTGGCACTTTGTCAAATGCCTTTTGAAAGTCCATGTAAACTACATCAACTGCGCTACCATTATCCACCCATTCCGTTACCTCATCAAAAAATTCTATCAGATTTGTAAGGCAAGATTTGCCTTTAACAAATCCATGTTGACTGTCCTTTATTAGCCTATATCTTTCTAAGTGAAGATCTACCTTGTCCCTGATTATGGACTCCAGAGGTTTGCCCACTACCGACGTTAGACTGACTGGTCTGTAGTTACCAGGCTTGTCCTTCTGCTCCTTTTTATACAAGGGAGTAACATTAGCTATCCTCCAGTCCTCTGGCACGACCCCTGTGTCCAAGGAAGTTTGAAAGATCGTGGCCAGAGTCCCTGCTATTTGCTCCCGTGCCTCACTTAGTAACCTAGGGTGCATCCCATCCGGACCAGGTGACTTATCCACCTTGAGCGACGTCAACCTTTTTAGCACTTCCTCTCTGGTTATAATTATTCTATCCATTTCTCCTACCCTCTCCTCTAATACCATGGCATTGGCTGTATCATTTTCTTTTGTGAAGACAGAGGCGAAGTACTCATTCAGTACATCAGCCATGCCCTCTGCCTCCACAATGAGATTTCCTCCTAGGTCCCTAATTGGCCCCACCCTCTCCTTGACCAACCTTTTACTCTTAATATGTTGGTAAAAAACCTTAGGGTTCCCCTTAATCTTACTCGCTAATTGTTTTTCATGCAGTCTCATTGCCCCTCTAACTTCCTTTTTTAGTTCTATCCTACACGTCCTATATTCTGCTTGGTTCCCTTCTGAATTTTGAGCCTGACACTTATCATAAGCCTCTTTTTTTTGTTTGATTTTGGCCCCGATTTCCTTAGTCATCCAGGGAGGTTTGGATGCCTTACATTTCACCTTTGTGGGGATGCTTTTGACCTGTACCTGAACTATCTCCTCTTTGAACGCTGCCCACTGCTCGTTAGTTGTCTTACCTGCCAATTTTTCTTTCCAATCCACCTTGGCTACGTCCCACCTCAACTCATTGAAATTAGCCCTTTTCCAGTTGAGTGTCCTCACCTGTGATCGTTCCTTATCCCTTTCCATAATTATTCTGAATCTAACGATATTGTGGTCACTATTCCCTAGATGCTCACCTACAGAAACCTGTTGAGCTTGCCCTACCTCATTTCCCAAAACTAGATCCAGCAATGCTTCTTTCCTCGTTGGACTGGCAACATACTGATCAAGAAAGTTGTCCTGCACACACTTCAGGAATTCTTCTCCCTCCTTGCCCTTTACTCTACTATTCTGCCAGTCTATGTTGGGATAGTTGAAGTCACCCATTATCACTACTCTATTAGCTCTGCATTTCTCCGTGATACGCTTGCAGATCTGCTTGTCTATCTCCTCCCCACTATTTGGTGGTCTATAGTATACCCCTAACAGTGTAACTGCACCTTTTTTATTCCTCAATTCTAACCAGATAGATTCGGTTTTTAGTCCTTCTTCCACCTCGTTCCTTTCTAAGGCAGTCACTGAGTCCTTAACTAAAATTGCCACCCCGCCCCCTTTTCTCCCTTCTCTATCCCTCCTGAATACATTATAACCAGGAATGTTCAACTCCCATTCCTGCCCATACTCAACATATTGGCTTCGATGAGGAAATATTTAGTTACATAATCACTGATAAATAATGAAAATGTATTGGACATTGATAAGGCAACACTGATTAGAAACTCAAAATGTGATCCTACGTATTTGGGGTCTCAATAAATCCAGATTTGTTGTGTCTTGTTCTTGCAATAATAATAATATCTGAAGTAAATGAAGTTGGAGTTGTAATACCGCATTCAGCCACAGGGAGGTGTTGTTTTGTGACAACAAATTGGGAGTGCAGTGCATCACTGCCACCTGGTGGAGATATGCTTGTACTGCAGACATTCGTGTCAATGCCTATCTGCCTTGAGTTTGGAACCATTTAAATTGATAGATTAAGAGAATCTAAACAAATCTCTGAAGTTTCCGTGCAATCCACCTCAATATGGGATTTTCCATCCAATGGAACGGAATGTGCTCTTTCTCTCGCTGGAAGTATGCATCCAAACCATCCGATTACAGACGTTATCAAGTAAATTGACAAGACTGATGTTTAATGTGCATTATAACCATTTGAATAAGCAAGTTTCTGTTGGCAGTCTGCCAAGGTTTCCCAGTGCTTCAACCTGGATTGCCCAAACCAAGATCACCCACCTTGGAGGTAGAACACATGGCTCTTATTGGACTTATTTGGCAACAAAATCAGAGTTATGGAATTCTACAACACCGCAGCAGACAATGACAAAGGAGACATGTGTTCGAATGCAGGGACGTCAGGGCGAACCATTGGGCAAGTTTGTTTGCTCCACACGCATAATAATAATCCGTCCAAAAAAAACACAATAATAAAAAAATGGTAATTTCAAAACACGACTGCTTGTGGCACTCCGCTGTGCGCAATTGGCTTTCGCTATTCGCCCACAGATATACAGTCAATCAACTTGACAGTATATTCTGGAAGCACATTGTGACGTCGATATCATGTGAAAAGCGCTACAGCAAATGCGTGGATTATTGTTATTAATTAGACTTCTTGTGCCTGTTTCGGTGCCCTAAATGAGTTGTTAATTATTTCTCACGATTTCATCAGGTTTCATCAGAATCCACAACTGACGTAGTCAAGTAGCAAATGTTTCTCTATACTTTGGATTATTCTTTAATCTATATTCTATATTGTTGTGGTGGTGGAGCGTGCGGGAGTGGGGGGGTGGGGCAGTGTCAATAATGTGGAGGGAGAGCTGTGGGCTGATAGGCGAGGGAGCGGCATGAACACGCTGTACACGCATGACATTTTTAGCATTGACCTTTTGACTCACACGTTCTCACTCCGAAAACCCTTTACCATGCTGGTTTAGCCACAATGGAATCCGCCAATGTTGGACCTTGATTAGAGTTCGTGAACTTTCCACGCAAAATGAACTGAAACAAGTTATATGCAGCAAAACTTCATTAAAATAATTCCACGCTCATACATAATACATTATATCATATCAGCGTAATGCTTGTGGCAGGTTAGTAAAGTTTATGGCAATGGGTTTGAGCGTGTTAGCATATTAGCTTTACAGCAGGAATCGGTAGGGTAAGGTTCCCGTCAACCGCTTTTGATATAACAACACAGCCCAATATATCAACTGTTAACACAGCATCAAATGTGATGAACACATTCTTAGTTCTGATCAATGCAATTCTGAGGCAAACGCATGGTCATTTATCCTGAACCCTGCGTCTAAAGTTGAACCAATTACACTGCAAGTAGTTGTGAGGAGCTGATCTGCATGCAGTGTTTACCTAGACTTGGATGACATCAATTTATGATTATTTAAGGTGGGGATAGAGGGTAACATGATGACAGTAGTAGACCATCTTGTCTTATAATGTGTTCCCCTAATTTGTTAATTAGATCATTAAATGTGTGCGGGGTGGTTGGTGAGGTTGGGGACGGGGGCGGTAGATAGGTTGGGGGTGTTTGCGGGCAGCTGTGTGGTAGGACCAAGCCAGGTGTGTGCCTCGTGTGTAAACCCATTACGGTAGTGACGTGCTCGAGTCACACTTGCTACAATTGGCAAATTCCTCCATTTGTTATGATTATACAACAACAAATTAACAAATTACACTGATAAAGGATACAGTATCTCTGCCACCCTATGCACCATTAAAATAAGGCACGGTGTGAGAAGGGTCAGTGTGTGCTTTCTCCAAATTGTGCATAGGCATAAGTGCTTGGGTCTCACCAGCCGAAACCTCATAGCTTTACGGCAGAAACTCTGTCTGGCAAGATTTATAGCGATTAAGAATTACGACAATTCCACCGTTGAGGGCTTTGTCTTGCAGAAATAACTGAACATGAGTGAACCGAATCCTTCTCCCAGTGTCTACTTTGTCACCCTACTCTTGTTGAATAGTGACAGTGCAAAAACCAGCACGATGAGGTGAGTTGTGCGACGGAAATGGGATAAGAGTTTCGAAGTATAGAGAAGTGGCGAGCAACAATATATGTAAGATGGATAGAGTGCAGCGTTTAGAGTAGAAGTATTCTTACCATTCTCCACTTGGACAGTTATTTTTAGCTGCAAGAACGAAATGTAATAAAAATGAAAAATTGGTCAGTACTTACGTATATTCTTGTGGTTTTATTAATAGCTATTTGCCAATTGAGCCAGCGTCAAAGCCTGAAATGGTGATTATGTATCTTGGGAATGAAATACATCAACTAATTAGCTTACTGAATTGTCACAGAAATTACTATTAATTAAATGACCAACAAAATGGGTGGAATTGTTAGCCAGGACAACTGCTAGAGAGAAATTCCCGTCTCTTTTCGAATCGAGCCAAAGCATGTTTAACTTCAACATGAACCGCTAGACGGGAACTCGGTTTGTAAGTCTCACCAATGCTATCGACCGAAGGATTCAACATTCAAGCAACACTGTCATACCACAGCAGCTTCAACACATTGACTATCACAAAAAATGCTGTCAATTCAAGCCAACAGCCTACAATCCTCGAAAGTGTCATGCACACTATGCATAGTATAATACTGCCCATTGACCATTATGTTACTTTAAACACAGAAATACTTGTTTGATGCTGCTTTTTGTCTCCCGGTAATAGATATTAAAGATCAACAACTGGTTTTAACTCGGGAGACAGGTTCCGGTTTAAACCAGAATATCCAGAATCAAACTCTGCTACCCTGATTTGCTCTGAGAGGATAGCCTGCAAGAGGAGCTTTCTATATAACTGCAAGTGGTTGATATATTTGGTGTATCTCTGTTCTCATGCTCGCAATAGCACACATTGAAACACCAGAGCAACCACACAAAGAGTTTAATGGTACCGCTGGTTCCAACTTGATTCCGAGCAATTCTTTTCCTCATTCAGAGACATTAGTAGACACTTACCTCTCCTATACACACAGATGGCAGGAAAAATTACAGCGATCACTATCACAGTGACAATTCCCGCAGCAAGTATTGCAATGTGTATCCCTGTCCACTTTCCTACAGAGGGAACGGGACAAACAGCAATTGTAAGAGCTAACAAAAACGGAAATTCATGATTTTGCTATGGTTCAATAATAGCTGTTGTGCAACAGCTCGATCTGGGGTCAGCACACCTTCTCTCACAAAGACAAATTACATCTTAACTTGGTGAGGATTAGGTTAGAAATGGAACCCCTCCTACTGTTGAAAGCAGCGAGAATTGACACACGACCCAGTCGTGTGGCTATCGTTCGTGAGGTTCGATTTGGATTTGGATATGGTTCCAAATGGGAAGTTTTTTGCGTCCTTACGGATAGGGTTAGGTTTAGGTTTAGGGGTTAGATTTAGGGATCAAACAGGACAAACGCCTCTGTGGTTTTTACGGGACCTCTCATAAATTTCTAGAAAAGAAATAGGTTATTGGGTGAGATTTTTACTCAATGCTTACTGGATGCACTGATTCGCAATCGCTCGCTCTCCGGTGATGTGAATTCTCGTCCGCCTATGTTTGTAGTAGATTGACACCAGTAATTTCCTATTCGGATTCCTGATAGGTTGAGTGTAACAGTTTTGTTGTTCTCTGGAGCCACCTGTGATGTGACAAAAATCGCCGTCTCTGCATAAAGAGAAATTGCTGCCACCATAGTTCCCAGCACATGAGATCTCAGTGTGTTCTCCTCTCATTAGCACCTGGTAAACTGTTTTCATGCAAATATTTGGCTTCTGAAGTGGATCTGGAATTAATACACATTATACATAATCTAACAAACGGTCGACGTGATCGGTGGTGGTGTGGCAGTCAACATCAGCACCGACAATGAGCCCAGCAACAGCCTGTGAAACTGTTTATGTCTGAGGTTTAGGTAGAGGCAAACAAGTGCACTTTTCTCAATACCGGGAATCAGCAGCTAGCCAAAGTGTTCTCCTTCACACTGGGTGTCTACCTGGCTCAACGTCACATACTCCCACTCTGATTCAGAGAGTTCTGTGTTCAAAATGCAATGTAAATTCAAAACTTTATGTTTTCATCCAACAGTTCAGGCTGACGCTGCAGTAACGCGCTGGGAGAAAGCAGGATAATAGACTTCGAGGGAGATTTAAAAAGGAAATTCTGGCCACATCCTGCTCAGGTAGATACTAAATATCCCACAGCTCTCTTTGAAACAGAATAGTATTTCGACTAGCTGTCGTGATCAACACTGCTTCAGACAAAATGGGAAATTTGGACTGTCAGGTCCAGGCGAATGATTTTAGGGCACTTTTTGTCAGCTTTATAGCTCTCCACAGAAACTGCCCCAATCGTCGTATGTGACCTCCAGTAACCCCGCATCTCCGCCCCCTCCCCTCCTCCTCTCCCCCCTCCCTCCGCACAACTGTCTTCACTCAGACCTGCTTCACCTCGCGCCATCGTCACTGCAGCACTAAAGCTCCCGCACTTCCGACCCCATTATAGCTAATCCGACATCTAGCCATTTAGCCTCTTTAGAAGTCCAACAGTGAGACCCTCTGACTACTTAAATTTCTCTACTCTTTCATGGCCTGACTCAGCATCTACTTTTTCGCCACACTTTGGGAATAGTTTGACTGCCTACCACACCAAGTCAACCGAGCTCCCCAGCTCCAGCCTCACCCAAAGTCCAGCCGCAATACCCAGCTACGGATCAAGGCCCGGACTGTTTAACACTTTGGGATATCCGTTAGGTGAAAGGAACAGTTGATATTTGATAGTAATTTACAGCTTCACAGCTTGTAGTGCGTTGCCTGGTATCGGATGTGCAATTTGTTTTTATTGTGTTAAATTGATGTCACTGTTGCCAAGACATAATAGTCTCCGATATTGAAGCGTTTTCCTTACATACATTATGAGCGTTATTAGGATTACTCATGTTTTGCGAATATTTATTTCCAATAATTCCTCGCTGATGGAAGAAAATGATCCATTTCGCATCATTAGAACCAATCATGATTCGGTCTGATTACTGGGTGGGCGGTACGTTAGCAATGATTGTTTGCTGCACACTTCTCTAATCGACTAGAAGTAATTAACAACATGGTAGTTAGTTGAACGGTACTTCTTTTTTCTGGGGGTTAATATTCTCTCCAAAATAGTAGCACTTTGGTCACCAGCTCCATCCCTGTTGTTTGCGTTGAGAAACTAGCTGGCGCACGCCACTCAAAAATATACATTAAATCCACTTTGTGATTTGAAATAATTTCAGTCGTCACTTAAAAGAGGTATCAAATGCAAGCATTATCCTTACACCACCAACAACAAGAACAATGTGAACACGTGTATAGCGTCGTTCACGTCAGGTTCAAACTGATCAAAACACAAGCGGGTTAATGAGTGAAGTTTTAAAGCTTGTAAAGCGTCCAAGCTCATGCCCTTACCCAGCAGAGAGACATCCAGTCGATTGCACTTTGGCGATGTCAAGTCTCGGCTCTCTGAGTGTGTGGTATATTTACACCAGTAGCTCCCTGTACTGATCTCCAATAGGATAAACGTGGCCATGGTGTTACTCTCTGGAGCTGGCTGTGATGCAATAAATTGATCGTTTCTATACAAAGAAAAATTGCTGCCAAGGTGATTCCCAGAACAAGAGATCTCAGCTCTTTCTCCTCTGACAAACACGCGGAAATCTGGCTTCAGGTTTATAGTGGGGTTCTGGAGTGAACCTGGAATTAAAGCAACAAACATAATCACATCAAACCTCGCTCTGATCTGTGCAGATTGCTTCTGCTTAGTTGTAACATGAGATAGATTTGTGGACTGTTTTTAAACCTCGGTCAGTGTGAGCTGTGGTCAGGATCAGTTCGGGGGTGAGAATGTGCTGGGGGACAGTATGATTTGCCGACCTGTGTGAGCTGGAAGCCGGTGTAAGCTGGTGCACAATATGAGCTGGGGGCATTGTGTCGCTGAGGAGATTCCCTGTTGGGGATCAATGTGTACTGAGGATAAGTGACAGTTCGGTGTTGCGGTCCCCTCCCCACCAGGCACTGGCTCAGAGTCAGACACTGCCCTTGTTAAGCTCTCTTAGATGCTACACGGCGTGGAGGGCGCTATTGAATTCTAAGTTGTCGCTGTTGCTCATCTGCCGAAGCGTTGTCCTGAGCTTCTTCCGCAGCGCTCAGCCACTGTCTCGCACACAGTCCTCCACTTCAGTTCATCACTTTCCACCTGCGTAGAAACCGGTCCAATTGTCTCATTTTCTTCCCACGTTACTCATTCCCTCTCCCTCAGCCCATCCATCCCTCGATGCTCAGCCTCCCCATGCGTAATATGCCACCAACTTGTGCTCAGCCTCTCCCCCATTACTCAGCAGCTCCTGCTGGAATGACCGTTGGCATGGTGGTCTACCTCACCACTGTATAGGTACTAAGCCTTGCTAACGCACCCTAGTGTGCTCAGCTCCTTCCTGTATGCTCATCAGCTTTTATTCTTCCCAACCTGTGTCTTCAGTTCTCCGCCTGTGCTCAGGCCACTTGTTCTGAACCCCTGTCGCAACGATCAACCTTCACACTATTCTCAATCCCTTCCTCTGTGATCACCACCGCCTCATCCATATAGTCACTCTGTGTACGACAACAACAACTGCGATGTATATAGTGCTATCACACCGGCCGGCGTCTCAGAGCGCTTCGGAATAGCGGTTCCCGGGAACGAGCCATGGGCACGGGCTGAAAGGTGACGAAAAGCTCGCTGGAAGAGGAAGGTCTTCAGCTGAGAACTGAAACTGGGAAGAGAATGGGCGAAGCAAAGGGAGTGAGGAATGGAGTTCCAGAGCCTCGGGGTGTAGTGACAGAAGCTAGGGCCGCCGCGGGTTGTGCGGGGAATTCGGGGAACATGGAGGAGGCCAGACTCAGAGGAGCGCAGACAGCGGATGCGGGGTTTGGGGGAGAAGAGATCAGAGAGATAGGCGAGTGAAGGGATTTGAAAACAAGGCTGAGGATCTTGAAGTCGATCCTCTCTCGGATAGGGAGGCAGTGAAGTCTTGCAAGGAATGAGGTAATGGGTGAGCGAAGCTTGAGGTTTGCAGTGCACTCACCCGCCCTTGTGTTCCCGTCTGTGATCATACCCCTGAAGTAATAACACTCTGTGATCAAAATGCCTAATGTACTCACTGTCCTTTTTGCGACCCATCCAGTGCTCACCACCCTCCTTCCCTCCACCCCACACATAGTGAACGAGAAGATGATCAGACGCAGAGTTACTTACCTGAGCAGATGACGGCGGCATCATTGTCGTGTGACTGGAAATATTGACTCCAGGGATCTGAGGGACATTCCCTCAGAGTAGACTCATTGCCTCTACACTGAACATCAAACGTCACAACGAGACCTAATCCTTTCCCAAAGCGAGCAACTCCTGGTGTTGACATAGCCACTCCACAGCCCAGCTCCTTACACACCACAGCCGCGTCCTTTACATCCCAGCCAGAGTCAAACACTGTCCCCCACCGTCCATCGTGGCGAACCTCTACTCTCCCAGCACACCTGCTGCCTCCATTCGCCAGTCTCATTCTCCCTGTAGCATATCACACAATATGTTTATAGTCTGTCTCTTCCATGACTTCAAGTCAACCAGTATACAATAAACTGCACCTGTGCATGACTCATTGCGAGGGTGTCTGCGACATAAACTGTACAACAACGCTAATAATGACTATAATGGTAGCAGTGACTGATTGCAGTATAATAGTCCACATCCTGGGTACCCCAATGACAGACACAGTTTATTCCTTGGTGAGCTGCTCACGTTTCACTTACGTTTGCAACCAAATAATATACCACTGAATAAAGATTTCAGTGTCATTATACTTTATGTTATAAGATTTTGTATTGCAATACATTGCAATATAATACGATACTGTACGTTTCTTCATATTTTATATTCGATTATCAAGCTTCGTAAGTGATTGTTATATTTTATATTAATTTATTTGACATACGATAATACATTATAGTTCCTTATTATAAATTAAATTATATTAAGTTCTTGTTCATTATATTATTATACGTTATATTATATTTAAGGGAAAAACAAATATAAAATTGGTCACTTCAATCCATGACTGTTTGTGTCAGACCGACTGATGTGCGCCATTGGCTAAAACGCTTTTCCCGAAAATAATGCAGGCAGTAAAATTTATAGCGCACCGTTACAGCTCTTCAAGACATCGAGAAGAAACGAAAGCTCAATATCAAATTGTTGGATTAATATTTTATTACGTTTTAATAAATTATACTATATGTTTGACACGATTATAATTCATAATAAATGTTATAATATTTATTGAACTACTATGTTTTAAATTCGATTATTAGTACGATAGTAGATCCCATAACACACCTATGCTTTTTAAATTTGCTGCACAACACATTAATGAAATGTATCGCTCTAGAACGGTATGTGATATTTAAAAAATATTAGGTTACAGAATAGAATATTTTGCAGATAAATATTGTTAGCTGAAATATACCTAATGAAACACATGAGAACCTAGAAGCCAAATGTGACCTTAGCATGTGTCCTAGAAAGACTTTTCCGTTATGGTATACATTATACTTTCAAGTCAGATATTCGGTTATTGGCAAATACACAGAAACACACAGACAATGTCATTTTAATAGCGTAAGTAACAGCTCTAATATGTTGCATGGCAAGTTATATAGTAGTGTGTCAGACCTTCCGCACTGAGTTGAGAACAAAATTCTTAACTCAGAGTTCAGAGAATGTATGGAATTCTTTACCACAAAGGGCCGTTGATGCTCAGTCCTTGAACCCACTCAAGACTGAAAAAGGTTGATTTCTCATTGATAAATGGAATAAGGGGTGGTGATCAGGTGGAATTAGACTGGAAGATCAACCATCATTGAATGGTGGGGTAGGTTAGAAGGGCCGAATGGCCTACTACTACTTCTTATGTGCATATTTTCTTATACAGAAACACAGAGAGATAGATGTTGAACAGTGAAAATTGATACAGGTCACAGCGTCACAGCTCCGCTAATTGAGAGCTAATCTTTCCTGGGGGCAGCTCTGTGGAACCCAGTCAATGTCGTACATTTTCTACCAAGCTCCCATTTTCAACCCATCAAACAACTTCTTTAAACCTAGACATACAGCAGGCACAGCTACAAGAAGAAAATCAAATTGCATTTGTCGAGTCAATGTGACGCAGACAGCCAAAGTTGCCTATATGGAGGGAAAGAGATAGAGTATTCCAGAGTTTTGACCTGTACAACCTGACAGGTCAGCCATCAATGGGAAAATAAAGGGCCACGAGCGACAAGCTAATAAGATTTAATAGTGTGGCCTGTACATTATGTGATGATTTGTTTCCCCACTCTCTAGATGTAGATAAAGAAACGTCAAGACTCACCCGTAGGAGCTAATGTTCCAACAACAGCTTCTGGCTGTGAATTCGTGTCTTGACCCGCAGATTCCAGCATTATTCTCTCCAGAAATATCCCTGTACAAGGAACAAAACCAAACACAAAAAAGCTAGAATCATTAATACAGCAATTCAAACCATCGGCGAGATTATCTGCCTTATTCTCTCGCACATGTCTCGGAGATTAGATGTTTGGTGCCAGCTCAGAATCAGAAAGTACTCTATCATCTTCTATGCCCTCTGCTTTCTCCTCCCTTCTTTCTAGTCTCTCTTCTATTTTCTCTATTCTCTCCCTCTCTCCCCTTTTTCTCTCCTGTTCTAATCTCTCTCTCTCTCTATGTGTATTTCTCTCTCCTCTCTCTCCTCTTTTGCCTCCCTCTATGCTGTCTCCAATCTGCTTTCTAATCGCTAGCAATCTCCGCTCTATTTGCTCTTCTCTGCTATCTACTCTCCCACTCGCTCATCTGTCTCCGTCGTTTATCCCCCAAGCATCTTACCCTTCATTCTGTCCAGGATAATAAGACAAAATTACTTTACGTAGTATATTTCACAACAACAGGACGTCCCACGGTGGACAGCGGGAGATTTGCACCAGAGCTGGTGGTTGATTTCAGGACAGGTGTTAAGCAGAGAAAGTACGGCTAATAGGGTGGCAGAAGGCACAGTTGAAAAGAGCGTCTTGAGATGTCTCCCGATGGAGGCAAGCGAGTTCAGCGATTGTGGCATGGAGTTCCAGATGGTGGGCGCAGAGAAACTGATGGCCATCCCGCCTATGATGGGGCGGTCTACGTGCAGATAGAGACAGGCAGAGTGGACTACAGCAGCGATGTGAGGGTGAACGACAGTTGATGGTCAAACATGATGCTGTGGGATGAATTCATTGTTTGGGTTATTAACGATACTCACAGAACAGGAGAAGCATCTTGAGGATGGATACGAAGCTGTAAAGTAGCATAGCTTGGAAGTGCGTGTCTGGGTCTTGGTGGTGGGGGCAGGTATTTTCCGCAGACTTGGATATAAACAACACGGTGGAGATGTTCGGGACAACTCTTGTGGCGATCGGTGAATTCCGTGATCCACAAACGCGAACTTCCCTGTAACACGTAGACAGGGTCTGTGCACTGACCTCAGGAAAGCAGCTCATCTGACAATGTATTTTAGTGTAACAACAACTCAAATAACTGCACCCCCGCCCACAATAATCTGTTAGTTAATATTAACCGTTCAAGCTCTGTGTCCACAAGGGAGAACAAGTGTTGCTTCAGCGCAATGGACTCCAGCAGTGACCCAGAAGTCCAAAAAGTATATGAAGAACTTTGAAATTATGTACCGAAGATTTAATCGGATGATATCAGGGTTGAGTGACTGCAGTTATGTGCAGACACGAGAAACATGAGATTGGTCATATTAGGTTAGTGAATTTACGGGAAGGTTTAGTGGATTTAGTCATAACATTTTTGAGCGGTTTGAAGAAATAGCTAGATAGAATCTTTGTTCCACTTTTATTACCCCAATGACACAGATCAATGGCAAAAGCAGCGGAGTGGACACGAGTAGCAGATTTTGTTTATATATCAAGTTATTCACGTAGAAAACACACTCTCTGAACGTGTGGTGGAAACAGCTTCTATAAAAACATACAAAGGGGAATTAGAAAAGTACTTGAAAACTGGAAAGGGTTGCGACTTCTAGCGTAGATGAACGTAACTCAAGAGGATAAATTGGCAAGGCTATGCAACAACAGAAACCACAGAGCTACTTTCACGTCGGGAGGACGTCCCAATTTAGGTCGGCACCCGAGAAGGGAGGAGACGAGTGGAGGGTGTGCGGTGGCGGTGTGGGGGAGGGTTATGGCTAAGGCAAGTAGGAAAGTGGGGATATTTAGGAGGGGAACAGAAGGTACCCTATAAGAGGAATGTTTTGAGACCGGCCGTGAAGCAGAAAAGGGAGGACGTGGGGAAAAGGAATTGCGGGATGAATGTGGGGGCAGAGAGGCTGAGAACCCAACCGTCGATGGTACGGCAGATGGGGCGGGCGACGTGGAGCATTTAGTGCCCGCTGAATGAAGGGGATTTAAAGGCTGATAAGAACGCAGCAGGTCGGAGAGATAAGGGGGCCAACGTCGTGAATGGCCTTCATAGTTAAATAGGTAAATAGGCGAAAGTTCGGACTGATGCTGTCTCCGTTTCAATGTGCTGAAAGACCTAAATCTTGGAGCATGTATGATACAATGATTTCATAATGCATACAATCTTGCCAACGTGTGGGATCCTGGCAACTTAACACAGATCATCACAAGGAGCAGCTCACCCAACATACAGTCAACTCACTTTATGGTGGAATCTGTGAAGCTTTTTCTTATATCTTGAAGATCTCATGCCTTATCAGAGCCACAAAGTTGAACCCGAAGCATGGTTCTGACGTTCTTCCCAGCTCGCACCCTAACCCTAACTGGAAACCCTGACGAACAAATCAAACCTTGACCCACAAAAATCAACCTGGACCGCATTTGGACACTAAAACTGGGCCTCCTCATTTACATTTTTGATTTACTTGGCGGAAATCAACAAAAGGAGACAAACTAAAACGCAGTTTCTGAGAAGCTGACCGAGGAAAAAGTGTTGAGATAAAGCGACTGAGATATGAACACCGACCTCTGCAGTGTGCCTCTGTACCGATACTTTTATACTTCAGCACATCACGGCATCAAAACATCTGGAAACCTACAACAACAACAACAATTTAAATTTATATAGCGCCTTTCAAGTCGGGAGGACGTCCCAACCACCACCAACTGCGAAGAGAAAACAAAAGTTGCTTGTCTGTCTGTCAATCATTTTTGTATCATTCTTGCCTGCCTGCCTGCCTGCACGTCCCTTCGCCCGCCACACGTCAGAGCAGTTGTCTAGAGAAATTCAGAGAACAAAAGCTCCGTGATACAAACTGTGCTGTTGTATTTATTCATTTTATTTTTATTGAATGTATGGTTGCTTAGCTTGTCATAAGAATGCAGTACTAACAATCCTTGCATTTGATATAGCGCTGTTCGCATCTCATGGACGTCTCAAAGTGCTGCACAGAATACACTGTGAATTGACTCGATAACTGTGGGCGAATCGCGGCAGACAATTGCACACAGCAGTAAGATAACAACCTATCGAAGATTTAAAAACGGCACAAGCTGTATTTCGATTGATTACCTCAACCGAGAGGGCCAGAGACAGTGGTGGAGGGAAATCAGTTGAGAGATAGACGCTCTTTGTTTTTGTGTGTGTGTGTGAGATAGAGAGAGAGAGAGAAAGAGAGAGAGACAGTATAAAAGGCATGATGAGTATGAGAGAGAGAATGAAAGAATAACCTGCAGCTTGTGAAGGGAGTTGCTGGGAAAGCCGACATGGAGTGAGTCGAGCCCAGATGTAATGAATGCATGGATTAGCGTTTCGGCAGTGTAGCTACGAGGTAGTCTGGCAATGTTGCGCACGTGGTGGAAAAACATTCACCTCGCAGACTTGAGGAACAGGGATCGACCCCGCGGAGACAGAAACATTATGCAAATGTGGATGCTTCACACAAATGGCTTTGCTTACTTGCTTAGCTAATTATAAATCCACCGCACTAGCTCTCGGATTGTAAAACCGCATTAGATTGGAAGTTATTCCACCATAACAAAAATATTATAACGACTCATTGGTCAGCGGAACGACAAATGTGCGTGGGATACTATAGTGCATAGTAGTTTTCCAGATTTGGGACACAAATCTGCAATCAAACCGCTTGATAGTACATGCTGTGAATCAATTTGAGGCGTCTGGAAGACATGGAAACCGCAACACCAAATGCAGTAATATTATTAATATCACACCGTCCGTATATTGTATAGAGCATCATTCAAAAGCTTTTTGAGATGTCGCGAATATGTCTTCCCAAACTACTTAAAAATCTCTCTGTTTCTCCCACAAATGTGTCGTCAATTTTCCTACTTTCCTTCCCCCATCCACGACCCTTCCCTCCCTGCTCTGGTCCCTACCTCTTTCCACTCCTTTCTCACTTATTTTCTTTTCCCTACCCCGACAACTCCCGCCCTGCTCTGGTCCCTAACTTGGGACGTTTTGTTTATTATGTAAAGCTTTTTGAGACGTCGATAAGACGTGCAAAACCCTATATAAGTGTAAGGATTATTATTTTTTAAAATTATATTCGTGAACCTAACAATTAACAACATCATCAATAAAATTACATTTGCAAAGCGACTTTCATGTCGAGAACACTCGGGCCCAAACACATATGCTAAACTTTACACGAACACTGATCATAAGCAGACACGGCTTCCCCTCCCCCAGTTTCTCGTTTATTTGTTGGAAATTGACTTCAATTTTTAACATAAAATTGAAAACTGTGAGCAGCTTAAAGTGTTCAAATAGGTGTGATAAAGAGTCTGAGCTGTGATCTCTGTGTTTTCCCTGTAGGTAGGTATACGTGCTTTCCACTCATCACATCATGTAAGCTAGGGACTCTTCACCAGCTTTTCAACAGAAAAGAAAACCTGCTACATTTATTATTTCTGAAGTCTATGTGTGCTTCTATTTCCACGTGAGGATATCTCTCACGCTATCTTTCCATCTCTTTATCGCTCTCTCCCACTCACCAACTGGCTCCATCTCTGTCTCCCTTTATCTTGCTTTCCGTGGCTGAATATGATTTCTCTGTATCTGCCTCTACTTCACTCTCGCTCTCTCTTTCCCCCTCAGACACTCCTTATATTTCTGTATTCAGTGCTAATTGAATGGTGTTACTAAAATTCATGGAATTTACATTTTATGTCAAAATAAGTTACATTTCTGAATAATGTAAATCAAATCAGAAAAGATCAGAATTAGAATTCAACATTCTGATTGACGATGATGCCAGTAAACGCTACGATTTTGTACATGTATCTATTGCTGAAATATTTGTATATTTACATCATGAAATACTACAGTATGCTTCCACTGCTGAGCTACTATCTGCCGGCCTCTCTATTGCTTTTTGTGAAAAGAGTGAACGATGATGCAGGGCCTGTCGTGTGGAGAGGACGTCTCAATGCAGGGAACAGTCGAAGATGGGGAACAGAAATACGAAGATGAGGAGCAGGATTAGGCCATTCGACACCTCGAGCCTGCCACTCCAATCGACAAGATCATAGTTGAACTTTTTATCTATTACCACCTACCAGCCTTAACCCAGTATCCATTTATCCAAAAAAAATCTATGAATTCCAGTGTTGTATATTTTCAAAGAATGAGCATCTACAACGCATTGGGTTAGAGAATTCCATAAATTCACTACGCTCAGTGCAAAAGGGCCTGAACCCTAATTTTAAGATTGTGAACCCTGGTTATAGTTTCTCCAACCAAGGAAAAAAGTCTTCAACTATCAATTCTGTAGCGCAGAGAGGTACAAGGCACCTTTCAAGACGCGAGTTTAGCTGATAACCAATAGTAAATTATACAGGCAGTTGACAGTAGGTGCATATTAATTTAGTTAGTGTGAAATCTTATGCTAAAATATTTTTCATTTATCCAAGCAGTAAAACTCCCTCGGAGACACGGTTTACCCTGTATCAGCACCAGTTGCCAATTGTGGTATATCTGCACAATCAGTACCGTATCTACCAGCGATTCCCAATGATTGCAGAAGCTCTTCAGTTTAAAGTGGTATTTTGGGAGCAGTCGATGCAGATAGGATGCACGGATTGGAGACTCTTGGTTTGATCAGTGAGTAGCTGGCCAGGCTACCTGTTGATCTGTGCTCCATTTGTGGGACTGATTTTGGCTGAATATAAGATCGCATAAGTTTATAAGGTTGACACTAATCCACCTACGCTGCTTTCTTCCTAAAAATAATATCTTTCAAATATACACAATAATAAAAAATTATCCCTTCATTGCTTAATAGAACTATAAACGGTACAGTATGGTAACAATAACATAATAACCCTTGCATTTCATATAGCGCTATTCATATGATATTGGCGTCCCATAGCGATTCACAGAATATAATGTAAAATGAATTGAGTGTATATTTGTGTGCGAATCTCGACAGCCAACTGCGCACAGCAGCGCCTCACAAACAGTCCTTGATTCAAATGACCAATTTTTTTGTTGTGGTATTTTGGGAGGGATTATTATTAGGCGTGTGGAGTAAGGAAACTTGCCCAAGGTTTCGCCCTGACCTGCTTGGATACGAAAATAGGTCGCCCCAACTTGTTCTCCCAGCTTGCGAGTCAAGTGCTCTAACCAACAAGCCACATGAGCTCCGAAAAGGTGGTGGAGGCCGATTCGATAACAACTTTTAAAAGAGAGGTAAATATTTATTTTTGGAGGATGGGTTTACACGTTTATCGGAAGAGAGCTGGGGAGTGGGAATTAATTGCTCTTGTCAAAGACCCTGCATGGACCCAATGGCCGCCTTTTGTGCCTTAGTTTTCTGTTATGCTATGATTGCTCGCTTTTATCCCATCTAACTATCTACTCTAGCCAATTTATTTGGGCTTGTTGAAATCTCGCATAATATTAAAGTACCAAGTAAATACATTTCCCCAATTTGCTCTAAATGTTTCTCAGATTTTGCAGTTTCTACCAGATGAATTCGAATCCAATACAAAAGTGATCATACTGAATATGTTGTCAAATTTCAACGGCTGATGTGTCGTTGAACCACCGTCAAGTTGTTAGCTTAGCAGCGTTGTCACAAAGCAAGCAGGAAACGCACAAAGCTTCGCCACATCCTTCAACTTCTCGCCCATTTGATGGATTGACACAAAGAAACAAACAAACCAAGGAGCTGAAATTCGCCAAAGATGGATTATCTAAAACATTTGAGTTGTGCCTACTGATATATGTGTTTCCATACAAAAATGTTTTCCTCAAGTTGACATCAGACCACTTATTGAAGCTTCACTTGCAACCAACGGCAAAAAAAAAAAAAAACATTCTTGTTTTTCTTATTTTTTTGTAAAGCATTATGTCTCTCTCTCTTTCTCTGTCCCACTCTCTGCCTCACCCTCACACATATTTGCACAGAATGTTCCGTTCGCAGTCTCGCTCTCGCTCTCTCTGTCTCTCTCTCTCTCTCCCCCTCTCTCTCGGTTCCTCCCCTAAAGCTGATATGTTGGCTGTGCTGTATTTCGGACAGTTGTTAACAATCCCGTTAGTCCATTGCGGAAGGACAGTTAAGATTCTCAATGTGTTCTGACACCGTACAAGCTCAATTCAAGCCACATCATTTTTTTGTTTAACTATTGCAGACAGTTTCAAACGGAAAAAAGTTGATGGATAGCTGAACATTTGTTGTGGTTTAGCTGAGCTGCATTACCAGGTAGAAAACACAAACCACATCAATCTGCCTGCTAAATGTGCTCACACAAGTAACTGCAAAATGAACATCAATAAATAAGCACAGCAACAGAATTTCTGTGCTGGATTTGTAATCCTAACTTTATCTGCACAGAACCAATTTGAATCTTGAATACGCGTTACAATAGCAGATGTTAAAAACAAATACAGCCCTTATCACGATTTCGAGATGCTCCAGATTTTTTTTAAATCAAAATGCATTTATTTCAAAGGCAGCACATTAGACACCCATTTCTACGAAGTAGATAGAGTGAGACTAGTCAGCGACATAACAAAATGGAGTCGGTCAGCTCAGTGGTAAGAGCATTCACATCGCAATCTTGAGAGCATGCGGTCAATCCATGGGGAGATTGAAACGTGAGCCAGTTTTCGTTATTCCACAAACATGCTTCTATTCACCAGCAGTAACAACAACAACAACCTCGATTTATATAGCGCCCTCCACGCTGGATGGCGTCCCAGAGCGTATCACAACAAACAATCACGAGACCGAACCAGGGGAAGGGGGAAAAGGCGACCAAAGGCTCGGTCGAAGCGAAAGACCTTGAGCTGAGAAGTGAAAGTGGGATGGGATAGGGGACGAGGCGAAGGGAGGGAGGAAGTGAGTTCCAGACCTTCGGGACGCACTGGCTGAAGGTACGGCCACAGACGGCGGAGCGGAAGATTCAGGCTAAATGAGTAGGCCAGATCCGGTGAATCGAATACAACGGATTCTGGTTTGAGTATAGAGGATTTTAGATAAGTAGGGAGGTGCAGAGTAATGGAGGGATTTGATGACAAGTGTGAGGATATTAGATCGATCATCTCCGGAACAGGGAGCCAGGGAAGTCTGCTACGGACTGGAGTAATGGGGGAGTGAAGTTTGGTGCGGGTGAGAATCATAGGAAGGAACTCGCTTGTTCATCGATTATCGAATTCCGGTGAAAATGAACAATACATGATATATATATATTTCGATAGTAATAACTGTTTGCTCAGTGGATCCACGAATGGATGTGGCACAGTGTGATGTACAATTTCCTTCCCTATTTGGCACTGCAAATACACAGCCATTACATTTGTTAGTATAACATTCAAAACGATTCTAAACTTCTGGACGTTTTCCCGAAGGCGCTGCATCAGATATGAGGAGTTTTATAATGGATCTCATTTGTGCAGCACTCACACCCCACCGCTCTCATCAACCACCCACCCCCCAACCCCTATCTCCCACCCCCGATAAACCAGCCTCGTTTGCTGCTGATCTTGTAATATATAAATACATAAAATCTACATTGGGTGCTAAAGGAAACCTTGACCCGAACCATGGACATCACCAGACGCCCCCTCATCCCCATCGCTGTGCCGTTTATTGGATGGAAATTAGCAGAAAGATTAAAACTCAAATCAGTCAAACCGTGAGAGGCTGAACATTGAAAGCACATAGCGAAAAACAGGCGAGGTGAAGAATTTGAGGTGTGAAAACGGAAATGCGTGCGGTTCGTCACCACATCACAGCAGCTATACATGTTTTGCTGGCTGCAAATAGCAAAGAAAATCTCTGTGTCTTGTTCCAACTGACTTTCTCTCTCCCCCATGCTGGCTGGCTGGCCTCTTTATATCTACGTCTCTCTCCTTCTTTATCTACCCCTCTCTCTATCTCTGTGACTCTCCCTCTCACAATAGCTGTCTCTCCTTGAAAACACCGTCAGTAGACGCTATCGCTCGATCTCGCTTTGTCCATCAGTGACTCTCTCTCGTTCACTCTCCTTCTATCTCTCTCTCTGACTGTCCCGCCGAGCAGCAGACTGCAATTGAACAGCACTGTATATTTTGCATGCGAAATGTTGTGGAAGTTTCCATATCCACACACACACAAACGTGGACAGTCCTCTGTTTAACAAACAAAAGCCAATTTCCCAATTTTAACTCTAATGTTGGATCTCTAGATTCGGGAATGTATACCTCAATACTACTGTCAATGCTGTGCGAAAATTCTGCTGTGTTTCACGCATAGTATGGGCATACAATTCACTTTACAGTATCAATAGTGTTGGTGTATTAGATGGAAGCATAATTATCATTATTGTTACTATGTATGACTGCGTATTGGTCGTGAACCATGGCATCCCCACAAAGGATTTGGGACCCTGTCGTTCGTGAGGGACACTATATAAACGCAGGCTGAGGTTGCTAAATCAATGTGATAAGTGGTATTTTTTCGACAACATCAGAAACAATAGTAAAGTTCATACAAGTTTGAATCACTTGATTGCAAGTGAAAGAAGTCAACATATAGCGTTGCTTCTTAATGTTGCCACACATACAGTTACTTAACTCTGCATTATATTTTGTAAAGGTCTTTGAATGGCGTCAAATGCAGGATGAACCATTTTATCAAATAAAGGATTGTTATTGTTCAATAAAGTCAAATAATATCCAAACGGATGTTAGCACACATATTGTAGCATCACTTTCTGTGAATGTCTCATTTTAAAAATTATTACTTTAATCCCTCCAATCATCAGCACCCCATAACTCTCTGACCTCCTCGCCCCTCACAACAGTACGTGCTGCCTTCGCTGCACCGTATCTGGCCTCCTCCATATCCCCACGAATCCTATTCTCCACCATCGTCGGTCGTGCCTTAACTCATTGCGCCACGAGCCTCTGGAACTCCCTCGCCTCGCCCCCCCTCTTCTTACATTCAGGTCTAAGTTCGAGACCTTTCTGTTCGACCGCAGCTTTTGTCACAATTTTTCCCCCTGACCCTGTCTCCAGCTCGGAATCCGATATTCTGAAGCGCTCTGAGACGCCGTCCGTCTTACAAGTTGTTATATAAATCGAAGTTCTTGTTGTTTAGTTGGGATAGTGCTCTCAGCAGCCCTGGATATTTTGTGGAACACTCCAGTCTCAGTTGCAGGATTCAAGACTCTACCGTAAGGTTCATAACTGTGTTGGATCCTGTTACTATGTTACGAACCTGTACATTTTCTCTCGTAAGACCTGCTCATCTCCCATCAAGGAGGAAAGAAATGTTTAATAATAACGTTGCGGGTAGTTACACTCTACAGCGCCACTCTCTGGTGGCAGGGAAGCTGCACCGTAATTTTCCGTGGCGAAAATAAACACGCAATAAATGACAGGAAATGATTACATCGCTCAAATACACAACTGTATTAGTAGAGATAAAAAACGGTGAATTTATTTCTCAGAGTTACCACTCACTAGCACTGGGAATTTCGCCTATACCCATGCCATCTCAAATTTTCTATATTTATATAAAATATGTGTAATTCCTAACTGCTTTAAATTGTGCTCAACTTTGTATCATGGTGGAACTCGATGTATAAAGAGAATCCAACCAAATCCCTGATAATCATTTGCAATCCACCTAAACATGGGCTTTACCATCTACTCCAATGCAGTGTCCTCTTTCACTCGCTGGAAGTATGCATCACAACTAACCAATTGCATGTGTAAATTTTCAAGACTGTGTGAATGTGAAATCCTGGGATTTATCCATCAGAATAAGTACTGTCTGGCAAACATTCACAGAGATTCAATCCTGAGAAGCTAAACCTAGATCACCCTTCTTGTGGGCAGTAGACGTGGTTTTTCTTCTGGCTTAACAGGCAACAAAATCGTACAGTCCTGGAATTTAACAGGCTGTCAAGAGAGAAGAGAGTGTCCTGTCGGCTGGACATGGTACATGTGAGAGAAGAGTGGGGGTAATGTCGGTAATGTGGTGGAAGGGTTGTGCGGCAGCTGCCGTGCAAGCGACAGATAATTAGCGGGTGAGATCTCTTAATGTTGGCACTGGCGAACTTTGCCAAGCTGGTGAAAGCGACTGTCACTGCTCACTCTGATGACTATCACTGCCTGCTCTTTTATTGGATGCGGATGTTTTCCTGTGTTGTTTGACTTATGGCAATGCTAGAACTGCGGTAATAATGGCGATCGAGTGGCGGAAGTAGATGAGCCAGGGAAGCTACATATGCTAGCACTATCACTAGCTGATTATTAATACCATGGTGACCATCTCAGCACTAAGCCCATGGTGACCAGCTCAGCGATAACACTATGGAGACCAGCTCAGCATTGACACTGGGGGGAGCCGTTGTGACTGAGTACAGTGTAGATGTAGTGTGGAATTATATGTATTCTCTGTTAATATTGTCCCTTTGTTTAGCATCTATATTGCATGTTAGTCTCTTTACGTTGTAACTGCGAAAAGCTTTTCCAGGCTGTTTCAATCTGAATGGTATCTACCAATTTTAAGTTTTAATCAAATCGTTTATCCTGCAGTGAATCGTGAACTGATTCCAATTTCCTTTTATGTAGCAATATTTAACGAAGCGTGAAAAAAAATCTCATACATAATGCAAGTTATACATTTCATTAAATTAATGCATACGAAAGGTAAATAAACGTCACTGCAATTGGTTTGATTGTGCCGCGAGAGTGGCTTTGGTGTAGGAATCGATAGGGTACAGTTCACATCAGCTGATTCTGATTGAACAAAACAGACCATCACACCAATAGCAGACACTTTGAGAAACACAATCATATATCCGTTCAACAACAATAACAACAATTTAAATTTATAGAGCGCCTTTCACGTCGGGAGGACGTCCCAAGGCGCTGAAAAAGAGGCGTGTGACCCGAGCTGGGAGGGGGTTGTTTGGGAAGGGGTGAAACACGAAGGGGAGGTAAAAGAGTTCGGGGTGGAACAAAAGGCACGATCGAAGAGGAAAGTCTTCAAACCGGCCTTGAAAGAGGAAAGGGAAGAGGCGAAACGGTGGGATTGAGGGATGGCATTCCATAAGGTGGGAGAGGAGAAACTGAAGGCCCGGCCTCCGATGGTGGGGCGGTTCGGGCGGGGGCCTTGGAGCAGGCCAAGTCCTGTTGAACGGGGGGTCCATGTGGGCGTGTAGGGGTAGAATAGATCGGTTAGGTAGGATGGGGCAAGGCCGTGTAAGGCCTTGTAGGTGAGGACGAGGATTTTAAACTCGATTCTCTGGAGGATAGGGGGCCAATGGAGACGGGCAAGGGTGGGGGTTATATGGTCACGGAGGCGGGTGCGGGACAGTACACGGGCTGCAGAGTTTTCGATGGCCTGCAGCCTATAAATGGAGGAAATGGGGAGGCCGACTAGGAGAGAATTTCCGTAATTTTGCCGTGAGGTGATGTAAGCATGCACAAGTGTTTCGGCAGCGCGGGGGGTAAGATAGTTGCGGAGCCTGGCAATGTTGCGCAGATGGAAATAGGCGGTGCCGGTAAAGACGCGGATGCGGGGCAGCAAGGAAAGTTTTTGATCGAACATGATGCCGAGGTTCCTGATTGGCTTTGTGAGGTGGAGAGTACAGCCTTGGATGTTGAGGCTGGCAGCGCCCGATGTGCGGAGGCGCTGGCTTGAGCCAATCAGGAGGGCCTCGGTCTTATTCACGTTCAATTGCAAAAAGTTGTACCTCGTCCACGATTCGATGTCGGACAGACATACTGTCAGAACATCGATCGTCTGGGGGTTGAGGGATGAGACAGAAAGTTACAACTGTGTGTAATCCGCATACATGTGGAAATTTACCCCATGTCTGCGGATGACGTCGCACAGAGGGAGCGTGTAAAGGGTGGAAAGAAGGGGACAGAGGACAGAGCCCTGAGAGTCGCCGTGGTAAACTGTGCGGGGGTTTGAAGAAAAGCTATTGGAAGAAATAAAATGTAAACGGTGGGTCAAATAAGAATGGAACCATTCAAGGACTGTGCCTTGAAGGTTTAGGTGGGAGGAAAGACTTTGAAGGAGGATGGTGTGATCGACTGTGTCGAACGCAGCAGACAGGTCAAGGAGGACGAGGAGGCAGAGGGAGCCCTGCTCACAGGCGGTTAGGATGTCATTTGTGACCTTAACCAGGGAAGTTTATGTGCTGTGGATAGGGCGGAAACCTGATTGGAGGGTTTCAAGAAGTGAGTGATTTGAAAGGAAAGAGCGGAGCTGGGAGGCAACCACTCTTTCAAGGACCTTGGATAGAAACGGGAAGTTGGAGATGGGTCGATAACTTGATGGTTGCGACGCATCAAGGGAGGGTTTCTTCAGGATAGGGGTGATGGTGGCTGTTTTAAGGGAGGTAGGGACGGTTCGTGAGGAGAGCGAAAGGTTAATGGTGTCAGAAATGAGCGGGGATAACAAATGTAGCAGGGTGCGGAGGAGTGGGGTGGGGATGGGGTCCAATGAGCACGTGGTGGGATTCATGGAGGTGATTGTTTTTGTGACTGAAAGCGGGGTGGTGGGGTTGAAAGAGTGAAATGTGGGGTGAGTAGGGGTTGAGGTAGCTGATGAGGGCGCGGAGGTGGAGGAGTGGTGTGGGGAGGAAACCGCAGTGCGGATTTTCCCAATTATGGACTCCAGGAAATCCAGCATCTCCTCTCAACGAACGTTTGAGGAGAGGATCTGCGAGGTAAGGCGGGGGGGTGGGGGCGGGGGGGGGGGCGGAGGAGCTGGTTGGTGGTGGCGAAGAGGAGGTGGTGGTTGTCCTTCCCTTCCAGGATTATCCTGGTGTAGAAGGCTGATTTGGCGGTGGCTAGCGCGGAGCGGTAAAATTTGATGCGGTCCAGCCAGCTTTGCCGGTGGACCGTGAGGCCAGATTTGAGCCAGGTGCGTTCAACTGCTCTCACTTGGCTTTTGAGGGAACGGAGCTGAGATGTGTACCACGGTGATGATCGAGAATGGGGGACAGTTTTGGAGGTGAGGGGGGCCAGTGTGTCAAGGGTAGTGGGGAGGGTGTTGTGGAGTGCGGTGGAGGCGGAGGATGGGTCTGTACAAAAATAATGCCATTGTGGGAGGAGCTCGGAGGTTTCTAGGGCTGAGGTGAAAGTTTGAGGGGGAATCTTCTTCCAGGGCCTGTAGAAGATGTTGGTGGGTTTGGAAGTGGAGGGGGTAGGGATAGAGGTGTTGCATGAAATCAGCTTTGCAACTTATGTGTTCGTTCATCTTCCCTGATCCTTGAATCGAAAATTATAAAAAGACGTTTTGACCCTAAACGTACAATCAATTCACTTTACAGTATTATCTGTGAAGCGCATTCAGACATCTAGAAGATGTGCAAAGCGCGATAACAAATGCAAGGATTACTATTCTTATTACTGTTCAATATTAGGTAACGTAGCACACGCTTAAACATACAATAAGGCTCCTAAACAATCATTGCTGTGCGGCCAAGGATTCACCTGGTCAACAAAACATTTTCTAATCAAGATTGTCATTTCAAACATCAGCTAAGCATCTTAACCATTTCTAACGGAATTATCGCTATACTTTCAGAAGGCAGTGTCCAATCCTTTAGCTGCTGCAGGACGGATTCCGTAATTGAGCAACATCACATGAGCGAAAATGTTTGTGTTCCCCTTCCATTAAGATAGGAGTTGAAAACAGCACGTTTTCGCAAAGGAAGAGTGCCTTAAAATGCTCGTGTCTGCCTACTCAGCACCTAAGCTGGGAATGGGATTTTCGATATGTGGGCGAGGGAGGGACAAAGCTCATTGGAAGCGGAGTCAAGCGGTTATATCTAATTATATCTAATGAATGGTCCCCGTCCTGAAACATTAACTCAGTAGAAGTGGAGTTCTGTAGCTCATTCGTTAGAGCTGTCGCCTTACAAGTGTGAGATATGTGTTCCAATACAAAAAATTCAGAGCAGAACATTTGGCAAGTTTTCTTACTCCATTCGCCAATAATAGTAGCTTGATAACATCCCTCCGCTCACCGTTGATCTCTTCCTCTCTCAGTCTAGCTCTCTGCTATCGCTGTCACTCACTTTCGGCGACAGATACTCTGCCACACTCACTCTCTCACAATCCTCCTTTCTTACCTCCCATTCAAAATCTCTCTACTCTTATCGTCTCTTACGGTCACTCTCTACCCCTTTCCATATATTACTTTGTCTGCATTCCCTGTGTTTCCCGCACATACTCGCTCTTCACTATCACAATCATTCTCTCCATCACTGGACTCTCACCTCACCCCATCTCTCTTATAATCTCGCTTTGTCGATCAATCACTTTCAAACACTTCCCTACTCGATGGACCATGCAGTTAGTTAAGCGAAACCATTTCTGATTCAAACACTAACTCTCATTTATTCTCGTTTTGTTTCCCTCTCTCTCTCACACACACAGTCTCTCCGATTGCCTCTATCCCTAATGCAGTTCTTCCGTCTCTCTCACCATCTCTTGAAATCGAAGCCCTCTCTCCAGGTACGTCTCTCCTCATCCTTTCTCTCCCTCTCGATCTCTCTCAGTCAGTCTCAGTCTCTCTCTCACACGCACAGCCACATACAGCATCTGCTTTTTTCTTCCTCTTTCTGCATCAATGTTTCCCCATTTCTCCCTCCCTCCCTCCCTCCCTCCCTCCCTCCCTCCTTCCAACCTTCCCTCCCTCCCTCCCACGCTCCCCCTCTCACACCATCGCTCCGACTCTCCCTTCCTCCCTCCTTCCTTTCCTCCTTCCCTCCTTTCCTCCCTCCCTCGCTACCTCGCTCGTTCACTCACGCACTCAAACACTCAATCAGTCGCAGTCGCGGTGCTCGCACATTTCGAAATGCGTGCTCTAGGCCCAGAAAGTTTGTAATGTTGGTGTCAAGGTCTGTTGAATTATACGATGTTGTTTGCTAGGTTAAGATTTACCAGTCAGTTTCCCTTCCCTTCTCATTCACTCTCTACTTCCTTCTCTCCTCTCTCTCCCTACCTCCCCGCCTCTTCCCTTCTGTCCCTCCCTCCGCGCTCTCCTTCTCTCCCAACTTTGCCCCTCTCCTTCTCTCCCTCCTCTCCTCTCTCCTTCTCTCCCTCCTTTCCCCTCTCCTTCTCTACCTCCCCCTCCACTGTCCCTCTCTCCACTCCCTCCTCCCTGTCTCCTCTCCCTCCTTTCCCCCTCTCCTTCTCTCCCTCCCTCCCTCCCCTCTCACCTTCCCTCCCTCCCTTCCTCTCTCCTTCTCTCACTCCTTTCCCCTCGCTCCTTCTCTCCCCCCTTTCCCCCTCTCCTTCTCTCCCTCCCTCTCATCTCTTCCTCTCTCCTTCTCTCCCAACTTTCCCCCTCTCCCTCCCTCCCCTCTCTACTTCTCTCTTGTCCAGTACAGAGATTTTACTGAACTCTTATCCAGTACAGAGATTCCCACTCACGCACTCTCTGGTGATGTGAATTCCCGGCCGCTTACGTGCGTAGTATATTTACACCAGTAATTTGCAGCCGTGATACTCGATGAGGTGAATGTGGCCGTGTTGTTATACTCTGGAGCTCGGCGTTATGCAATAAACTCGCCTTCTCTGTAGACAGAGAATGTGCTGCCAGGATAATTCCCAGAACAGGAGATCTCAGCGATTTCTCCTTCCACAAATTCCCGGGAATCTCTGTTCAGGGAAATGTTGGGTTTCTGGAGCGGATCTGGAATTAGAACACAGTAATGTTGATACCACTAATAAGCGCTCTTCACCACGGATACGGATCACATCGGAGTAAAAGTGACCATTTAGTCGTATCAAGGCCTGGATGGGAGGGATTTGGGGATTGATTGGGAAGCGTAGTATTGTTGAGATTGATTGAAAAACCCCAGGGAGTTTTTAGTCACACAGCGAGAGGTGGCGCGGCGGTTGGGAGATGGCTGGTGGGGTTGTGCAGCGAAACAATTGTAACACACAGCTCCAGACTAGGGCAGGCGAAAGAGACTACAAACTGACCCTATATAGTGATCTACAAACGTCTCTTTATACAACACAATGCAATTACAGCCAAGCAATAAAACCGAGAATTTAGGAGCAAAAGCTACACACACTGCGGAGTGAGGTGAAGGGAATCGCTGTCTGAAACTCATCTGAGACACAGCACCAGCTCAATTTCCAATCCAAGCGCAGCCACCAACGTAAGCTTCTCACCTTCACGAAGATCAGCTCCCAAAACCATCTCAGCCCTCAACCTAACTTCAGTCCCGCTCCCAGGTGAGCGCTACATCCAGCTCAGTCCCAACAAGCAGCCCAACATCCAACCTCAGATTATCTCATCACCCAAGATCAGCCCCCACCGCAGCTCAGTAGAACCCTATTCCAGCTCAGCTTCGATCACCAGATAATGTGTTTAATCTGCGCTATTAAAACTCATTGACATCCTCGCGGTAAATAGTTGTATTTTATGTACCTCGCAGTGTCAGACGATATATCGATATATAGGTTATCTCCGATATAATTTTTATATCGATACGCAGTTATAGATACTTCAGCAAAAAATCCATATATCGACGAATTCGGTATATCGAAAACAACGGAATGCGCGTGCACTCAACTGCAAAACCAAGAATGCTCATCTCTGTAAACAATGCACAGACCGAGGTGCAAGCCGCCATAATGTATTCATAGTCCTCGAATGAGAAAAATAGTTAAGCAAGATGCGAGTGGAAAGAGGCGGCGGGGTGGCTTGGTGAGGAGGGAGAGACGGCGGGTGGGGGGGAGAGAGAGAAGGCGCGGGTAGGGTGGTTTGGAGATAGAGTGACGGCGATGGTTTGGGAGACAGAGAGAGACGACAGGGGTGTGTGAGTTGGGGGGTGGGAGAGATACACGGCGTGTGGTGTGGGTGGTAGAGAGAGAGGGCGCGGGGAGTTGAGAGAGACGGGGTTGAGAGTTGGGGGGATGTGATAATATACAGATAGATAGCGATGGGTGGGGGCGTGAGGGAGGAGAGAGAAACAGAGACACAGACAGAAAAACACAGAGATGAAGAAAGTGAGTGTGAAAAACACACACAGCGATAGAGATTTACCTCCTGCAGCGATAGGCCCCGAATGGGCGCGCACCACCGATTGCGCGAAGCTCGAGCTCGCGCGCGCATGCGCAGTACGAAAACCCCGAAAATATCGATAAATAATTATATCTCGATATGAGACCATCGATATATCTAAATCGGAAATTTTCCAGATCGACGGACCCTACATTGCTTTGGATCAATTCGACGTTAGATGCGTCACCAAATAATAACCTCTGCACTTTAATTGTAGTCCTTGGAAACAGACGATGGAGCTTCCAGTTCTCCTTCAATATGTTTGTCATTCGCATAATGCATAGAACCTGATCAAGTTATGTACTATACTGCATGTTTTCTCTTAAAATGAAACTAACTAAATTCAATTTGTTCTGGAAGGAATACATTTTTTCCTATTTAAATCTCTCCTTATGCATCCTGTTGCAACGCATCCGGACGTCCACCCATGAAATGCGCTCCATAAATGTACATTTTTTGTAGTTGTTACACAGATTTAATTATTTCTCAGTCAAAGAATATTTCCGTGTATTGGTTCTGAAATATATCTCCACGTAAAGTATTACCTTTTTCTTATTATTACTGTGATGTGAGTCATCGGTTTGAAAATATTATCTTTCCTGAGCGAAGCAGAATACAAAGGTCACTTCATTGTGAGCGTTCACATGGGAGATGGGCCAAACTCAATTCCAATGTGGGAGCAAACCTTCAGAAAGTTGTCTCACTTTATGATTACATCACAGATACCTGCTTGTTATTTGAATGGAGTTTCGCCGATACAATATACATTTAATTAATCACGTTAATAATGTGTTGCTTCTTGTACTTGAAGACGAATGAAACACCAATTTGATATCAAAAACAAGAATTATTCTTACTATGAGACTATAACTGTTCAAAAGCCAGATTGTGGTGTGAGAATTTACTTATCGCTTACAAATAACAAAGATTCTCACTCGCTCGCTCTCTATTGATGTGAACTTCCGGCCGTCTATGTGGGCAGTATATTTACACGAATAATTTCCTGCCCTGATGTTCAACGGGGTGAATGTGGCCATGAAGGTATATGGATATGGCTTTGACGTGATAAATTTGCTGTCTCTGTATAAGGAGAATTCGATGCTACGATAATTTCAAGAACACAAGATCAGAGGGATTTCCCTTCTCACAATCACTCGGGAATATGGCTTCATGGAAATGGTGGGTATGTGCAGCAAATCTGTCGTTAAAACACAATAAATAAATTCTCTCCAACACTCCCTATGATCTGTGCTGTGGCAGTGAGCATCGGGATCGACAGGAAGCACAGCGGCAGCCTCCGAGAACAAAATGAGTCTGAGGTTCAATGGGAGGCACGAATGTGCACTCTTATTACCGGTAATCCAAGACTGGATTCGACGCTGTTTTTCTGCTGCAATTGAACACATGATTATGATTTCAGTCATACCTGAATTCATAGTCATTTGTGAGCAGGGACTCAGTGTGAGCTGGGAGTCAGTGTGAGGTGGAGATACGGTGTGAGCTGCAGATCAGTGTGAGCTGCGTGTCATTTTGAGTTCGGGTTGAATGTGAGCTGGGTGTTATTTTGAGCTAGAGTACAATGTGTGCTGGTGGTCAATGTTAGCTGTGGGAAGTGTGAGCTGAGGGAAAGTGTGAGCCGGGGGTAATTGTGAGATGCACTGCAATGTGAGCTGGGGGTGGTTGTGAGCAGTGTGTCAGAATGAGATCTGGTTCAGTCTGAGCTGGGAGCGAATGTCAGACTGTCGCTCATCCACCCCTCTGTTGATTCCCTATACATGGGCTCATTACCACCACGTGTCATCAGCCCATGCTCAATGATCACGCCATACTGCTGTGCTGTGATGATTAGAGAGAGGTGTATACCTGAGCAGTTGAAGCCGGCGTCATATTTGTGCGATATTAAGGTTGAGTCACCCCAAGTCCCTGAGCGTCATTCTCTCAGAGCAGACTAATTTCCTCTGCACTGAACATGAATCGTCACAATGCGACTCGATTCTTCCCCAAAATGAGCTGCGCTTCGCACTGACAGAGCGACACCACAGCCCAGCTCCTTACACACCACAGCCGCGTCCTGCATATCCCAGTCAGAGTCCTCCGCTGTGCCCCATTGATTATTGTGGTAAATCGCCACTCTCCCTGCACATGGGCGGCGGCCATTCATCATCCTCACATTCCCTGTAAAATACAGCACGGTATATAAACTCTTTAGCTATATTTACGTGTTTAACTTCTAGTCTTCGTGATGTGAAAAGCGCTGTGCAAAAGTAATTGTGTTGTTGTTACCCAGTGTACATACGAGTGTAACATAGGGAGAGTGTTTGTGGGGTGAATAGTGCAACAATGTCAATAAAGATGAAGTATATAGTGACCCTTGGTAGCACACATTCCACTGATAATGACACAAAAAGCCACCCGAAACCCAGCTAATCCTCCTAGTGCATCATTCCTCCAGGTACAGAAACCATAGAGCACATTCCAACACACCCATCGCTCCCTTTCTCCCAGTGTACATCCTCATATCCCATACACCCGCAATACATTGCCATGGGTCACAGTCTACCCCACACAGTGTACAACCAAACCCCCATGTCACAGCTTTCTTACGAACAAAGACAAAACTCACTCTGCTTTCATCAAGCATGAACACCCAAACACACAGATACAACATCAGCGAACAGCGCGCACATCAGGGTACGCTCTCGCCATCTGCCACGCCATTCTCCCCCGCAAGGGCACAGCAAATACCATTCGGAACAGGTCCCAGCAAATCCCAAGACGAGCCAGCACTGTCACAGACTCCTTCTCGTATATACAGCATGTCACACGCCAAGGGCACAGCACACGTCCAACTGGGCACATCCCCCACATTAGTCACTGAATGTCCACAATTCAGAGCTCACAAAGGAAATGATGACACCACACAGGTCACAACCAGACTCCAAAGCATATGAGCCTCCAATAACACTCCCACACCAAACAACAAACAGTGAGGTAGTGACATTTATTGAAAATGTCAATAAATGTCAATAAATTTATTGAAAATGTCACTACCTCAACAGACACAGGCTTATCTCCACAGGTCAGAGGCCCAAACAAAAACAATTACGTCGATTTATATAGCGCCCACCACGCCGGACGGCGTCTCAGAGCGCTTCACGGTAGCCGATTCCGGGACCGAGCCAGGGCCAGGGGCAGGAAGGTGACCAAAAGCTCAGTCGAAGAGAAAGGTCTTCAATTGTGATCTGAAACTGGGAAGAGAGGGGGAGAGGCGATGCGAGTGAGGAACGGAGTTCTTGAGCCTAGGGGCATAGTGGCTAAAGGCACGGCCGCTGATGGTGGAGCGGAGGACTCGTAGGACATGGAGAAGACCAGACCCAGAAGAGCGAAGACAGCGGGTGCTGGGTTGGGGTAAAGAGGAGATCAGAGAGATAGGGGGGTGCAGAGTTGTGGAGGAATTTGAAAACAAGGGTGAATATCTTGAAGTCGAATCCGCTAAGTAAAGCCGATACCCCTAGGTAGAGCCTCGCCATTCCCTAAAACCGTAATCGTAAATCAACGCGAACAACTTGGCACAGACCAAGCAATTGTCTTCCGGCACCCACCCCTCCCCAAGAGGGACGAGCAGGATAGGGTGGGAGACAGGTAGGAAGGACGGAGAGACGTGGGAGGGCAGTAGAATGCACGATCTAAGAGGAGGATCGACCAATCATATTCCATCACTTCATTGCGAAGCCACACCAACTCCACTCGCAACAATCGCTGCTCCCCACCCCTTCGCCAGCTGCACCATGCACAGCTACTGAATCTTTTGTCACCGCCCTTCCTCTATACACAGCATTTAGCCACAGGGCACAGCTCCGCCCGCCACGGTAGTCGGTCCCGCACGTAACAGCCTCCAACAACACAGTCACAGGCTCAGCAGGCAAAGACCCTCCTCTACGTCACAGCCTCTCCACCCAAGGCACAAACCAGCACAGCCCCATGGTGGTTTCTGCTTCCACAACTACCCCACCACATCGGGTCATACACCCGAAAACAAACACGTGTTTCAGCACACAACCCTCTCCCAGTTTATTCACCCTGCCTTTGCTCAACAACCCCTTTGTTAATCCCAATGATCACACACTCGTGTTCAGCACGCCCGGCGTTGAACCGCTCCTTGTGCTTACCCCCAGTATGTGCACCACTTTGCTGAATACCCACCACCACAGGTAAATTCCATACCACTCTGCCTGCGTAGCCGACAGAAACAACTTCTTAACATACCAGCCAATACCCCGTATGAAATCGAGTTGATCGTCAGAGAAAGTACTATTTAACTGTGCAAATGACGCTGGCATCATAGCTGTGTGACAGTTTGTAGACATTCCATGTCGCTGATTTACAATCCTTCAGGGCAGATTCACTCCCTGTGCATTGAACAAAATACGTCACAATGGGACCTGATCCTTTTCCAAAGTGAGATCCTGTTGGTGCTGAACGAGCCGCTCCACAGCCCAGCTCCATACACACTACAGCTGCGTCATTCATATCCCAGTCGCTGTCATACACTGTGCCCCATTGTCCATTATGGTTAATCTCCACTCTCCCAGCACATCGACGACGGCCATGCACGAGCCTCACATTCCCTGTAGAATCTTGAAACTTTGATGCCTTTTTACTTCTCGTCAAACTTTTCGTTTTACTCCTCGTCGGCAAATATATATGGGAGGGTATAACAACAACAACAATTTACATTTATATAGCGCCTTTCACGTCGGGAGGACGTCCCAAGGCGCTAATATATGTCACATTACGACGGTGATTCCAAGTCAAACGTTACAACAGCTATAAAAATAACTTTGATGTTTTCTTTGACTGGTGGTGAAATACAATACGAAATGTTTTTCAAAATGACAATGGACTTTTAATATTATTAAATTATAGATTATTATACTTAAATTGTACTTGATATTAGTTTGTTATAACGCATCATATTAGAATTTGCATTAGTTTGTTTTGCATTATATTGTGTTATTCTTCATTATATTTTATATTGTAAGTTAACGTAATCGAATAATTATGAAGCACATAGGCAGGCCAATCGCCCTGATCGTATCTGTGCCACCACTTGCAAAAGAGCTACGAAAATCCACACCATTCTTCCAACCCTCGAATAGCTTGTTGTCCCCAAACAATTGTTTTCTACCCTCTTCAAAGTTGTTTCGATTCGGACTTCCACCAACATTTCAGGCAATGCATCCCAGATACAATCAGCTGTGTGACAAAAACATGTTCTCTCCTCCACACGGTTACTTTTAGTAACTATTTTAGTTCAGTGTACTTAGACAACTGACCATGGGGACAGTTTTTACTTGGTTTACCATATCGAACCAGCTACTGGAATGAAGCATTCTACATCGTGCTCTCCTAAATCTCTCTGGTCCAAAGAGAATATTTCCAGATTCTCTTGCACCTAACATTTAATTATTATTTGAACGCTTTCCCAGCCAAAGGACCGCAGGATACGGAACAACTCATATTCAACTTGCCTCTCAACCAAGCTAACAGTCTCCAACCACCAGGCACGGCAACTATATCCAAGTAAAGAATCACCTCACACCCAGCTGCTACCATGGTACACAGCAACCAACGGTAGACAAATCCCCAGACAAAATCCCCAAACACAAACACACTCCTATCAATTTCACAGCAACATCACATTGGCACAGACCTTACATATCTGCAGGTCGCATCCATTCATAGAAGCACAGCCGAGGTCCCCCATCACTACTGTACCATGCACAACAAACCCCACAGAGAACACATCCCCAGAAGCACTGTCTCTCCCCCAATGATAGAGCCATCACCCACAACACCGCCAGGTTATTGTTATCTATTTCAGGCACAGACCGCTACGAAGAGAACTTCCTGCTGCTAAGGCACAACACATCTCCGCACTGTTACCCCACATAAAGGCTGCCCAACCTCTGATCGCCGCTCCGTACCTGTGCACACACCGCAACACAGCCCCATGGTGATTTCTACTTCCACTGCCACCCCACCTCAACTTTATCAGACCGTAGTGCTCATTCAACTGCTTTCAGCCAAAAATTGCTTCCCAACCCGCCCAATTTTCTCACCCTGCTTTCTTCAACAACTACTTTTTTATCCCAACAATAACATACCCGTGCTTAGTACACCTGGTATAGAACCGCCACTTGCTCTTACCCTCATTATGCGCAATTCGTCGTGCTCATCCAGAACTGTGCTGAATACCTCCAATCCATTCAATTCATAGTGATCCTACACGCACCTACTGTATTGCCATACAGCCCGCATTCCCTAAGAGATCGAGGTGATGACCAAAGCAAGTATTACTTACCTGTGCATATAACGCTGGCATGAAAGTTGTGTGACGGTGTGTGGTAACTCCGAGTCCCTAATTTACAATCTATCAGAGCAGACTCATTTCCTCTGCACTGGAAAGGATACATCCGAATCGGACTGGACCCTGCTCCAAAGTGAGCTCCTCGTGGTGCTGAAAGCGCTTAACCGCAGCCAGCTCCTTACACACCACAGCAGCGTCCAGCAGATCCCAGCTTTCGTCATCCACTGTGCCCCATTATCCGCTGTAGTTAAGCTCCACTCTCCCAGCACATCGGCCACTGCCACCCATTAGCCTCACGTTTCCTGCAAAATATCACACACATCATTAACATTTTGGTTTATTTTAACTACAAGTCACCCAATATACATGGTGGTATACCTGTCACAATGCTAGGTTGCTTCGTGGGTAACCATTCAAAACAAAAGTAAAGGTAACTGATTTTTGCTTTGACCGATGACATACAATCAAACATTGTTTCTAACAGCGACAACAAGAAAACAAATTGATAGATCGCGTCTGAAGTCGGGTGGACGTCCCAAGTCGCTGAACATTCATGTCGTGACTCAAGCGGGGGGGTTGCGGGAGGGGGACTGTTGTGGAAGGGGAAGGGGAATGGGAAGGAGAGTAGGAGAGTGGGATAGTTAGGAGTGGACCAGAAGGCACGGGCGAAGAGAAAGGTCTTAAGACAGACCTTCATGGGGTAAAGAGAGAAGTGAGGCGAAGGGATTGCCGGATGGAATTCCACAGTGTGGGAGGAGAGAGGCTATGCGCCTGGTTACCTAATTAGACCGTTTTGGGCGGTGGACGTGGAGCAGGGCAGAGCCTTCCTCCCTTATATCGTTCCATGACCGGTACAGCGTTCCACCACCTCCGCAATATTGCCAAACTCAGCCAGTACCTCACACCCCACTAAACTGAACACTCATCTACACTATTGTGACTTCCAGGCTCGACTACGGGAACTCTCTCCTCGTCGGCCGTCCTAGTTCCTACCTTGATGGGCTGCATTTCATTCAGAACATTACAGCTCGTGTACTCTCCCACACCAGGAAACACGACCACATGACTCCCACCCTCGCCCCTCTCCACTGGCTTCACATCCCACAAAGGATTGAATTCAAGATCTTTGTCCACACTTTCGAGACCATTGTCAGCCTTGCCCCCGCGTATCTCTCCGAAATGTTCTTACCCTACCAGCCCACTCGTCCCGTCCGCTCAGCAGAATCAGAACTGCTCGGAGACCACTACCCTAATCCACCCCCTTCCACCGTCGCTGGCCTGGCTTTCAGCCTCTCTGCTCCAATAATGTGGAACTCCATCCCGCAATCCCTTCGATTCACTTCCTCTCTTTCCTTCTTCAAGGCCCGCCTCAAGATCTTCTTCTTTGAACGTGCTTGATGCACCCCTCCTAACTCTTCTATTTCTCCTGCTCTCCTTCCCTCGCACTTCCCCGACCCGTCCGCACGTGCTCCAGTCGCAATCTGACAGGACAACGCTTTAGGACGTCCAGTCGACGTGAAATGCGCTCTACGAATGTAATTATGTTGTTGTTCTTGCTGTTGTTGAATCAGATGACTAATACAATGAGGGAAGGATGTTTTATCAAAACGAACGTGATAATTGTTCAATTTACGTTTGGAAAAGGAAATCCGGGCACTAAAGATTCATACAATTAGTACTGTGCAGTATTAATATCGCGAAGTAAAAATTATATCAGTGGAAGACTAATAGGCACAGCGAAATATGACCAGATTTTGGTTACCCTAAGCATACAAGATGAACGCGAAATTAAAATAATGTGGCTTTACAGTTTGCAAAATAGTTAACGAGATCAAAGAACTGAATAAAAGTTTGAGAAACACAGTGATATAAACAAAAATGGCAGCAGATGGACTGTCCAATTGGCAAAGCTGGCATGTGGCAGGTGAAGCATATGAAATGCAGAGAATATACGAGCCAAGATGCAAGCCAAACAAATTGGACAATGCGGCAAATTTGGATTAGATCTCCATATCAGGAGTTGAGCAACAGCTACAAAAGAATGCTGTCAGTGCACCGATATGGGCGTAATACAGGATTATGCAGAAATTGACAAGTAAATCAAAGGTTTTATAGCAGACCCAAATCACAAAGGAAACCGGTGGAAGACAGTAGAAGTGGTCAAATAACATGAGGGGAGCCAGTACTGGAAAACTAAACCAAGGGAATATGAAAGGGAGGCACCTCGGATGTAGATTACAGTGAAAGTGAATAAGAAGAGAAGTAAAACATCGAGGCAAAATCAATCAAATGTAAATGGGTGGTTGTGGGTGAATATTTGAGTTGTCAGGAAGCAAGGAAACTAATGTAGTGCAAGTTAGATATAGGGACGCAGACCAGCGTGATGGCATCTATTGGATTTTTAGTTCCAGAGAATCAGAACCTAATAAGCCTTGTGCAAATGATTTTGTTACAATAAGTATGATATAAGAAATACACAAATGATTAAAGATTGTTATCTAATAGTCAATTCACGTACAATATATAATATAACATGGTTCGAGACTCAGAGTAATACCCAATGAATTCTGCAGAAGGCTGATTTATCCAGATATTTTTCAGTACTGTGGTCAATCTCCGTTATACTCACACAACCAATAGTACCCTCTCTCCTTCTCTAATTCTTCGCTGGACCTGAGCCCAATTATACTATTCTCTGAACACTACCGTTAACCTTATCTGAACTATGTCCCAAATTAGATAATGTGTTATTCTCTTTGTCCTGTCTAGAAAGCACATCTTATCTCAGGAATCTACTGGTACTGGCCTTGAATAGCGTGTTTGTGCATGCTATCCATTTTGTCCGCATTCCTTTATCTTGCATTTCAGACTTTGTGTCGGTTTTTACTTTTAATTCAAATTCTCATTACTTTGTGCTGAGTACGCTTTTCAGTCTATGTTATACCTATCCTATCCTCCTACCTCCAACGATTGGCAAGTATATGTAAAATTTGGAGAACAAAATAATGAAAATATAGAGAAAGTAAAGATAAATTAACGGTGTTCATTCATGGAAAAAAATAAATAGTGGTCAGAGTAGCGAAATGAGCTGTATACAAGGGAGATACTATAGAATGAGTAATACCCAGTAAACAGAAAATACAATACGTTATGAGGTTTGGAACGCAGAATAAAATATATAGTTACAAACATTAGGTATGTGACAAGTCAGAGGATGTGTGAGACATTAAAGAGAGAAAGGCATGACATTTAAAGCCGACTTAGATAAAAAAACGTGGCATGGAAAAAATAGGAAGAAATTTGTTCAGTTATACTGCGAATTGATTTTATTGTAGGGGGCTATACCTCGAATTATAGCCAAATAGCATAAGGATATTACACAGCTGCAGGAAGCGTGATTGACAAGACTAAATATATATTAGCCAGATAAGATTTAGGAATTAATCAGTGATAATGCGCCACACAATTGGCGAGCACTGAATTTTTCTTAAAACAGAAACATTGTGTTGTAGAGTACAGTACACCTTACCACATGTTCCACGAAGCTAAGGAATGGAGCAAAGAGCCTTGCAAGAACACTGCAGAATTATACCAACAGATGACCAGGGACAAAATATAACATACTACAGACGCTGGAAACCTGACAGAAACAGAAGTTACTGGTAAAACTCAGCAGGTCAGGCAGCATCCATGGAGAAAGGAAAGTGATTCAACATTTCGTGTCCACGACACACATTCAGAACAGGTTGTGTTCGAAGGGTACTGCCGATTTGTTGAGTTTTCCCATCAACTTCTATTTTATTTCAAATAACCAAGGACAGACATCAACACAGATGAAGGTGTGCTGCATATGAAGAGATGGGTTAATGTGCCTGGACACAAAACTCAGACCATAGGTACAGAGATAAATATATTGGAAGATAAGTGCAAAAGAAGGGAAACAAACTTTACAAAAAGGAGAGACAACTAAAAACAGAAGGATGGATCAAATTAAAATTGTAGGAGTATGTTACGTAAACGTAATGCTAATATATATACAATATGAATAAGGAACGTTAAGTAGACGAATATCATGAGAAATCAAACAAAATACAGCGAAGAAAATACAGGAAATAAATGAATATTAGGAGCAAGGTCGAGGAGTGACAGAAACTGTAAGAAAAACGAAGTGCGCGAGAGGAATCAACAATCCACAAAGAATGACAGGACGAGATTGAACAAACAGAGGATAAACTAAAAGTAAGAATGTACTGCACATTGCTTTCGGGGCATCAGTGGGAATTGAATATGGATGCCACACTGGTGGAAGAATGCTGCTAAATGGATTAACCAGGTTTGAAAGAAGCTGATTTGTATAGTTCGAACTAAAGGATTGAGGGAATTTATTTTGTGTTTTGGGTGAAATAAAATTACAATCTTACTTGCAGATTCCACCATCTTTCTGTCCAGAAATATCACTATACAAGAAAAAAACAACTAGATCAGAACAAAGAATGGTACAACAACAAAAATTACAAGGATTTGTAGCGGGCTTCATGCGAACGGCGTCTCAGAGCGCTTCCCTATAACGGATCCCGGGGCAAGGAGAGCGAAGAAGATGACCGAAAGCGCGGTCGAAAAGAAAGTTCTTTAGCCGAGAACTGAAAATACGAAAGGAGGGGGCGAGGCAAAGTGAGTGAGGAAGGGAGTTCGAGAGCCTCGGGGGTCTAGTGGCGGAAGGCACGGCGGGCAATGGTGGAGCCGTTTCGGGCGATCAGGAGGAGGGCAGGCTCAGTGGAACGAAAGCAACCGGTAATATTCTGTGGAGGGGAGGCCAAAATGGCAGGGGATGCAGAGGAGCGGAGGGATTCAAATACAACCATGAGGATCTTGAAATTGATACTCTCTGCGATAGGGAGCCAGTGCAGTCTAGCAAGAATTATTAATACAGTAATTTACACAATCAAGTAGCTGATCTGCCTGGTCTCTCACTACATTAAGGTCATTAACTATTGTGCAGCTATCTGGGGGCAGCACCATAAAGGCTCTCGAAGGGGTGCGAAAAATACCGTACCATAACAATGTTGAGCGAGACATTGCAACGATACGATAGGGACACCATTTGTGACTTAACACAAATCGCTTTCATAGAACACCCACACCCCGCAACACACACTCACACGCATACACACAAACACACACATTGTCTGAACGGCCTTTTCCTGTGCTCGGATTGTTTGTGTTTGTGATTCATGTCTCCCAGAAGAATAGTTTCAGTTTACAGCCACAAACCAGAAACTGCTCTCCCCATGCTGCTATTCCGTCTCTCGGCCTCTAATTTCTCGTTCCTCCTCTCTCTCGTTCTGGCTATCCTCTCCGTCTTCCTCTGTGCTCTCATCTCCTTCTGCATTAACTCTATCACCTCTCTCTCCTCTCTCATCTACAATTACCTCCCTCCTCTTATGCCATCCTTTCTCTCTCATTTCCCACGTGTCTCTACGGATTATCTCTTTCCTTTGAACTTATCTTTCCACTCGTATCTCCTCTCCCATCTTATCTTTCTTTCACACTCTCTCCATTCTTGGATCACGGTAACACGAATATGCAATTCATCTGCTCGAGTCTCTTCCATCGTTCGATTAGATTGTGTGATATGCGTACGGATATTCTTAGCTATATCTCTACTAATCATTTCAATTCAAATTTCCCCACATGCTCCTTAATAGCCCGAGTTACCCACCATGTACCAATCTCATTCTTGAAGGCATAAATGGATGAAGCATTCAGTAAATCTACAAAGAGGGAAATACAGCTTCCTGCAATCCCGTGAGTGAAAAACAATACTTCCTGCTTTCACATTTAAATGGCCTGGTTCTAATTGTAAGACTATGGACCATTGTTGTGCAGTCACCCTCCAGAAAAATTCCCCTCTATTGTCCACTCTCTGCTATTATTCTTCCTTCTCTACTCGCTTTTCTGTCCTTATTTTTCTTCTCTCTCCTCTCTCTGTCAGGGACAACAACAACAACAACAACAATTACAATTTTATACAGCGCATATAGCGGCATATGGACGTTCCAAGGCGAACAGTGTAGGATCTGTAGCCTAACAGTAAACCTAGGGATGGTGATATAGATGGTATGGACAAGGCAACTGGTCGAGGGACTTGAGGAATGGCTTGCAGGAAGCAAGGAAGTGAGTGAGGCGCAGTTAGTGTGGGATGGAGTCACAATAATGGTGCAGATAGGCTGAAGTAGGTACTGATAGTGGAATGGATATGAAAGGTGGAATAGGTCAAGGAGCAAAATATAGGGTTAAAACAGGATTTCAAGGCGAATTTCGGATATATGATTAGCAACCGCACTCACCGAGGAAGAAAAAGATCAGTTTCATCTTGACTACTTGGAACAGTTGTTGAGGAGCAGCCAGTGGAGGGCAGTGGGTGTATACCTGTGGGATTCCACGTATTTGGGGCGAACCCATACGGAGAAGGTCTGAGGACCTGCTCCTGACTCGACCACTGCATCTGACTGATCTCTGTGATCTTGAAATATAAACTTCATTGTGACACGGGAAAAAGCTGAGACTCAGTCTCTCTACAATCTGACCACAGAATAGCAGAATTGGTCATGTTCTCTTTTCTTGGAACGACTGTCATCAGCACCCCACCCACGGAGAATCTGCAGTTTTTGCAAACACTCTGATGCCTGATCGGAGGGACGGACGGACGGTCTGAACTCGACAAACAGTGGAAGTTCAACAGTGTCCACACGGGACAAGCTGTGTGGCTTTAGTACCTTAACCATCAGCAATTACATCTACTCTATGAGAGATATCAAAGCACTGACGATGGTGTAGAGGAGATTTACCAGGATGGAAACTATAGGAACTGGTATTGTCTCAGAGCAGAAATTTTTGAAAAGCTCGTTCATAGATTTATTCAAAATTAGAAAGGGTTTTGCAAAAGTAGAAACGGAAAACGTGTTTTGAGTTCATTGACAAAAAATACCAGTTGGGATCCAAAACAAGCAGATGCATTTTTTAAAAAAAAACTAGCCCTAAAGTTAAGACCTCAACCTGACCCTTAGTCTAAACCTCCCCAGAAACCCCATCATTAGAGTTTTTAGTTGATTTGTTGGAAGTTAACAAAACGAGAAAATTTAAAACCTAAAAATAGACAAAACTGTGAGAAGCTGAAAGAGGTAGAATGGGTGACGAAAAGGGGCTGAGCTGTGAAAACGGATTTCTGTAGTTGAAATTTCTATAGATATCTTCAAAGTTATTGCGACACATCATCAGAGCATTATATTGCAAAACTCTGCAAAGGCTGTTCAATAGAAAAAATTAAGCTCACTTTTTTATCGGTTTCTTTCTCTGTTGCATTTCCCCTCATTTGTTCTCTCTCTCTCCATCTCTCTCTCTCTCTCACTCACACACAAACGCATATAAACATGCATACACATACGTGTCTTTCACACTCCGATTCACTATCTAACTCTCGGGCTTTCTCTCACACACTGCTTCTCTCAAAATCTCAGTCTTTCACTCTCCAGCTGAGCACCTCACAATCCTAGTTGATCACTTATTTACACTGGTCTCTGAAACTCCCGGTCGCTATCACTCTCTGTGTCACACACTCTGTCCCTTACACAAGCAGTCACTCTCTATCTCACTGTTACTCCATAGCTGTCTGCTTCTATGAACCTGTCATGCCAGATGATAAATTTGGGTTCCAATGTATTCCATGTCGAGGATGTTATCGATGCTGCAAAGCTTTTGCTAAAAGTGAAGTGAGATTCTGCATGTGATAAAATACATACCAGCGGATTGCAAGCTGCCTGAAAAGGCTACTCTTCAACGTGGGACATACATGCAAAGGCTGATGTGTAGCTGAACAAGTGTTGTAGGTTTAGCTGAGCAGCGTTACCGGATACGAATCACAAACCTGCAAAGGGTGCGAAAACATTTAAAGTTATAGTTCTCCGGAAACTAATCAAGTCTCAAAGTTTAATATTATTCATCATTCGATTTGATATAGCGCGCACCTTATCACGTGTTCTATATATCTCAAAGCGCTTCACAGAATACATTGTAAAGTGAATTATTCGTAGATTTTTTGGCGAAATGTAGTTGCCCACAAGCAGTCATGGATTCAAATAACCAAATTATTATTCTAATTTTTTGTGTCAGTGTCTGTCTCTCTTTATCCCTCTCGGTGTGTCTGTCGGTTTCCTTCTCTGAACGTCTCGTGTGAGATGGTGGGATTGGGGTCCAGTTTGTGCATTGTTTAGATCCTGTTTAAGATCCTGCACAGCATTTGGTAAAAGGATAAGTGAGTTTCTAGGTGAGCTACATGTCGTATGAAATTGATGTCGTATGAAAGGGTTAATGCTGAACATAAAAAAAAATACTATTTGAATTTGTAGAGCACCTTGCGCTTTGGGAGGATTCTGTGATGTGTAGTTGAACCATTCTTGTAGTTTTAGCTGAGCAACGTCACTGGATGTAAAACACAAACGAAACAAACATACTTAAAAAGGGCTCACACATTACCATGCAAAATAAAACAAAACAGAAATGCAGAATATGTGTGTATAAATGGGCTGTGTGTATGAGTGGGCTGTGTGTGTGAGTGGGCGGCTGTATGTTGGGTAGGGGAATTTTTGCTGTGTGCTTGTGTGTGAGAGAGAGAGGGGAGGCCTTATTTACGTTGGGGTGCGGGAGCAGTGTGTATGGTGGGGCTCTGTGTACCTGTGTGCGGGATGTGTGTATGAGGTGACTGTGTTTTGGGGTGTGTGGGTCCGGCGTCTGTGTGTATATGAGAGAGCGGTATCTGTGTTTGTGGGACGCTGTGTATGTGAATTGGTTGCGTGTCCATTTATTTCTTTGAGGGGGAATGTGTTTAGTGCGTGTATGGGGGCGCTGCGTATGTTAGAGGATTGTGTGTGTGGTATTGGTGGAGTGGGTGACGGGGAGTCGCCCGACTGTATTTGTGGAGGGGAATGGGTTCTCCACATGTAAATCACGAGTTACCAGAGGCACAGTGGGTGTGTCCCACACTCCTGCCAATCACTTGCTACCAGAGACAGAGTGGGAGTGTCCCACACTCCTGCCATTCACTGGTTACCAGGCAGTCAGTGGGCAGGTCCCTCCCACACAGCCTCGCGGCTCATTCCGTCATGACGTCAGTTGCGTCTTGTCCTTTGGCGGCGGCGGCTTAAGAGACAAAAGCAGCAGCAGCAGCAATGGCTGCGAAAGAGAGCGAGATTCTGAGACTCTGTAGAGAGAGGGAGAGTCACACTTAGGGATAGCAACATGTGTGTTTGTGACGAAAGATGGTGGGCTGTGAGTGGGGGCGTGTGTGTGAGAGGTTTTGTGTTGTGGGGCTATAAGTTGGGTGGGTTGCATGTGGGGGTGAATGTTTGTGCCGGGGGGAGCTTTGTGTGTAACGGGGAGTTATGTGTGTGTCAATGTGTTTGTGTGTGAGGGGGCAGTGTGTGTGTGGTTCTGTGTGTGAGAGGTGGCTGTGTGTATGTGATTGTGTGAGAGGGTGCTGCATGTGAATTTTGTGTGTGTGGAGCTGGGTTTATGTTTGTGAGGGGGCTGTGTGCGCGACGTAGATCTGTGTGTAAGGGTGGAGCTCTATATGCGTGTATGAGGCGGCTGTTTGTGGGTTGTAGTGAGTGTGAGGGTCTTTGTATGGGTTATTTGTGTGTGTGGGGGCTGGGTGTTTGTTGGTTAGTTTGTTTGTGACGGTCGATGTGTGAATGGGGAACTGAGCGTGTCTATTTGTGGGTGCCCTCCAGTAAGTCTCTGTAATTCCTGATGAGCAGAATCGATGTGTGTGATTGTCAAAGGGAGGCAGAAACAAACACATGTGTGTCTCCCTCTGAAAGTGTGTGTCCCACTCATATAGTGATTTTCAAGTCTTCTAGACGTCCAAAAGGGCTTCACCGAATACTCTCTCAGGTGAAAATTACTGTATATCGGTGGGTGAGAGGTGCCATCCATTTATGAACCGGAAATACGCAACAACCATGGATTAAAATGACGAATTGATTATTAAGACAACAATAATACAAACAAAATAAACATATTAATGTCAGTAATTCAACAGATGATACACCCCACAAAGCGTTTTGTCATAGACTAACATCATAATAACTGTGGGCGTGTCCCGCTTTCCTGCCAATCACTGGTTTCCAGGGTGTCAGTTGGCGGGTGCGTCCCAATGAGCCACACGTCGTAAATCGTCATGATGTCAGGTGCGTATTGACCGTTGGCGGCGAGGCTCGAGACACAATCAACTTCAAGCATGGTGGCGGCAGAGAGTGCGAGTCTGAGTCTCTGCAGTCAGAGACAAGAACTTGATATTTGATCACTGCAAATTTTCAGGGACACTGTGTGTGTGTGGGGGGGTGGAGATGGTGCAGAGTGGGGGTGCTGTGTGTATTTTGTGATGGTGTGCTGAGTGAGGGTGGGCTGTGTGTATGGGAGGGCTGTGTGGATGATTACGAGTTGGAGCTGCGTGGGGGTGGGTACCAATACTAGACACAGGGAGAGATATAATGTTGTCTTTGTCAGAGTGTGTCTCTACCTGTGAATGTGTGTGGTATCGAGGATGGGTGTTGGTGGGGTATTCTGTGTATGCGTGTGGGAGGTGTGTGTGCGAAGGTTGTCGGGGGCTGGTTGATTGCCCTGGGGGTGTTTTAAATTATTGTGTATTGGTTTGTATTTGTATACATGGGATTGGGATGCTGTTTGCCGGATACAGAGGGAGATAGACAGAGGCTAGTGTGTGTGTATGTCTAGGTGTTTTTGTGTGTCAGCGCCTTGGGACGTCCTCCCAAAGTGAAAGGCGCTCTGTCAATATAAGTTTGTTGTTGTTTTGTTGTTTGTGTGTCTCAGAGGCACGGAGTCAGATGTGTGTCTCTGTGTGAGTAGATCACAGGGTGGTGAGAGGTCTCTGTCTCTCTCGGTGTCTACTGAAGGCGAGCAACATAGGGAGAGTGACACTATTGTTCTGTTTGCAGCCTGAGATACACTCACAGAGAGAGTTAGACACCCGCAAACACATACTCACAGGCCTCTGTCTCTCCATGTATCAAACACACATCCCCCGTTCACTAATCATCAGATGTCACAGACACTCACTTGGATACAGTTGCGTACACATCTCCACACACACAGACACATTGTAGTCCGTTCCCCCCTCTCCGTGTTTCTCTGTTAATAATATTGGACGTTGTTGCGCATCACGTCTTCTGGACGCCTCTTAGCGTTTTTACAGGATATACTTTAAAATGCAGTGACTGTCTTTGGTGGGCGAAACATTGCAGTGAATTGTGCAGAGCAACATCTCATGCATAGTCATGGGTTGAGCGACAACAGTGTTGTTAATATTGAGGGACCATTAGCCAGGTAAAGCGATCACTAATCGACGAATAAGCATTTTCTGACCTACTGGTAGCTCGGGGAAAAACCTTGCACAAGTTTCCGTACTCCACAAACAGGCCTGATAATAAAAACAATATCGGTCACTTCAATCCACGACTGTTGTGGGACAGTCTTGTGCAATTGACTGCTACGATTCATCCACAAACTTATAGTCGCTTCACTTTACTGTATTTTAAACGAAGAGCTTTAACATGTCTAGAATACATGATAAGCCACTTTATCAAAAGCAAGGATTATTATTATCACTGTTGGTAAACATAAACTTGTCGAAAGTAAAGAAAATTACTCCAAATTTAATCCTAACCTACCTAGGAATCCAGCCCAGGCCCTCTCACTAGCTAATTGTAATCTACACATACACAAACCCAAACACGCACTCTCTCATTCACACACTCATATACACTCCCTCTCACATTCACACACTCTCACATACACACACACTGACGAGACAAACAGCCATGTACATTGGCTCTCACACACGACAAAGACAGAGACATTGGCTCCCATATTTTGCTCACAAAACATACAGTCGTCTTAAACTGTTGTAGATGCAGTAAAGCATTTTGTGATGTCCCAAAGATGGGATGAAGTGCTATACCAAATGCAAAGTTTATTATGATGATTAGACACAGCGAAACACAGAGATAGTGGCCTACATTGTTTCGCTGTGTGTGTGTGTGAGTGTGTGTGAGGGAGAGTGACTGTATGCACAATGTCAACTGTGATTTCTGATTTCCAGAGACAGAGGCCTGTATGTGAGAGACAAACAAAAAGGCCTGTGTGAGTGTCTCTAAACGGGTGTAACTCAGTCTATAGAGCGATCGTTAGTGTTTCTCTCTCCGTGTGTATGTATGCTACTGTCTCAGTAATATAGAGACACATTGAGGCAGAAAGACGGGATTCCAATGTTTTTCTTTCTCTGTACGTATGTCTATGTCTTCCATTGTGTGACTCTCTCTCTCTATGTGTAACGCAGAGTATATAAGTCTCCGAAACACAGAGACCACCAGTGTACATGATTGAGTGTCAATTGTGTGGGTGCATTTGTGCACACTGCATTTGTGTGTCAATCGCAGTCTTGAATATGTTCAAGAAATGTCATCCGCAGCACTTCGGGGTTTAGAGTTCCATAAATTTACTACAATCTGAGTGAAGAAATGTTTTCTCCACTCAGTGCAAACGGATTGACCCCTAATCATCAGACTGTCTCCCCTTGTTACAGTTTCTCCAACTAGGGTCTACGCTGTATTCCCCCTTAATAATCTGCTGGTTTTCTGTATGACTCCCACTAATTCTTCTATTTTCTAGAACATATAGACCTAGGTCGCTCAACCTGTCCAATTAGCTCATTCCCTTCATCGCAGGTACCAAACTAGTGAATCTATATTGTACTCATTCCAAGGCGAGCACATCTTTTCTTAAACAAGTAGACCAAAGCTGAGATGGTGTTGAGTGTGTGAGGGAGGCATATGCGTTTGAATTGTTGTGTTTGTGCAACAGGTGGTATTGTTTACGTGCGGTGGGGTTGCATGTGTGAAAGGAGTTTTGTGTGTTTAAGGTTGCATGTGTTGGAGTGTGGTCTATGAATGGGATGTTTGTGAGAGGGGTGTGTAGTAGTCTTGGGTGTGTAGTTGGTGGCGTGTTTTGTTGCGGGTATGTGGGAAGATGTGTGTGGGGGGAGGGGTTTCTTTGGAGTGTATGCAGGTTGTATGCTTGTGGGGATGGAGTGTGTGAGGGGCTGTTGTGTGGGATGGGTGTGCATGGGTTTGTGTGTATGTGTTGTTTGAGGAGCATGTATTGGTATACGATGTAGTAGTAGGTGTGTGTGGAGGTAGGTTTTTGTGGGTGGACTACAAGTTCGTGCATATGTGTATTTGTGTGAGGGAGCGTGTGTATGGCGGAAATGTGTGCGTGAATGTGTCCCATTGAGTGTCTGTGTCTGCGATTCCTGATGATCACAGACAGGTGCACGTTTGCGAGAAACAAAGAGAAACAGACACAGAGGCATGTGAGGGTATGTGTGTATGTCTCCCTCTCTCCCTGTATGTGTTTCTCCCCCTCTCTCTCCCACTCGTTCAGCATGTGAGGCCTGCGTGTATGTGTCTCTCTCTCTTTCGCTTTGTGAGTCTTGTGAGTCTGTGTGTTTTGGTATGAATCTCCACTTGGGGACTATGAGTTTGATTCCCTCTGTGGGTTGATGTATGTGTGTCTCACCTCTCTCTCTGTATGTGTGTGTCTGTCCACCACTATCTCCGTATATGTGTGCATCCCCCATCTCTCTCTGCATGCGTGTCCTCCCACTCGCTCTATATGTGCGTTTCTAACCACTACCAACGGCCCGCTCTCTCATTATATGTTTGCATCCCTTTCCCGGTGTGTTTAAGGCCTGTGAGTGTGTTGCTCTCTGTATAGGAGGCTGCGCGTATATTTCCAAGTGTGTCTCCCACTTTCGGGTGTGTTTGCTTGTCCCAGAGACACAGTCTCTCCACCTCTGCACGTTTCTACCTCTCTGTGTGTGTATCTCAGTCTGCTGTGTGATCTCTCTCTCTTCCTGTATATGACAGGATATATAAATATGTATCTCTTTCACACACCTATGTATACATGTATATCTCCCTCTCTGCCAGATTCACTCCCTCTCCCTGCCTGTGTGCTTCAGACTGTAGAGAACTCTCTGTGTCTCACCTTCTCTCCATTGTCTCTGTCGCCGCCATTTATGACTTCAATCACGTGACTGTTTCAAGCAGATTCATGAAGCAGCTTGTCTCACGCCCACCCATGACGTCAGCACGTCTCCTCCAACCCCCGCTGAGATGGACAGTCGCGTTACCCTGGTAACCGGTGATTGGCTGAAGAGGCGGGGAGACACGCTCACATACAATAGCTTATACAATATGCATAAGTGTTTGTTTCAGTAATGTTATTATTGCTTCTGTTGTATTACTGTTTTGGTTAAGGCTGTTGTTGTTATTGTTAATCTCAATGAAGCCTAGAGCTCTCCGGAATCTCTACCAGGCGGGACCTTCTTCAACAAAGAGCTCTCCGGAAATTCTGCCAGGGAAATAAATAATTCAAAGACAACAGTCGCCTGTTAGTGTGGTTCTCTTGATGTTTGCAGTGTTTTATAAGGTGCTGGATTTTTGTTTGTGGTGTTTTATAATGAGTTTTACAACTAAGAATAAAAACAAAATTCAACCAACAATCTATCATCAGTTATTTTCCAGCGTGAAGGATTGAGATCAATGCACAGGTCTTTAACAGTTGTGTGTGACAATGCGATTCTCTGTGAGAGATGTGAGTTCGTGCTGTATAATGGATGAGTGCGAGTGTGTGGGGACATATTTATGTGGGATATGTGTGTGAGGTATGGTTGTGTGTGTGGTCGGCGGCGGGGTGATTGATTAAAGCGTTTGTGTGCCTGTATGTGTGTGTGTTTGTGTCTACCGGAGAGTGTGTGTACGAGCGGAGGTGTATATGTCAGAGGCTTGTATACGTCACAGACAAGGAGAGAGATACAGTAACTTGTGAGTGTATATGTGTGTGTCTCTCTGTCTTTCTGTTTATGTGTTTGTGTGTCTTTCACCATGTGTTAGTGCATGTCAGAGTTACATGGTCAGATAAAGAGGACTGAGTGTGTTTCTCTCCCACTTTGACTTCGACACACATAGTCAGACACAGATGCCTGTAGTTGAGAGATTCCGAGGCAATCTATCTAAGTCTATAGATTGGATTTCACTGTTTCTCTCTCTCAATGTGTACATAGACACATTGAATCGGAGAGAGGGGATTTGTAAGTATGTCTGTGTCTTTCTCTGTGTGACTATTTCTCCCTCAGTGTGGATAAGTACCCCAGAGAAACGCAAAGGCCAGTGCATATGTTTGATACTAAATAGTGGGTGAGTCGCCTATCTCTATTTCTCTCGCTGTTACCTTCACTCGCTCTCTCCTTGATCTTCTCGCTCTCCCGCCCTCTCCCCCTCACATTCTCTCTCACCGTGTGTCACCTTCTCCCTCTCTCTCAACTTCTCTCTATCCCCATTCCCTTAAGTTAGCTCTCTGTGTCTCACATTCACTTTCTCCCTCGTTACTCCTCTCCATCTTTGTCACCTTCTCTCTCTTTCACACTCCCTCGTACTGCATCTCACATTCTCATCTTCTCTCTCAATTCTCTCTTTGTTTCACTATATTTCTCTCTCTTTCAAACTCCTCTCTCATCTCTCACATTCTCTCTCTCTCTCTCTTTCATCTTCACTCACTCTCTTTCTCACGCTGTCTCCCTCTCGCTCAACTCCTCTCTTTGGCTCTTTCTCTCACCTTTTCTCTTTCAACTTTACTTTTTTTCTCTCTCTCCCTCTCTCATTTCTCTCTCTTAACTTTTCTCAGACAGGCAGGCGGGCGGGCGGGCGGGCGGACTGGCGGGCGGGCGGGCGGACGGGCGGGTGGGCGGACGGACGGGCGGGCGTGCGGACGGACGGACGGACACACAGTGAGATATTTGCCTCCTGAGGAGAGAGACCAACACTTGATCTAGATCTAAATACTCCCCCCCTCCCCCTCCCTCTCTCTCCCCTGGCACACTCTCCCCTGTCACACTCTCTCCCCTGTCACACTCACTCCCCCCTCTCCCCTGTACCCCTCTCTCTCCCCCCTCTCCATCTCTCTCCGCTGTCACACTCTCTCCCCTGTCCTCCTCTCTCCCCTGTCACACTCTCTCCCCTGTCACACTCTCTCTCTTCCCTCTCTCCCCTGTCACAATCTCTCTCTCTCTCCCCTGTCACAATCTCTCTCTCTCCCCCCTCTCCCTCTCTCTCCACTGTCACACTATCTCCCCTGTCCTTCGCTCTCCCCTGTACCTCTCTCTCTGCTGTCACACACACACTCTCTCCCCTCTCTCCCCGTCACACACTCTCTCTCACCCCTCTATCCACTGTCCCTCTCTCTCTCACCCTCTCCCTCTCTCTCCCCTCTCACACTCTCTCTATCCCACTCTCTCTCCTGTCACACTCTCTACCCGTCCCGCTCTCCCTCTCTCCTCTGTCACACTCTCTACCCTCTCTTTGTCTCTCTCTCCCCTGTCCCTCTCTCTCGTGTCACGCACTCTCTAGACGCATCGTGGACTAACAAAAATGGCTATCTCGGACAATCTGTAGCGACACTTTGTGGAGGAGATGAGCATTCCATGTCTCTTTTCAGTTCATTGATCACAGGTCGTCCCCGATTGATGACACGTTTTGTCTGCGCGACAGTTTTGTGTTTGACAGGAATTAAGGCACCCTCAACCGGGAGCCGCCATTTTGTACGGCACCACATCTCTCCCGCCGCTGGTGGAGCCGATATGTTGTACGGTACTGCACGCCCCTGCCCCCACTACCCACCCGCCGCGCTGGGAGCCGTCATGTTGTTAGGCACCAATTCGCCACCCCGGTTGGAGGGGAGTCGCCATGTTTATTGGCAAATCTCTTCCCTCCACCGCCCCCCCCCCCCCCTTCGCCCCTCAGCAGGAATCCGCCATGTTGAACGGCATAGCTTCCTCGCTCTGTGTGGGTCTCTCGTGCTGCGCGCTCGCTAACCTGATTAAGTCAGCATTTCTGTGCTCACTTTGTGTGGTGAAAGTTTAATGATCAATTGATCAAAATACATCAAATGATTTCTGATGGATTTATTGACAATTATTTTACCATCTGATTTCACATCAAATATATACATTATATATGTCCAGAAGTGGTGATTAAGCGCTGTGTAAAATGCAACGATTATTATTATTATATATATCTCCAAACGTTCCCTTCGTCCCTCTCTCTCACCATTAATCATCACGTCGACTGTCTCAGTCTCAGTCAAGCCATCTCAAGTGACATCAACACATCTGACATTCCTTCCTCACTCAAGTGACCTCCGCTGCTCTCTCCCACCATCTCATGAAACGTCACCGCATCAATCCTCTCGCGCCCTCCTATGACGTCAGATCAGTAGTCCAGCAGCGACTCGCTGGTATCCAATGATAGACAGGAGAGAGACACGCCGACTGCCCTCCTGGTATCTAGAGGTTGACAGGAGAGAGGGAGACCCGCCCACGGTCTCCTTGGTAACCAGTGGTTGCCACGAGAGAGAGAACCGCCCACTGTCCTATTCATGTATTGTGGAGATTATTATTGTGAATCTGTGCTCTTTCTCACACACATTCTCTATCGCTCAGTAAAGTGGAGTGACTGTGTGGTTGGGGTGAGGGTGAAGTGAAGTGGCTGTCTGTTTGTTGACTCTCTCCCGCACACACACAGGGGGGCAGACTGATGTGAGACGGATCAAGAATGACATCTTTAATAACCAGTCACTACAATGTACAGAATATATTACACTAACAACAACAACAATGCATATTATACACTACGTGCAAAGTCGCTGCTTCTGTCGCAGTCCCACTAACACACTGAGCTCAGCTCTGGATTCCCGCTGTATTTGTCCTTCTGAACTTAACAGATTCCTCCCAGCCTGAACACATTAAACAACAAATAAATATCTGATCAGAATATAAATGTGAAACTTTTCACTTCGCTGTTTAATCATTCAGTAAATACCCTCAAACAGTTTCCATCCGGATACCCGATCTCGTTCTCTGTGAGTTTACCACATTAATCACTGACACAAACACTTACCAGATCCTCGCCAGGCTGGTGCAGGTCAGCATGAGGCTGTGCAGAGCGTTGACAGGGCCGGCTGTGAAGGAGGTAAACGCAGATACCCACCGTGAGTGGATTGTACAGAGAGCGGAGACCAGATCATCAGTGCAGCCATCGGCCATTCTGTTACTGTACAGTCTGGAGATCAGAGACACAGAGACAAAGCAGGGACCAATTCGAGGCGCAGGAACCCAGAGAGCAGCCTGGGGGAGGAGACGGTCAGTAACTGATGGGGAACTTATACTAATAACAATCTAATTGTAACACATGATGATATTATCCTTGCATTTGACGTAGCGCTCTTCACATCTTACGGTTGTCACAATTTGCTTCACAGAATATACTTAAAGTGAATAGCCTGTATAATTTTGGACGAAACGCGCCAGCAATTTGTGCATAAGGTTGTTCCAACTTAAACTCACAGTGTCGAATTCTGAGTGATACACTTGATTTTGTCATGGGAAGATTATCCCACAAAAGTGATCGAAAGATTTATTGATAACTGTGTGTGTGTGCATGTGTGTGTTTGGTGCAAGCAAACCTGTCATATTATTGACGACATCTGGTACGATACCATTTCCTTTCGTTAGCCAGGAGTGTTCTATTCCCACTCTCACGCAAGATTCCGTATCAGTTTCTGATACAAACAAGCATGTATTCTTGTTTGTATTTGCATTCGAATTAAACCAACATAACTTGTTCACTGATTGCTGTCTGTGTTTAATGTGACGTAAATTTAGAGCACGTTCATCTGATAAGTTGTTGGGAGGTGGATGTGGTTATCTGTCATTCTGGCTACATGCATTTCAGCTCATCCCTGAGCTCCAAGGCCTCACAAAGGAACCGCATACACTTACACAGACAGATAGTCGGCAAGAAACAGTGAATGTGTTTTTTGTACGAGACTTGCAGTGCATTCTATCAATGTGATGAGAGTCGAAAGGCACAGAGGTACAATGCGCTGTCAGACACCAGCAGCTCAGAGATGGACAAACTGGTAGAATAATTGGATTTCCACAGCTGAGCATCGAAACGGTCTCCAAACCCTGTTCCTTTGTGTTGACTGTCACTCCAAGAATATTTCAGTAATATAAACTCTAGCGACATCCCTGGGGTAAAACGGTACCAGGAAAGGGCGTATTCACTTTCAGTGGTGGTACAGGTACATTGCAAAGTCACATTTCCTACTTGTTCCTTAACCATCGTGGCATCCGGCTGACTGACAGAGTCCCCGCTACACAGGTCTGCAACTGAGAAACGATAAAGTGTTATTCACACATTGGCTAAATTATTGTTTCAGCGCCTTGAGCCGTCCTTCCGAAGGGAAAGGCCCTATGCCCCTGTAGTTTTTCTGTTAATGCAATCATATTAATCAACAAATACAATATAAAGCATTATCAGGTGATTGATTTATTTGAATAGCCTATAAAATTATTTACTCTATATCTTGTGGGCGAAAGATTGCAGGCAATTGCACACAGCAGTGTCTCACAAATAGTCGTGGAATCATGTGTCAAATTTTCATTGAAAATCCTTAACGCAATATTATCCTCGTAACAATGCACCCTCCTATATAATTAAATGATTGAGGGGAGAAATTATTATTAGTTGTATTTTTAGTCGCTCAGTTCATTTGAGTGGTAAAGCATAGTGATTCGAACTTGCTAACAGTAAACAAAGGCTTGTGAGTCGAGTAAGCATAGAAAACGCCTGATAAGGCGCAGAAAGGAAACTTGCCTAAGCTTTCACTCTCCCGGAAAGTGAACCCAGACGCTCTCGCATGTAAAGCGAGTCATGTAAATACTGAGCTACAGGTCTACCCACTGCAGATCAGTGTTTACAGCACTCGTCTTTCAAGCGTGACACCTATGTTCGAATCCAGGCAGATCAGGGCGAAACCTTGGTCAAGTTCCTTACTCCACACGCTTAATAATAATCCGTCCCAAAACATATAACAATAAAAAAAGGTCATTTCAAACATTGAATGTTTGCGGGGGATGCTTTTGTACGCAACTGGCTGCCGCGTTTCGCTCTCTCACAAATATACTGTCAATTCACTTTACAGTATATTCCGCGCAGCGCTATTCGACGTCGATGAAAAGTGGAAATCGCTACACTAATTGCACGGATTACGTCTGGTTATTAAAATTGTCGTTGAAATACTCTGACCTTCAGCAGCAACACCGAATTAGCTCAAATCCACCTCATATAAAGCATCCCAGCACAAGACACACAGCAAACAGCCCCATTGCTGTTCTGTGTCTGTGCCGCTGTGTCTGTGACAGCAGATTTGTGATCGCCCACAGCATTGTCGCCATTCGCGGTTCGCACTGTCTCACTTCACTCACTGACATCTCACCTGTGTTACTAATATAGCAACCAATTGTTTTAACACTGCGCAAGTCATCAGCTAATTCGTATAGGATCTACTCTCACTCATCTCTTGTTAAACTTGCGAATCAACGCCCTAATGTGAACGATTATCACAATAATAGAACAAAAATAATTCCATCAATTATAGCGCCTAATCACATCGTCCAAATAAATCTGAAAGCACTACATATATTATACTGTCAAGCTAATTCTGAATATGCTTTTGTAAAAGCGTGGCACTCAGCAGTGTCACTCTAAAAATATGCGGTTTAAGTGAGTGTTATCTCAGGAGGGTTTTGGGATAGTACATCGTTCCCATTGGCCAATGCAACACCAATAGATTTTAAATTAAAAATATGAGACAACTCAGTTCACAATGTATTTTATGAAGAACTTTTACACGTCTGAAATGTCAATATATAATGCAAGAGTTGCTATTATTACAGTTACTATGCTGGAGAATGCAATGCGTTCAATTGAGTTCAGGTGCTCATGGAATTTCTATCTGTCTATATAAATGTTAGAACTGCTTATATTTGCTAAGTTGTTCCGTTCAATTTTTAACCTTGATTTTCTGTAGCTCGTGAAATAATTCGTTCAAAGCTGCTTCCAAATTAAAAATACCCAACTCTTGCTTTTGTGTGTTTGCATTATCCCGTTTTGTCGCCGTCCCCAACTGCTTCAATGATGTGAAGTGAATTTAACGTGTGGTCTGTTGGGGGGAAATTGGCATTCAGTTGTGTGTAGCCGTGTCCCACAATCAATAGATCGATCAAATAGATTTATTTGATTGATTTACATCAACTACATGGATTATAATATTTATTTGATCGATCAAAAAGATTTAATTGATTTATTTACATCATCTACATGGATTATAATATTTATTTGATCGATCAAATAGATTTATTTGATCGATCAAATAAATATTATTTACAAATTATTTTTAGAAGGCGATTCGTTAATTAAATGACAACAACAACAACAAAATTACACCCATATAGCGCATTTCACGTCGGAGGACGTCTCAAGGCAGTAGAATAATAAGAGGTTTGCTGCATATTATTTGGAAACAGCGACGTAAGATATAAGATTCTGTTTTTTATTTTCCCCGTGTCCCGGGAATTGATCCCTGGCTCTCCAGCTTGAGAAACGATCATTCTGTACTCTATGCCCCAGATTGCATGTAATGTGCGCATCATGCGTTGGTCATCTCCAAACATACTTACTGGCTACAGTAAGAAATACTATCAGAAACAGACATTGGGCTGCCATGCTGGCTACTGAGGTGCGGACCGACAATAGAGTCGCTTCTGTTATAAATGGCTGCTTTGTTACTTCAATTTAATGTTGTAAGGCAGTGGCGGACCTGACCTGTGCAGTGAGTGTAGGCGTCGCCCACTAACCAGTGGATTTTCATCTTGATCCACCGCAAACTTGGAGGTCCGCCCAACGTGATCGGCGCTCTCTATATGTAATGTTGTTGTTGTTATACCGGTTATTGGCAGCTAGTTGATGTGGGAAAGCAATGGAGCATAGATTTGCAAATTGCACGAACACAAAATAATGTATCTCACTGATAGGAAAACTCAACGCACAAGTGAGCAGTCTTGCGATTGTTCCCTGGCATGGCAATAGTTTGGGCAAATGTTCTTAATCAGTAAACACAACTACGTGTCGCTAACAATGAGTCGGACACTGTAACTTAGTCCATTGGAGGATCACGTTGCTGGCATTATCAACCCATCAAAGAATAATAATAATAATATTATGCGTTTGTTTCCTTCCCCGACTGTTTTGGGGGAAAATGTTGGGTGTAATTGGCTACAGCGTTTCAAACACAAAACGTACAGTCTGTGCTTTACCCAGTAGATCGCGTGTAGTTCTATGAGTTTACTTGGAGATCCGATAAGACACTACATGGAAATGATGAGATCTAATTTTTATAACTTACCTCCTAGTATATTCCCCGAAGTGCTTTTATACGTCTAGAAGATTTGAAAATGGACTACATCAACTACATGGATTATTATTGTTGTTGTGAATGTATTAAGTTGTGTGGTAAATCTTTGAACTGTACAGCCCAAGCAGTAAACTTTTACTTTGTACCATCAAGGCTTTATTAACTTTTTCAAAAGTCAAAGTGGCTTCAGCAGAGGCATTTGCTATTACTAGTATTATTATTATCAATGTTGTTCTTTCCTTCTTTCGAACGAACATCCAAGCAAATAAGCTATTAACTATGCTTTTTAAACTAAGATAAACTAGGCCAGTATTAAACATTTTCCCCAAATAAACCATTTAAAAACACAGATTGCTGCTATCGATATCTAACACCTTGATCAAACCAATAAAATCCACGGAATGGCGGATGCTTGTTTGTGAGAACTACAACTATATAGAGATAATGATAGAAACAATGCTCCTTAGTTAACCGAAGCCTTGCGTGAATCTGACTTTAAACAAACCTTTGTACATTTCAGCTGAGCCAGCGATCGTGTATAGCAGGGAAACAGTGTCAACTGTAACAGGAAGCAGCTATTAACTATGTTTAAAAAGCATAGTTAATAGCTGCCAAGTCAGTTGTTACAGAAAACGACGCGGGAAGTTATGTCACTGGCTGCTGATGTTTTAGGTTTGGTTAGAGCGCCATCTGTTGGTTGATTGCCGCTCTAACACGTGTACTGCAGAGACAAATGATTGTAAATTGATTTCGACCCACCCTAACTTTCCTGTTCCTCTCCTATCCGTTGAATATTTGCATCTTATTCTCAATTCGCTGCTCAAATGTCATATTGCTATGGCTTCACTGGGACATTCGACTCCAATCACTTTCACACTTTCGTATTGCGGCGTGTCTAGTTTATTCTTGTTACCCCCTCTTTAATATTATTCCTCATATCTATCTGGCGCTTGTTCAAGTTACATTTCGTAATGTTGACATTCAGAATTTATATGACAGCAAAATAAGGTTTGAGTTGATATACTTTTGAATAATGACACTCAAATTGATGTCTGAAGTTGCTGTATTCCGTACAGTAAATTGACAAATAATCTGATTAAATTTTACGTATAGTTATCTCTTCTCAATTTCCCATGGACCACCATGTACGGTGACTGAAAGTGTGGTTTGCTTCGAAGCGTTGATTAATTTGTTATAAACCAGAAATGGGTCCAGCTGTACTTTCGGTCGGGTAAGTCTAGAGTTCTAACTACTGAGCTACAGGAGCTAATCATAGTCGAATAAGAAACGGGTTCACACTTACAGCAAGATGTGTGGAGTAAGGAAACTTGCCTAACTACAAACACTTGTAAATACGTAGCGCCTTCTACGCCTCTTAAGAGTTTCTCCCACAATAGGAAGCGAAACCAGGTCACGTCGCTTAAGAGTTGAATGCTCTAACTAATATGGCACTTAACGCCACAAGGGTTTTTGTACGGGTGTCTCGGGGATGCCTTCGCTGTGGGCCTCAGTGCACAAACGTAGGCAGCGGTGTCGCTGAGATGGAGGTTGTCGATCTTGAACTTGAAATGTATCTTGGATGAATCCATTAGGGCAGAGAAGCGTTCCTGACTGATATCCTTCCCGTAGGAATGCCTTTGGATGAGGAAAGCGTGCCCTTCACTGCGGCGCTGGCGGTACAGCAGCACTGAGATGCCATCACTATTCGTGAAGACATTACAGCTGATAGTCAGTGAGGCGCCTTCCAAACCCCAGTCTGCTTTCGGGCTCTGTCTCACCGAATCTCCATCACTGATTCTTATAGCAAACAATTGTATTATTCAGCGTTGAAACGATTAGTACTAAGTTAGAAAACAAACGCTATTGTGTGCCACATTTCATACAATATATGCAGCTACTGTAGCTCTTTGGTCAGAGCACTCGCCTTACAAACGTGAGACCTTTGTTCAAATCCAGGCAGTTCAGGGCGAAATGTTGGACAAGTTTCCTTACTCCACATACGCGATTAATAATAATCCCTCCGAAAAAAATACAATGTTGGGATGAAAACTGGTCATTTTCAATCCAACACTTTTGTGGGAACGCCGCTGTTTGCAATTGGCTGCCGCGTTTCGCCAACAAATATACAGTCAATTCACTTATAGGTATATTCTGTGAAGCGCATCGAGACGTCGATAAGATGTGAAAAGCGCTATATCAAATCAACGATTATAATTAATATATACTATAACACACTTTGAGACGCTTTGAGAATGTCGTCACGCACGGAGATATTTTGTTCTACAAGATGAAGGTCTGTAAGAGTTTGTCAGCCATTTGAAAATTAAATTACATCGATCTGCAAATGAAAAACAATAATAGTAATCCATTAATCTTATATAGCGCTTTGCACATTTTCTACACTTCATAAAGCGCTTCACAGTATATACTTTAAAGTCAACTAACTGCAGATTTGTGGATGAAACTTGACGTTCAATTGTGCACAGCAGTCTTACAGTAAACAGGGTTAAAGGAGATCTGTTTTGAGATGACCCGTGGTACTGGCATTGACTGGATGGGCTGTCGGTAATGATATCTAGATGAACGTACCATATAGTGAGATTGCGATGGCTGCAGAGAGCAAATAGCCCAACTGCATTAAGTTCAGAAACCAAAAACAGCGTTTATGTCTCTGATTCTCTTGACACCTTGTGACGCTGAGGCCATAGATGTAGCTGAGAACCCTTTATGATGTTGTCTCTTATGTGTGCGTCACTATTTCCTCCCTCTAGCTGCTGTGGGCGTATCGGATTGCTCCTATCAGGTTCACGGCATCAATGTGCTCATTTGAAGCTGAGTATGCACACCCACAAAATATAGTGTCAATTCACTTCACGGCATAGTTTGTGAAGCTTCTTGAGAAAAATGAATGGTAAGGCGATTGATGAAATGAAAATATCATTATCATAACGATTTTGTTCTTCATCAAAATCTCTCTTCTTCATTCTCCATTACAAATAAACTATTTTATATTTATTGTAATACCAATGTATCCGATCCAACTTTATATCTCGACAAAACACGTAAAAGTTGCTTAAATAAAAGCAATGTTGACTACATACTTCGTGTTTCATTGAATTCAGTTAGTAAGTCATTATTAATAATAAAGTTATTTTGAAGGAATTATATATACTGTATATGAACCCATTCACCAGCTACTAAGAAGCGGGATACTACTGACTCCTGTCTAAACAGAGCGATACACAGATTAAGAAAACGTGTCCATAGTTTCGCGCTGCAGGTAGTCGAACCCACTGCAATTGCTTGCTAGGCGACTGCTCTAACTTCTGAGCTAGAGGAAACGGCATGATAGTTTTTGTAGGGCGGCAACGCTGGTCTGTGATTCTGTGCACAGTAGTACACCTCCGAGTCTGTGACTCTCACTTGGAATATATTTATTGGAATAGTTCTCGCCACTTTATCCACTGAAGCTGAGAAACGTACTTCTGCAAAGTCTGCTTATCTCGGCTTGCTCCTGGTTGATGAGCTGAAGATATATTCTGGTGGTTTGTTAGGATAGTGACGGTAGCAGAATAGATAGTCTGTGTCAGCGTGTTTTGCTGTATAATTGCACTGAAGATAAATATCCATCCCCTCATTCTCTGTTACAGCAGATGGGAGCTGTGTCACTGTTTCGCCTCCACAATGTCCTGTGAAATATACACATATATTTCAATACGATAACAATACTAATGTTGTATTTGATATAGCGCCGTGTAAATTCATTGAGACAACCGCAAGCTCTTCACAGAATATATGTTGCCTCTATTTTGGGGATGAGTGTGGCAGATAGCTGAGTATGTCATCGTAGCACAAACGGTCATGGAATAAATGATCATATTATTATTCGTAACTGATTTTCTGAAGGGGCAAGACCTTATTAAAGTGGTTTCCAATAGACTAAAATATATAGAGTACCTACATATTGCTCGGTAAGCAGTTATGTATATCTGTGTAGAACAAGGAAACTTGCAGTGTCGCCCTCCCACCACGAAACTAACACAGTTCCTCCTGCATCCTGGACGAGTGTTCCAACCACTGTCAACAGGACACCACGTATCCACAAGTGCTATGTATTGGTTATTCCATGCAATACAATTTTGGCTTTCGAAAACATGCATCCATATGGAGTAGGTTTTTGGCTTACATGCGAATGTAATAATCGCGGCTGCCACATATGTGTACATTGTCGCCTGTGTTAATGGCACCCTGTGTTGAGAGAGCGCTGGTGGTTTAGTTGGAGAATGTTGGCTGGGAAGCAGTAAGATACCGTGAGGAGGGCTGAACAGGCAACGACACAAACAGGTTGCCATACACTGTGAGTGAGCAGGTCTGGGTTTATGTACAACCTTTGTGTCTCTGTCATTGTGCGTCATCTTCTCTGCTCTGCCATCTCGCTCCTCCATTGGCTCTCCTCCAACACTGACATGCCTTTGGTCAACTGGATGACAGATACCTGCAGCAAGATAGATCGATAGATGCATTGCATGTCGTCCAAACACATACATGAGTTCCAAATATCTGTACCATCTGTGGACTCATGTAGTTTAATGGTATCAACACTCGCCTTACAAGCAAGTTGCCTGCGTTTGATGCCTACCAGGGCGACATGTTGGTCAAGTTTACTTGCTCCATACACCGATCTCGGGTTACCGAGAGTAAGTAGGAATACGGTTGTTAATCGATTAAAGAGTAACGTTTCAGCGAAGCAATATCTCCTACCATAGGAGAATCGACCCATGTCTGTTCATAGGACAGTGTTGTGCAGAACTAAAGCCTCGTGTCTCCTGCAAAACGAAAAGTAAGTACATTTAACATTGTACACTGTGAAGCGATTGATACCTGTATATAAATCTATATATACATCTATATATATATATAATCTATATTTGTATATTATATATCTACATATAGTCTATATGTATATTACCAAATAGGTAGGAGGAGGTGCTCAGAAGAACTCCCACAGTGTGTGTGTATAGGGTTAGATAAATCCTTTATTTGTGTTGATCCCGATCCACACATCAAAAACACTCAAGTATCTCGCACCACACAACATTCTTCACTTCCTTTCCCTCCTATCTCCTTACCAACCTGCCCGCCAACTTAGTTCGGCTGGCTACGACCTGCACCACGTCCGCTGACCCACCGGCCCAACCATTGGTGGGCGAGCTATCAACCACTCTTCCCCCAACAAATTGGTAAAGTGGGCAGAAACATGGCAGATGAAGTTTAATGCAAAGAAGTGTGAGGTGATGCATTTTGGGAGAAGAAATGAAGGGATGCAATATAGGCTAGATAGTAAAATTTTAAATGATGTGAAGGAACAGAGAGATCTGGGGATGTGTGTTAGTGACTCGTTGAAGGTGGCAGGACAGGTTGACAAGGCTGTTAAGAAGGCATATGTGATACTAGGCTTTATAAATAGGGTTATAGAGTACAAAAGTCAGGAAGTGCTGACTAACCTCTATAAAACTTTGGTGAGGCCTCAGCTGGAATAATGTGTTCAATTCTGGTCAACACATTACAGAAAGGATGTGAAGACATTGGAAAGTGTACAAAGAAGATTTACTAGGATGGTGCCAGGATTGAGGGACTTCAGCTATGAGGAGAGGCTAGATAGGCTAGGGTTATTCTCTCTGGAGCAGAGAAGATTGAGGGGAGACCTAATAGAGGTTTATAAAATCATGAGGGGTTTCGACAGGGCAAATAGAGATCAACTATTTCCACTCGTGGGCGAATCTGTGACTCGTGGTCACAGATTTAAAATAGTTTCAAGGCGCAGTAGAGGGGAGCTGAGGAGAAATGTTTTAACTCAGCGAGTTGTTCGAATCTGGAATGCATTGCCTGAAAAGGTGGTGGAGGCTGATTCAATAACAACTTTGAAAAGGGAATTAGATCTTTATTTAGGGAGAACAGGTCTATTAGGCTATGGGGAGCGGGCAGGGCAGTGGGATTAAATCGCTCTTTTCAAAGAGCCGGCACAGAATAGATGGGCCGAATGGCCTCCTTTTGTGCCGTAAAATTCTATGAATCTATGAAACCTCTGGAACTTAAGCCCGACTTCATTCCGCCGCAGTTTGTACTGAGAAGTGAATTGACTCTAGGCGCTACTGTATAAATATTGCAACCCAATTCCTCTATGTTGCAATCCTAGTGCTCTACCCATTGAACTGTGGTAACCTCAGTATGTTTTTGTACAGGTCCTTCGTTTCAGCTACAGGCTGAAATTTTTTTGAAATGTTTTGTGGAACGCAGTTAGCCATGCAGATTATAAGTAGATTCTCGGTGACGCCTTCACACACTTCTCACTTTCTGTATGTTTGCTGCCGCAGAATTCATTCGCCTATTGGTTAGCCACTTGCTGCTGTATAGCGGAGGTTTGCATGTGTGTGAAGTGAGCAAACGTGACTTATGTTTCTCCCACCCTAATTGGTTCCCAATCAGGCGATATTTTGGGCAAATATACTTACTCCATACACTCACAATTCAGTTCAGTTTAGAATAATGAGGAAACCGCAGCTTAGTCCATTGGTGGTTCACTTTGCTGGGGTTAATATTCCCCATCTCCAAAATATTCTACATCAAAGGCAAGCAACACTAAAATAATCATGATTATTGATAGTATAATTACTACCATTATTATTAATATCGCTGTCCAGTCATCTATGTAATTAATTGTATGCGTTGAAGCATGTAAACAGTATAATTCTTCAGCACCTAAGTTTAATTAATTGTTGTCATTTTTATCGTGTTCCCAATCAATACTAAAACAAACTACCTTACTGTAATTACCAAAATCTAATGCAATTGTTAACACAGTGATATCCGCTAGAATGCGGATTCTTATGTTGGAGAAAGACAATAACATGAATATGTGACATCCCCATTACTTTTCGAGCAAACTAATCGTTGCGATTGTCATGGTTACGGTTTAGACAAACCTTTGAAAATTTTCATCAGAAGCAGCAATAATACGTAGGAGTTAACCAATGTCGACTGTAACAGGAAGCAACTGTTATAGCTGTCTTGGTAGTTTGACAGAGAATGGAACGTGGCAAGCTATGTCAATTGCAGATGATGTTATATGTGTGTTGTTTCTGCCATCTGCTGGTGGACTGGAGCTACTGCACGAGCATAGTTCAAAAGCAAGAGTTTTTTGGGGGGCCCTACATAACGTTCCTGGTCCTATTGTCTCCAATGGAAATTGATAGCTTATTTCCATTTAATTGCTTTCTCCTCGTAATTTCTGTGCTTTAATGAGACACTCGAATTCATTCTCATTCACAGTCACTAACTGTGACATATCCCTAATCATTGTTTCTCCACTTTAATTCTATTCCTTGCTCTGATCCTGTAAACGTTGATTATATTTTGCTTCAACTTGAGATGCCACTCACCGTTTACATGACAGCAGCAGAATAGGTACATGTGTGTGGCACCATTGATTTTGGGATAATGTCACAATGCAGTGTATTTACTTCTACATCAACAAAAGATTCACGTTTGGGACATCCTCCCGACGTGACAGGCGCTATGTAAGTACAATGTTGTTGCTGTTGTTCACGTCGGATGGACGTCCGAAGCCGCTGAAAAGTCAGCTCGGGACCTGAGCAATGGAGAGTGCAGGGTAGTGGGGAGGGTCGTGAGAGAGGTGACACTGGAGGGCGAGAGATAGCCGCGAATGGACAGAGTGAGAAGGGCAGGAGATGGCACGGTCGAAGAGTAGCGTCTTAAGACCGGCATTGAATGAAGCTATGGAGGTAGGAAGGTAGTCATTCGAAGGGACTGTGGGAAGGAGATCCAGAGAGCAGCGAAAGAAAATCCGTCCACCGATAATAGGGCGGGTCAGGCGGGGGACAAGGAGCAGATGGGATCCCGCTGAACTGAGGGGGAGTGGAGGTTAATAGTAGGACAGCAGATCGGAGAGTTGGTGGTGGGTAGGGGTGGCGAGGGGATGGATCGCGGGGCTGGCAAGTTGCGGCGGAGGATTTTGAATTCGAAAACTGCATGAGAATTGACACACAATCTGCATTTTTATTTTTGTGACATAAATAAAACAGTTTGTCCTCAATTCCTATTGCCACATGTTCCAACACAATCATGTCTTCAGTGTCTGTTCTTTTTCAAACCATTGATTGAACCTGTTGTATCTGCAAATCCAGACCTGGTGTCACCTCTTAGCCACAGATGTAAAGCAGTGCATTGTTCATCGAAGAGCTCAACAAACCAGGATCTTTGAAGTTATGTCTGTGACAATAATTTGATTATGTTTTATACACAAATTAATGCTAGCGTTTGACTAAGCACCATATCACATATTTTACAGTGGTTTTTTACCAATGGAGAAGGAATGTACAAATCAACTAACAAACAGGTTTGAACTTAATACTGGGTAAACGATGTAGGTTAAGAAAACTTCAGCAAAGATTCGTTCTGCATGGAATTGAACCCAGGTTCCTCGCTGACGATATGAGTGCTCCACAAATTGAGATATAGGACTACACTTGGCAGTTTTTGTAGGGCGGAAGCGCTGATCCGTGTCTTTGTGAGGCTCATTGCACAGTAATACACCGCCGAGTCATTAACTCTCACTTCAGTTATATTTATCGGGACAGTTCTTCCCATTTTATCCACCATCGTTGGGAATCGTTTCTTGGTAAAGTCGGCATATTGTGGTCTATTGCCAGTGGATGTCGAAAGGATATATTCTGGAGCTGTGTTTTGATAATGGCGGTACCAGAATAAATAAGGAACGCTTGTGCCTGTCGTTGTATAATTACACCTCAGATACAAATCCTCCCCTTCCTTCACTGTCACGGTAGATTGGAGCTGCGTCACAGACTCTCCTCCACAATGTCCTGCAAATCAGACACATATCAGCGTAAAGTAGAATAACACCAATAACAAGAGTAATGTAGGCATATGACAAAACTACATATTGCGTCTTCATGTTAATTAAACCTTTACTACTGAATACAGTTTAACGCATACTGTCTGTTTAATTTACGTAGTAGACATTTGTTCACAAACATGTTCCACAAACAGTCGTGGATTGAGTATCTGTAATATCATTAGCAGTATCACATATTGACAGATACGTACCCCCCAATAAAGCAATCGGCCAACGGACCATATTCGAAATTATTTCCCAGCAATCACAGCAATGCGTGATGAGTGACAAAACTTGCCTAATGATTCGCCCTGTCCTGGCCGTGAATGGATCCCAGATACTCTCGATTTTGACAGCTCTATACAGCTTTTTGTGTATTCATTATGTTAAGCAATGGACACTGGGCTGTATAATAAGTGCAGTTGGCTGACTATACAATGAGTGTATAGCTTACCTGACAAGGCAATGATGGCTGCTGTCACATAGATATACATTGTCATGTATATGTAAAAGGCGCTGATAGTTTATTTGGAGAATGTAGTCCGGGAAGCGGTGACATACCGTGAGGAGAGCTGAACACTAAATGACAAAGAGGGAGCAGGTCTGAGGTTTATGTATAAACCTTGTGTCTCTGTCACTGTGCGCCATCTTCTCTGCTCTGCCATCTCGCTCCTCCATTGGTTCTCTGCCATCACTGACATGTCTTTGATCTACCGGGTGTCTGACACGTAGCATTATGGTTATTAGTCAACCAGTGAGTACGAGACATTTTGACTCCATGCTTCAACTCGGTACGCAGAGCACTAGCTTTTCAAGTGTGTGTTCGAATCCACGCAGATCAGGGCGAAAGCTTGGACAAGTTTCATTACAGCACGCACACGCCTAGTACTAATCCGTGCAACAAAACTCACCACAATAATAGAATTGGTGATTTCAATCCACGATTGTTTGTGGGTCTGGCAGCCGCGTTGCGCCCACAAATATACAGTCAGTTCACTTTACAGTGTACTCTGTGAAGCGCTTTACGTCTTCGATAAGATGTAAAAAGCGCTGTATCAAGTGCAAGAATTCTTCTTATTATTAATAATTAATGTTTCCTTTCCAGGGGCATCATTCTCGTGTTAAATAAGTGACTCAAAACACGTCTGTCTGTGTGACAATCCTGCTTTGTACGATTGTTTGACAATCGAGTGACAATGTTTCTTGAATGGATTACCATCCTGGAAAAGGCGACATGCTAATTGACTATTAAATGTGTCACTACTCACACTTCGGCAAGCAGACAATAAAACTTATACTCTGTGCGTTTGATATGGTGCCTTACCACGTCTTCGAAAAGTGGAGGAGCGCTTCCCTGGTTGTATTGCGCTTTGAGTTTACTGTCTATGTTATGGGATAAATGCGGCACTGCGCAAAGCAGTGTCTCACAAGACGTCGTGGATTGAAGTGATCATTTTAATTAGGAATTATGACACGCGAAAAAGCGATCAATTATTAGATTAATAACCGGATTCCTATTTACTCCTATGTACTCAGAAACGTATGGCCGAGCGTTGGGAGTGGTAGGAAGTGAACCAGTAGTCTTATCGTTTGTGAAACGAGTAGTTTAATCATTGAGCTACAGTAACCTCAGCATGTTTTTGTACAGGCTCCTCTTAGACACGCAGCACTGTGCTCTCTGCTGCACAGAAGTAAGTGTCGGTGTCTGTCACTCGCACGTCTCTGATTGTCAGTGTGCTTTTCTTCCCTTTTGTATCAGCCAAAGCACTTATCCTCTCCTCAGTCTTCACCTCTCTGGTTCCCTTCACCAGCAAACGGATGGAGCCGTTTCCATACTGTTTGTACCATTGGAAGGTGGGTATGTTAAAAGTGGTGTTGCACTCTATAGATACATTTCCATTTTCATTCACTGTCAGCGCCTGAGGACTCTGTGACACTTCTCTATTAGCCAAGACACCTGGGGAACAGATATGAACATGATTTTAAAGAAATTTGGAAGAAAAGGTCTCCACTTAAACTTCTAACTATTTAGCGCAAAACATGCATGTGATTGTCTAAACTCCCACTCTACTTACAGAAGAGCGAAATCATTAAACTAAAAATAATACACGTTGCTTGGTATGTTGCTTTCTTTTTCAATACTCGTCGATTCATGTCGAAATCTCAAGATGACATGCAAGTAGACACCTGATAAACGTTCATGAATGGTTGGCGAGTGCCGCTAACTTTGTAGGTTATAACTATACTCTCGGTGATGCCTCCACTGACGTCTCATTTCCTATATGTTTGATTCTGTGACGTTGATTCCCCAATCGACTTGCAGCAGTGTTGGTATTGCCCACAAGATAGGAAGTCACTGCATTCTTGATAATATTCTTTCATTCGCTTTGAATCAACTGGTTGACATAATTTCGAGCTGCATTAAATTCAATCAAATGTAGCTGTTACTTCAGAATAATACACATTATTAGTGGAAGTTTCTAAGGGAATGCACTATCGGACGAAATGTCCCATCAATGACGTATATAGATTTACAGATAGCTTGCATACATCCTTTTCAAATCGATTCATCGAATATTTTCACAGGTCCACACAGGCTTTTCTCTCGATTGCAGAGTTTGTGTCTTTGGCAACGTCAACAGTCAGTTCATGAAACACAGTGTTAATCATAATAATCCTTGCATTTGATATAGCGCTTTCCACATCTTATCAACGTCCCAAAGCACTTCACAGAATATACTGTAAGGTGAATTGACTGTATATATTTGTGGGCGAATCGCGGGAGCCAATTGCGCACAGCAGTGTCCCACACACAGTCGTGGATTGAAATGACCAATTTTATTATGGTGGGGGGTTTTTTGGACGAATTATTATTAGGCGTGTGGAGTAAGGAAATTTGTCCACGGTTTCGCCCTGACCTACCTGGATTTGAACACAGGTCTCCCCAGCTTGGTCTCCCCAGCTTGTAAGACACGTGCTCTAACCACTGAGCCACAGGAGCTCCACAGGTGTTCCCTCAATCATGTGCGAAGTGAACAAACAGTTGTGCTGATGGAATGTCTTCCCAGTCACCAGCAGAAACACTGTTATTGCTCAAGCAGAGACATGGGATCATTACCTACCCTTGCTACAAACCGACTGGATCACTGTTTGGTCGATGAACAGAATTTAAATTTCGCTGACATTTCTTGACATCCCCCCCAAGACTGCACTAGAGTGTCAGACCAGTACATCCGACAGGAATCTAATATATCATACACAGCATGTAAGTCGCTTTTAAATGTATTACGTGGAAGTTAGAAGTTTTATTATATTTATATGGTCCTGGAACAATAATTTTTAAAATATCTTTGGATTTGATAAAGCGACATTTTTCGCACGTCTCAAAGCGCTTCACAGAATCTACTGTAATGTGCCTTGACACTGTGTGTCTTATTGGAAGAAACACTGGCTGGCCAATGCGAAGAACAGTGTCCCACATAATACGTGGATAGAGTAATTGCATTTATATTATCGTGTTCATCTATCGGATCATAAACCCAGGGAAAGCAATCCACCCATGGACGAAAAAGCAGGTTCCGAGCAACCGCGAGATGAAGAGGCATGTTAGTCCAGAGAATGGAAACGTCGGATTCCCAACGCCGTGTTGTCAAACCCAGGTCCACTCGAGAGCAGGCGCGTACTCCAACCTCTGTAATACAACAATCCATAGCCTCTGTGCACCGCCCTCCCTGTTATAATAAAGTAGCCATCCCTGTGTGTTGGCAGCACCAAATTGAATGTGTGAGAGGAAGTCACGATTGTCTGTTGAGTATTTGTACATTGTATCTGGCCTCCTATCTAAATGTGGGCTCCAGTGCACAGTAATACAAGGCGCCGTCACCCACATGAGCCCTGAGTATTTGCAAGTTAAATACTTTATCCTCCTTGCCCAGCTTGGCAATGAAGCGGTCGGGAATACCAGGAGCTTTGTCTACCTTTCCCGAGGTACAGATCATCAGCAAGTACTGAAGAGCTCCATCCGGATATTGCCTGTACCAGAAGGCAGCATAAAGTATGGAATAATTGCAGTTTATTCTCACGTCTTGTCCTTCAAACTGCCTTATCGCAGGAAGATATTGGTATATTACATGTTTCCCGGTAACTTCTGCAATAAAATAACAAAGCGTTTTTTACAAGGCAAGGCTAATATTAGTGTGCAATTCTAACTACTATTGAGTTTTTTTGCTCGAGTTTTCACGACAATGAGACGTTACCAAACATTTATGCAAAACACACAATGAATATCAAATCAACTACATTGCCTCGAATCGCCTTTTCAGGCGAAACTCACAGCTAGTTGTGCACAACATTGTCCCATAAAGAGTTTGAGAGTGAGCGCTCAAAATATTGCTTTATCAATAATTCTCTGGCGGAAGATTCGAGCTGGAAGTTAAATACAGTTCCTAATTAATGGTAGACTCACAAAGTCGTGTGTTGGTGTAAAGCAAATTGTCCAACATTTAGCCCTGCCGTGAGTTACGCTAAGTTGCTTTGTTTTCAATTGGATTGCTCTAATTGCTACACTACCGAATATTATATAATAATGATACTGGCATGAGATGTAGTGCATTTCACATCTTGTAATACCACACTACATGCACTCGGCATGTACACACATACTTACTGTCTATGGTGTGGATTGCTATCAGTAACTGACAGTGACCTGCCATGCTGGCTGCTGAGGTGAGGGCAGATAGTGGAATCTCTTCCTGTTTTTATGTCTGTTCGGCTGCTTTAGTTACAAATAATGAGGCAGTGGCTGAAGTGATGTGTGCAGTCAGTGGGTTATTCAATAATATTGTAGGCGTTTCACACTAACCATTGTATCTTTGCCTTAATTAGTTGATGATTGGCTTCAAGTGATCCCCTCTAGAATGTACGGAATAGGTTTCTATTTCATGCACAAACAAAGGTTTACTTCCTGTAATCAAGTTGACAAAATGCCTGTGTTGCTGGTAGTATACATAATGAGTCGGGAGGGTTTTGGTTCAAGTTTCAACACCGTACATTGAGATGATGGTCTGGACTGAGATTCTAATTCATGACTGTGTCAAGTGTATATTATCAAGAAAACTTAGATGGAGACCCAATTCGTGAATATTTATGTGCGAGTCACTGTGATCCAATTGCCCATTGTATTTGTCCTCAAAGTAATTGCTATTTAATTACTCATACTGATCGCTTTATTTGCAACTCCTACATGAAAGCATGTTGTACAAGTCAGGGACTGTTATAACTGTTATCTCTTTGCAGTCCTGTTTGGAACTGCATCCAAGGCAGGACGGCCCAAAAAAGAAATAGCTTTACTTCTGCAAATTAAAATTAAAAACATAAATGTTATTCTGCTTCCCCCAATTAACCAAAGAAAGAGCCCCATATAGCGATTGAGAAATCCTAACATGTTGAAGACAAGAGTGAGAGCTGCTCAATAGAGTCTGATTATTTTTGGGGAAAAACAATAAGTTAGAAATCGTGAAACGCCAATTGATTCTGGAACTACAATAACATGTTTTATATTTAGGCAAACAAACATTAGCACTTTTCAGCTAATGTATATGAAGCTCCAACATCAACTGTAACAGGATGCACCTGCAATAGCTCACAAGGAAGTTATTTACAGAAAGGAACGAGGCAAGTTATGTCAGTTGCAGCTCATGTTTGACACTGTATGTGCGCCATCTGTTGGTGGATGTCAGGTACAGAACGTGCACAATTTGAGACATTTCATAGTAAATGGTTTCCAGCCAGGCTCAACATTCGCCTTTTTAAATGTCGCTGTATAAACGCAATTTATTGATTCGTTTACTTTCTTAGATGTTTTGCACATCTAAGAAGACAGAAAGCCTTCTATATGGTAAACGGCTCCCCAAAAGGCAAGAACGTTGAGGCTATCTCTGTGACAATACCGTGTTTAATAAAAAATATAAATATTCCTTGCCTTTGATATATTACCATACCATAACCTAGAGGTGCAACAAAGCCCTTTACAGAATGTACTGTCAAATGTACTGTACTTTGACATCTTATTGTGTGGGTGAAACGCGAAACCACGCTTGCAAATCAGAGATCCAGTGGATTGAATGACCAATTTATTAATACCGTCAATATTCTGAAGGAATTCTTATGCACGGACTAGCGAATCACTAATCCGCTGACAACATAATTCCTATTTACTGCCATGTAAACAGCCACATATGTGGAGTAAGGAAACTTGCCACACATTTCGCTCAGCCATGAATTCATACCATTTTATCTTGCCTGTGAGGCGAGTGCTAAAGCCAATGAGCTCCACATGGTAGTTTTTGTATGGCGTTAACGCTGATCTGTGCCTCTGTGGGGCTCAGTGCACAGTAATACACCGCCGAGTCTGTGACTCTCACTTCGGATATATTTAATGGTACGGTTCTCCCCACTTTATCCACTGTTGCTGAGAAATATCCTTTGGCAAAGTCTGCATATTGTGATCTGTTGCTGGTGGATGTGCTGAGGATATATTCTGGAGCTGAGTTGGGATAGTGACGGTACCAGAACAGATATATTCCGGCGGCACTTGTAGCTATATAATTACACTGCAATATTGCATTCTTCCCTTCATTTGCTGTCACACTAGATTGGAGCTGTGTCACAGCGTCGCCTTGACAATTTCCTAGACACAGTAAAAACAAATGCTAATAATCAGGTAAACAAGAATGATAATAAGCTCAACAATGTTGATATTACTAATCCTTACTTTTGCTACAGCGCCTTAGCACGTATCTGCGACAGCACAAAGCGCATTACAGAATAATAATTCAGCACATTTTCTGGACAAAACGATAGAAGCAATTGCGAGTACCAGTATCCACAGAGAACTATTTAATTGATTGATTTATATACGATTACATGTTTGGAATTAAATGCTTCAGAGACGCGATCAGTAAGTTTACTTACAGCAGGGTTAATAACTAAGAAAACTGGAACATGGACGTGTGTGTGCCGCAAGTAAACTTGCCTATAGATTCGCCCTCCTTACTCACTGAGTTACAGGACGCTACCGCTTGTCACGTTCTGTAGTTTTTTGGTTAATTCATGCAATAAGAAAAAATATGCATTGGATAATATGTGCAGGCATATATTGATATAGGTTTGCGGCTTACCTACGAAGACAACGATGGCTGCTGCCAGGTAAGTATACATTGTGATATGTGTGTTTAGTGGCATGTTATGTTGAGGGAGCTTTGATGGTGGAGTTCCACAAAGTTGGCTGGGAGGAAGTTAGATGCGGTGTGGAAGGCTGAACAATATATGGCATTCAGAATTTACTGAGAAGATCTGAAGGCTGTTCACGAAACTTACGTCTCTGTCACGTTGCATCATTCACTCTGTTCTGCCATCTTGCTCCCCCATTGGTTCTCTTCGATCAGTATGGTAAAGATCAGAAACGGGTCATTGAGAGGGTTCAGAGCGAATGTGCAGGAGACACGTTACATCAACTGTTTCTCTGATGTTTCTGCCCTAGTTACTTGAAAGTTTCCTTCCAGCCCCATTTCCTCTCCAGGCTTCTCGGTTACAGTTGTTTGCGTACAAAACACAAGTATTTTGTAGCATAATTAATCGCCTAAACTTTGTTTGTTGCGCTGAATGACTTTGCGTATTTTACTAACCAGTACGTAAGCATGTGAAGAACAAATCCCATGCTTGTAAGTGTATGATTCAAAATTTGAGTTGCAATAAATATTATTGTTTTTGATGTAGCATCTTATCGCATCTTCAAAACTTCTCTAATCTCTTCAGAAGAAGAACTGCCATGGGTAGCGATCCTGTATTTTCTCAATAAAATACACGGCAGCCAAATGTACACAGCCTTGTCTAGCAAAATCTAATGGCGAGTCATCCATTTTGTTATTGGTGTATTGACCCATGAAAGACTATCGGCCAGTCGACTAGAAGCCGGTTTCCTACATAATACTCTGCATTAGTGTAATAATAAGCCTTGCATTCTAAATTGTGCCTGACTCATTATTCACAGAGTTCTGCTGTGATGTGAATTGAACTGATATGTTCGGATAATCTCAGCACGCGGTGTGTCACAAACAGTCGTGGATTGAAGTTAAAATTTGTATTTTTTAGAAGGAATTATGACCCTCAGGAAATCGATCCCTCGATCAACGGCGAAACAGATACCTACAAACTAATAAGATTAGCAGAGGCGTGTGGAATAAAGAAAATCGCACAAAATATTGGCCAGTCAAGAATCGAAGCACAGCTCTACTTGTTTGCGAGATGAATTATGTACACGAATAACTACTGGATCCTCATCCTGTTTTTGTACAGGCTCCTCTGAGACACTGCGCACTGTGCTTCTTGCACAGAAGTAAGTGGCGGTGTCTGTAACTCGCACGTCTTTGATTGATAGTATGCTGTTTTTCTCGTTTGTGTCAGCCAAGGCACTTATCCTCGGCCCTTCCTTTATCTCTCTGGTTCCCATCACCAAGTACTGGATGGAACCACTTTCAATCTGTTTGTACCAATGAAAGTATTCGACGTATCCGGTGGTTCTGCACTCCATAGATACATTTCCATTTGCATTCTCTTTCAGTGCCTGAGGATTCTGTGATACCTCACGTTCAGCCAAGACACCTAGGGAATAGAAACGAACAAGCTTTGAAAGAAATTCAAATGGTATCAGCAAAGTTAACTTCTACTTAATCAGCAGTGGAACGTAAAAGTACTTCTGTTCCAAACATATAACCCACTTACACAAAAATAACACGAATAAATTAAAAACAGCGTATGTCGCAGTGCAATTTTGCGTCATTCTCAACAGCCGTCAATGCACGACGAAGCGATTGTTCGAAATGCAACAATTAATCAGCTACAAGCCACCTCCTCAACTATACATGTGTATACATTCGTCGAGTCGACAATGAGCCATGCTTCATTACGTTTTCTGTTTTCATTGCTGGAGACATTTTGCAAATCCTCCTATCACTTTCCATTTTGCTCAGATTATCTCCACCTCCCCTTGCCTCCTTCCCTTGCCAACATCTCAGAACCTTCCGCTTCCAGTGGACCTGTGGTAACCAAACTTTTCTCCCAGCCCTACTTCCTCTCCAATCTTGACAACCAGCTTTTGCCCAAATATCAGAATGTCCAGCAACTTGGAACTTCCTCATTTCGTTAAAGTCACGGCACAAATGTTGTTTTGTACAGGTAAAGTTGTTCATTTAAATCTACAACAAATTATTGTTTAACTGAAATGTCGTCTTAAATTTTGATTTCGGATTTTGTCTTTGAACAAAAAACTTGTTTTTTGTTGTCTTTCACACCAGTTTCCCATAAACAGAAACGAAAAAGTTCAACTGAACAGTTTTATCTGTTTTATCGTCTCTTGTATCAAAGTGACATTGGTGTTTGCCATCTACCCGATGGACAGAAACCGCCTGTGTTTAAAGTCTCGCCGCGGGATGTCCCCCCTACGTGACAGGCGACCTATAAATGCAATAGTGTTGTTCTTTGATGATGTCGTACCATTCAAAAAGCATATTCAACTAACTAGTCTCGTTATTGCCAATCATTTGGCAATTTCATTTCCATGAAATTCTTTGAGTTCCAATTCCTGATTCGGTATTTCAACCCACAAACATCTGACTCAGAGGCAAAAGCAGTGTCAGTAGAGCACGGCTGACTACTCACTGAATGACACTCACCTTCAATTTAACTTAAACTTAACTCTATGGCCGCTGATTGGAACATCATTCAGTATTTAATAATTCACGCTTTGTGTACTTGTTACGTAAATACACATTCACCACACACCTTGACTTGAATGTTGGACACTAGTCTGCTTGACGGGCAAATCGGGGACAGAGTATTGTAGTTTTTTTACAAAATATATCACAATTGCTTGCCTGCACTCAACAGCAGGATCCAAAAATGCAGTTTCCATTTCAGCGCCATTGGCAGTTAGCCAATAGCTGATTGTTGAGAGGCCGAATACGAAGACTCTGGTGTCACTTGTTGGCAGTGGAGCAGTGAGGTGCAGTAGGTCACAAACATGTCAATAACTGAAGCATTATGTATTAGAGGTGTATTACAGGTTTGTATAAGAGTAAAGATTCCTGCAACATGGAGTGAAAGCATCTGTGTAGAAACACCTAGTTACAAAGAGTCAGTTATCGATAAAGATCATGACAATAGAAATACTTATATGTGATTTTATGCCTTATGATATCTTCTACGCATCTCGAAGCGCTTCAAAAGAGTATAATATACAGTGACTTTACCATATATCTTGAGGGTAAAATCTGGAAGACAATTGTGCACACCAGTATCCCGCAAATAATAATCGAACTAAAGTCCTATTTGTTCATATTTAGTATTTTTCAACAAATTGTGAACCCCAGAAAACCAAAGCAGCAATCCAATAACAACAGGTTTTCTATTTATTCTTAGTGGTAAACTAAGGGTCAGAGATTTAAGATTAGGGATCAGCCTTTTCGCACAGAGATAAGAAAGCACTTCTTCACTCACAAGGCAGTGAAGTTGCGGAATTCTCGACCCCATAAAAGTTATAAATGCTGAGTACTTGAGCATATTCGAGTCTGAAATTGACAGTTGTTTTATGTATAAAGGGATTAAGCGATATGTTGATAAAGCGGGAGCAGTTGGAGTTAGATCAGGTCATTCAAGTCAAGCAGAAGATCAGGTATAAAACTTTACATGGCGAAGCTGGCTCCAGGGGCCGAATGGCCAACTCCTCCTCCTTATTCTTATGTTCTCGTATTTAAACCTGTATAAATGCTGCGTATTTCTTCTTAAAGCAATGATGCCTCCTCGTGGTTTAGCAGCAAAATAACCAGTTGATGTTTTTGTACAGAGCCCACATAACACAGCAGCAGTGCGGGCTCCATGGCACAGCAATTCACAGCAATGTCCCTGATCAGGACTGTGCCAATACTCAGTACGAAATCTTCACTCTACTTATTGACAGTGGAGGAAAATCGAGCTGGGAAGTCAGGGTTCCTGTGTACGTTAGTCGCTGTCCCCCGAAATGCATACGCAGGAGTGTGGCTGGAAGCATGTATGTATCAGAAGAGAGCATACGCACCACTGATTTTCTTGAAGCTACAAGACAATTTCACCTCTTTTCACTCTAGAAGCGATATTTCAGGCATGGATTGTTTCCCCGTTTCCTGCAGGCTACTTCCTGTGATTGAAATCGACAAGGTTCTTGAGGAGCAAGTTTGTATTATATAGGGATCTTGCTGCTCGATCGTTAGAACACTAGGCACATAAGAGAGTAGTGCCAGATTCGATTCCTGGGCAGTGCAATGCCTCAGCTAAAATTCTTTACACCACATGCCTCTGTGATCCTACTAGTAAATAGAAATCCAAATGTTAGTCAATTCGCGGATTGCTATTTTGGTGGAAACCATTCATAAATTGAAATCAACAAAAATAATATAAATTTCGACACTGAATCCGTGAAGTTTTTTGGGCACTGATGAGCGAAATTGGCTGTCTCGTTGCACCCAGAGAATACATTGTCAATTCGCTTTGCAGTACATTGTGGAACGCGTTGAGCCGTCTCAAATTTGTGAAGAAGCACTTTGTGAATCCCAATTATCATAGATATGATTATTATTTTTGTTCTACTAAAGCTATTAAAGCAGATATGACGGAAAACAGTAAAGGTATAAGAAGGATACATACGAGAAAGTAAGGTGATAGTTACTGAGAGCACAGCACACTTCGCCCACAGGAGAATTTTAATCCTGTGTCTGACTTTAACTCTCCAACATGTGGCTTTTTATATAGTGAATGAGGGTGAAATGTAGAGACATTCAGTCGCTGCCCCGCCCACAAGGAAACACGCCCACAATGACAGCGCTCCGCCCACACAGAGCATCGCCCAGTCAGAGACTCGCCCACACACAGCCCCGTCCAAACAGAGGCCCGCCCACACATAGACCCGTCCACACGGAGCCGTGCCCACACGGAGCCACGCCCACACATAGCCTCGCCCACAAGGTGCCCCGCCCACGCAGTCACTGCCACTCACAGACAAAGTTCCTCCCACAGAATTGAGCTGGACACCACCTCAACCATCCTCCTCCACCTCCTCCCAGATCTTATTCTGTGTTGGTGTGAAGCGTCTTGTTCATCTGCGTCTTGCACAGGGACACTCGTGATCACTCGATCAAGGAAACCTGGATTAGGGCTATAATTGTAGTTTCTCAGGAATATAGACGAGTTAAAGTTAATTTCATACAAAACTTTAAAATTGTTATTTGCCGCTAAATGCAGCAGCCAATTCCGCACATCAGCGTCCCACAAGTGGCTTGGATTGGAGTGAAACAATTTCTTCAAAGGAATACTTATCCCCAGGAAAGCGATTCGGTCAATCAATCAAAAACCGTCTTTCTCCATATTTCAATGTAAATGGATGTGTGTGGAGCAAGGCGGTTTGCTGAGTGTTTCACCCTGCGTCGATTCCAGCTCAGGTTCTCTTGTTAGCAACGCAAATTCTTACCCATTGAGCTGCAACTACCTCAGCATAATTTTGTACATGTCCATCGTAAACACACATCACTGTGCTCTCCGCACAGAAGTAAGTGGCGGAGTCAGACACTCGCACGCATCGGATCGATAACGTGCTTTTTTTTCCAACAGTCAATGCATTTATCCTCTCCTTCGGCTTCACCTCTCTTGATCCCAACACTAGTAATTGGATGGAGCCGTTTCCATAATGTTTGTACCATTGAAAGATTGGGTTTGACACAGTGGTGCTGCACTCTATAGATACATTTCCATTTTCGTTCTCTGTCATGGTCAGTGGTCTCTGTGTCACTTCCTTGTCGGCCGACATACCTGGGGGAACAGACATGGGCATTCCAGCAAAGAAAATTGGGAAAAATCTGCAAGAAAAATTTAATTAATAGGAAAACGAGAATGTGTTTTTCCAAACTGGGGCGTTACTTACAGAAGAATAGAGTCATTATGTAAAGAATAATTGCATTACGGTGCAACATGGCTTCATTCTTAATTCCCGCTGATTCTAGTCAAAACTGTCAGGGAACTGCAACGGGATATCACCCAAAGGCTGAGAAGCGTTTATGTATGTTTGTCGAATGCTTTTAGCTTTGCAGGTTACAACTATATTCTGGATGACGGTTTCACGGATATCTCACTTCCTGTATGTTAGCTTGTGCTACATGCATGCGTTAATTGACGATCATTAGGGTTCACACTTACAGCTGGTAAAACAGAGGCATGTTTGTGGATGACGAAAACACACCCATTGTTTCCCTGCTCGAAAGGTGACACACGTCTTCTTAAGAGGAAAGCGTTCCAACCATTAACGTTAAGGACATCTCGTTGACTTGTTCCAAGCAAGCAGATCAATAGACTGGATGTCAATAAATAAGTGGACAAAGACAGTGGAGGAATCGTGAAGGTTCCAAGATTTGCGCTGATCTACCCTGCAAAAGTCCTGGCGATGAGCCAGTCTGGGCTCTTATCATCATCAGTGGGAATCACTGGGAAGAATTCTGACAATGTGTTACTAACCTACAGATCAAGTCTGCTCACACATGTTCTTCTCTGCTAAATGAGGACAAGGGATTTTATTAAGAACATAGTGAGAAGTTAAACAGTGCATCGCCGCCATCTGATCGTTGTAAGGTGTTACTGCGGATTATAATCGTTAATTTGAACACATAAATGATCCCATTCGGCGCATTGATTGGGTGCCGGCTTTTTGAAAATAGCAACTCAATCCCATTCACCAGTTCTATCCCCATAATCGGGCAATGCCGTACTCCACAAATAAATGTATACCTGATATATCTTCATCAGAAATCAGACAAACGACTGTCGCAGGTGGTTTGGGAGTGTGAGGTGGGGGTTGGTTGGAAGCTTCGAATGATTCTGACAATGTTTTGCCAAGCTGCAGATCAGGTCTGGTCAAACTTTCTCTTCTCAGCTCAAGGAGAACAAGGGATTTCACTTGTGGGCAGTTACACAGGGCTTCGCCACCATCTGGCGGTAGTAATGCATTACTGCAGGATTTTTGTTATCGTTAATTCAACACACAAAAACTGCACAATAGCATCAGGAGAGATGAAAAAAAAGGGAAATCGGTTCTCGGCTTTAAGTATCTCCAAAATTTGATAGTATTAAACTGACGTGAGGCGCAAAGCAATAATAATTATCATTGCATTTCATATAACTGTTTCCACTTTCTCCACATATCCAGTGGGAACCTCACATAATTTACTGTAAAGTGCATTAGCCGTACATTTGTGGTGGAATCTGTCAGAGAATGGAGCAAAGCAGATTCCCACAAAGGTTCGTGGATGGAAGTGACCAATTCATCAATTTTGTTATGATTAATACAAGTAATGTCCTGGGATTCAATTGGGACATGATTAATTATATAAACACGTGATAACAAATGAAGATTTATTGGACTTTTACAATAGAACACTGAGAAAAACTGAAAACGTGATCCTACATAATCGGTGATGAAGAAACCCATACTGTTTGCGTTTTGTTCTTGAAACATGAATAATATCTGAATTGAATACACTTGGAGCTTTAATACCGCATTCAGCCACTGACCAGTTATTGTTTTATGAATACAAGGAGTGAATAGAGTGAAACACCTCCAACGAAATACGCAGACGTAAATTCTGCGTATTTCGGCTTGTTCCTGGTTGATGTGCTCAGGGTATATTCTGAAGGGTATTTTAGATACCAATACAAATATAGATTGTCGCTGATTGTAGCTGTATAATTACACGGCAGATACTAATTCTCCCCTTCATTCACTGTCACAGTCGCTGGGAGCTCTGTCGCCGAATATCCTCCACAATATCCTGGGAAACGCAAACACATCAGCGTTTAATACAGTAATAATGGAAACATACTTGTGTTTAATATAGCAATTTACAGAGTGATCGTGACATCTCCAAGCGTTTCACAGACTATTCGTTGCCGCAATTTTGTGGGTGAAATCGGCAGGGAGTTGAGTGAATCATTCCAACACAAACGGTTATCGAATATTACTGATAATCGTTGCATTTGATATTGCGCTATTCACGTCTTGGAGACGTCTCAAGGCATTTCCCAGTGTATTCTTTGAAGTGATTTGACTATATTTTCATCAGTATCTGCATTTTTCAATAGACAAAATCGTAATACTTGCTCTGGCAATCGACTAAAAAAATCGGTTACCTTCTCACTGCTCATTTAGCAGAAATATATGTGGGTCTGTGGAAAACGTACACTTGTAGTTTCGCCGTGTCCCACCGTGAATCGAACTCAAATCCTTCAGCATGCGAGGCGAGTGTTCTAACCACTAGCTGTGGGATATCACCTATCCACAATTGGTATAGATTATTGGCTTATAGATTCATAGATTCGTAGAATTTTACGGCACAAAAGGAGGCCATTCGACCCATCTAGTCTGTGCCGGCTCTTTGAAAAGAGCGATTCAATCCAACTGCCCTGCCCGCTCCCCATAGCCTAATAGAACTGTTGTCCCTAAATAAAGATCTAGTTCCTGTTTAAAAATTATTATAGAATCAGCCTCCACCACCTTTCCAGGCAATGCATTCCAGATTCGAACAACTCGCTGAGTGAAACAAATTCTCCTTAGATCCCCTCTACTTCGCCGTGAAACAATTTAAATCTGTGACCACGAGTCACAGATTCGCCCACGAGTGGAAATAGTTTTTCTCTATTTGCCCTGTCGAAACCCATCATGATCTTATAAACCGCTATTAGGTCTCCCCTCAATTTTCTCTGCTCCTCAGAGAATAACCCTAGCCTATCTTGCCTCTCCGCATAGCTGACGTCCCTCAATCCTGGCACCATCCAGTAAATTTTCTTTGTACCCTTTCAAATGTCTTCACATCCTTTCTGTAGGCTGGTGACCAGAATTGAACACAGTATTCCAGCTGAGGCCTCACCAAATTTTTATAGCGGTTAGTCAGCACTTCCTGACTTTTGTACTCTATACCCCTATTTATAAAGCCTAGTATCCCATATGCCTTCCTAACAGCCTTGTCTACCTATCCTGCCACCTTCAACGAGTCACGAACACAAATCCCCAGGACTCTCTGTTCCATCACATCATTTAAAATTGTACTATCTAGCCTATATTGCCTCCCTTCATTTCTTCTCCCAAAATAAATTCGATGCAATAAAACTTTGGCTTTGGAGAACATGTAAAGAAACTGCATCCACATGGAGTTGGTGTTTGGCTTACCTGAGAAGGTAATGATGGCAGCTGCCACAATATATGTACTTTATCATCTACGTTAGTGGCGCCTTGTGTTCAGAGAGCGCTGGTCGTTTAGTGGGAGAAAGTTAACTGGGAAGATATAAGATACCGTGAGGAGGGATGAACAGGCAATGGTATAAACAGGTTGCCATAAACTGTGGGTGAGCCGGACTGAGTTTTAGGTACAACCTTTTTGTCCCTGTCACTGGGCGTCATCTTCTCTGCTCTGCCATTTCGCTCTTCCATTTTTACTCGTCCAACATTGACATGCCTTTGGTCAACTGCATGACAGACACCTGCAGCAATATACACCGACAGATACATTCTATGTCGTCCAAAAACATACCTGAGTTCCACACATGTGTACCATCTGTGGACTCATGTACATTGGTGGTATCAGCACTCGCCTTACACGCAATTTGCCTGCTTTTGAAGCCTGTCAGGTCGACACGATTGCCAAGTTTACTTACTCCACACACTGTCCTAGGTTTACCGAGAGTAAGTAGGATTACGGTTGATAATCGGTTAAAGAGCAACTTTCCTGGGAAACAATCTCTCCTAACTTAAGAAACCAGAACCGCGTCTATTTATAGGACAGCGCTGTGCACAAATAGATGCCTCGTTTCGACAGCAAAACGCGCAGAATCTATGCTTTATAGTGTACACTGTGAATCTATATCAGTGTACGTATGTATTACTAAACAGGTAAGACGAAATACTCAGAGGAAACCCCACACTGTGTGTGTATAGGGTTAGATAATTCCTTTATGTGTGTTGATTCCGTATACTTCATAACTTCGCATCAACCTACAATCGTGACTTCCTATCCCACCTTTCTCCTGACCAACCTGCCCGCCCCCTTCGTGCGTCTGGCTCTGACCTGCTCATCGTCCCCCTACCCACCGTCCCAACCAATGGCGGGGGAGCCTTTAACCACTCTGCCCCCAACCTCTGGAAATCCATCACGACTTCATTCCGTCACCGTTTATACTGATAAGTGAATTGACTGTATGCGCTACTGTATAAATGTGGGAACCCACTTCCTCTGTGTGGCAACCCTAGTGCTCTACCCATTGAGCTGCGGTAACCGCAGCATGTTTTTGTACAGATCCTTCGTAAACACACATCACTGTTCCGTCAGGGATATGACAGAGTAAATACAAATACCTGGTCCCATTGTCTCCACTGGAAATTGATATCTTAGTCCCTTTACTTCCTTTTTCCTCGTATTGTCTGTGCTTTAATGCGACACTCGAATTCATTCTCATTCACAGTCTCTTACTGTGTCATATCCCTGACGCAATGAAGTCGGGATGGATTTCCAGAGGTTGGGGGCAGTGTGGTTGAAGACTCCCCCGCCATTTGTTGGGACGGTGGGTTGGGGGACGATGAGCAGGTTAGAGCCAGGCGAAAGAAGGGGGCGGGCAGGTTGGTAAGGAGAAAAGAGGGATAGGAAGTCACGATTGTAGGTTGATGTGAAGTTATGGAGTGAACGGGATCAACACACATAAAGGAATTATCTAACCCTATACACACTCAGTGTGGGGTTTCCTCTGAGTACTTCATCTGATCTGTTTAGTAATACATACGTACACTGATCTGGATTCACAGTGTACACTAAAAAGCATAGATTCTGTGCGTTTTGCTGTCGAAACGAGGCATCTATTTGTGCACAGCGCTGTCCTATAAACAGACGCGGTTCTGGTTTCTTAAGTTAGGAGAGATTGTTTCCCAGGAAAGTTGCTCTTTAACCGATTATCAACCGTAATCCTACTTACTCTCGGTAAACCTAGGACAGTGTGTGGAGTAAGTAAACCTGGCAATCGTGTCGACCTGACAGGCTTCAAACGCAGGCAAAGTGCTTGTAAGGCGAGTGCTGATACCACTAAAGTACATGAATCCACAGATGGTACAGATGTGTGGAACTCAGGTATGTTTTTGGACGACATAGAATGTATCTGTCTGTCTATCTTGCTGCAGGAGTCTGTCATGCAGTTGACCAAAGGCATGTCAGTGTTGGACGAGCAAAAATGGAGGAGCGAGATGGCAGAGCAGAGAAGATGACCACCAGTGAAAGGGACAAAAAGTTTGTACATAAAACTCAGACCAGCTCACCCACAGATTATGGCAACCTGTTTATACCATTGCCTGTTCGGCCCTCCTCACGGTATCTTACAGTTTCCCAGTCAACTTTCTCCCACTAAACGACCAGCGCTCTCTCAACACAAGGCGCCACTAACGTAGATGATAAAGTACATATATTGTGGCAGCCGCCATCATTACCTTCTCAGGTAAGCCAAACACCTACTCCATATGGATGCAGTTTCGTTACATGTTCTCCAAAGCCATAGTTTTATTGCATCGAATTTATTTTGGGAGAAGAAATGAAGGGAGGCAATATAGGCTAGATAGTACAATTTTAAATGATGTGATGGAACAGAGAGTCCTCGGGATTTGTGTTCGTGACTCGTTGAAGGTGGCAGGATAGGTAGACAAGACTGCTAAGAAGGCATATGGGATACTAGGCTTTATAAATAGGGGTATAGAATACCAATGTCAGGAAGTGCTGACTAACCTCTATAAAAATTGGTGAGGCCTCAGCTGGAATACTGTGTTAAATTCTGGTCACCAGCCTACAGAAAGGATGTGAAGGCATTTGAAAGGGTACAAAGAAGATTTGTAGGATGGTGCCAGAATTGAGGGACGTCAGCTATGAGGAGAGGCAAGATAGGCTAGGGTTATTCTCTCTGGAGCAGAGAAGATTGATGGGAGACCTAATGGCGGTTTATAAGATCATGAGGGGCTTCGACAGGGCAAATAGAGAAAAACTTTTCCACTCGTGGGTGAATCTGTGACTCGTGGTCACAGTTTTAAATTGTTTCACGGCGAAGTAGAGGGGATCTGAGGAGAATTTTATTCACTCAGCGCGTTGTTCGTATCTGGAATGCATTGCCTGAAAAGGTGGTGGAAGCTGATTCGATAACAATTTTTAAAAGGGAATTAGATCTTTATTTAGGGACAACTGGTGTATTAGGCTTTGGGGAGCGGGCAGGGCAGTGGGATTGAATCGCTCTTTTCAAAGAGCCGGCTCAGACTAGATGGGTCGAATGGCCTCCTTTTGTGCCGTAAAATTCTACGAATCTATGAATCTATAAGCCAATAATCTATACCAATTGTGGATACGTGATATAATACAGCTAGTGGTTAGAACACTCGCCTCGCATGCTGAAGGATTTGACTTCGATTCACGGTGGGACAGGGCGAAACTACAAGTGTACTTTTTCCACAGACCCACATATATTTCTGCTAAATGAGCAGTGAGAAGGTAACCGATTTTTTTAGTCGATTGTCAGATCACTTATTACGATATTGATCTATTAAAAAATGCAGATACGGATGAATATATAGTCAATTCACTTCAAAGAATACACTGGGAAATGCCTTGAGACGTCTCCAAGACGCGAATAGCGCAATATCAAATGCAAGGATTATCAGTAGTATTCTATGACCGTTTGTGCTGGAATGGTGCACTCAACTCCCTGCCGATTTCACCCACAAAATTCCGTCACCGAATAGTCTGTGAAACGCTTGGAGATGTCACGATCACTCTGTAAGTAGCTATATTAAACACAGCATGTTTTTGTACAGGTCCTTCGTAAACACACATCAGTGTGCTCTCCGCACCGACGTAAGTGGCGGAGTCAGACATTCGCACGTCTCGGATCGATAACGTGCTATCGTTTCCAACAGTCAAAGCATTTATCCTCTCTTTCTCCTTCATCTCTCTCGATCCCAAACCAAGGAAGTGATGGAGCCGTTTCCATGCTCTTTGAACCATTGAAGCACTTGGCTGGACACAGTGGTGCTGCACTGCATAATTACATTCCCATTTTCATTATCTGTCAGAGCCTGCTGTGACTGTGACACTTCGTTTTCAGTCGAGACACCTGGGGAAATAGAACATTCTTGGATAGTAATTCATAAAATGTCTGCAATAAATTTTTCAATTTTGTATCAGGAAAACCAGGATGTTGTGTGTTCAATATGATATTCTACTTACACAAGATTATTGTAATTAAATTTACAATAATATATGGTGCATTGAAATCCTGCTGCATGCTCATGTCTCTTCGATTCGCTTCAAAATGTCTGATTGATGTACAGCGGAAAATCAGCTACAGGCTGGATATTTTTTACAAATGTTTGTGGAACGTAGTTAACTATGCAGATTATAAGTGGATTCTCGGTTACGCTTTGCCACACTTCTCAATTCCTCTATGATTGCTTCTACAGAATTCATTCGCCAATTAACTGGCCACTTGCTGCTGTTTAGCGGAGGGTTGCATGTGTGTGAAGTTAGCAAACGTGACGTATGTTTCTCCCACTCTAATTCGTTCCCAATCAGGCGATATTTGGGGCAAATATACTTCTCCATACACACACAACTCAATTTAGCTTAGAATCAGGTGGAAACCACAACCTAGTCCATTGGTGGTTCACTTTGCTGGGGATAATAGTCCCCATCTCCAAAATGTTCTGCATCAAAGGCAAGCAACACTACAATAATTAATTTTATTGTTGATAGTATCATTATTACCAATATTTTTAATAATATTGCTGTCCAGTAATCTATGTAATTAATTGTACGCCTTGAAGCATGTAAACAATCTATGTCTTGTGCACCTAAGTTAAATAAGATGTTGTCAGTTTTATCGCGTTCCCAATCTAAACTAAACCAAACTACCTTACTGTAGTTGACAAAATCTAATGCAATTGTTAACACATTGAGATCCGCTGGAAGGCGGATGCTTATGTTGGAGAAAGACAATAATATGAATATATGACACCCCCATTACTTTTCGAGCAAACTAAGCATTGCGATTGTCATGGTTACGGATTAGACAAACCTTTGAAAATTTCAGCAGAAGCAGCAATAAAACATAGGATGTAACCAATGTGGATTGCAACAGAAAGCACCTGTTATAGCTGTCAAGGTAGATTGACACAGAATCGAACATGGCAAGGTATGTCAATTGCAGATGATGTTTTATGTGTATATTGTCTGCCATCTGCTAGTTGACTGTAGCTACTGCACGTGCATAATTTGAAAGTAAGTGTTTTTTGGCGGGCCCTGAATAATGATCCTGGTCCCATTGTCTCCACTGAAAATTGATGTCTTTGTCCCATTTACTTGCTTTTTCCTCGTATTGTCTGTGCTTTAATGAGACACTCGAATACATTCTCATTCACAGTCTCTTACTGCGTCATATCCCTGATCATTTTGTATCTACTTTAATTCTATTCCTTGCTCTGATCCTGTAAACGTTGATTATGTTTTGCTTCACCTTGAGCTGCCATTCACCGTTTACACGACAGCAGCACAATATTTACATATGTGTGGCACCATTCATTTTGGGATGATTTCACTGTGCACTGTATTTGCTACTACATGAACGATAGAATCACATTTGGGATGTCCTCCCGACGTGACAGGCGCTCTGTACGTACACGTTCGTTCCTGTTTTTCACGTCGGATGGACGTCCGAAGCCGCTGACCAGTCAGATCTGGAACTGAGCAATGGAGAGGGCAGGGTAGTGGTTGGGCGTAGCGTGAGAGAGGTAAGACTCGAGGGCGGGTTTTAGGAGCGAAGGGAGAGAGTGGTGATGGCAGCACAAGGCATGGTCAAAGAGGAGGGACATGAGACAGGCTTTCAAGGAGGCGCGGGAGATAGCCAGGCTTAGGGACTTTGGGATGGAGTTCCAGAATGTGGTGGAAGAAAGCACGTCCACCGATAATAGGGCGTGTCAGGCGGGGGACATATAGCAGATAGGATCCCGCTGAACGGAGGGGGAGAGGAGGTACATTGTAGGACAGGAGATCGGAGAGTTGGTGGTGGGTAGGGGTGGCGAGGAGTTGGATCGCGGGGGTGGCAAGGCCGTGAATGGCCTTAAAGTTGTGTAGGAGGACTTTTGATTCGAAAAATGGATGAGACTTGACAAACAATCAGCGTTTTTATATTTGTTACATAAATAATAATCTTTGTCTTCAATTCTTATTGTCTCATGGACCAAAACAATCATGTCTTCAGATTCTACTCTTTTTAGAACCATTGATTGAACCTGTTGTATCTGCACATTCAGACCTATTGTCGCATTCTGAATGATGTATAATAACTGGCATGTTCATCGAACTGACCAAGAAAGCAATAACTTTGAAGTCATGTCAGTGACAATCACATGATTATGTTTAACAGTCATATTAATTCTTGCGTTTGACTCAGCGCCATATCATATATTTTAAAGTAGTTTTTACCAATGGAAAAGGAATGTACCAATCAACTAACAAACGGGTTTGAACTTCCGACTGGGTGAACAGGGTGTAGTTTAATAAAGCTTCACAAAAGATTCGTTCTTAGACAAACGCTGATTGTTTGTCAAGTCTCATCCATTTTTCGAATCAAAGAACAATAACCCTAACCCTAAGGATGGCGGAAACGCTTATCTGTGTCTCTATGGGGCTCAGTGCAAAGTAATACAACGCCGGGTCTGTAACTCTCACTTCGGTTATATTTAATGGTAAAGTTCTTCCCACTTTATCCACTATCGTTGAGAATCGTTTGTTGGTAAAGTCGGCATATTGTGGTCTGTTGCTTGTGGACGTCCAGAGGATATATTCTGGAGCTGTGCTGGGATGATGGCGGTACCAGAACAGATAGGGAGAGCTACTTGTAGTTGTATATTTACTCCTCAAATAAACATCCTCCCCATCCTTCACTTTCACAGTAGATTGGAGCTGTGTCACAGAGTTTCCTCCACAATGTCCTGGAAACACATGTCAGCGTTCAGTAGAATAACACCAATAACAAGAGTAATGCAGGCATATGACAAAACTGTATATTGCGTCTTCGTGTTAACTAAACGACTACAAAACTGAATATAGTGTAACGCGTACTGTCTGTTTACTATGCGGTCGAAACGTAGTGGCAAATTGCACACACAGTGTCCCACAAACAGTCGTGGATTGCATAACTGTGTTATCATTAGCAGTATCACATAGTGACAGATAATTAACCCCTAATAAAGTAATCGGCTAAAGGACCATTTTTCAAGTTACTTCTCAGTATTCACAGCAATGAGTGATGTGTGACTAAACATGCCTAATATTTCGCCCTGTCCAGGCCGAGAATTGATCCCAGTTTCTCTCGATTTTGACAACTCTATAAGGCTTGTTGTGTTTTCATTATTTTATGCAATAAACCCTGGGCAGGATACTAAGTGCAGTTGGCTGACTATAGAATTAGTGTATGGCTTACCTGACAAGGCAATGATGGCTGCAGCCACATATATATATATATACATTGCCTTGAATATGTAAAGGGCGCTGATGGTATCGTTGGAGAATGTAGGACGGCAAGTGGTAATATACCGTGAGGAGAGCTGAACACTAAATGACATAGAGGTAGCATGTCTGAGGTTTATGCACAGCCTTCTTGTCTCTGTCAATGTGCGTTGTAGTTTCTGCTCTGCCATCTCGCTCCTCCATTGGTTCTCTGCCATCACTGACATGTCTTTGATCAACCGGGTGACAGACACATGCAGCGAATGACACCCGTATCCCTATTTAAACTAGTTCCACACGTATGCATACCGCCTGTGGAAACCTGTAAATTAATTATGTCAGCACTCAGCCCACAATCGAGGTGTCTGGGATTAATTCCAGGCAGCTCGCCATGTTGGGTACGTTTCTTTCCTCCAAACCCCCGCCTTGGTTTACCTCTCACAGTGGTTCAACAACATTTTTCAGTAATGTAGCCCTTGTTAATTTTCAACGTTATCTTATAACCACACACGACTACGTACACACACACCACCAGCCCCCACATTCCTCTCGCATTTTGTGACGAAGCATTTCTTATATAACAAAACAACTAGCAAATAAAAACGAAAGGAATAACAATTACATATAAAATTTGAAAGCTATAAAACGCTAAATAAGAGAGATAAGTAAATCAATCTACCGACACCTGCAACCTCTGAAGTAACGTTCTACCCCCGGCGATATAGGTACACCCGGTTGAGAACCATTGACCTAGCAGTAAGTAGGGTTTTTATTATTAGTCGATTCGTGGCGCCTTTCCATTGGAAATATTCTGTTATTAGATAATTAGCTCAATCCACGCCTGTTTGTGTGTCACTGCTGACTTCTGCGTACAAGTTAAAGCGTATGTGAGTGCACTTAAGCGCTGTCCGGCGTGGAGGGCGCTATAGAAATAGAAGTTGTTTTTATTGTTGTTGTCGAGTGACAATGCTTTTTGAATAGACTATCATCCTGGAAATGGATATATGCAAATCGACTATTATCTCGGTACCTACATACACATCGGCAATAATACTAAGAATCTATCCATTTGGTATAGCGACTTATCACGTACTCAAGACGTCAAAGAGCGCTTCCCTGTTTATACTGCTCAGTGAGTTTACTGTATGTATAATGGGATAAAGGCGGCAAATAACTTCACATAGCAGTGACCCACCAAATGTTGTGGATTGAAGTAGTCATTTTAATTAGGAATTATCACACGCTGAAAGGCGATCCACCGTTAGTTTAATAACTCGATTCCTATTCACTCCTACGTACTCAGAAGCATATGGTGTTAGAAAACAATGGCCGAGTTTCTGGCCTTCTGGGATGCGAACCAGCAGTGTTATCGTTTGTGATGCGAGTGCTTTAATCATTGAGCTACAGCAACCTCAAAATGTTTTTGTATAGGCTCCTCTTAGACACGCAGCTCTGTGCTCTCTGCCGCACAGAAGTAAGTTTCGGTGTCTGTCACTCGCACGGCTCTGATTGTCAGTGTGCTGTTCTTCTCTTTTGTATAAGCCAACGCACTTATCCTCTCCTCCGCCTTTACCTCTCTGTTACCCAACACCAATAACCATATGGAGCCGTTTCCATACTGTTTGTACCATTGGAAGGCGCGGACGTCTCCATTGGTCCTCTACTCGATAGATCCATTTCCATTTTCATTCTCTGTCATGGACAGAGGCCTCTGTGTCACTTCGCTGTCAGCCAAAACACCTGGAAAACAGAAATGAACATTCTAGGAAATGAATTGGGGAAAACAAGCACATCCATCGACAATTGTTAGGAGTTCACAGTAACACAAAGCTGTGATTCTCCGAATAAATAACCGACTTACATAACAGTGTGGTCACTAACTTTATAAATATATATAATGGATTGAAATTCGGCTTCATTATTTGCTTCAAATACAACGAGCGTTCGGCAGAACGCTGATCAAAGTTTATTCGAGGTTGTCTGGAGTCTTTAGCTGAGTGGGTGACAATTATATTCTCGGTGACGCCTTCACCCACAGCTCACTTTCGACATGTTTGCTTGTGGTAAATTCGTTCGTTAGTAGACTATCATCAGTGCTCATGCTTACTGCTAGGTAAACAGAGCAATACGTGTGGATAAAAATAACATGCCCATTCTTTCTGCTTACTCCAGAAGGAAAACAAGTCCATAAATGCATTTACAAATTCCAATACCTGGGTGAATGGCACTTGCTTCTACTGCTAATAACAACCTCCTCGTCAGGATATTGGCTTGCTGGTTTAATAGGAGCAGAGTGGAATGACTCCACTTTTCTACAGGATAATCACAGGATATCTCCTTGGTTGATTTCAAGCAAGCAGGGCAATAGACTGAAGGTCCGACGGCCAACGGATCGCTGGCAGTAGGGGAATCGTGAAGCTCTTCCAGTTTTGTGCTGCTCTGCCCTTCAAAGCCCTGCTGATGATCCACGCTGGGATGCGTTTCATCAGTAGTGAGACCCCTAGACATGGAAAGAATTCTGTCAATGTGTTACCAAGCTACAGATCAGGTCTGGTCATACATTCTGTTCTCCACTCAAGGAGGCAAGGAATTTACATAGAAAACTGTGAGCAGTTGCACGGTGCATCGCCATCATCTATCAGTAGTAAAGCGGTACTGCAGGTTTTTATCGTCAGTCTGAACACACAATCATAGAGTCATACAATCTTGCGGCACAAAAGGAGGATTTTCGGGATATCTAGGCTGTGCTGGCTGTTTGAAAAGAGCAATGCAATCCCAACCTCCAAGCTATCTCTCCATAACTCCATTAGCTGCAACAGTGAGACCTGCATTCGAATCCAGTCAGATGAGGGCTAAACCTTGAACAAGCTTCCATACTCCACTCGACTAATATTAGTGCCTCCAAAAATTACCTCAATAATAAAATTGTTGATTTCAATCCACGAATGTTTGAGGGACACTGCTGTGCGCAATTGGCTGCCGCATTTCACCCATACCTATCAAGTCAATTCACTTCACAATATATTCTGTGAAGCGCTTTGAGACTCAATAGGATGTGAAAAGCGCTATATATCGAATGCAAGCATTATTGTTATTATTATTCTATTATTATTAATATCAGAACCAGGCAAACCTGTCCACTCCAAATAAATGTCCACCTGACATGACACGATCAGAAAATAGTCTATAGACCTTCGCGGGTAGTTGAGAGCTAGGAAGAATTCTGACAATGTGTTAGCAAAAAACACATCGGCTTTGGACATACTTTCTCTTCTCCGCTCACAGAGAACAAGGGATTTCAATGAGAAGACTGTGCGGAGGTACAGAGTGCATCACCACCATCTGGCGGCAGCAATTCGGGACTGAATGTTGTTATCGTTTACTAGAACACACAGTAACTGACAGTAAATGATTTTTCTCCAAAAATGCACAATAGAATCAGGAGAGATGTAGAAAAGGGATTTCGTTTCACTGCTTGAAGGCTGTCTAGAATTTGATAGTGTGATACAGACCTGAGGCGTGCACGGATAACAATAATCATTGCAGTTGATATAACTGTTTCCACATCATCTAGATATAGAATCTTACGGCACAAAAGGAGGCCATTCGGCCCATCGAGTCCGTGCCGGAAGATTCCATATATCTGATGGGAAGCTCACGTAATTTAATCGAAAGTGAATAAGTTGTATATTTGTAAGTGAGACACGTCAGAGAATTGCACACAGAATCTTGTGCAAAGATTCGTGGAATGGCGAGAGAATGTTGCTACTTTTTACAATTAATACAAGTAGTATCATTGGCATCAATGGGGAAATGTTTAGTGACATAAACACTGGTAAGTAATGAAAATGTATTGGACAACACTGATCAGAGACTCCAAATGTGATCCTACGTAATTGGGGCTCAATAAACCCAGATTTGTTGTGTATTGTTCTTGGAAAATTTATAATATCTGAAGTAAATGAAGTTGGAATTGTAATACTGCTTTCAGCCACAGGGGAGGTGTTGTTTTGTGAACACAAATTCGAAATGCAGTGCATCCCTGCCACTTTGTGGAGATATGCTTGTACTGCAGACATTCGTGTCAATGCCTATCTGCCTTGATTTGGGAACCATTTAAATTGATAGATTAAGAGAATCTAAACAAATCTCTGAAGATTCTGTTTAATCAACCTCAATATGGGATTTTCCATCTATTGGAATGGAATGTGCTCTTTCTCTCGCTGGAAGTATGCATCCAAACCATCCGATTACAGACGATATAATGTACATTGACAAGACTGTGATGTTTAAATGTGGATTATAAGCATTTGAATAAGCAAGCTTCTGTTGGCAGCATTATCTGCCAATGTTTCCCAGTACTTCAACCTGGATTGCCCAAACCAAGATCACCCACCTTGGAGGTAGAACACGTGGCTCTTTTCGGACTTATTTGGCAACAAAATCAGAGTTATGGAATTCTACAACAACGCAGCAGATAATTACAAATGAGACATGTGTTCGAACGCAGGGACGTCAGGGCGAACCACTGGGCAACTTTGTTTGCTCCACAAGCATAATAATAATCCGTTCAAAAAACAACAACACAGTAATAAAAAAATTGTGACTTCAAAACACGACTGCTTGTGGGAAACCGCTGTGCGCAATCGGCTGTCGCTATTCGCCCACAGATATACAGTCAATCCACTTGACAGTATATTCTGGAAGCACATTGGGACGTCGATATGATGTGAAAAGCGCTATATCAAATGCATGGATTATTATTATTTATTAGACTTCTTGTGCCTGTTTCGGTGCCCTAAATGAGTTGTTAATTATTTCTCACGATTTCATCAGGTTTCATCAGAATCCACAACTGACGTGGTCAAGTAGCAAATGTTTCTCTTTACTTTGGATTATACTATAATCAATACTTTATATTTTTCTGGTGGTGGAACGTTCGGGAGTGGGGGCACAGTGTCAATAATGTGGAGGGAGGGCTGTATGCTGATGGGCGAGGGAGCGGCATGAAGATGGTGTACACGCAGGACATTGTTGGCATTGTCCCTTTGACTCACACGTTCTCACTCCGAAAAACTTTTGCCATGCTGGTTTAGCCACAATGCAATCCGCCAATGTTGGACCTTGATTGTAGTTCGTGCACTTTCCACGTTAAATTTACTGACACAAGTTCTATGCAGCGAAATTTATTTACAATAATTGCACGATCATATTGCACATAATAATTGCACACAACAAACAATACATTACATTAAATAATTGCACATAATACATTACATCAAATCAGCTTAATGCTTATGGCAGGTTAGTAAAATTTATGCCAATGAGTTTGAGCGTATTAGCATGTTGGCTTAACTGCAGGAATCGCTAGGGCATGGTTTCCATCAACCGATTGTCATTTAACAACACAGCCCAATACATCAAATGCTAACAGAGCAACCACTGTGCTAAACACATCATAGTTCTGATCAATGTAAGTCTGAGACAAGCGCATGGTCATTTATCCAGAACCCTTCATCTAAAGGTGTACCAATTACAATGTAACAAACATCATGCTTAAATGTGGAAATCGGATTATTCTGAAAAACCTCATACAGATCATTCGTATGCAAATTCGGTTGTGATAAGCAACATTCGAGTTGTCAACAAAACAATTTCTAATCAAGATTGTCACTCAAAAGGGCAGTTAACTAACATAAGCGTTTCTGACTGAACTAACAGTACATTTTAAGCGAGGGGTGTCCAATCTTCTGGCTGCTTCCAGTCGGTTTCCGTATTTGGGAAATCTCACATAAGGCAAAGTATTTGTGTTCCTCTTCCAGAATTTGTTTTGTTACACAACCCATTTTCACACTGGAAGGATTAGTTAAAGTGGTCGTTACTGCCCGCTGGGCAAAAAGTCTGGGAGTACGAGCTATAGGGTGTGGGGTGGGGAGGGATTAAGCTGACTGAAAGCGGAGTCAAGCAGTTATACCTGATGAATGGTCATGGATGTAAGACATTTGCGAATCAACGGTTTTGCACATTTGTAGGTCAGGTTGGATGGAGGGTGGGTGGTTGGGGGGAAGAGTAGAATCTATCGTTGCATAAAACAAGAGATTTTGTAGATTCAGGAGACCGGAATCACACCCAATGTACCTCAATGCTTCTCCCTCATTCTGCATCTCTCCTGCACGATATTACTCAGAATCTTTCTCCCTCTTTCTCTCTTTCTCTCGCACATTCTACATAGTCCAACAGAGTGTCTCCCTCTCACTTATTTTTCTCTCACTCAGTTTCTGGCTCTCACACAGAGTCTCCATCTCTCAGGCTCACTTTCACCTTGCATCACTCAGTCTCCCTCATTCTCAGATCATCTTTGTCAGTGAACAAAATGATGGAATCTCATAACTGTGGTCAGACAGAATCTGGTATTGATGGCATATATAGATTGTATGATAGAGAGTAGAGTAAGAACACTGTGTCCAATGGGCTCACAGCTACACCCTGACTGCGGCGTACACAGTACCATCGTCAGGAACGGCTTTGCGGCGATTCTCAATCCGGTTTCCTAACGTCAGACTGGCGTAGGTCACTTCAGCGTCCTGCTAAAAGGAATTCAGGCAGCATATTTGCTTAGGGTCAGTGGGAAATCCCAAACCGACCATCACCCCTGTTGGTAAGCCACACCACTGCGCGAGTCCATGTATTTGAGAGTTTGTGTGTGATCATGTGTGATTGTGTTCATTTGGGACTGCAGCGTCCACCCTTTGACACTCCAAGGCTCGGTCGCCTTGTTTTGCGTCCTGCAAGGACCCTCCGTACGACTATTCCATTGGTCACGCTCCCTGAACTCCACAGCGCGGATCACACACTGACACACGCAGGATGTTGAGCTCGAGCGAACTGCTGACAGTGCACTACAGTGTTCGCCATATGCTGTTGGAACTGAGGAATCCAACGCAGCAGCCAAATTATGCACAGCAACTTCACACAAACATATTCCGTTTCTCCGCAAAGTCTCTTCTGGCTTAGGCAATATTGCTGCTGGCTGAGGTTGACTGAGCCATGGTCTGAGCTGTGCTTTGCCAGCCTGACACAAGGCACGTGCTTGGCTCACACCACACTTAATTGTTGGTGACATAGGACTTGAATTATGCTGAGCGAAGAGCCCAATGAGGCTTACAGTAAGACTAAGATGAGCTACATCTAGGTGCCAAAGGGCCTGAGGTGTGCACAAACGAAATGACGAGTCAGCCTGAACCAGCCAAAAGCATTGATTCAGTCTCCACTCACCAATGGAGGCACCAAGCGTGGAACGATTCTCACTGAAGCATCTGAAACAAAAACAAACAATGTATAGTACTAGCATATTACATTTAAACTCAACGTTATTCAATATCATTGTTAATCTTATTAATAAGAACTCTCTGTAATTAGCGATGAAAAGGGAGTGATAATCATTTGACAAATAGTAGTATACTTGCAATTTTGGCACTGAATTTAACTGACTTGTCATTTCGTCGAGACATCCCAAAGAGTTTCAGAAGGTACGCTGTTTAGTGGGGTTATTGCGCATATTGTGAGACACTCGCATCATATAGTTTGGGCACAACAGTGAGCCACAGAATGGCAATGTGAATGACATATTTTATTCATTTGTTGGACACCTATAAAAATGCCATTGCCTTCGTGAACAGCGACTCCTGATGTCTAACGTGAAACTAAAGAGCCAGACGGAAACTCGTTTTCACATCTCACCTGAAGGGCAGAAAACTTGAAGTGGGTAAAATTCAGTCAGACGGTCAGATACACATTGATACACATGGTCAAATACACAGTCAAATACATGGACAGACACACAGTCAGACATGCAAACAGACAAACACACATGTAGACACACATTCAAACACTCACACACATATACAAACTGATAGCCGTAGATCAACATGGAGTGACAGCACCAGAGCGAGGTTAATAGAACAATGGCCTCTAGCCTGACAGCAGATCACGAACAATCGATCGCATTCTGTGGGACTAATTTACATGGCTGATTAGGCGCCTGTGTGTGACCAGCTTTTTTCCCTCTTGGATCAAATCCAGGAAACTTCTCACTCACATGTGATATTGCTGGATTGTGGGCCGCCTCTCTCGGGTACTGGCCTGGGAGAAATAAGAACATAGAGCGATGAATAATGTGTCACGACACAGCAAAATAATGTGTCACGACACAGCCCTGACCTGACTTCGAGACAGTAAATAAAATATACAGGTGTCTGTTTTTCTGTGTCATAGAGCCCCGTGGTATGGCGTTGTGTTTGTAGTTGAGTGGCGCGGTGAGAAGCTGACCAGTACAAATTGTTTCCCTAGACTTGGATGACTTTAATTTATGATTATCTATCGTGGGGATAGAGGGTAAAATGAGAACAGGAGTAGATCATTCTTGTTTTATAGTGTGTTCACCTAATTTGATAATTAGATCAACAAATGCGTGCGCGGTGGTGGGTGGTGTGGAGGGACGGTAGGTAGGGAGCGTGTTGCCGTTTGCGAGAAGCTGTGTGGGGTGTCCCAGTTAGATGTGTGCCTTGTGTGGAAACATATCACCGTGGTGACATGTTAGAGTCACACTATCTAGAATTGCAAATTCCTGTGTTTGTAATGATTGTACAGTATCTTTGCCACCCTATGCTCCACTAGAATAAGGCACGGTGTGAGAAGGGGCAGTGTGTGGTGTCTCCAAATTGTGCATAGTCGCAACTGCTTGGGTCTCACCAGCCGAAACCTTATAGCGTTAAGGCAGGAACTCTGTCTGGTAAGATTTGTTCCGATTATCGGTTTCAAAAATTCCATCGTTGAGGCTTTGTCTTGCAGAAATAACTGAAGCTAAGGGAACTGAATCCCTCTGCCAGTATCTACGATGTCATCCCACTCGTGGTGAGTAGTGACAGAGCGCAAACCATCACGATGAGGTGAGGGTTGAGTGTCGTAAATGGGATAAGAGTTTAGAGTTACAGTGAAGGGGCGAGCAACAACGAATATAAGATAGGTGGAGAGCAGAGATTAGAGTAGAAGTATTCTTACCTTTCTCCACTTGGACTGTTCTGTTTAGCTGCAAAAACAAAATGTAATAAATATCAAACATTGGTCAGTATTTATTGTATATTATTGTGGTTTTATTAATAGCTATGCTCCATTTCAGCCTGCGTCAATGCCGGAAGTGGTGATTATGTATCTTGGGCATGAAATACTTCAGGTAGTTAGCGAACTAAAATGTCCCAGAAATTACCATGATCAAACAAATAGGTGGGATTGTTAGCCAGGACCACTGGGAGAGAGAAATTCCCGTCTCTTTTTGAATCGATCCACAAGATGTTTAACATCAACAGGAAACTTTAGACGGGGCCTCGGTTTATAAGTCTCACCAATGCTATCGACAGAAGAATGGAACATTCAAGCAATACTGTCATACCACAGCAGCTTCAAAACATTGACTATCACAAAAATTGCTGTCACATCAAGCCTACAACATATAAACCTCGAAAGTGTCATGCACGCTAAGCACAGTATAATACTGACCATTGTCTGTTATGGTACTGTAAGCACAGGCATACTTGTTTGATGCTGCCTATTGTCTCCCGGTAATAAATATTAAAAATCAACTACTGGCTTTAACTCGGGAGACGGGTTCCTGTGTAAACCACAATATCGAGAACAACGCCATCTGCTACCCTGATTTGCTCTGAGAGGAGAGCCTGCAAGTGGAGTTTTCTATATAACTGAAAGCTGTTGTTATATTGGAGTATCTCTGTTCTCAGGCTCCCAATAGCACAAACTGAAACACCAGAGCAACCATACAAAGCGATTAATGGCACCGCTGGCTCCAACGTGATTCCGAGCAATTCTATTCTACACTCAGAGACATTAGTAGACAATTACCTCTACTATACAGACAGATGGTCAGGAAAATTACAGCGATCAGTATCACAGTGACAATTCCCGCAGCAAGTCCTGCAATGTGTATCCATATCCACTGTCCATGAGATGAAAAGAGACAAACAGCAATTGTAAGAGATAACAAAGACGGAAATTCATCATTTTGCTATGGTTCAATATCAGCTGTTGTACAACAGCTCGATCTGGGGTCAGCAAACCTTGTCTCACAAAGCACAATTACATAGTATATTGGTGAGTATTAGGTCGTAAATTCAACCCCTCCTTCTGCGGAAAGCAGAGATAATTAATACCCGGACATACCGTGTGGCTATCGGTCGTGAGTTTCGATTTGGAAACTGTTTCATCATGCGATGTTTTTCAGTCCTTAGGGTTACGGTTAGGATTGGGGGTTAGAGCTTTGGATAAAACAGGGCAAACACCATGCCATTACATAAAAATACCAGGAGCTCTCATAAAGTTCCAAAACAGAAACAAATATTTGTTTGAAATTTTATTCAGTACTTACCTGGTTCAGTGATTCGCACTCGCTCACTCTCCGGTGATGTGAATTCTCGTCCGACTATGTTTGTGGAATATTGACACGAGTAATTTCCTGTGCTGGTCGCCAATTGGTTGAATGTAGCCGTGTTGTTATTCTCTGGAGCCAGCTGTGATGTGACAAACTCGCCGTTTCTGTATAAAGAGAAATTGCTGCCAGGATAATTCCCAGCACACGAGATCTCAGTGTGTTCTCCGCTCATTAGCATCTGGGAATCTGTCTTCATGGAAATGTTTGGCTTCTGAAGTGGATCTGGAATTAAAACGCAGTCATGATAATCTCACAAACGGTCTGTGTGATCGGTTGTGTGAGAGTGAACATCGGTAGCGACTATGAGCCCAGCACCATTCTTTGAAACTGTTTATGTTTGAGATTTAGGTAGCGGCAGACATGTGCACTTTTCTGAATACCAGGAACCAGCAGCTTTTCACAGTGTTCTCCTTCAGATTCGGTGTCTGCCTGGATCAACGTCACGTACTCTCCTCTCTGCTTCAGAGAGTTCTGGGTTCAAAATGCATGTCAGAGTCTTTCAGCCACCAATAAAGACTCACCCTGCAGTACCGTGCTGGGGGAGAGGAGGATAATGGATTTTGGGGTGGAGATTTTAAAGGAAATTCGATCCACATCCTGTTCAGGCAGATACTAAACACCCCGCAGTTCTCTTTGACACAGAAAAGTATTTCGATGAGCTGTCGTGGTCAACAATGCTTCACTCAAAATGGGACATTTGGACTGTTAGGTCAAAGCGAATGATTTCACGGCCCTTTTTATCAGCTTTATATCTCTCCACATTATCAACTCCACTCGTCGTTTGTGACCTCCAGTAACCCCGCATCTCCGAACCTACTCCCCAACCCCTCCATCCGGACAACCGTCTTCACTCAGACCTGCTTCACCTCGCGCCATCGTCACTGCAGCACTAAAGCTCCTTCCCTTCCGACCCCATTATAGCCAATCCGGCAAGTAGCCACATAGCCACTTTAGATGTCCAAAAGGGAGACACACTGAGTACTTACATTTCTCCACTCTTTCAAGGCCTGACTGAGCATCTACTTTTTCGCCACACTTTAGAAATAGTTTGACTGTCTACTACACCAATTCAACCCTGCTCCCCAGCCTCACCCAAATTCCAGCCGCAATACCCAGCTCCGGATCAAGGCCCGGACTGTTTCACACTTTGGGATATCCGTGAGGTGAAAGGAACAGTTGATATTTGATAGTAATTTACTGCGTCACCGCTGGTAGTGCGTTGCCTAGAATCATATGTGCAATTTGTTGTTATTGTGTCAAATTTATTTCATGGTTGCCAAGAAATAATAGTCCCCGATATTGAAGCGTTTTCCTTACATACAATATGATCGTTATTAGGATTACTAATGTTATGCGAAAATTTCTTTCAAATCATTATTCGCTGATGGAAGAAAATGATCCATTTAGCATCATTAGCACCAATAGTTATTTGGTCTGATTACTGGGTGGGTGGTACGTTGGCACTGATTGTTTGCAGCACACTTCTCTAATTGTCTAGCAGTAATTAACAACATGTTAGTTATTTGAACGGTACATTCTATTGATGGGGGTAAACATTCCCTCCAAAATAGTAGCAGTGTGGTCACCAGCTCCATCCCTGTTGATTGCGTCGAGCAACTAGCTACCGCACCCCACTCAAAAATATACATTCATTCCACTTTGTGATTTGAAATAATTTCAGTCGTCACATCAAAGAGGTATGAAACGCAATAATTATCCTAACACCACCACCAACAACAACAATGTGAACACGTGTGTAGCGCCTTTCACGTCAGGTTCAAGCTGATCAAAACACAAGCGGGTTAATGATTGAAGTTTTAAAGGTTGGAAAGCGTCCAGGCTCACGCTCTTACCCAACAGAGAGACTTCCAGTCGATTGCTCTCTGGCGATGTGAAGTCTCGGTTCTCTGAGTGTGTCGTATATTTACAACAGTAACTCCCTGTACTGATCTCTGATGTGAAGAACGTGGCCGTGCTGTTACTCTCTGGAGCTAGCTGTGATTAATAAATTGATCGTCTCTGTAGAAAGAAAAATTGCTGCCAAGGTGATTCCCAGAACACGAGATCTCAGCTCTTTCTCCTCTCACAAACACCCGGAAATCTGGCTTCAGGTTTATAGTGGGTTTCTGGAGTGAACCTGGAATTAAAGCAACAAAAATAATCTCATCAATACTCGCTCTGATCTGTGCTGTGATAATGACAAACATGATCGCCAAAGACCGTCTGCGTAAAGTTTACTATTAGGTAGAATTGTGGACTGTTTTGAAACCTCGTTCAGTGTGAGCTGTGGTCAGGATGTGCTTGGGGTGAGAGTGAGCTGAGGGGACAGTGTGATTTGCCGACATGTGTGAGCTGGAAGCCGTTGTAAGCAGGTGTAAAGTTTGAGCTGGGGGCCTGAAGAGATTCCCTGCTGGGGATCATTGTTTACTGAGGATAATTGACTATTCGTGGTTGGGATCACCTCCCCACAATGCTCTGGCTCAGAGTCAGACACTGCCGTTGTTAAGCGCTTTTAGATGCTACACGGCATGGAGGGCGCTATGTAATTCTAAGTTGTCGCTGTTGTTCATCTTCCCAAGCGTTGTACTGAGCCTCTCCCGCAGCGTCCAGCCGCTCTCTCGCACACAGTGCCCCACCTCAGCTCATCCCTTTCCAACTGCATAGAAGCGGGTCCAATTGTCTACTCTCTTCCCAACTTACTCATCGCCTCTCTGTAGCCCATCACTCCCTCGGTCCTCAACTATATGTAATCTGCCACCCACGAGTGCTAAGCCCCTCCCCCACCTTTCTCAGCACCTCCTGCTGTGGTCAGCGTTGGCATGGTGGTCTACCTCACCACTGTATACGTACTAAGCCTTGCTAACCCACCCTAGTGTGCTAAGCTACTTTCTGCGTCCTCATCAGCTTCTGATCATCCCAACCTGTGTGCTCAGTTCTCCCTCTGTGCTCAGTCCACCTGCTCTGTGCCCCTTTCTTAGCGATCAGCCTTCGCACTAATCCCAACCCCTTCCTCTGTGATCACCCTCCGCGTTATCTATATGGTCAATCTGTGTACAACAATAACAACAACTTCGAATTGTATAGCGCCATCCACGCCGGACGGCGTCTCAGAGCGCTTCAGTATAGCGCATCCCGGGACCGAGCCAGGGGCAGGGTCAGAAAGGTGACCAAAAGCGCGCTGGAAGAGAAAGGACTTCAGCTGTGACCAGAAGCTGGGAAGAGAGAGGGCGAGGCAAAGGGAGTGAGGAAGGGAGTTACAGAGCCTCGGGGTGTAGTGACTGAAGGCATGGTCGCCGAAGGTGAGGCGAGGATTCAGGGAACATGGAGGAGGTCAGATACAGAGGATCGAAGGCAGCTGGGGCGGGTTGGGTTAAGAGGAGATCAGAGAGTCAGGAGTTTGGAGGGATTTGGAAACAAGAGTGAGGATCTTGAAGTCCTCTCTGGGATAGGGAGCTAGTGAATTCTGGCAAGGACTGGGGTAATGGGGGAGCTAAGCTTGAAGCTTAGAGTGTGCTCACCCGCCTTTGTGTTCCCGTCTGTGCGCTCAACCACTAGCAGTCATAAAACTCTTTATTCACCATGGCTGATGTGCTCAGTGTCCTTTGTGCGCCCTAGCCGTTACACACCACCGCTACTACACCCCACCCCGAGTGAACGAGTAGATGATCAGACACAGAGTTACTTACCTGAGCAGATGACGGCGGCATCATTGTCGTGTGACGCGACATATTGACTCCAGGGATCTGAGGGACATTCCCTCAGAGCAGATTCATTCCCACTGCACTGAATATCAAACGTGGTGACGAGACCTAATCCTTTCCCAAAGTGAGCGGATCCTGGTGTTGACATTGCCTCTCCGCAGCCCAGCTCCTTACACACCACAGCCGCGTCCTTTGTATCCCAGTCAGAGTCAAACACTGTCCCCCACTGTGCATCGTGGTGAACCTCTACTCTCCCAGCACACCTGCTGTCTCCATTCGCCAGTCTGATTCTCCCTGTAGCATACCACACGCGGTGTTAATATTCTGTATCTTCTTTGACTTCCAGTAAACCAGGATGCACTAAACTGTACCTGTGCCTGATTCATTGGGAGGGTGTCTGCGGCATAAACTGTACTACAACGATAATAATGACTATAATGGTAGCAGTGATTGATGGCAATATACAGTCCATTTTGTGCGTGTGCCAACGACAGACGCAGTTTATTCCAAGGCGAGCTGCACACGTCTCAGTTACGTTTGCACCCAACTAATACGCTATGGAATAAAGATTTCAGTATCATTATACTTTATATTATAAAATTTTGTATTGCAATACATTGAAATATATTATGATACTTTACGTTTCTTCATATTTTATATTTGATTATCAAGCTTCGTAATTGATTGGAATATTTTATATTAATGTATTTCATATATTATAATAAATTATAATTCCTTATTAAATTTATATTATGTTAGATTATTTTACTTTCTATTATTATGCTTTATATTACATGTAAGGGAAAAACAAACGTAAAATTGGTCACGTCAATCTATGACTGTTTGTGTCAGACAGACTGAAGTGCGCCATTAGCTTCAACTCTTTCCCCGAAAATAATGCAGGCAGTAAACTTTGCAGCATACTGTGTGGACTTCTTCAAAATATATAGAAGACACGGAAGCACTAAATCAAATTAATGGATTAATATTTTATTACGTTTTAAGAAATTGTACTATATATGACATGTTTATAATTCATTGTAAATTTTATACTGTTTATTAAACTATTATGTTTTATATTCGATTATTAGTACGATAGGATATCCCACACGAATATACACCTATACTTTTTAAATTTGCTGCACAACATATTAATAAGATGTATCGCTCTAGAACGGTATGTGATATATAAAAAAAATTAGGTTACAGAATAGAATATTTTGCAGCTTAATATTATCACCTAATATAAAGCTGATGAAACATATGAGATCCTGGAAGCCATATGTGTCCTTAGCATGTGTCCTAGAAATACTTTTCCGTTATCGTTTATTTTATACATTCAAGTCAGATATTTGGTTATTGGCAAATACACAGATTCACACAGATTCATTTTAGTAGCGTAATTAACAGCTCTAGTATGTTTCATGGCAAGTTACATAGTAGTATGTCAGACCGTTCGCACTGAGTTGAGAAACAAATTCTAAACTCAGAGGGCAGTGAATGTATGGAATTCTATACCACAAAGGGTTGTTGATGCTCAGTCCTTGAACACACTCAAGACTGATATAGATAGATATCTAATTGATAAATGGATTAAGGGGTGGAGATCAGATGGAGATCGACTGGAATATCAGCCATGATTGAATGGTGTGGGAGTTTAGAAGTGCGTATGTGCGTATGTTCTTATATATAATCACAGTGAGATAGATATTGAACAGTGCAAATTGATACAGGTCATAGCCTCATAGCTCAGCGAATTGAGAGCTAATCTTGCCTGGGGGCAGCTCTGTGTAACCCAGTCAAAATCGTACATGCTCTACCAACCTCCCATTTTCAACCCATGAAACAACTTCTTTAAACCTAGACATACAGCAGCCACAGCTAGAAGAATAAAATCAAATTGCATTTCTGGAGTCACTGTGAAGCAGGCAGCCGAAGATGCCTATATGGCGGGAAAGAGATAGAGTATTCCAGAGTTTTGAAATGTAGAATCTGATAGCTCAGCCATCGATGGGAGAATAAAGAGGTACGAGCGACAAGCTAGTAAACTTTAATAGCGTGGCATGTACATTGTGTGACGGTTTGTTTCCCCACTCTCTGGATGTAGGTAAAGAAACGCCAAGACTCACCCGTAGGAGCTAATATTCCAATAGCAGGTTCTGGCTGTGAGGTCATGTCATGACCCGCAGATTCCAACACTATTCTTTCCAGAAATATCCCTGCACAAGTACAAAAAACACACATACAAAATCTAGAATAATTAATACAGTAATTCAAACAATCGGGGATATGATCTGCCATATTCGCTCGCATCAGTCTCGGAGATGATGCGTTTGGTGAAAGCTCAGAATCAGAAAGTCGTCTATCATTTTCTCACTCCTCTAATCTCTCCTCCCTCCTTTCTAGTATCTCTTCTCTTATCTCTATTCTCTCCCTCTCTCCGCTCTTCCTTCCCTATTCTACTCTCTCTCTCTCTCTCTCTCTCTCTCTCACTGTGCATTTCTCTCTCAGCTATCTACTCTCTTGCCTCCCTCTGTGCTGTCTCCAATCTGATGTCTAATTGCCAGCGATCGACGCTCTATTTCCTCTTCTCTGCTACCTAATCTCCCCCACGCTCATCTGTCTCCATTGTTCATCCCCACGCATCTTACCCTTCATTCGTTCAGGGATAAACAGACAAAATAATTTTGCGTAGTATATTTCACAGCAATAGGACCTCCCGTGGTGGAAAGCGGGAGACTTGCACCAGAGCTGGTGATTGAGTTCAGGAGAGGCGGTAAGTAGAGAACGTAGGTCTAATAGGGTGGCAGAAGGCACGGTTGAAAAGAGGATCTTGAGGTGTCTCCTGATGGAGGCAAGCGAGTGGGCGAGATTTAGCGACTGTGGGATGGAGTTCCAGATGTTGGGAGTAAAGAAACTGACGGCCATCCCGCCTATCATGGGTCGGTCTACGTGGAGACAGAGAAAGACATCTTGGACTACAGCAGCGATGTGAGGATGAATGACAGTTGACGGTCAAACATGATGCTTTGTGATAAAGTCTTTGTTTGGGTTATTAACAATACTCACAGAATAGAACAAGCAACTTGAGGATGCAGAAGGAGCTGTAAAGGAGCATAGCTTGGAAGCGCGTGTCTGGGTCTTGGTGATGGGGGCAGGTGTTTTACGCAGACTTGGATATAAACCACACGGTGGAGATATTCGTGACAGCTCTTGGGGCGATCGCTAAATTCCGTGATCCACAGACGCGAACTTCCCTGTAACACGTAAACAGGGTACGTGCACTGACCTCAGGAAAGCAGCACAGCTGATTATGTATTTTACTGTAATTACAACTGAAATATCTGCACCCCCGCTCCCGCCCACTATAATCTGCCAGTTACTATTAACCGTTGAAACTGTGTAATCGTTGAAGAAGTATGGCTTCAGCGCATTGGACTCCAGCAGTTACCCACAAGTCCAAATAGGATATGAAGAACTTTGAAATGATGTACTGGAGATTTACGAGGACGATACCAGGGTTGGATGACGGCAGTTATGTACAGAGACGAGAAAACGTGAGATTGGTCATGTTAGTTTAGTGCATTTACGGGATGTTTTAGTGGATTTAGTCATCAAATGTATGAGCGCTATGATGAAGTAGCCAGATAGAATCTTTGTTCCAATTTTATTCACCCAAGGAAAAATCATTGGCAAAAGCAGCGGAGTGGACACAGGAGAAGCAGATTTTCCTCACGGCAAAGCTGTGAGGAAAGACACTCTCTGAAAGTGTGGTAGAACAAGGTTCAATACAAAATTTTCAGAGGGGAAGTGGAAAGGTACTTGAAAAAGGAAAGGGTTGCGAATTCCAGCGTAGATGAAGGTAATTGAAGAGAATAAATTGGCAACGATATCCAACAACAGAAACCATAGAGCGCTTTTCACGTCGGGAGGACGTCCCAAGTTAGGTCGGTACCCGAGACGGGAGGGGTGGGTTGGGTGGGGCGGGGGCGGTTTAGGGTATGGCACGTAGGAAAGTGGGGATATTTAGGAGGGGAACCGAGTGTACCCTTGAAGAGGAATGTCTTGAGACAGGCCTTAAAGCAGAAACGGCAGGAAGTGGGCAAAAGGGATTGCGGGATGTATGTAGGGGCAGAAAGGCTGAGACCCCAACCAACGATGGTAGGGCAGATGGGGCGAGCGACGTGGAGCAAACTGGTGCCCGCTGAACGGAGGGGACGGAAAGGCTGATATGAAAGTAGCAGGTAGGAGAGATAGGGGTTGCCCGTCAATGGCATTGACGGGGTTGCTCGTCAATACCATTGACAGTTGTATAAATAAATAGTCGAGAGGTAGGACTTGTTCTATCTCCGGTTCAATGTGCTGAAAGCCCTAAATCTTGTAGCATGTATGATTCAACGATTTCATAATGTATACAATCTTACCAAACTGTGGGATCCTGGCAACTTAACACAGATCATCACAAGGACCGGCTCACAAAACATATAGTCAACTCATTTTGTGGTGGAAACTGCGAAGCTTCATGTTATGTCTTGAAGATCTCATGCCTTATCAGAGCCACAAATTTTAACCCGAAGCATAGCTCTGACCTACCTCCCGCCTCGCACCCTAACCCTAACTGGAAATCCTCACGAATAAATCAAACCTTGAACCACACAAACCAACCTGGACCGCATCTTGGCACTAATACTGAGCCTCCACACTTACGTTTTTGATTTACTTGGCGGAAATCAACAACAGGAGACAAATTAAAACGCACAGTTTCTGAGAAGCTGACCGAGGAAAAACAGTTGCGATAAAGCCACTGAGATATGAACACTGATATCTGCAGTGTGCTTCTGTAGCGATACATTTATACTTCAGCTCATCACGGCATCAAAACGTCTGGAAACCACCACTAAATGCGAAGAAAAAACAAAATGTGCCAGTCTGTCTGTCAATCATTTTTTATCATTCTTACCTGCCTGCCTGCCTGCACGCCCGTTCGCCCGCCACACGCCAGAGAAATTGTCCAGACGAATTCAGAGAATAAAATCTCCGTTACACAAACTGTGCTGTTGTATTTATTCATTTTCCTTTGCATGAATGTATGTTTGCTTAGTTTGTCATAAGAATGCAGTAATAACAATCCCTGCATTTGATATATCGCTGTTCACATCTCATAGACGTCTCAAAGGGCTGTACAGCATACTCTGTGCATTGACAATATCTGTGGGCGAATTGCAGCAGTCAATTGCACACATCAGTATGAAAATAAACTGTCGAGGATTGAAAAAATGCACAATCTGCAATTCAATTGATTACCTCAAGGGAGAGATCCAGAGAGAGTGATGGAGGGAAAACAATTGAGAGATAGCCGCACTATGTGTGTGTGTGTGTGGTGTGTGTGCGTGTGAGAGAGAGTGAGAGTGAGAGAGAGAGAGAGAGAGAGAAAGAGAGAGAGAGATAGAGAGAGAGAAGGAGAGACTGAGATTATAAAAGGCAGGATGAGTAAGAGAAAGAGAATGAGAGAATAATCTGCAGCATGTGAAGGAAGTAGGCAAAGCCGACAAGGAGAGAGTCGAGCCAATGTTTGATGAATCCATGGATTAGCGTTTTTTAGCTACGTGGTAGTCTGGCAATGTTGCGCAAGTGGTGGGAAAACATTTAGCTCGCAGACTTGAGGAACTGTGATCGACTCCGTGAAGACAAAAACATTATGCAAATGTGCTTGCTTCACACAAATGATCTTTCTTACTTGCTTACTTAGTGATAAATCGATCGCACTTGCACGCCAATTGTACGATCGCATTCCAGTGGAAATTATTCCACCTTGAACAAAGTATTATAACGACTGATTGGTCAGCGGATCGACAAAAATATGTGGGATAGTATAGTGCATAGTGGTTTTCCAGATTTGGGCCACATATATGCAATCAAGCCGCTTGATACTACATACTGTAAAACACATTGAGACATCTGGAAGACGTGCAAACCGCAACATCAAATGCAATGAATATTAGTATTATCAGAGTCAGTATATTGTATAGTGCATCATTCAAAATGTTTTTGAGATGTCGTTAATGTGTCTTCCCAAACCATGTCAAAAGTCTTTGTGTTTCTCCGATAAATGTGTAGTCAATTTTCCTACTATCCTTCCCCAAAACACTACCCTTCCCTCCCTGCTCTGGTCTCTTCCTCTTTCCCCTCCTTTCTCCCTCATTTTCTTTTCCCTACCTCGACAACTTCAGCCCTGCTCTGGTCCCCACCTAGGGACCTATTTTTTTATTCTGCCAAGCTTTTTGAGACGTCGATAAGACGGTGAAAAGCGCTATAAAAGTGAAAGGATTATTATTATTAATTATTATATCGTTAACCTAACATCTAACAACATCATCAATAAAATTACATTTGCAAAGCGACTTTCATGTCGAGAACACTCGGGCACAAACACATATCCTAACCTTTACACGAACCCTGATCTTAAGCTGACACACCATCACCTCCCCCAGCTTCTCGTTTAGTTGCTGGAAATTAACTCAAATTTTGAACGTAAAAATAGAACAAATGTGAGCAGCATAAAGTGTTAAAATAGGTGTGACAAAGAGTCTGAGCTGTGATCTCTGTGGTTTCCCTGTAGGTGGATATACGTGCTTTTCACTCATCAGATCAAGTCAGCTAAGCACACTTCATCAGCTTTTCAACAGAAAAGAAAATCTGCTACATTTATTCTTTCTGAAGTATCTGTATGCTTCTATGTCCACGTGTGGCTATCTCTCACTCTATCTTTCCATCTCTTTATCGCTCTCTCCCACTCACCAACTGACTCCATCTCTGTCTCCCTTCATCTTGCTATCCGTGGCTGACTATCTCTTGCTCTATCTCTGTCTCTACTTCGCTTTCGCTCTCTCTCTTCCTCTCACACACTCCTTATATTTCTGTATTCAGTGCTAACTGTATGGTTTTAGTAATATTCATAACATTTACATATTATGTCAAAATAATTTACATTTCCGAATAATGATCACAATTAGAATTAATCATTCTGATTGATGATAATGCCAGGTAAACGCAGTGATATTGTACATGTATCCATTGCTGAAATATTTGTATCTTCACGTAATGAAATTCTACAGTATGCTTCCACTGCTGAGCTACAATCTGCCGACCTCTCTATTGCTTTTTGTGAAAAGAGTGAACGTTGATATATTGCCTGTCATGTAGAGAGGAAATCTCAATGCAGAGAACAGTCGAAGTTGCAGTGAATTTCAAAAATTCACTTCGCTCAGTGCAAAAGGGCTGAGTCCTATTTTTAACATTGTGAGCCCTGGTTCTATTTTCTCCAACCTGGGGAAAAAGACTCCAACTGTCTAGCCTGTACCGCAGAGAGGTACAAGGCACCATTCAATTCGCGAGTTTAGCTGATAACCAATAGTAAATTACACAGGCAGTTGCCAGTAGGTGCATATTAATTTAGTTAGCGTGAAATCTTATGCTAAAATATTTTTCATTTATCCAAGCCGTAAAACTCCCTCGGAGACACGGTTTTCCCTGTATTAGTACCAGTTGCCAATTTTGGTATCTCTGCACAATCAGAACCATATCGTCCAGCGATTCCCAATGATTGAAGAAGCTCTTCATTTTGAAGTGGTGTTTTGGGGGCAGTCGATGCAGATAGGAAGCACGGATTGGAGACTCTTGGTTTGATCAGTGAGGAGCAGGCCAGACTGCCTGAAGATCTGTGCTCCATTTGTGGGATTGATTGTGTGTGTAGATATGATCGCATATGTTTACAAGGTAGACATTAATCCACCTACGCTGCTTTCATTCTAACAATAATATCTTTAAAATATACAAAATAACAAAAAAACGATATCCTTTCAACCCACGACTCTTTATGGGGGAGGCTGTTGTGCGCAATTAGCTGCCGCATTTCGCCCACAAATATACGATCACTTTACAGTATATTCTATGAAGCGCTTTGAGACATCGAAAAGTTATCAAAAGCTCGAAATCAAATGCCAGGTTTATAATTACTGTTATCCAATCCCACCAGGCCTCACAGCTGTTGCCTAATGAACGTGTCACGTTGGATATGTAAATGACGGGAATGTAAGATTACACTTTGAATTTTAATCCTAATTTTTCTTCCAAACTAGAGAGGGTGGCTGGATGCAGGAATCGCTGTTATTCTCGCTTCTGAATAAAATATTGTGTCAACCATCATTAACGTTGGTCATTCCCACCCATGCTGTTTGTGGGACGTTACTAGAACAATAACGAGTTGCCACATTCATTCGCAGCATACGCAGTCACTTCACTTTACTGTATGCTTTACAAAGTGACTTGTCCTGTTGTAGAAGAAGGACTATCTGCCAAAAGCAAGAATTATTATCCTCTTGGTTGCGGAGGAAGTATAGGTTGAGCCTACAAGACCTGTTGCTGCCCTAAAGAATGCCGCCACTACAACTCTCAACAAGGCCCAGCTCTGATGCTCTCTCACACACTGATCTCTCGCATTCTCCAGCTCACACATTCTCTATCTCTCTTTGTCAGTACTTCTCCCACACGCTCCTACTTTCTCGCTCTCCCTACGCCATCGGTTTCTCTCAAAGTTTCGCTAACTCTCTCTCGCACAATGCATCTGAAACTCTTAGTCTACCATTCTCTCACAGACTATGTCTATCACACAGGCTGTACCAGTATCATCCGTGTATTTGCACATTATGCAGTGCCTCTGCATAATGTCATTCATTTGCTTAACAGAACTATCAACGGTACAGCATGGTAATAATAACATAATATTTAATATAACATTTTTCATATCTTAGTGACGTCCCATAGCGCTTCACAGAATATATTGTGAAGTGAATTGACTGTATATTTGTGGGCGAATCTCAGCAACCAATTGCACACAGCAGCGTCCCACAAACAGTCGTGGATTGAAATTACCAATTTGATCATTGCGGTGTTTTGGGAGGGATTATTATTTGGCATGTGGAGTAAGGAAACTTGCTAAGGTTTCGCCCTGACCTGCTTGGAAACGAACATAGGTCGCCACAGCTTGGTCTCCAGGCTTGCAAGTAAAGTGCTATAAACAATAAGCCACATGAGCTCCGAAAAGGTGGTGGAGGACAATTCGAAAACAACTTTTAAAAGTTTTATTGATTTGGGGAGGATGGGTGTACAAGTTTATGGGAAGAGAGCTGGGGAGTGGGATTCAACTGCTCGTGTCAAAGACCCTGCATAGACCGAATGGCATCCTTTGTAGCCATTGTATTATGTTATGCTATGATTGCTAACCTTTATCCCATCTAACTATCTCTTCCAGCCAATTTATTTGGCCTTGCTGAAATCTTGCATAATATTTAAGTGCCAAGTAAACACATTTCCCTAATTTGCGCTAGAACTTTCTCAGATTTTGCAGTTTATACCAGATGAATTCAAATCCCACACGAAAGTGATAATATTGAATATGTTGTCAAAGTTCAACCGTTGATGTTTCGTTGAACCACCGTCAAGACGTTAGCTTAGCGGCCTTATCACAAAGCAAGCAGCCAACGCACAACTCATCGCAACCACCTTCAACTCCTCGCTTATTTGATCGATTGACACAAAGAGAAGATCTAGAAACAAACAAACCGAGGAGCTGAAATTCGCCAAAGATTGATTATCTAAAACACTTGAGTCACTGATACATTCACAAGTGGAAACAGTTTATTCATGTTTTCCCCATCGAATCCCCTCATGGTTTTGAAAAGCTCTGTAAGGTCTCATCGTAGGGAGCACTCAATGGTCTGATGGTTTCGATATTCTGAAGGTTCATTACTCCGCAGGTTCGATAGTCCGACGCACAAATTTCCTATTCCAGTGGGGTTTACCGTGATTACCGCTTGAAAGTCCAAACCGACATTGAAATAAGTTTTGTTAATGCCAACATTTGGTGCGATCGTCCGAAGGTTCATTCATCCAAATGTTTGGGTCACGGTTAGGCTTAGGGTTAGGTTTACGGTTATGGTTAGGAGAAGCTTCGGACAAACGAACATTCTGGCTATCGAGCGGTAACCTTTTCGTAACCTTCTCTGCTCCAATATGAATCAATATAGCCTCTCTAGCCTTTCCTCACAGCTGAATTCCATCTTTCCTAGTAGCATCCTGGTATATCTCTGCTGCACCGTTTCGAATGCCTTTCCATCGTTCCTAAATTGTGGTGACCAGAATTGAGCACAGTACTCCACCTTAGGACTAACAATTTTTGCAAAAGGTTAGTCAGAACTTGCTGACTATTGCACTCAAAAGAAATCCTCTCACCAATCCATTTATTCTAAACTTGCTTCCCAATAGCATACCAAACCCGCGGACAGATATTCTCGTGTAGGTTGGTGTCTGTTTTCGACTGACTTCTCTCTCTGTCTTCTCTCACACACAAAATGGATTACATGCCACCATATTCACCCTCTCTGTCTTTCTTTTTCTAGGCCTTTGAAGTCAGCTATTAAGTAGAGATACAGTCTGTGCCACGTTCTGGACAGATATCAACAATTCCACTGTGGGACTGGCGAAAGAGAATGAAGTTTCTCCATGTATTGAGTCAGTATGCTCTTAAATTCAAGTATGTGGAACAGTTAATACTCGACGTGGTTTCAAATGGAAAAACAAACAAACATGAGTATAGCTGGATCGTTGCGGTGCCAGCATTAGCAAATTTACCAGAGAGAAAGCAGAAACCACATCAAACTCCATGCTGAAAGCGTTGAAACAATTAACCGCAAATCAGAGAAAAACAACTGCACAGCAATAGCATTTCTGTAGAGGAGTTTTGTCTGCAAATGTGTCTGGTCAGAACGACACCATGAATCACAATCTGCGTTTTAGTTTCTCTAAAGTTCGCTGCCGCGTTTCGCCAACAGTTATACAGTCATATTTCCCTCTACGTCTCATCCTGCCACTACCCCTCCCCCATGCTCCTGTCCATAGCTAACTGCACAGGTGAATTCTCATGCTATCCTCCCTCTACCTCTCCAAACTCTCCTCCTACCCCTTCCAACTCTCTCACTCCCCTCCCAACACTCTCCCGCCTCCAGCAACTCCCTCTTTCCCTTCACAACACCTTCCTACCGCTCCCAGCCCACTCCCTCCCTTCCCAATGCTCTCACAAAAACATAGGAACATGAGAATCAGTAGCTTGAGTTGGTCATTCGGCCCCACAAGCCTGCCACTATAGTTGATAAGTTCATCGATGATCTTCTGACCTATCTCGAATTACTTACCCCATCCCTATATCTACTAATCGCTCTACACTAAAACAAACCTTCAAGTCTGAGCCATGAAAATGGTCAAGAGCTGACCATCTGCAACCTTCTGGGGTATTGAATTCCATAAATGCACTGCCCTCTGAGTGAATAAATGTTTCCTCAACTTTTTTCTAAAAGGCTGGCCCTTAATTTTAAGATTATGAACCATGGTTATAAATTATCCAACCAGAGGACACAGTCCCTCACTGTCTACTTTATACAGCCCTATAAGAATCTGATATGTTTCAGTAAGATCTCCGCTAAATCACCTGTAATCTCGAAAATATAGCCCTAGTTTATTGAACCTATCCTCATCGGAGGAACATGCCCTCATCCGAGGAACTAACCTAGTGAATCAACGCTGCACCCTCTCTAATGCAAGTGTGTCCTTTATTAAATAAGGAGATCAAAACCGCACGCAATACTCTAGGTGCGGTCTCACCAAAGCCCTATATATTTACAGCAAGACATCCCTACTCTTGTATTCAAAATCTCTTGTATTCAGACATCCCTACTCTTGTATTCAATTTCAAAATCTTTTGCAATGAACGCTAACTTGGCGTTTGCCTTCTCAGTTGCTTGCTGCACATGCTATCTAAGTTTCTGAGCTTGGTTTACAAGGACACCCAATTCCCTTTGTACATTAACACTGTCTAGAAAAAGGTGGGTTTTTTTTTTGCGACCAATGTGAATAATTTCACAGTTCCCCACATTAACTTCTATCTGCCACCTACTCACCCAATCCCATGTCGACCTATATCCCATTGCAATATTTCTGCATCACCCTCAGTGCTAACATTGCTATCTAGTTTAATGTCATCCGCAAAATTAGACACGTTACATTCAATGTCCACGTCTAGATCAGTGATGTAAATTGTAACTAGCTGAAGCCCAAGCAGTGATCCTTGTGGCTTTCCTCTAGTTACATCCAGCTAATTCCAGAATGACACAATATTATCCCTACTCTCTGTTTTCTACCCTTTAGCCACTCTTCTACCCATGCTAATATGTTCTCATTCATCCCGTGGGCCTTGACGTTGTGCAATAGCCTTTTGTGTGGCACTTTATCAGATGCCTACTTAAAATCTATATATGCCACATCTTCTGGTTCACCACTATCCAACCTGCGAGATACATCCTCAACAAACTCAAAAAAATTTAGTTAAGCATGACGTCTCTTTTGTAAAGCCATGCTCAATCTGCTTAATCCTGTTATGGGTTTCCAGGTATCCCTTAGCGCCGATTTTGAATAAAGACTCAAGAATTTTCCCAGCACTCTCCCTACCCTCCGTCTCCGCATCTACTAAATTGTATATAACGCCTCATCACGTCTTCCAGATACTGCTGAAGAATATGTAGTATATTCGTGTCAGAGAACTGAAATAAACAAAAAACGAACTTATCTAGTCGGTGGAGGGAAATCAGTCATCCCACATGCCAATACGGTAGTTTACTGTAAAGTTCAGAGGATTCACTTCGAAATATATTGGCCCAGGGATCCATCGCTGGGGAGAATGAAACGTGTGACAAATTGTCTTACTCCACGCGCACGTCTCTGTTACTTAGTAGCAAGTACACGCACATACTATCACTAGATTCAGTGTTCTCTGATGTAAAACACTTCGAGGCTTCTGTAAGCATAATAAGGAGCATCATCTAATGAAAGGATTATTATCATATCCCAACTTTGTGAAACTCACTCTCACTAGTACACCACCTCTACCTTGTACCAAACTTACCCTCATACTTCCATACCCTAAACTCTACATCGAATAATACCGCTCATTTTTACCTTATCATGCAGTCACTCAGTTCCCCAGTTTCACGATGATTTGTTGGAAACTAATACAAAGAGAAAAACTAACAATAAATAGACAAACAGTGTGAAACTGTGAGAGGAAAGCGAGGTGAGCTAAAGTATTTGAGCTGTAACAACGGATGTGTATGGTTTCTCTGTCGGTGGGTTTGTGTGTGTATCCCTACTCACATCAGGTAATCTAAAGACGACTTGTAGGCTGCCCTACAGCAGGGAAGACCCTCAGTCTTATTTTTTTCAACGTTCTTTGTGTCTTTCTTCCCACATATGTTCCTCTATCTCTCCCCGCCCCAACCCTCACAAATCGTTTCTATCTCGTGCGCAAACACACACGCACATCAACATACACACAAACTCACAGAGTCTCTCTCTCTGCACCATTCCTCCTCTCTATCTCAATCTCTGTCTCTCTCTCTCTTCCAGTCTTACATGCACACTTGAACTGTTTCGCACAGACATCATCCCCCCGGTCCGGGTTCCCATCACCCGGTCCCAAGCCTTCACTACCTATTTTTGCACCTAGGGTGAGATGATATACTGAAATCCATTTTGCGCGTTTCTGCCATGCTGATGACAAATGCTAAAACTCCCATTAAGCGTTTTAGTAGCGAGATGGATATTGACGCATGTATCCTTACCAGCTCAGTTGAAACTCCATGAAAGTCTTAACAATGGACAAATTGCAAAATAATGCAAATAATAGTTGCATCCTTGACGTCTTCAAAACGTCTCAAAGCGCTTCACACAATATCCTGTGATGTGAATTGACTGTATATATGTATGCAACGTGCAGCAACAATTGCGGATAGCGGTGTCCTACAAACCCTGCTTGAATCTTCAATCTATTTTAATATTAATGATAATACTAATAATCCATGAGTTTGAAATATCATCCTATCACCTGTTTGAGACGTAGCAGATGAAGAATGAACTGTTCAACTGCACATGAACCGGCCAGTTTTCATAAAGTGTTTGAGCGAAACTGTTCACTTGCTTGCGGAGGATGGGTTTGCGTGTTTATGGTGAGAGAGTTGGGGAGTGGGATTGACTTGCTCTTTGCAAAGTTCTGGCACAGACTCAATGGACTGAATGGCCCCCATTTGTGCCGTAAGTTTCTACGATTCTATGATTCTATCAGCATACCAACATGCACGCCTGTGGATTAATAGTTTGATAATTTACCTCGAAATCTTGAGCGCCTGCATTTGACTCCCAGATAATTGCATACGTTCACCTAGCATTCAGAAGCAGCCTGCTTTTTTATTGAATTGTTCGATCGTGTGTCATAGTTGTCCAACAAATGATGCAGTCACTGCATTTTAGAGTATATTGAGAAGTATGGAAATTGAGAAGTGAAAAGAGCTCTATGAAATACAAGGATTATTATTATTCTGGGAAGTGCTTTGAGAAGTCTCTCAGGCATAATCAGGCTGTTTTCAACACTGCCATTTCCACAGCAAATCAATAACTTTTTAGTTAAAAGCACCCAATATTCCTTGCCTAATTACCCCATTTGGTAAGCAGTTCAAATTGTTCACTCCATTTTTAGTAAAGGTGAACATCTTGCCATCAACCCTGAGTTTGTTCTTGTCTTTGAGTTCGACCTAAAATATTATTTTGTGTGTACTTGTTCAATGCTACTTACATTTTAATACAGCTCCAAGAGATTTCCTTGGAGTCACGTTCTCAGAATTTTACCGTGCAGTTTCCTCTCGGGTTCGCCATTTATGATAGCCGTCCGATTTCACTTTTATAATCATCATTGTTTGTTCTGTGCCTCTGTTAGTGTGTGTCTCAGTTTGGAAGCTACAGTTGCGTCCACCAATTGCTGCGGTTGAACATTTGAGTGATATCCTGTAGCTCAGCTGTTAGAGCAGTCGCTTTACAAGCTTGAGACCTGTGATGCGAATCGAGGCAAGTCTGAGAGAAACCTTGCGCAAGTTTCCTTACTCCACATGCCTAAAAATAATAATAATCGCTCCAACACAAAACAAGTAATATAAATTGATGATTTCAATGCACGTCTGTTGGTAGGGAACATTGATGTACGCACCTAGCTGCCGCATATTACACACAAATATACAGTTAATTCACTTGACAGTAAATCCTGTCAAGCGCTTTGAGCCGTCGATAAAATCTGAAAAGCGCCATATTAAATGCAAGGATTATTACTAGTAGTAGTAGTTATAGATTCGTAATGCATGTGTTTCCATCTGGAATTGATCTTATCTGTAAACTGTTTCCCTAGTACTGAAGGTGATCAACGAATTTAAACCATTTTTATTCTTGTTTTTTCCCCATAAATTTATAATTTCTCAAAAGTATTTATTGATGTTGCTGTGTCTGTGCTTGTGAAAGCAAAGCTTGTAGCACATTGTCTATTTCTGTGCTCTGTTTCCTGTGAATGTGCTACGTGTGGCTTTCTCCAGCAATGCCAGTAAGTGCGAGATTAATCGTTTTAGTTTCTATACACTTTCCGATACGGCTGAAATATTTTCCATGTCATCATGTTTTATGGCAGTGGCTTGACATCGAATTGGTCAGTTAGTGAACAGCGAACAACTCAACTTATATTTTTATTTTATATTATATATCACATTTATATTATATATTTTTTATTCGTGTTACATTTTTTAACTTCATGGATCAGTCCGCTGTTAATATTTCCGTTGCCAGCTTCCACAACTAACAATCGATTAAAATCTCTATGTGTTCAGCACTGTTGGTGGAATACAATTGACATTATTTTGTCACTGATAATGTGTGCTTATCTGGGCGCAATCTCGTGGACACTTCATGTTATTAAAAGAAAGTTTGTAAATGATAATAAATAATCCTTGTATTTTCATATAGCGCTTCTCACATCTTTTCGATGGCTCAAAGGGCTTCACATAATATGCTGTAAATTGAATTGACTTTATATGTTTTTGGGCGAAACGCTGCAGCCGATTACGTTGAGCAGTGTCGCACAAACAGTCGTGGATTGAAATGACCAATTTTGTTATTCAAGTTATTTTGGATGGTTTATTGTTAGACGTATGGAGTAAGGATACTTGACTATGGTTTCACCCTGATCTGCACGGATTCGAACACTGGTCTCACGCTTGTACGGCGAGTGATCAAACCAGTAAGTTTGACAACGGTGATAGGGAACATTCTAGAATAATTAATTAAGGATGTCGTAATGGGTTACTTAGTGGTTCCCAATATAATTAGACAAAGTCAACATTGTTTTACAAAAGTAAAAATGATGCTTGACAAATCTTTCAGATATTTTTGAGCATGTATCGGGTAGATTATTCAGATGTGAAGGTGTATTTGGATTTCCAACAGCCATTCGATAAAGTACTGTGGTTGATGCAAAACATAGGGGCCCATGAAATTGGAGGAAATATATTAAAATGGATTGAAGTATGGCTGACAGGAAGAAAACAAAGAGTATGTATCAACGGATTTTTCTCAAGTTGGCGGGATGTTACTCGTGGAGTGCCACGTGGATCAGTGCTTGGGACTCAACCATTTAGAATCTGCATCAACGATCTAGATGAGGACAACAAACTTACAATATTCAAATTCGCGGATGACACTAAATTTAGAGGGAGATTAAACACCGAAAATACTTTTTATTAAAATGCAGCGCGATATAGATTGTCTAGGTGAATGGGTAGGTACGCGGCATATGAAATATAATGCAGGGACGCGTGATGTCGTCCACCAAGTCGGTAAAACCGTAGATAGATTATTCTTCAGATTGGGAGAGACTAAATGGTGTTAGCGTCCAGAGGGACTTGGTTATCCTTGTACTCCAGTCATAAACTGTTAGTTTTCGGGTACAGCAAGCAGACAGGAAAACTAGCAGTATTTCCCGTTCATTATATACGGTTTATAATATAAGAGTATAGAAGGCTTGCTGCAGCTTTATAGGGAGCTGGTGAAATCGTACCTGGAATACTGTGTCCAGTTTTCGTGACCCTATTTAATAAAGGATATACTTGCCCTGGGGTGGTAGAACGTAGGTTCAGTTGATTGTTACTTTGAATGAGGGGAATGTGTTACGAGGATAAGATGAGCAACCTAGGCCTATGGTCTCCAGTATATAGAAGAATTATAGGTGATCACACAGAAACATATACGATTATTAAGGGGCAAGACAAAGTAGATAGTGTAAGAATGTGTGTCCTGGTTGGAGAAACTGTAATCAGCGATCACGTTCTGAAGATTAGGAGTCAGCCCTTTCATACTGAGTTCAGAAAATAAATCGACACTCAGAGTGCAATGAATTTATGGAATTCTCTACCCTAAATAGCTGTAGACGCTCAGTCCTTGAACATGTTCAAGACTGAGATTGATAGATTTCTTATGGAATAAGGAATCAAAGGATATGTTGATAAGGTGACGATCTTATTGAATGATGGTGAAGGCTCGAGCGGCCGAATGGCCTACTGCTGTTCCTAACACTTATGTTCTTGTGTTCTAACCATTGAGCTTTAGAAGCTCCAATGAGCTTGTTCATTTTACACCTATTGTTTCATTCATATAAATCTTAAAATATTTGTCGCCATTATTTTGTATTACATATATATTGTGAGTTTTCGTGCTGCGGCCTAAAAGGCACGATGCACAGATACAAACAAATAAATGAATGCGGCTCCCATATTATATTAATCACTATTAAACTGGAGACAAACTATCTACAATGATGTACAGTACAATTATGAGAACACAGCAAGTCTCTACATTTGCAGAGTAGCATGTCCTGGGTCAGGAAACCCCATGTTGTTCACAATCAGCCACGATTCTCCCTGAAGCTACAGGCACTGAAGATGATCACACTGACTGACGTCACTGTGTAGTTGACAGCACTGACAGCACTGACAGAGTTGACATGCACTGTGTGACTGAGCTCCTTCTGATGTCTGTATCTGCATGTTTCAGTGCAACATTTGGCCAAACCTTCGCCCTGCTGGGTCAATTTAAAGTCGTGACCCTGCAGTGAAGTTAGGACTGATACAAATGTTGTACAATTAATATTCAGGTTTATAAATTTCGGTTAATAATAGTTATAATAAATTAAACGTATTCTTTCCAAAAATGCTTACATATTTACACATGGCACACAATGTGTTGATCTATGTTGAACAAAAAAAGGGTCTGCTATGAGAGAGGTAGGGTAGTTCAGGTGGGGTGCTATACAAATGTAATATTGTTGTTGTTATTGTTTATTGGACAGTTTCTTTACTGCGGATTAGTTAGGAGTTTCGTTTTGGAAGAAATTTTGAATAACTTTGCGAGCTGGAGGTGAATATTTGCACATGCCTGGCAAACAGTACCAGAATTATTGTCCTTTACACGATTAGTCTACAGATAATATAATTTAAACATACATTGTATTTGCAAACTGACTTAAATGAATAGCATCTGGACCTGAAGGGCCTAACTCGTTAACAACCTGCTGTCTCCATTTATTGTAAAGTATAATGAAGTGAGAGTTTAACTGACAAGCAGATTGGAAGGGAATGTGGTTTTCTCTGAGTCTGGCTGCTGCAGTGTCTGCTCCCCGCACGCCCTCAATGCCTGACAAAGATTCAGCACATGTTTCAAACAGACATATCGTCCCCAATGTTTAATACGAAGACAGTTTTTGTACGAGCCCTGCAGTGTAGTCAACCACAGTGGTGCGACTATAGGCACAGTAATACACTGCGCTGTCAGATACCAGCAGGTCAGAGATGGATAATCTTGTGGAAGAACTAGATTTCTGTAGCTGAGCAGAGAAACGGTTTCCAAATTCTGTGCCTTTGACATGATCGTTATTCTGAGAATAGCTCCGGATTACAAACTCTGGGTGTTTGTCTGGGTAATGTCTGTACCAGAAGAGAAAGTAATAGCTATTAGCCGTGGAGTATTTGCAAACCAAATCGACAGTATCTCCTTCTTTCTTAACCACCGTGGCAGCTTTCTGACTGACAGAATCGGCGTCACAGAGCTCTGTAATAAACGAGGGAAAGCATGGCTAAACATTCATGGAATCATAGAATCTTACGGCACAAAAGGAGGCCATTCGGCCCATCGAGTCTGTGTCGGCTCTTTGAGCAGAACAATTCAATCTCACTGTTCAGGTCTCTCTCCCCATAACTGGAAAAATGTCGTCCACAATTAAACATCTACGCCTCTTTTAAAATATAATTTGCATCGGCTTCCCACACCGTTTCAGGCAATGCATTCCAGATCCCAACAACACGATCAATGAAAAAACGTTTCCTCAACTCCCCTCTACTTAATTTAGAAAATAGTAGTTCATCTCAATTGCGGACTGATTGCTCTGTTCTCTCAGCTACAGGTCTCCTTCCAACAATTGTTGTTGATACGGAGCTGACAATCAGCAGCGACACTGAATTAGCTCAACACAATCTCACCTGCCGTAAAGGTTCCCAGCACTAGGCAGACAGCAAACAGCCTCATTGCTGTTCCTCAGCCTTCGCTCTTGTGTCTGTGACATCAGTTTGTTGGAAACCAACAGCAATATGCATCGCTGGCAGATCCCACAGTCCCGCGTCACCTCATTGACATCTCACACATGCTTCAACAACAGCAACGAATTGATTTTACCTCATTGACATCTCAGTTGCTTTTACATTGTGCAATACAACATTACTGTCTGTGTTATTGTGTTATTGTGGCCGGGGTGGGAGGAGTCATGGGCGGTTGGAAGGTGGGAGCAGGGAATCCTCCCACTCAGTAAACTTACAATCAAACCTGAACAATATACAGTCAATTCACTTAACCATATATATTCGAAGCGCGTTGGAACGTCGATATACTGTAAAAAGCGCTATCTTGCCTTTATAATCAAATGCAAGTATTATTCACATTATTCTAATCCAATAAATGATAGTCATGAACATCGGATTAGTTCACGTACACACAAATGGATAAAGCGTTTTTAATTTCACTCCAAGGAATGTTTTGTATTAATTCAAACACTTCCTCCATTTTATCGGTCAACGGCGGTTAGCACTTTTATTTAGATTGCTAAAAGTTGTAAATTTACATTGTTAATCCGTTCTAAGTTCTTCATTGATCCCCAGTGTTGATTTGCGCATTATTAAATTCCATAAACAGCAGTTTTAGAATAATCATTCTTTGGTTTGTTAAAGTGAGGTTAAATAATTCCCTACATTAAGCCATGCGACTTGCTGTAGCCCTTGATTTATTGCATGTGGTTGGGAATTAATCACGTGGATATTCTGAGAGACACAGCAGCAAAGTCAAATAGGTCAACTGACAGTAATGACATCTGTGCTGTGAAACCCATTAAATCCTCTTTGTAGGTTTATGTACGGTGTTGTAGCCTGAAAGTAACACTGTACGAGTGATCCCACAATAGTATGTGGCTGAATCAGATAGAGCCGCAGCCAGCACAGTAACAGTGCATGTCTCGCTGGTCGTGTCCAAACTAGACGTGAAAAGACCTTCAGCTAATTCAGCTCTGAAAGTGTCCCCATCCTGATCGTGTCTCAGTGTGTACAAAGGAGGCAGGCCTGGATACTGACGGAACCAGTACATCAAAACACTGGCGAAACCAGCAGAGTAGTTCCATCTCAGGTTCATAGTCTGGCCTCCAGTGACAGACACTTCCCTCTGTGATGGTTCAACATAATCTCCATTCGCTGTGGCTGTAGCCAGAGATAACAAGTTATTCAATGCAACGCACTTACCAGAGATAAATCTCGAAATTGTCTTCGGAGCGAGAGTAAATTACTTACATAAAAGGACCAATAACATTGAAATATGCAAGGCAATGTGTTTACTCTCCATGTTTCCAAGTGAGCAAGTAAATCGATGGGAGCTTATTGTGATGAGAGATTGTGTACTGGATTGTGACACAAAGCAGAGTGAGGAGCAGTGTGGACCACAGCAATGATGGATACGCCTCTGTGTCAGTCGATTATAGTTACAACCCCCACCACCGCATTTTTGAAACCTAAGTCTTCAGATGACGCTTCGATCGTGTCTTCTGTTGCCCTCTCAACTCTCTCCACCTGCACCTCCCAACTCTCTCCCCTCTTCTTCCAGCTCTCTCGCCCTCCTCTTCCAAATCTCTCCCTCTCTCCCCTCTCGACTCCCAACTCTCTCTCCCCCTCCACTCAACTCTCTCCCTCCACTCCCAACTCTCGCCCTACCACTTCTCCCCCATTCATCAAAAATCTCTCCCTACCATCACAACTCTCTCCACCTCACCCCCAAATCTCTCCCTCCCCTCGCATCTCTCTCGCTTCTCTCTCAACTGTCCAACACTGCATTTACATGTGCCATCGACGTGAAATATGTTATATGAATGTAATTTTATTATTGTTGTTGCTTTATCTTAATATTGAAAGAAGTGCATGATCATCAAATTAACATTAATGCTTTCATTTCTCTTATCGCCATATCACATCTTTGATATGATTCACAGTACCTCACAGAATATATCATAATTTTATTGCACTACATTTTGTCTGGAAATGTGGCAACCAGCTGAGTACTGGTGTTCAAAAAGCAGTCGTAGATTTTGTCATTTAAGCTTTTATATGGGATTACAAGGCTTGCGTTCGATATAGCGCTTTCAACAACTTCTCAAATACGTCTCAAAGCGTTTCACAGATTTCACGTCAGGAGAAAGTGCCAAGTCTCTGAAAAGTTGCTGCTTCAGGCACGAGCTGAGGACGGGGTGGGAAGGGGGGGGGAGCATAGGAGGTGTTATCGAAGTGGAAATTCTTGGGGCGACAATCGAAGGCGAAGAGGGAGACGCTGTAATGCCCTCATACCAAAATTAAAGATTACTATTGGTTCCTCGTCTCTTTCACTATGTTACAACACAGTTTTTTTAATATATTGATCGAACACCCTTCACGTCGGTAGGACGTCCCAAGACGCTTAACCGATAAGCCCGGACCCGAGCGGAAGAGGGTTTGTGGTGATTCAGTGCAGGAGAAATGAAAGTAAGCGAGCGGGGAGAGTAAGGAGTGGACCACAAGGCACATTCGACGAGGAAGTTCGTGAGACCGACCTTGAAGTAGGAACGGGAGGAAGTGAGGCGAAGGGATTGCGGGTTGAAGTTCCACAGTTTGTGGGCAGAGAGCCTGAAAGCCCGTCCAACGATGGTAGGGCGATTCGGGCGGGGATCGTGGAGCCGGGCAGAGCCCGCTGAATGGAGGTGACCAGTAGGTTCGCAGGGAGACAGCAGGTCAGAGTGAAAGGCGTGTGCAAGTTTGTGAATGGCCTTGAAAGTGAGGACGAAGATCTTGAATTTGACCCTCTGGGTCAAATTCTAGCTGGGTCTCCCCATCGGGTGCCAGTGGAGAACTAGCTAGCATTCGAATGTTAACTAAACGTTGCCTGAACGTCTGCTGGAAGTCGAACGTCCAATGTTCGCAGTCAACGTTCGCTGAACGTTCAGAGAACAACTTTCACCAGCGAAACGTAAATTTCATCTGCTTTCAATTTTTATTGATTGTCTATTCTTTTTACTTAAGCATGATGTGTCACTGTTGACTGAATGGCAGTTTTAGAATTTGATTTAGTTTTTGTTGATACGTTGCCTGAACGTTGCAAGAACGTTGTCTGAACGTTGCCTGAACGTTGTCTGAACGTTGTGCCTCATGTTAATAGCCTTGATATTGTTAAATAGTCTTGATTTGTTTGTGTGTGTGTGTTTGCAATAACATTGAATTACAACTTCAATGTTAGGATGTAGAGGTCATTTTGTATTTTTTCTTCATATTTTCCATAGTTTTGGGGACCAATGAAAAAGCAACGGCTGGACGTTCAGTGAACGTTCAGTTGACTATGTGTGGTTACTTTTCCCACTACTCGGAAAATAAAAAATCCCCACGAGCCGATTGTTGACCAGCAGGAATAATTGTCCGCGTGTGCCAACGAATGATGTCCTCTTTCATGCTATTCGCGTTGGTCAAGCGTGTTTCCGGAGGAGGCTGTAATTTATGTTTAAATCTTGAATAAATTTATGCAACTTTTCCGGAGTTATTGATTTTATTATAATTGCCACTAGAACATTAATGTTTTATTAAGATTTATAATTTTATCGACTTACACTGGAGGAAACGAGCGCGGCTGCGCCCGCGGCCGATTACCGCTATTTTCCTATAACAGTTACATTCAGAGTTTGCCACTTGGACGGAAAAAACCGGCCAAATTCGAGAAATCAGGCCTCACACAATTTCGTATGTCCGTGAAAAAAACTTTCTTACGGCGAAATTGATTTGGCCCTTTAACATTTGTTTGGCCGTGAAATGATTTTCTTTGGGTTTTCAGTGTTTATTTATTCATTCTTTCTCTATTTGTTTTATGACAGGCAGATGCCGCAGAAAAAAACTGAAAGCCATTGTAACTCTTCCGAAAAATATGGGGGGAGTCGTTGTCGAGCGTTGTTCTCGAGTTATGAGTCCAACGCATAGGAACTTCATTTTCGACCTCCCCATAGTGTTGCAATTAGTACATACGCGCGTGCGCACACATTATACTAGTACATGTATACGTATACATACGAGCGCGCACACACACACATTATACTAGTACACGGGCGCGCATCGACCAAAAAACTCAGGTCGTGATTTGGCCGTGCCACGTGCCGCGCCGGACGTGAGTCGAAGTAGTCGTGGCCGCGCGCTCTCTGCCACATTAACAGGCCAGTACACAGGATTCTTAATGGGGGGTGCGAATTGCTAGTGAAGGGACCAACAATGGCCGGGGGCTTGGGGGCTGCCGACGAAGCCCCCTTGAGGCTCCGATGTTTTACACAGTTTGAGTCAGGCCCGTACGCAGGGGGCGGGGGATGCGACGGGTGAGTACGCACCCCTCCATATTATAAACGGTCCACATTTTCCGGGGTAGAGAATTTTATTTTTATCAAATTTAAATACCAAGTAAATTTATTGAGCATTTGTGCTACAATTAATTCTTCAAAACGATGTATTACTTATAAATACACATCTTTGAATGTTTTAGTATCAATATAAAATTACTCACTCACCAGAATCGGCGTCTACCCAAAACATACCGCGTCAATAGACGCGCTAGTCAATGATGCGGCGAGTCTGTGACTCACCGCGTAAACATAGGCGCGCGCCAAACTCAAATCCATCCTCGTTTGGAAATCATCCCGTATACAGACACAAAGGTAGCACCACTTCTGGAAGTTAAAATCATCTTTTCATCTGATCACCGTAAGTAAAAATTACTCAAGTTTTGAGAGGTGTGACTGTAAGATTAGGAAACAATGACAACATATTTACAAGCTTCTGAGAAATCAAAGCTTTTGAGAACCCACCAAAAAAGTTATATGTGTATACGGGAATGCCTATCTTTAAAAAAAATACTCATGGACGTAGGCCTATGATTTAGCGCCTATGTCTACCTGGTGTGTCAATTGGAAATCATCCCGTATACAATCACTACACAAAAAGGTAGCACCACTTTGTGGAAGCTGAAATCATATTTTAATCTGATAAATGTAAGTAAAAATGACTTAAGTTTTGATAGGCGTGTTTGTGAAATATCATGTTTCTTGTTTTGTCTTGATTATCGCATTTGATTTATATTATTGAAAATGTATTCCTGTAATTAAAAATTGCATTTAGAGACGTCCACTGCCATGCAAAAACATATGACCGCAAAGATAAATACCTATAGCTACTTTATTTCACATTCAATTTTGTACCCAGAGTGAAGCAATTTTTAACCAGATTAATCTTCATATCATGCTCAAATTGTTTTTTAATTGTTTCCTCGGGGATATTTTTACCTTTTTACCACTTGCGGCCTCTTTACCAGACGAGGGCCTTATTTACCGGTGCAATTTTACCTACATTCCAAAAACATCAATGTCGCACGAATTTGGCCTAAAAATAGTTTCATCATCATCTGATCGAGCGAACTCGGGCATTGACAACCACACTTCACCACTGATCCGTTTTCTCCATGCAGCCTGACAAATCCCGCCTGCCAATACTCGAATAGCGTCCAGATTATCGATGTAGGTTAGGGCCGGTCAACCTCGTATTCTGTGACCGTGCAATGGTTCCCATAGGATAGCACTATGGACAGTTTCCTCACGGCTTCTCCAGCTATGTCCGCTAAACCTAAGACGCCTCTGCAGTAATGACTGTGATACCAGTGTGGTAGTGTACCATATAGCTCACTATTTGTCAGATTCATTAGATGCTGCCTTTTGCATTCACTGTGCAATGATGGTCCAAAACAAGTGAGAGGAAACGGATGGGGGCATTTGTTGATGCACCCTTTGCCATGTTCTACAAACTAAACGAGAAGGCGAAGGAACATGAACGAAATGGTTATCACGTATATTCTACGATTAGATCGGCATCAATGCGCGACTCTGTTGCGAACTCACAACATAAGATAGACATTCGTTTGGTCGATGAAAAGAAGTAAAACATTGAAAGAAATCCACGTATCATAAGAACAGTTGCCGACGCTGTATTATTCTGTGGACGTCAGTGCATTGCATTTACAGGAGATAATGGGATTGAATCGCTCTTTTCAAAGAGCCGGCACAGACTAGATGGGCCGAATGGCCTCCTTTTGTGCCGTAAAATTCTATGATTCTATGATTCTATGATTCCATGATTCTATAATGAAAGATTCGTGGAAAGTAACACCCTTACGAGTGACGTCACACAAAACAATGGTAATCCGGGAAACATTGTGGCAGCCCTACAGATGATTGCGAAGCATAACGAGGTTCTTCGACATCACCTTGCTAGTATTGGACTCGCAAATAGGAATTCTAAATATACCTCACCTAGAATACAGAACGATATCATCACAATAATCGGCCATGATATAATCCGCAGTGATTTGATTGATGAAATCATCAAAGCTGCTCGATGGTTTTGTGTACTTGCTGATGAGCTAAGCACGCACTTTGTTTCCGTTTCGTTGACAGAAATAAAGATATCAGGGAGGAATTTCTGTATTTTCTTAAATTGCCTAGGATCAACGGTGAAGTCATCGCCAGTACCATCTTGGACTTTCTAAAGATGACGGGCTTTGAAGCTACTAACATCAGTGGACAAGGCTATAACGGAGACCGTCATCTTTGGAAAGATAAGGACATTCTAAAGATGACGGGCCTTACCTTTAGAAAGATGAGGCCTTTCTAAAGATGACGGGACTAACCTTTAGAAAGATAAGGCCTTTCTAAAGATGACGGGCTCCGTCATAGCCTTGTCCACGCATGTTAGCAGCATCAAGGCCCGTCATCTTTAGAAAGTCCAGGAGGGTAATGGCGATGACTTCACCGGTGATCCTCGACAATTTAAGAAAAGACAGAAAATCCTTCCTGATATCTTTATTTCTGTCATCGAAACGGAAACAAAGGGCGAGCTCAGCGCATCAGGAAGTACACTAAACCATCGAGCAGCTTTGATTTCATCAATCAAATCACTGCGGATTATATCATGGCCGATGATTGTTAAGATATCGTTCTGTATTCTAGGTAAGGTATATTTAGAATTCCTATTTGCGAGCCCAATACTTGCAAGGTGATGTCGAAGAACCTCGTCATGCTTCGCAATCATCTGTAGGGCTGCCAGAAAGTTTCCCGGATTACCATTGTATTGTGTGACGTCACTCGTAAGGGTGTTACTTTCCACGACTCTTTCATTATCTCCTGTAAGTGCAATGAACTGACGTCCGCAGAATAATACAGCTTCGGCAACTGTTCTTATGATATGTCGAATTCTTTCAATGTTTTTCTTCTTTTCATCGACCAAACGAATGTCTATGTTATGTTGTGGGTTCGCAACAGAGTCGCGCATTGATGCAGATCTAATCATAGAATTTACGTGACAACCATTTCGTTCATGTTCCTTCGCCTTCTCGTTTTGTTTGTAGAACATGGTAAATGGTGTATTAAAAAATGCCCCCATCCTTTTCCTCTCACTTTTTTGGACCATCAGTGCACAGTGAATGCAAAAGGCAGAATCTCATGAAGGACTGTAGACCATCCATTGGCTGTCCATAGTGCTATCCTATGGGAACCATTGCACGGTCACAGAACACGAGGTAGACCGGCCCTAACCTACATCGATACTCTGGAGCGCGATTCGTGTACTGGCAGGCGGGAGTTGTCAGGCTTCATGGAGAGAAGGGATCAGTGGAGAATTGTGGTTGTCAATGCCCGAGTTCGCTCGATCTGATGATGATGAAACTATTTTTAGGCCAAATTCGTGCGCCATTGATGTTTTTGGAATGTATGTAAAATTGCTCCGCTAAATAAGACCCTCATCTGGTAGAGATGCCGAAAGTGGTAAAAAGGTAACAATAGCACCGAGGAAACAATTTAAAAAAGTTGAACATTATATGATTATTAATCTGGTTAAAAATAGCTTCACTCTGCGTACAGAATTGAATGGGAAGTAAAGTAGCACACTTTATCTTTGCGGTCATATGTTTTTTACAGGACAGTGGATGTCTCTAAAAGCAATTTTTAAGTACAGCAATACATTTTTAATAATATAAATCAAATGTGATAATCAAGCAAAACAAGAAACATGATATTTCAGAAACACGCCTATCAAAACTTCAGTCATTTTTACTTACATTTAGCAGATTAAAATATGATTTCAGCTTCCACAAAGTGGTGCTACCTGTTTATGTAGTGACGGTATACGGGATGATTTCCAATTGACACACCACGTAGACATAGGCGCTAAAGCATAGGCCATGAGTATTGATTTTAAAGATAGGCAATCCCGTCCAGACACATGTAACTTTTTTGTTGGGTTCTCAAAAGCTTTAATTTCTCAGAAGTTTGTAAATATGTTGTCATTGTTTGCTAGCATTACAGTCACACCTCTCAAAACTTGAGTAATTTTTACTTACGGTGATCAAATGAAAAGATGATTTTAACTGCCAGAAGTGGTGCTACCTTTGTGTCTGTATATGGGATGGTTTCCAAACGAGGATGGATTTTAGTCTTGGCGCGCGCCTGTGTTTATGCGGTGAGTCACAGACTCACCGCGTCATTGACTAGCGCGTTTATCGACGCGGTATGTTTTGGGTAGACGCCGATTCTGGTGTGCGAGTAATTTTATATTAATACTAAAACATTCAAAGATGTGTATTTATAAGCAATACATAGTTTTTAAGAATTAATTGTTACTCAAATGCTCAATAAATTTACTCGGTATTTAAATTTGATAAAAATACAATTCTCTACCACCGAAAATGTGGACCTTTTACAATTTGGGGGTTGCGTACTCACCCGTCGCACACCCCCTGCGTACGGGCCTGATTATTACTGCTTAACTAATCCTGATGAATACTGGTTACTGAGCTCCCGACGTGAAAGACGCTCTATATATGTAATTTGTTCTTGTTGTTATTTGTTGTCAGTGCCACCAAATTCCTGCCAAATTCGTTATACCGAACATGTTCAGCGATAATTCCGTAAGTTACCGATTGTGCATGATTACACATGTTCTGTTATTTATGGTAGATTGGCATTCATAAAATAATTCATGTATAAAATCACTGCTTTCTCGCAAACCATCCCACACGTGTCCGTTATTAAAATTAAAATGGAGACAAATTTCAGATCCATGTCAAGATGGACTCGGTGGAGGCACACGTGCCTTGCTGCCAAGAGGAATTTTGACAATATTGATGATGGTGATGAACTTCAACATGTTGCAGAACAAGGTCATGAAAAGGATTTGGGCAATGACGAATCAATGCATAGGGCTATAGGCCTATTTGTTGAAGGAAGTGAAAATATTGAAGTGTTGGTGGCTGAAAATTCTGTCTCTGATGATAGTGTCAGTCATGCTCTGGATATTGAAACTGATGCCATAATGAAGCAAATCTTGTGGTTGATGGATATTAACAGAATTTCACCTTTCTTGGATTTTCTAGTTTGGGAGAAAATACTACCAATTAAAGCATTGTCTACATGCACGCTAAATATTTTGGCTCATTTTGAAACAATTTTGAGATGTTTTCTACAGGAAAATGTTAGATATTTAAGCATTTAAAAATTCAATTTGTGTTTGATCATTTGCATAGCGATTGTTAAGATCACACTCATTGTAATGATGTCAAAATTTATCAACAAATGATGAAAAACATCAAGAAGTTTTCAATTATTTCATTAGTAATGTATATTTTGCTTTGAAGTCTGTTTCTGTCTTGTTGTTAACCCTATCTAGTCCAAACCGCAGGACAAAACAAAACAAAAAATACGCAAGAACACACACACACAAATCATTTTTTTTTGGTTTTTCAAGGCCATTTTTTTGCATGAAACATGATGTTTCGGGCTTTTATGTTTGCTGGATATTCGCTTAACGTTGGTTAAACATTAAATGGCATGTTTGGCAAACGTTCAGTGAACGTTAACATGACGTCATCCCGGAACGTTCAGTGAACGTTATTCCAGGGTGCAAATTGACGTTCAGTGAACATTGTAAGACGCCGTTCACCAAACGACCCGCTCAACGTTTGCTGAACGTCGGTTGAACATTGAATGTTAGCTGCGGTCGGGCAAGGGTGAGAGTGATGTGATTGCAGCGATGCATCCAGAATTTGTTTCAATGGCGAGAGTAGGTTACTTCCATACAAGGACCAATAAAATTGAAATGAGCAAAGCAAAGTGTTTACTCTCGATGTGTCGAAGCGATGTATCAATTGATTCGATGGGAGCAGTTGAGATGATTTGTTGTGTCGGATAGGTGCCTGGAAGCAGAGTGGGGAACAAAGTTGAATACAGCAGCGATAGATACGCCTCTGTATCAGATGACAGTAGTTTCAAACCCCACCACCGGATTTGTGAACTGTTTGATAAGGTGACGAACCAACCCATTGGGACGTACAACTAGCAATCTAAATTGCTTAGTTTTGTTCTAACGCAATGCTGGCAGTTTAGTGCATTTTGCAATGCTATAGCTTTGTAGTTAGAATAGTCAGATAACAAGCGAGACGCAAATTAGTGCATTTTAATTACTTTTTTGGTGGAACATTTTGCTAATAATAGCAACAATAATAATCTTTTTTTATATTAATAGTATAAAACCATAATCATAATCCTAGTATGATGATTATTTTAATAATCATTCTATTTTTATTATTGTTTTTTTTTAAAGATTATGATTTAGCGTGTTTGCGGAGTAAGGAAATTTACTCAAACTTTCGCTCTGATCTGCCTGTATTCGAACACATGTCTCAAAGTTGTAAGGCAAGTGCTCTAACCACCGAGATACAGCAGCTCTACTATTTCAGAATGGAACTTGATTGGTTATGTTAGACCCAACTCATGTAATGTGTGTCTTTAGTGCGCCATATGCTGGTAGATTAGATCTACAATGTCTTTCCAATTGTAGACATTTGATAGCAAACTTGTTTGAACCGTCCTAATATTTGACTGCGATGTGCACTACATTTTTAAACACAATTGATAGACAGGTGAGTGTGACAGCATTCCCCAGAAACCATAATCGGTGAGGTTTTGTATGTGATCGAGTAAGTATTACATGTAATAATAATCGTTGGGTTTCAGAATTTGCCATATCACAATTTTAAGTCGCTTTGAAGAGATTTTGAACAGGAGAATGTTATTGAATTAATTTCATATTGTGTGGGCGAAAAACGGTAGAAAATGTAGGTCAACAGTGTCCTCATTCGCTTAGTGACCAATTTATTATTATTTTCAGCAATCACTTATTATTAATTTATCGTGTCTTATAGCTCATTCCATAGAGCACACGCATTTGAGGCAAGAAAATTGACTTCACTTCTAGACAAGGGGAAAGGTTTGTGAAGTTTCCTTACCTCACACACCTAATACTATTAATCCCTTGTAAATAACTGCAATAAAGTGGTCGTTTCAATCCACGAGCGTTTGTGCCAGTTTTGCCTTGTTCAAATGGTTGCCGCGTTTCCCCCACAAAATATAACATCAATTCACTTTGTATGTTTATAAAGCAGTTTCAGGCGCTTAAAAGACATGAAGAAAGGTATATCGATGCAAGGATTATTACTAGTAGAGTCGTAGTAAAGTGAAGCAGTTAGGCGGAAGGAATGAGCCAAGGGAATTCCAGAATCAGTCTACGATTCAGTGACCATTTTTTGTGGGAAAATCATTATTTGGAAATACTTACTACTCGGAGTAAAGAGATGCACCAGTCGATCATCAACCCAAATCCTACTTACTGCTAGTTATATATCGGTGTGTTTAGTAAGAAAACTTGCCTAAGGTTTTGCCATGTCCAGCCCAGGAATCAAACGCTTGTCTCTCTTTTGTGAGACGAGTGATCTAACCCACTGAGGTTTTTGTTTCCGCAGTTCATCTCATGAGCAAATGATCAAAGACTTGTCTTGTCTTGAGTGCTGGTCGCTGCTGCTGGTGACTTTTATTTTTGCTTCATACTACAGTATTAAGCTACAGGGTCATCGAAAGAATGCATAGCAAAGAATGTAACTGACACAGGGCAAGGCAGTATTTGTACGATGCTGCCGTGCAATCTGTCACTGTGGTGAGAGTGTAGCACAGTAGTACACAGCGCTGTCAGACACCTGCAGATCGGAAACGGTTAAACTGGTGGATGTATTTGATTTGTATATCTCAGCAGATAATAGATTGCCAAACCACGTGCCTTTGACTGGATTATCATTGCCAGTAGAGTATCTCCGAACTTTAAACTCCGACTGGCTGTGTGAGTAATGCCTATACCAGTATAGATAGTAATTGGCTCCAATATTTGGATACGTAAAATCTACAGTTGCATTTTCTCCTTCTTTCTGAACCAACGCCGCAGCTTTGTAACTGACAGTGTCGCCAGCCTAGAGTTCTGTAATAGAAAAAGAAGAGTAGGTCCATACATTATCCACTATTCGCCTGAATTAGCTTTTCCTGAGCTTGGGAAATTATCTCGACTTTACCGGTATTATGAATAAGTCATTTGTTAAAAATACAATGATAATAGTTATTGAATTATAGACAGAACGTGATTAATTCGTTGTTGTTGTCCGAATTTGCTGCACAGAACCTGCTATCAAGCGAATTACAAAGTGTTATTGTGGACGATACAACACAGCCAAACATGCCCAGCAGTGGTTCACACACAACCGTGATTGCGTAGCAATCTAAATAAGAACAATAATCCTTGCATTTGATACCGCGCTTGTCACGCCCTCTAGACCTCACAATGCGCTTCACTTAATATACTGCAAAGTGAATTGAATGTACATTATTGGGCGAAACGCGGCATGAGTTTGCGCACAAACAGTGTCCCCGAAAATATTCGTGATTGAAATGACCAAACTATTTTCTTGCGTGATTTTGTTGGGGACGGATTATTGATAGGCGTATGGAGTAGAGACACTAGCCTAATGTTTCGCCTTGACAGACTTAGATTCGAACACATGTCTCACTCTTGTAACTCAAGACCCCTAATCACTCGGCTACTTTTATTATATTTTTCGTTATATTATTATCGAAACTTTTCGTTTCATTGTGTACGTTCCTCCACAAACTTAGCTACAAATCCACTGAAAAGGGTTTGAGTGGATAATATATTACCATTTCTATTTTAGTCCGGCAAATGAAAGAAGAGTAGTCCTAATTACCGCAGGTAAACCTGCCAAATGTTACCACCTGCCCAGAAATTAATCTCAGTTTATATCACGTGTGAGTCAAGGACAGATATCAATTGGATAAAGGCCTCCGGCAACTGTTAATGTGCAGGTGGCAATCGGTAGCAAAAATATATCAACCCAACACGACCTCACCTGAAATAAGGTTTGCCAGTCAGGTAGTCAATAACCCCATTGTTGTTCTCCAGCCTCTATGGATATGTCTACGGCCTCAGCTGGCTCATATCCCACAATGCTTGTCGTCACTGGCAGAGACCATATTCTCACGACACCTGATTGACGTCACAGAACCGTTACAAGAAACAACGAACAATTGGATTGATACAGAGCCAATCGCTGCAGGAGGGAAACCTTCCACTCTAATCCAGTTAACAACACAAACAAAGCCCTAATGTGCAGGCTGGTCATTTTATTAACACCATAACAATCTTTCCATTTCTGATAGCGCTATTTTCGTCGTCGATATATCACAATGTGCAACAGAGTGAGTTAAGTAGAGTTCACAGAATCATAGATTCATACAATTATACGGCACAAAAGGAGGCCATTCTAGTAGTCTAGTAGGTGCCGTCTCTTTGAACAGAGCAACTGAATCCGACTGCCCAGCTCTCTCCCCATAACACACCTGCTCTTCCTAATTAATGATCTAATTCCCTTTGAAAAGCTGTTATGGAACCTGCCTCCACCACCTTTTTAGGCAATGCATTCCAGATTCGAACAACCCGCTGAGAGAACAAAAAATTCTCCTCAGCTCTCCTCTTCCTCAAGCCCGGTGACGTCCGCCCGACGTGAAAGTCGCTTTATGAATCTACTTCTGTTGTTGTTTACTCAATATTTTGTGAGTGAATCACAAGACCAATTATGCACAGCCCTGTCCGGTGAACGATCGTGGATTGACCGATGGCCAACGAATGATCTATTTATTATCATTGTTTTTTGAAAGAATTATTCAAACGTAAATGCCTTTCCACCTATCGACAGGTAAACATACTTCCGTAGAGTATGGAAACTTGCCTAGTATTTCACTACCGTGGAAATCGAACCCACGTCTCTCATTTGCGAGACAATTCCTTTTGTCCCCGCTACTGTTGCGTGAGTGGTTGAGCTTCGCTGCCTCCATGGGATCATCGAGGTGTTTGTTTGACTGAAAGATCATACGACAATGTAATTCACACTTGCTGTCGTTGTCTCCTTTCATAAAAAGGCACGCGCTGCAGCAATCTACCAAGAAACTATTAGAAACATACTGGACACAGTGATTTTGTGTTGCAGTTTCTGTTTGTTTCGCAGCACGAACTTCTCTCTCCTCAAACCATTAACCGTTGCCTTCAATCCTCCGTTTCTGTTCTCCTCCTTGTCCCCCGACTCCACCGCTCCACCATCGTCGGCCGAGGCTTCATTCAATGCGCCTCGAAGCTGTGGAAATCGCTGTGATTCGCCCCACTCTCTTTCCAGTTTCAGGTTTCAGCTGAAGACCATTCTTTTCGACCGCGCATTCGATCAACTTTCTCCACCTGCCTTGGATCGGGCCCGGTATCAGTTATTGCAAAGCGCTCTGAGGACGCTTTAGATAGCGCCCCCAGCGCGGAGGACGCTTTGGAAATCGAAGTTACTGTTGTTGATACTTGTAACAGGAAGCGGCTTTTATAGCAGCCAAAGAAGTCAGTTACAGAAAGCAACGTTGGCAACTTAAGTCAGTTGTTGTGATCGTACCATTGCTGCGTCATCTGCTGGTGGACTATAGCTACAACAAGTCTATAATTGGTGACATTTCTGTTGAATTTTACCATTCCTGTTGAAGAATGAACATTGTGTTTTTTTAGAAAAAAAAAATTTCGTCTTATTTAAAAACATGTGCGTATAACGGGACACCCGGGAATCACTATGTTATTTACTTGACAGAAACAATATTGTGTGTTATAGCATTAATAATCCCGCATATCAAATCATTCAGTTACTCAAGGTTTATTTCAAGTGGGCTGAAATCGCTTTCAGAAGAATGTATTAACAATGAATTGACTTCGGCACTTCAGAATTCCATGGGTTTGAGTGAATCATTCGACGTTTTTGTAGTAATAATGTTAAAGATGCATTATTAGTTTTGAAGCGTGTATTGTCCCAGTAAACTGATATGCCAAGCGACTACCAAGTTAGTTGTTTGGTTTTAGAACAGAGGCGTGTGTATTAACGAAAGAATGCTTTGCTCTTCCATGACTGAACCAAAGTACTCTCATTTGCAAGGCAATCACTAATCACTGAGACAACGGCCTCAGGAGTTGGGTCTCTCGACGGCACAAACGCTGATGTGCTGCCAAATATGCAACAGTATTGAGAAAGTTTTGCATCATTGTGCACTATACGTGATATCAGGTGAAGTGTAAGTGAATGTATTTTTTAGGCAATTGCACAGCGAATTCACGTGCAATGTAGTACATTGAGTCGTCTGGCAGCCGTGATAAGGTTCTGTGTCAAATAAAAGAATAATTATTATTATTAATTCCACTCTTTCTCGACTTGAACCACTCTATCAATTCTTCAGCTTGTGGTTGTAAATCAGACACGTATTGCCACTGAGACACAGCGGCAGAGTGAACAGATTGTCGAACAGGTCAAAAGTCAGTCCAGGCCTCTGTACTGAGATTAAACCATTTTTCTCCTTTTTGCAGGTTAATGTAAAATGGGGCAGGCTGACAGCAGTCTGATTGTAACATGGCTTGTGTGATCGCTTGGTAACACATGGTTGCGTTAGAAGCAGCCAAAGTGACAGACAATCTCCTCAGATTGTAACGTATAATGATGTGAGACTTTAGCTGACAAGCTGATGGGAGGGGAATGTGGTTTCCTCTGAGTTTGTCTGCTGAAGTGTCTGCTCCCCGCAGGGCCTCAAGACCTGACCAATATTCCGCTCAAATTTCAAACAGACGGATCGACCCTATGTATAAAATGAAGACAGTTTTTGTACGAGCCCTGAAGGGTAGTCAACCACAGTGGAGAGACTAAAGGCACAGTAATACACTGCGCTGTCAGAAAGCAGCAACACAGAGATGGATAAATTGATGGAAAAACTAAATGTCTGTAGTTGAGCTGTGAAGCGGTTTCCAAATCCTGTGCCTTTGACTGGATTGCCACCCGTAGAATATGTCCGGACTATAAACTCTGGATGTTTGTCTGGGTAATGTCTGTACCAGAAGAGATAGTATCTTTTTGCAGTGGTGGAGTATGTGCAAACCATATCGACAGTATCTCCTTCGTTCTTAACCATCGTGGCAGCTTCCTGACTCACAGAATCGGCGTCACAGAGTTCTGTAATAAACGATGGAAAGCACAGCTAAACATTCATAGAATTAAAGAATCTTACGGCACAAACGGAGGCCATTCCGCCCATCGAGTCTGTGCCGGCTCATTGAACAGAACAATTCAATCCAACTCCCCAGCTCTCTCTCCCCATAACTGTGCAAAACTTTACTCCACAAATAAACATGTACATCTCTTTTAAAAGATACTTTTGCATCGCCCCCCCTACCGCACCCCACCAGTTCAGACAATGCATTCCAGATCCGAAAAACACGATGAATGAAAAAACGTTTCCTAAACTCCCCTCTAATTCTTTTAGAAATTATTAATTCATCTGAATGTCGAACTGATTGCTCAGTCCACTCAGATACAGATCTCCCTCCAACAATCGTTGTTGAAATGGAGCTGACAATCAGCAGCGAAACTGAGTTAGCTCAACGCGACCTCACCTGCCGTAAAGGTTCCCAGCACTAGACAGACAGCAAACAGCCTCATTGCTGCTCCTCAGCCTTCGCTGTTGTGTCTGTGACATCGGTTTGCTGGGAACCAACATCAATATGCGTCACTGGCATATCCCGCAGTCCCTCGTCACCTCATTGACATCTCAATTGCTTTTATATTGTTCATTACTCCATTACTTTCTGTGTTAGTGTGGCGGTGGTGGGTGGGGTCGTGGGCGTGTGGGAGGTGGGTAGCAGGGAATCCTCCCACTCAGTTCATGGTAACCTTACAATCAAACCTTACAAATGTACAGTCAATTCGCTTAACAGTATATATTCCGTGAAGCGCTTTGAGACGTGGATAATCTGTGAAAAGCGCTATCTTGGCTTAATAATCAAATGCAAGTATTCTTCTTATTATTCTAATCCAATAAATGACTGTCATGAACATCGGATTAGTTTACGTATACACAAATGGATATAGCGTTTTTAATTTCACTCCAAGCAATATTTTCTATTAACTCAAACACTTCCTCCATCTTATAGCTCAATGGCGGTTATCACTTTTATTTAGATTTGTAAAAGTTGTAAAATTACATTTTCATCAATTCGAAGATCTTCATGTATCTCCAGTGTTGATTCGTGAATTACTTATTTCCTGAAAGATCATTGATTTATTAATAATTATTTCCTTTGTTATAGTTTGTTTAAATAATTCACTACACGAAGCCATGTGACTTGCTGTAGCACTTGGTTTATTGCATGCGGTTGCGAATTAATCACGTGGATCTTCTGAGTGTCACAGCAGTAAAGTATAAAAGGTCAACTGAAACGAATGACTTCTGTGCAGTGATTAAACCTTTAACTCCTCTTTGTATGTTTATGTACGGTGGTGTAGCCTGAAGGTAACACTGTGCGAGTGACGCCACAATACTATGTGTCTGAATCCGATAGAGTCGCAGCCAGCACAGTTACAGTGGATGTCTCGCTGCTGGTGTCCAAACTAGTGGTGAAAAGATCTTTAGCAAATTGAGCTCTGAAAGTGTCCCCATCATGATCGCGTCTCAGGGTGTACAGAGGAGGCGGGCCTGGATACTGACGGTACCAGTATATCCAAACTCTCGTGAAACCAGCAGAGTAGGTTCATCTCAGGGTCACAGCCTGGCTTTCACTGACAGACACTTCCCTCTGTGATGGTTCAACATTATCTCCTTTCGCTGTCGCTGTAGCCAGAGAGAACAAGTTATTCACTGTAACGCACACAACAGAGGTAAATCTCCAAACCGTGCTCAGAACGAGAGTAAATTATTTACATAAAAGCACCAAAAACATTAAAATGATCAAAGCAATGTGTTTACTCTCCATGTTTCCAAGCGAGGAAGTAATTCGATGGGATCTTTTCGAGAAGAGAGACTGTGTCCTGAATTGTGAATCAAAGCAGAGAGAGGAGCAGTGTGGACCACTGCACTAATGGATACGCCTCTATGTCAGATGACAACAGTTTCGAACCCCACCACCGGATTTGTGAAACCTAACTAGTCAGATGACGCTCCAACGCCTTGTGACGTAGAAACAACAATGGAAATTTCTTCTTGTATAATTTTTCTACTCTCCTTTATCCTTCCTTGATCAGTAACCCCGTGCTCTTGTCTCTATCCAACTGTACGTCGCCTTGGGACGTTCTCTCGACGTGAAAGTCGCTATATATATATATGTAAGTTTAAATTGTTTGATTTACTATATCGTGAAGCCCTATAGATCATTGGTTAAAAGCATCATATCACAAGCGAGACCCAAGGTGGTGTAATTAACATATTTGATGGAAACCTTGTGGTACTAATAAATATTATCCTTGCGTTTGAAATGGCGCTTTTCATGACGTGTCGACGCACAAAAGCGCATCATACAATACAAGTGAATTGACTGTATACTTTTGGGCGAAACGCTGCAGCCAATTGCGAAAAACAGCGTCCCACAGAAACAGTCGAGCATGGAAATGGATAATTTTATTATTGCATTATCTTTGGTAGGATTACTATTATCCGTCTGGAGTAATGAAACTTGCCCAAGGTTTCTCACGCACCTACCTGGATTCAATCAATCAATGAATCAATCAAAACTTCCATTTCTATAGATCATTTGACGTCAAGAGTACGTCGCAAGGCACTGTACAGTTAGGTATGGACAAGAGTAGTGGGGGCGAGATCGGGGCAGGATGAAGAACGTTAGGAAAGTTGCCTGTATATTTGTGGGCGAAACGCGTCATGCAAATTGCGCACATCAGCGTTCCAGAAACAGTAATAGAATTGGGACGAAGTGAAATGTGTCAGAAATATGGAAAGAGGAGGTGACGGTTTATGGGGCTGGGGGGAACGAGAGTAGGAAAACCGACGGTGGGTGAAACGCAGCAACTAATTGCGCAAATATTTTCCCGCAAACAGTCGCGGAAGCAAGTGGGAGAAAGGGTTCAAAGAGGGAATGGAAGGAGAGAGAGGGAAAGCTGGGGTGTGGAACGCTCCGGGTGGACGAGTGGGGAGAACAAGGGAGTAAGGGATAGTGGGATCGAAAGTTTGGTGTGTGACAAGATCAGGGAGAATCTGGGATAAGAGAGAAGAGGATGGGACTAGGAAAACAGGGGAGAACACAGGTCTCACACTTGTAAGGCGAGTCCTACAAACATTGAGTTCCACAATAGCGTTTGTGAGAGAAAGGCAATGAAATACATCAAGTGCAGATTGCATTTTGATCAGCAAAAGCGTCGTGATAGAAGCAATTTCAACTGTAACAGGAATCACCTGTGAGAGCTGCCAATGACGTTAGTTACGGAAAAGCACATGGCAGTTATATCAGTTGCAGCTGATGTTGTATGTATGTTTAATGCGCCAACTGGTGGTGATAAGCAGCTACAGCAGGTTTCCAATGGAGACATTTGAAAGCAACTTGTTTCAGGACTGTCTTGAACTCTCTCGTGATTTCTCCTCCCGTTGAATGATACACATTCCTCTCGTTCGCGGATTCTTCCTTGTGTTTTCCTAGGTTTACTAGAAAATTTGACTCGTATTTAATCCACAAACTCTTGGCGTATTCGCGCTCACAATTGCGCCATCCAACCACCCACTCCGCCACCGCCCATCCACCCACCACACCCACCAACCCACCAATTATGTTAATTATTTGACTATTTCCTGTAACAGGTTATATTACGTGACTGAACATTGAGTTCACATTGGTCATGTTACAGAGTCGCAACAATCAGTTTACATGTATAAAGAATCTTTCCCATTGGGAGGAGTTCCAAAGGCACTTTATTCTCCAAGCAAATTATTTATTATACAGTACTACCGAAATAAACAAACTATTTGCATTATTCTGTTTTACATCACGACTAAAATTTGTGTTCTCCCTTTCCTGCATCGCCGAATGGTAGCATCGTGTGTTTAGTGTGGACTTTGAATCAAGGCGTTACTTGAACCAGTTATAGGTGGGCAACGTGAACTGAGTTAGTCAGTACTCCATGCCTCATTCGCAGAATATTCCGAATCTCATATTTTGGACAGAAGACAAAACAGGGAACTGCTTCAGGATTATGTTCATGTTACATCTTTAGCTACAACCAGTCTTCAAGCGATGCATGTTTTTTGTCACTGTGAATAACACTGGGACCTAAGCTTTGCAAATTTCCGACTACATTCATCTCTCTTCCCCCCTCCGCCACCCCCTCAATTACCTCTCCTCACATTCGCTCTAAAAATCGTTCTAAACGACAATTCCTCCTGTCACCAGACTGTTCTGGAACAAGCTCCGTCACCGACTATCACTGTAGAACACTGTCCAGCAAGAAATCTGCTTAATGGAAACATGAGACGTCCTCCTTACTCCCCGGAGACAGCTCGGAGATTCTGCGGACCGTTCAATACTCCTTGACCTCATCTCTCCCCATCTTCGACCTACTAATTGGCTTCCCATCATCCAGACGATCCAACTGAAGACCATGGTCCTCACAGTTAAAGCCATTCACAGCCTCGCCACACCCTACATCAGTGAACTTGTAACCTCTTACCTACATGCCTGCCCCTCCGATCAGCAGCCTCTCGCCTGCTCCAAGCTTCCCGACCCAAATGCCTAACCCTCGGCGAAATGGCAAGGCTTCAGTCACACTGCCCCCAACTTCCGTTCCCCAGTCACTCTGCCTGTCCTCCTTCATGTATCGACTCAACTCTCTCCTCTTCAATTGACGCAACGCAACACAATGTCTCCCCCCACCACCTCCCCACCACCATCCCCACCCCCCACCACGGGTCCTCAGCTCGATATAACTATCGATCGTCTCGGGACGTCGTCCTGACGTGAAAGGTGGAATACAAATGTAATTTTATTATTGTTGTTACACCGGGGCTGAACTGTATCTCAACTTAATTTACATTACTTTACGTCATATTGAACCATGCCTTAACATATATCGGTTGCCCTCAGTTTGGAAAAAGAAATGGATCCAGCATCCACCGCCTTTTGGGAAGAAGGCTCCAGAATTCAACTATCATTCGCTTGAAATAAATGCCTCCCGATTTCTCTGCCAACGATTGCTATCACGCCATTAAATTTAACATGAAGCCCATTTCTGCCATTTTGCCCGCAACCTCTGGAACTCTATTCCAATGTCCCTTTGCCTCGCCACATCACTGGCTTTCTTCAAGACTTGCCTCAAGACTCTGCACTTCGATGGACCCATCGGCAAATCTTTATCCCTCCCTTCCTCTCCCCCCGCCTCGTACTCAGCTCGGGTCTGAAGCAGTTGCTGCCCAGCGCCATGGGACGTCCACCTGACGTGAAATGCGTTATATAAAGGTAAACTTGTTGTTGTTATTCTGTATTCCATCCACTCACTGGTGGAAAGTTTCTCTGACACTATAGGACTTAAGTTATGTTTAACCAACATGAACGTGGCTTCTTAATTTTTCAGATTTCCTACTGATTAATTTACCACAGAGAAGCACATGCATGTGACAGAGCACGTGCCATAAAACACCTGATGAAATGTATTAACAATTATTCTAATTCATGTAATGTATCACATATTCAAGACGACTCAAAATGAAATACACTGTATAGCAACTCATTACATATTGAGTGGGAGAAACGTGGCAGCCAATTCAGCACACCAGTCTTCCATTGGTTTGAATGACCAGTTGGTTGTTGGTTGTACAGGAGTCCTGTTCTCAAACAGTTATTTATATTCTATTAACAAATGACTAACGCTAAGAATTAAGAAGCCAATCGACATCCAAGCGGGTTACTAGTTAACGCGAGGCAAACAGAGGCGTGTGGGTGAAATAAAGAATGTTTGTGTACAGTACAGAATGCTTTGATCTGCAATGAATCGAACCCAGGTGCGCTCGCTTGCAAAACGAATCCTGTAAACACTGAGCTGCTGGCCTCAGCATGTGGGATTTTGTACGGCAGGAACACTGATCTGTGCCTCTGTAGGGCTCAGCGCACAGTAATATACAGCAGTGTTTGTCTCTGTCACTAGTGATATATTCAATGGCACGGTTCGCCGCGCTTTATCCAAGTTAGTCGAGAAACGTTCTTTTGCAAATTCTGCAGGATATTCCTTGTTGTTGCTGGTGTATACATAAAGGATATATTCTGGAGCTGTGTTGGGATAGTGACGATACCAGAATATATATGCATCGCTGCTGCTTGTAATTGTGTAATTACACAGCAGATAGGCATATTCCCCTTCATTCACTGTCACAGCAGGTTGGAGCTGTGTCACAAAGTCTCCTCCACAAAGCCCTGGAAACAAAAAATACATCATCATTTAATACAAGAGCAACAATTCCAATCATACTTTTGTGTTTCACACGGCGCCATGTCGAGTCGTCGATACGTCTCCAAATAATTCACAGAATAAAATTAGCACAAAACAATGTAGTGTGTGTAATATTTCGCCCTGTCCTGCCAGTGAATCGAACCATATTCCTCTCGACTGTGAAGCCAGTGCTATAAACACTGAAATAATGAACACTCCAAATCCCGATGCTCTTTTTTGTATTATTATATAAATTATGCGATAAAACATAGGCATTGGATAATACTTTCGGTAACAAATACAGATAGAATGCTAACCTAATAAGTTAACGATGGCTACTGCAACATGGATATACATTGTCATTTATATTCAACGACACTTTTTGCAGAGAGAACGTTGATATTGTAGTTGGAGAATGTTGCCTGGGAGGCTGTTAAGATACCGTGAGGAGGGCTGAACAGTAAATGGAATACAGTAGTTGCCGCACACTGTGCGGGAGCAGGTCAGAGGTTTATGTATAACCACGTTTGTTCATGTCATTCAGCGTCATTTGCTCTGCTCTGGCATCTCGCTCCTCCATTGGTTCTCCTCCAACACTGACATGTCTTTGATGAACCAGGTGTCTGACACATGCACCAATTTACACCAATAATTCTGTTACAATTCCTCCAAACACATACATGATATTCACGTAAATGTACTATCTGCGCTTTCCTTTTGCTTAGTGGTAACAATACTCACTCCGCAAGCAACGTGCCTGTGTTAGAGTCTTGTAGAGCGAAATCTTAGATACGTTTCCTTACTATAACAAAACGATTTTGTTTGCCCAGCTATCAGTAGCAGTTCGGCTATATTGTGATTGATCTGATTGTGTTCCAGTCTTAATAATCATTCATAAAATAAGCTGTGGAATACAACACTGTTTGTGTGCAATTGCTGTGAACAATTGGCTGCCTGGTCACTACATTTTACAGAGTAGACTATGAAGCGATTATTGGCAAAATCTGGATCGAGGTATTCAGTGGAAGCCACTGGGTATGTACACTGGGCTAGAAAATGGCCTGATGTTTTGGCTTCACATTCCCTGGGGCAGCTGGCAATTGGGTAGCGAGGAGAAACCAGCCACTGGGAGGGTTTCAAAGCAAAAGCGGAGGAGTCACGTGGCGTCATGATTTTCTCAGATGTCTCTGCCACAGTTGGTTGATCGTTTCCTTCCTGGTTTCTTGGCTACAGCATTTTGGACGTTAAACACACATTTTCTCAGCATACCTCATGCCTGCAAATTGCATGTGGTGCCTTTAATTTCGCTGTGCTCAGCTTCACATATTAACATTCGTATTTGTAAACCGTATTTCTGAAACATTGGGAAATCCATCTAAATACTTGTGTTTGGAGTATCTACATCAAACCGTGTGTTGCAATTATCCTTAGTTTTGATATAGCACCGTACCGTGTCTTTGAGTCGTCTCTAAGCGTTTCATGCAATATACTGCAAAGTATAGAATTGGTGTATTTCGTGGCAGAGAACTACAGCATCGTCTGCCAAAAAATGATGGATCGAGGCACAATTTTTGTTTCATGGAATATTACACGCTGGAAAGCTCTCCACTAAATGTCTGCCACCCTGGATCCAACTTACTGCTCGGCAGAGAAAGATTAATAATAATAATACTTGTATTTGATATAACACCTTATGAATTCTACGTGACATTACAAAGTGCTTTACTTGTTGTACAGGCTTGTGAGGTAACTGTACATGTTACCGGCTGTATGTGACAGCCAACTGCAGACAGCAGTGTTCCACAAACGCTAACGGATCGAAAAGGCGAGTGCTATATCCAGTGAGCTACAGTAACATACAGCAGCATGTTTGTGTACAGGCTCCTCTTAGACACGCAGCGCTCTCTGCTGCACAGAAGTAAGTGGCGGTGTCTGTCACCCGCAAGTCTCTGATTGTCAGTGTGCTGTTCATCTCTTTTGTATCAGCCAAAGCACTTATCCTCTCCTCCACATTGTTCTCTCTGGTTCCCTTCACCAGCAAATGGATGGAGCGGTTTCCATACTGTTTGTACCACTGCAAGAAAGGCCTTTCCACAGTGGTTCTGCAGTCAATAGATATATTTCCATTTCTTATAAGTAACTGAGGACTCTGTTGCACTTCGCTTTCAGCCAATACACCTGGGTAATAGACATGAACATTCATGGAAATAAATTAGGAAAACATCTCCAACAAAACTTATAATTATTTAACAGGAAACAAGGATGTATTTGTGCAAACTCACACTCTACTTACAGAAGAGCGACAGCATGAAATTAAAAATAATACAGGTTGCTTGGTAGATTAGTTTTATTGTGAATCCTCGTCGACTCAAATCAGAAACTCTTGGTGAAATGCAAGTAGACACCAGCTAACTGCTGTTAAACGTTCATGAATGTTTGTCGAGTGCCGCTAACTGTGTAGGTTATAACTATACTCTCGGTGACGCCTCCACTGACGTCTCATTTCCTGTATGTTTGCTGGTGTGACATTCATTATCCAATCGGCTACCAACAGAGTTCGGTTAGCCCACAAGATAGGAAGTTACTGCACTTTTCACGATTGTCTTCCATTCCGTTTGAATCAACTGAATGACGTTATCTCGTGCTGCATCAAATTCAATCAAATATAGCTGTTACTGTTATTCATACTATTATTATAAGTTGCTAAGGGAATGCTCTATCGGACGAAATGTTCCTTCAATGAGTTATAGTGATTCACTAATAGCTTGCATATATCCTTATCAAGCCATTTGATGGAAGATTCTCACAGCTGCACGCATGCTTTTCTCTCTGAGGGCCGATATTGTGTGTTTGGCAACCCCAACAGTCAGCTTATGTAACACCGTGTTCCCTCAATTATCTGTGAAGTGAACAAACAGTTGTGCTGATGGAATGTCTGCCAAGTCACAAGTAGAATCCCTGTTATTGCTCAAGCAGGGACATGGAATTATTACCTACCCTTACTAAAAACCGACTGGACTTCTGTTTGGTCGTTCAACAGAATGGCAACTTCTCTGACATTTCTAGACATCTCCCAAGCCTCCACTAGAGTGAAAGCCCAGTACATCCGTCAGGAACCTAATATATCATACACAGCATGTCACTGTTAAGTGTATTACGTGGAAGTCAGAAGTTTGATTATTATTATATGGTACTGCACCAATAATTTTTAAAATATCCGTGGATTTGATAAAGCGACAACATTTTCGCAATTCTCAAAGCGCTTCGCAGAATCTAATGACTTGACACTGTGGGTCTTAGTGGAAGAAACACTGGCAGGCCAATGCGTAAAGCAGTGTCCCACAAGTACACGTGGATAGAGCGATTGCATTTATATTATCGTGTTTATCTAACGGATTATAAACCCAGGGAAAGCGATCCACCCAAGGACTAACAAGAAGGTTCTGAGCAACTGATATGTAAAGATAGATGTTATTCCAGGGTATGGAAAACTGCCTACGGATTCCCAACGCTTGGGAATCAAACCCAGATCCACTCGAGAGCAAGGCGAGTACTCCAATCTCTGCACTACAGGCCTGCACAGCCTCTGTACAGCACCCTCCCTGCTACAATATTGTAGCCAACTCAGTGTGTTCGCAGCACCAAGTTGAATGTGTGAGAGGAAGTCACGATTGTCTGCTGAGTTTTTGTACAGTGTATCTGGCCTCCTGTCACAGTGTGGGATGCAGGGCACCGTAATACATCGCGCCGTCACCCACATCAGCCCTGAGTATTTGCAAGTTAAATACTTTATTCTCCTTCTCCAGCTCGGCAGTGAATCGGTCTGGAATATCAGGAGCTTTGTCTACGGTTCCCGAGCTAAATATCCTGAGCAAGTACTGAAGATCGCCACTGGGATATTGCCTGTACCAGAAGACAGTGTTTATTGTGGAATAATTGCAGTTTATTCTCACGTCTTGCCCTTCAAACTCCCTTATCTTAGGAGGATATTGGAATATTACATCTTTACCGGTAACTTCTGCAATAAAAAACAACATATTTTACACAGCACAAACATTAATTTGCAATTAGAATAATACGAATGATTACTGCGTTATGTTTCGAGACTTTGCACAAGAATCAGAGCTTACACAAAACATGCATGCAAAGCACGCACAGAACATAATAACAAATGAATTGTCTCCATTCTTTGCAGGCGAAACATGGCAGGTAAGTGTTCAAGGCAATGTCGCGCACCCATTCATAGATTGAGAGCTCAAATTACTCTTATTGTAGATAACTGTTTTGGTGGCAATGGGCAGATCTGGAAAGCGATCCGCTTACTAATTACTGCTCGACTCACAAAGGCGTGTGTATGGTGCAAAGCGACTTGTTCAACAATTATCCATGCCGTCAATCAAACTAAGGTATTCACTTTTTCAATGGGTGTACAGTGCTCTAAACGCTACACCACCGATATTATCTAATAATAATACTGGCATTTGATATAGTGATTTTTTCACCTATTTTAAAGCGAATCAAATGCACTAGGCATTTCCACACATACTTACTGTCTATGGTGAGGATTGCTATCAGTAACAGACAGTGACCTGTCATGCTGACTGCTGAGGTGAGGGCAGATAGTGGAATCTCTCCCTGTATATGTCTGTTCGGCTGCTTCAGTTACAAGGAGCGAGACAGCGGCTGATCTGCTGTGTACAGGCAGTGAGTGATTCCATAAAATTGTAGGCGTTTCACACTAACCAGAGTATCTTGTCCTTCATCAGCTTCCCATTGGCTACAGGTGGATCCAGGCTAGAACGGCGGGAATAAATACATGTTTTACCCACAAACAAAGGTTAACTATTTAAATTCAAGGACAACCTACCTCTGTTGCTGGTACGATATTTAACGAGTCAGAAAGGTTTTGGTTCAAGGCTCAATACGGTACATTGAGATGATGGTCCAGACTGAAATTCTAATTCGTGACTCTGTATCTGGGGTGTATTATCAAGAAAACTCAGATAGAGCCACAATTCAGTTCATTGTATATTCGTGGGAGAGATTCTATGTTCAAACTGCCTATTGTATTTGTCTTCAAAATGCAGTCATTTATTTTTTAATTAATTCTTACTATACGCTTTACTAGCATCTCCTACATGAAGGCATGTTGTACAAGACATTGACTTTTATAATGACTATGTTTGCAATCCTGTTTCGAACTGCTTCCAAGGCAGGAAGGCCCAAACTAAGAAATATCTTTAAATGAAAAATTAAATTAAACTGAAACAATTTTATTCTCCTTCTCCAAATTGACCAAATAAAGTGCCCATGAAGCCATTGAGAAATCATAGCATGATTAATACTATAGTTAGAGCCATACAATGGTGGCTGATTATTTTGTGGAAATGACAATAAGACAGAAAATCTGTCACATCAATTGATTCTGGAACAACAATAACATGATTCATGTTTAAGGAAACAAACGTTAGCACTTTTCAGCTGCAGAGGCCACAGTGAGTATGAACCTCCAATATCAACTGTAACAGGAAGCACCTGCTACAGCTCACAAGGAAGTTAGCTCACAAGGAAGTTGCAGCTCATGTTAGATACGGTATGTGCTTAGTGCGCCATCTGCCGGTGGATTGCTGGTACAGAACGTGCACAATTGGAGACATTTCATAGTACATGGTTTCCAACCAGGCTCAACATTCACTTTCTGAATGGCGCTATATAAACGCAAGCTATTGATTTATTTACTTTTTTAAATGTTTTACAATCCTTTAGAATACAATCTGTTAGGCACTCGTATGAGGCAGGTCTTCACGAAAGGATGGAATTTTGAGACTATCTCTGTGACAATACCAACATTGTGCTTAATAAAAATATAATTATGCCTTGCCTTTGATATAGCGCCATACCATATCTTAGAGGTGCAATAAAGTACTTTACAGAATGTACTGTAAACGATTTGACATGTTGTTGTGTTGGAGAAACGCGAGAACAAAGTTTGCAAATCAGAGATCCATTGGATTGAATGACCAATTTAATAATATCATCAATATTCTGAAGGAATTCTTACACCCGGAATAGCGAATCACTAATCCGCTGAAAACATAATTCCGATTTACTGCCACGTAAACAGCCATATATGTGTGGAGTAAGGAAACCTGCCCCACATTTCGCTCAGACGTGATTTCAAACCCTTGTATCTTGCCTGTGAGGCGAATGCTTTAACCCCTGAGCTCCACATGGTAGTTTTGTAGGACGGTAACGCTGATCTGTGTCTCTTGTGGGGCTCAATGCACAGCAATACACCGCCGAGTCTGTGACTCTCACTTGGGATATATTTAACGGGACGGTTCTCCCCACTTTATCCACTGTTGCTGAGAAATGTCCTTCGGCAAAGTATGCATATTGTGGTCTGTTGCTGGTGGATGTGCTGAGGATATCTTCTGGAGCTGAGTTGGGATAGTGACGATACCAGAAAAAATATAGATTGATGTCGCTTGCAGCTGTATAATTACACTGCAATATTGCATTCTCTCCTTGATCTGCTGTCACAGTAGATTGGAGCGGTGTCACAGCGTCGCCTTCAAACTGTCCTAGAAACAATATAAATACATAATAATAATAATAAGAATAATAACGTGAATAAGAATGACAATAATCACAAAAATATTGATATTAATCCTTACATTTGCTACAGCGCCTTATTCCGTATCCGCGACAGCAGAAAGTGCTTCACAGTACATTAATTAAGCACATTTTTAGGACAAAACGTCAGAACAAATTGCGCATTTCCCCCAAAACACCAGTTAATTGATTGATTTATATACGACTTTATATTTTTGGAATTAAATACTTACGAGACGCGATCAGTAAGTTTAACTACAGTAGGGTTCATATCCAGGACTAATGAAACATGGACGTGTGTGTGGCGCAATAAACTTGCCTGTAGATTCGTCTCCCTACACACTGAGTTACAGGACGCTATCGCTTTTCAAGCCCTGTAGTTTATTGGTTAACTGGTGCAATAAGAAAAATTACTCATTGGATAATATGTGCAGGAATATATTGATGTAATTTTGCGGCTTACCTACGAAGATAACGATGGCTGCTGCCAGGTAAATATACATTGTGATATGTGTGTTTACTGACATGTGGTGTTGCGGGAGCGTTGTTGGTGGAGTTCCACACCGTTGCCTGGGCGGCAATTAGATGCGGTGTGTGGTGCTGAACAAGCTATGGCATTCAGAATTTACTGAGCAGGTCTGAAGTCTACATGGTAAAGAGCTGAAAACGAACACTGAGAGGGTTCAGAGCCAATGGGCAGGAAACACGTTAAATCACCATTTTCTCAGATGTCTCTGCCCTAGTTATTTGCAAGATTCATTCCTTCCATATTTCCTCGCCGGGCTTTTGGTATACAGCCTTTTGCGTATAAAACACAAGTATTTGTTAGCACAATTATTCGCCACAATTTGGTTTGTTTCGCTGACTTGCATTGCGTATTTTACTAACCACGTGAAGAATATATCTCAAGCTTGTGAGTGAACCAATCAAAAGTTGAGTTGCAGCAAATATTATTGTATTTGATATAGCATCTTATCGCATCTTCAAAACAGTTCTAATCTCTTTACAAGAAGAACTGCCATCGGTAGCTGTTGGAATGTAGCAGTTTTGTGTGTGACCCTGTAAAAACAACACGTTTGTGTTTACGTGGCAGTCTAGACTGATTTACACCAGATCAGAAGCTTGTGACCAAATAATTGTGTATTGTAGAAATATATCAATTGTGTGAGACCATTGGACAACGCTTCTGATATGGGCAAGTTGATTGGGCAAGACAAATCATATGTGTCAGTCCACACTGATTTAGACCAGATCAGAAGTTTCTGACCAGATACACAGCCCCTGCTCCAGACTCGACGCGGGGACCCATAACACGGACACACGCAGCCCCGGCAACTGGCCCTAAAACCCACAACTCCAGCCTCGGCCGCAGCCCCGGTCAGGCTTCAGACCGCAACGCCTCTGCATCCCCCAGCCGCGGCCTCATATCTCTTGGGATGATGCCGCCCCATTGACCCTCGCTCCTGGTCCCACGCGTGCGCACTATGGCTGCCGCCATGACCCGAGCTTCCCTCCCCCTATTCAAGCTTTTCCCCCCAACCCCCCATCTCCGTTATTTTTTCTACCCTTTGTTCTCTTCGCCCTCCTCGTTTATTGTCCCTGCTCGACCCTCACACCGCTTCCCTTTGTTCCAGTATTGGAATCCTCCGTCGGGCTCACCGTGGCACTCGGCGCTGGCTGTCCAATAGCAGCCACCCCAAGTGCCCTGTCCCCCACCATCACCGCCAGCCCCACCGGACACCAACCGGGTGGGTCAACCTCTCCTCCCTTATTCAGATCCCCACCCTCCCCGCCGACCATCCCAGCCCCCCCTCACACCCCTCGGACAACTGCTTTTTCCGCATCGGCATCCAAAATGTCCGCTCTGTCTGCAAAAAGGCACTGGCCATCAACGATCTCATCCTTGGTGAGAACGTTGACATCATGGCCCTGACGGAGACTTGGATCACCCCAGGCGACACTTTCCCCCTTGTTGAAGCCACACCACCCAACTACACATTCCACCATGCTCCTCGACCCAAACGTCGTGGCGGTGGCGTGGCCCTCATCTCAAAGACATCCCTCGCCCTATCCCCCTATTCCTCCGGCTCCTTCCCCTCTTTTGAACAACTCACCCTTTCTCACTCCTCACACAGTTCTTTCAAAATCCTACTAGTTTATCGCCCCCCCAAACCCTCCCCCACTTTCATTTCAGACTTTTCTTCACTTTCAACTTCCCTTTGTGCCTCCTCTGATCCCCCCCCCCCGCCTCACCTCGCAGATCCTCTCCTCAAACGTTCGTTGCGAGGAGATGCTGGATTTCCTCGAGTCCAAATTTGAGAAAATCCGCTCTGCGGTTTCCTCTCCCCACCACTACTCCACCTCCGCGCCCTCATCAGCTACCTCAACCCCTACTCACCCCCCATTTCACACTTTCAACCCCACCACTCCGCTTTCAGTCACAAAAATAATCACCTCCATGAAACCCACCACATACTCATTGGACCCCATCACCACGCCCCTCCTCCGCACCCAGTTCCATTTGTTAGCCCCGCTCATTTCTGTCACCATTAACCTTTCCCTCTCCTCAGGAACCGTCCCTACCTCTCTTAAAACAGCCACCATCACACCTATCCTGAAGAAACCCTCCCTTGATGCGTCGCAACCATCAAGTTATCGACCCATCTACAACCTCCCGTTTCTATCCAAGGTCCTTGAAATAGTGGTTGCCTCCCAGCTCCGCTCTTTCCTTTCAAATCACTCACTTCTTGAACCCTTCCAATCAGGTTTCCGCCCCATCCACAGTACAGAAACTGCCTTGGTTAAGGTCACAAATTACATCCTAACCGCCTGTGAACAGGGATCCCTCTGCCTCCTCGTCCTCCTTGACCTGTCTGCTGCGTTCGACACAGTCGATCACACCATCCTCCTTCAACGTCTTTCCTCCCAACTCAACCTTCAAGACACAGTCCTTGAATGGTTCCATTCTTATTTGACCAACCGTTTACATTTTGTTTCTTCCAATGGCTTTTCTTCAAACCCCCGCACAGTTTCCCACGGCGTCCCTCAGGGCACTGTCCTCGGTCCCCTTTTTTTCACCCTTTACACGCTCCCCCTTGGCGACGTCATCCGCAGACATGGGGTAAATTTCCACATGTATGCGGATGACACCCAGCTGTACATTTTTGCCTCATCCCTCAACCCCCAAACGATCGATGTTCTGACAGCATGTCTGTCTGACATCGAGTCGTGGACGAGGCACAACTTTTTGCAATTGAACGTGAATAAGACCGAGGCCCTCCTGATTGGCACAAGCCAGCGCCTCCGCACATCGGGAGCTGCCAGCCTCAACATCCAAGGCTGCACTCTCCACCTCACAAACCCAATCAGGAACCTCGTCATCATGTTCGATCAAAAACTTTCCTTCCTCCTCCACATCCGTGCCATGACAGGCACCGCCTATTTCCATCTGCGCAACATTGCCAGGCTCCGCAACTACCTTACCCCCCGCGCTGCCGAAACACTTGTGCATGTTTAAATCACCTCACGGCTGGAATACGGAAATTCTGTCCTAGTCGGCCTCCCCAGTTCCTCCATTCATAGGCTGAAGGCCATCCAAAATTCTGCAGCCCGTGTACTGTCCCGCACCCGCCTCCGTGACCACATAACCCCCACACTCGCCCGTCTCCACTGGCTCCCCATCCTCCAGAGGATCGAATTTAAGATTCTCGTCCTCACCTACAAGGCCTTACACGGCCTTGCCCCATCCTACCTAACGGATCTACTCTCCTTCTACACGCCCACCCGGACCCTCCGTTCAACAGAACTTGGCCTGCTCCAAGCCCCCCACCCGAACCGCCCCACCATCGGAGGACGGGCCTTCAGTTTCTCCGCTCCCACCTTATGGAATGCCATCCCTCAATCCCTCCGTTTCGCTTCTTCCCTTTCCTCTTTCAAGGCCGATTTGAAGACTTTCCTCTTCGATCGTGCCTTTTGTTCCACCCCGAACTCTTTTACCTCCACTACGTGTTTCACCCCTTCCCAAACACTCCCCTCCCAGCTCGGGTCACACTCCTGTTGTTCAGCGCCTCGGGACGTCCTCCAGACGTGAAAGGCGCTCTATAAATGTAAATTGTTGTTGTTGTGTATTGTAGAAATATAGCAATAGTGTGTGACCATTGGATAACGCTCCAATTATGGGCATGTTGTTTGGGCAAGACAATTATATCATGCACTGTGCTGTCTTAACTGATTGGGTCCTGTAGGACAAAGAAAGGGAACTGAGTATATAAGTTGGCTGTTTCGTTTGTAAACTCTCTCTCGGGTCGACCTACCAAGCATTGTTCCTGTAGTATAACTGGTATGTAGTACTGAATAAAATTCATAAAACTCCATGGTGACTGAAGAGCGTTGCTTTGAGAAAACACCACAAGCAACACCCATTTCTTCCGAATCTCACAATTTGGCGTAGTCAGCAGGATCACAGAAGGTAACAAGGACAGACGTTCTACACGGATTGCCTAAGGTGAATCGGTAAAGCTCTACGGCTCGATTGCTAAGGGCGGAACACGGTCTACCCCAGAAACGGTAAAGGAGTACGACTTGATTAACAAGGGCGGAACACGGGATGCCCCAGATAAAGTTACGGAATCTTTGTGTTAAAATTCCTCGGCACGTGTGGAGCTGTTTGAACCTTCCCGTGATTCTTACAAGAAGGCGGCAGGATCACAGAAGGTAACAAGGGCAGACGCGGAACACGGATTGCCTACGGACTACCCTAGCAGCGGTAGTTACCCCAGAAACGGTGAGGGTGTACGACTTGATTGACAAGGGCGGAACACGGGCTACCCCAGAAAGTTATGGAATTTTTGTGTTAATATTCCTCGGCACGTGTAGAGCTGTTTTAACCTTCTAGTGATTCTTACGGAAGAACCGGATTCATCAATGAAGAAAAGAGCTGCAGAAGACGAGAACACAGAGTGCGGTTTGACATGATCGAGACATGTTGCTGACAAAAGGTGGAAGGATAGAAGGCTTGGATCAACGCTCCACTGTTAAGAACTTTCTGTTTATAAGTTTAAAAATGTTTAGAGTACTTTTATTTCATTGTCGCTTTTGCATAAGCAACATCAACAGTATCATGTTTAGATTGTTGTGACAGAGTCACAACAGGGAGGATTGTTGAAATGTAGCAGTGTTGTGTGTGACTTTGTAACAACACGTTTGTGTTTATGTGGCAGTCTTGTCTGATTTAGACCAGATCAGAAGCTTGTAACCAGATAATGGTGTATTGTAGAAATATAGCAATTGTGTATGACCATTTGAAAACGCTGCTATTATGGGCACGTTGATTGGGCAAGACAAATCATATGTGGCAGTCTAGACTGAATTAGACCAGATCAGAAGTTTCTGACCAGATAATTGTGTATTGTAGAAATATAGCAATTGTGTGTGACCATTGGATAATGCTCCTAATATGGACACGATGATTGGGCAAGACAATCATATCATGCACTGTGCTGTATTAACTGACTTGGTCCTGTAGGACAAAGAAAGCGAACTGAGTATATAAGTTGGCTGTTTCGTTTGTAAACTCTCACTCGGGTCGACCTACCAAGCATTGTGCCTATAACTGGGATGTAGTACTGAATAAAAATCATATAACTCCATGGTGACTGAAGTGCGTTTCGTTAAGAAAACACCACAAGAAACTCCCATTTCTTCTGAATGCAACACCATGCCCTTTTGTTTCTCCCCTCGACGTCTTTGACACATAATCAATGCATCAGTTAACACACTCTTTTTTTCCTTTTCCTGCTTTGTCTCCTTTGTCCGTCATGTCCTGCCACTCCCCTGTAACGTCCTTCAGGAACTTCTCCCTCCAAACAAGCCCTAGTGCTGACGATGGTTTGTAGACCCGAAACGTCAACACTTTTCAATTTCTCAATGGATGCTGCTTGACCTGCTGCGTTTCCCCAGCAAATTTTGTTTCCGTTCCACTAGTATACTGATTATTGCACTCCTCTCACCAAAGCGAGAGGACAGTTTTACCATGGGAAAGGGCGAAACCACAGGACAGTTTTGATTCAATTTGAACCGTTTTTTCGGGGATTATTAACCCTTCCTAAGGATAGATGTTACGGAGCTGCTGCAGCTCAGTGGTTAGAGTTCTCGCCTTACAAGCGCGAGATCTGTGTTTGAATCCAGGTTGCTTAGTGCGAAATCATCGACAAGTCCTAACTCCACACAATTACGCACACACACACACACACACACACACACACACACACACACACATACACCGGCATAATAATAGTCCATCCCGTAAAACCACACTCATAAAACTGGTCATTTTAATCCAATATTGAGGGACACTGGTGTGCGGCTTTGGCTGCCACGTTTCGCGCGCAAATATATACAGTCTATTCACATTGCAGTATATTCCGTGAAGTGATTACAGACATCAATAAAACATGAAACGAGCTAGATCAAATGGATGAATTATTATTATTCGAAATATATACAGTCACTAAGCTTTCTCGTTTATATATTTTAATGCCTAGAAGCTTCTCGGAGATGCGTTGTAGCAATATATCTGATGTATGGATTAAAATATGGATCATTTCAAAGTAACAAGAAAGAAATATCGATTCAACCACACTGATGATAGAAATTACCTGTTAGAATAGCAGCCAGAGCCATATACACACTGGGTCCCCCCATCTCCAGATCTCACTGCACAGCTCCGTTGTGTCGTTGTCAATAGATTGATTTTGATCTGGGACAAGACACTTGACAGACACTGGATCACTATGGCATCACTTCCTGATCCCATGTCATGGCCATCGCCTGCTCAATGTGTGGGGAAGTTAATGTGTCACCATTTATACACTAGTGGGAGGAGATTGTGAAATGAGTCTCCTATAAGCCAATTCAGTTTGTTGTCAGGCTTGGCAGTGAATTGCAGACTAAATGAGATTAGATAGGTAATCAACGGTCGGTTGAATGCCGTTTTCAGCTCTCGGTAGGACAACGCAAATGCCGTCCTTGCTGGTCTCCCCTCCACCACAATCCATTCAAATCAGCTCATTGAGAATTCTGCCGCCCAGGTTCTCACCCCCACCAAATTGCGCTCCACGATGACGCCAGTCTTTTCCAGACTTCACTGGTTCACTGTCTCTTTGACCATCGATTACAAGATCCTCACTATTGTTTTCAATACTCTCCAATCCTCTGCAACACCCAACTCTTTGACATCCTCTGTCACCAACACAGCACCCATTGCCATCGATTCTCCGATTCTGGTCTCTCGCTTGTCCCCCGAGTCCTCCGCTCCAGCATCCGCGGCTGTGCATTCATCCACTATCCCACGACGCTCTGGAATCCATTCCCCCACTCCTTTCGCCTCGCTCCCTCTACCTCTAGTTTCAGGTCTCGGATGCAGACCTTAATGTTTGTCCGTGCCTTCGGTCACCTTTTAACCCCTGCCACCGGCCCGTCCAGGGATCCACTACTGTGAAACGCTCTGAGACGCCGCTTTGCTTAAAGAGCGCAGCATAACTCGAAGCTGTGATGTTGTTGTTGTTATTGGTTCCATTGCACCTTCAGCTCAGAGTCTAAACTGAAATTCACAGTCAGTGCTATATAAGGTTCGCAGTGGCATCCAATGTTCACTCACTTGAGGAACAGTTCTGCTAACATTTCTGTATGGAAATTACCTAGAGTGATTGCCTACAAAGCAGAGTACAATACAATGAAAGTATTACAACTCTACAGTGCATCTCACTGAGGTCGCAATTGCCAAGTCCCTGGATATCAGAATAATAATGATAATTCTTATATTTTATAAAGCGATGTTCAAATCTTGTCGATTTCTAAAAGCGTTTCCCAGAAAATATCTCCTAATTGAGTTGACTGTATATTTTGTACATAACGCGGCAGCTTTTTCCACACAGCCGTGTCCCCTCACAAACAATCGTGGAGTAAAATTACCTATTTTATTTTTGTGTTTTTTCTTGGAGAGATTACTGTTTTGCGTGTGGAGTAAGGAAACTTGCCTAAGGTTTCGCCCTGACCTGCATGGATTCGAACACATGTCTCACACTTTTAAGGCCAATGCTCTAACCACTGCGCTACAGGATCTAAACAATAAGCAAATTTCTGCACCTGAGGAAGCTCCAGCTTAGAATAGCTGAGCTGGAGTATCAGGTGGAGACATTGCGGTGCATCAGGGAAGGGGAGAGCTTCTTAGATAGTTTCATCCTAGAGCCAGACACTCCACCAAGGCCTAGGGAACAAGACTGCGCTGTTGCCAGCCACGGTCAGGACTGGGTGACAGTCAGACAACCGGGTATGCGGAGCCACAAGAGTGGTGCAGAGAAACCCCAGACTGTAACCATTTCCAACAGGTATGAAGTACTTTCAACCTGTTTGGATAAGGCGGTCTGTGAGAAGGTTGGACAAACCAACTCCATAAAGACCATTTTAATAGGAGATTCAATTGTCCGAGGTACAGATAGGCGTTTTTGTGAACGGAAACGCGAATCTCGGAAGGTGTGTTGCTTACCAGGTGCCAGGGTTGAAGACTTCACTGAGCGGGTGCATGCAATTCTGCTAGGGGAAGGGGAAAATCCACTTGTGGTGGTCCATGTTGGGACCCATGAAGTTGAGAGGAAAAACCTGAGATGCGCCAGGGAGAGTACCAGAGACTAGGGAGTAAACTAAAAAGTGGAACTTCGAGAGTGGTGATCTCTGGGTTGCTTCCAGTGCCTCGAGCAACCCAGTTCCAGAATGCTGGAATAAGGCACATCAACTGTTTGTGAAATTAAAGGCCCATGGCGTAAAAGGGACAGTGTCAGCGTGGATCCACAACTGGCTGCGAGACAAAAAGCAGAGAGTTGTAGTGAGCGGCTGTTTTTCAGAATGGAGGGAAGTGAGCAGTGGTGTGCCACAGGGATCAGTTTTGGGACCATTGCTGTTTGTAATCTACATCAATGATCTGGACTTGGGTGTACGGAGTACAATTTCCAAGTTTACAGATGACACTAAGTTAGGGAGAATAGTAAATAGTGAGGAGCATAGTGGCCATCTGCAAGAGGATATAGACGAATTGATAAAGTGGGCAGACACATGGCAGATGAAGTTTAATGGAGGTGATGCATTTTGGGAGAAGAAATGAAAGTAGGCAATATAGGCTAGATAGTAAAATTTTAAATGGTGTGAAAGAACAGAGAGACATGGGGATTTGTGTTAGTGACTCGTTGAAGGTGGCAGGACAGGTAGACAAGGCTGTTAATGAGGCATATGGGATACTAGGCTTTATAAATAGGGGTATAGAGTACAAAAGTCAGGAAGTGCTGACTGACCTATGTAAGACTTTCGTGAGGCCTCAGCTGGAATACTGTGGTCAATTCTGGTCACCACGTTACAGAAAGGATGTGAAGACATTGGAAAGGGTACAAAGAAGATTTACTAGGATGGTGCCAGGATTGAGGGACTTCAGCTATGAGGAGAGGCTAGATAGGTTAGGGTTATTCTCTGTGGAGAAGAGAAGATTGAGGGGAGACCTAGTAGAGGTTTACAAAATCATGAGGGGTTTCGAGAGGGCAAATAGAGATAAACTATTTCCACTGGTGGGCGAATCTGTGACTCGTAGTCACAGATTTAAAATAGTTTCAAGGCGAAGTAGAGGGGAGCTGAGGAGAAATATTTTCACTCAGCGAGTTGTTCGAATCTGGAATGCATTTCCTGAAAAGGTGGTGGAGGCTGATTCGATAACATCTTTTAAAAGGGAATTAGATCTTTATTTAGGGAGAACAGGTCTATTAGGCTATGGGGAGCGGGCAGTGCAGTGGGATTAAATCGCTCTTTTCAAAGAGCCGTCACAGACTAGATGGGCCGAATGGCCTCCTTTTGTGCCATAACTTTCGATGAATCTATGAATCTATGAATAGTGTATGTGAGTGAAAGGCACTAAAATATATCAAGTGACATAGAGATAGCATTTTGATGAACAAAAGCCTCGTGATAATCAGCTTATTGATAAAGCTTTGTGGAATGCGGATCAAGCAACAATAGTGTATGTGAGTTAAGCAATGTTAACTGTAACAAGAAACAACTGTGATAGCTACCAATGAATTGGTTATATAAAAGCACGTGGAAAGTTACATCATTTGCAGCTGATGTTATAAGTATGTTCAGTTCGCCACCTGGTGGTGATTGTCAGCTACAGCATCTTTGCAATGGATACGTTCGAAAGCAAATTATTTTAGGACTGTCTTGAATTATCCCTTCCGTTCTCCTCTCTTGGAAGGATATACCTTTGTCTCGTTCCCCTGCTTGTTCCTCATGTTTTACTAGCTTTACTAGAAAATTGGACGCGAATTTAATCCACAATCTGTTGGCGTATTCGTGCTCATACTTGCGTCCAACTGACGCCCAATCTAAGCTAATTAGTTGATTATTTCCTGTAAGTGTTTATATTATGTGACAGAACATTGTGGTGACGTTGGTCATGTTACAGTATCGCAACATTACATTTATATTTACAAAGCGTTATTCCCATTGGTAGGAGTTCCAAAATTCACTATTTTCAATTGGCAAATTATTTATTAGAATAATAAACTAAGCTAATAATTTTAATTCTACAGTAGAGTATTACATCAATAATACAATCTGCGTTCATTCTTCGAAAATAGCATTGTGGTTTTAGCATTCCAGGCGTTAATTGAACCAGTTTTACGTGGGCAACGTTAATTGAGTTAATCAGCAATCCACGCGTTATAATGAGAAAATTCTGAATCTCATATTTTAGACAGATGACAGAGCATTGAACTTCAATGTGTTTCCGAGTTACAATCGTGCTACAATATTGGTTACAGCCAGTCTTGAAGCAATGCTTTTTTTTTGTGACTGTGAATAAAACTGGGCCCTAAGCTTTGCAAATTTCTGACTAAATCCATCCCTCTTGCCAAACCACCACTCACCCTCCACTTACCTCTCCGCACATTCTCCCTGACAATGTACTTAAATTACAGTTCCTCTTGTTACCACACAGTTCTGGAACAAGTTCCATCATGGTTATTTACTGTAGAACACGGCCTTACACGAAATAGGATTAATGAGAACAGGAGAAGGCCATTCATCCCCATGCATAAGGGATGACTATTAAGGGATAATGATCCCTGATAACTATTAAGCTGGTTATTACTTACTGCCAGGAAAACAGAGGCGTGTGTGTAAAATAAAGAAGGCTTATGTACAGTACACAATGTTTTGCTCTGCAATGAATGGAAACCAGGTGCTCTTGCAAAGCCAATGCTCTAACAACTGAGCTGCAGGCCTCCGCATGTGGGTTTCGTACGGCAGTAACACTGATCTGTGCCTCTGTGGGGCTCAGCGCACAGTAATACGCAGCAGTGTCAGTCACTGTCACTAGGGATATATTCAGTGGCACGGTTCGCCGCGCTTTATCCAAATTAGTTGAGAAACGTTCTTTTGCAAACTCTGCAGGATATTCCTTGTTGCTGATGATGTGTAACTTAAGTATATATTCTGGAGCTGTGTTGGTACAGTGACGCTAACATAATATATATGGAGTGCCGCCGCTTGTAGCTGTATAATTTCATAGCAGATAGGCATATTCTCCTTCATTTAGTTTCACAGTAGATTTGTGCTGTGTCACAGAGTCTCCTCCACAAAGCTCTGGAAAACAGAAACACGTCATAATTCAATACCATCACAATAATTTTAATCATCATTTTGTGTTTCATACGGCGCCTTATCAAGTCGTTGATCAGCCTCCAATGAATTTACCTAATAAAATTAGCAAAAGCAATGCTGTGGGTGTAACATTTCGCTCTGTCCTGCCAGGGAATCGAACCATGATCCTCCTGGCTGTGAAGCCAGTTCTATAGAAACTGATATAATGTACACTCTAACTCCTCTAGCTCATTTTGTAATATTGTGTAACTTATGCGATAAAACATAGGATAATACTTTCGGAAACAACTACTGATAGAATGCTTACCTGAAAAGGCGATGATGGCTGCTGCCACATTGATATACTTTGCTATCTGTATTTAATGGCATGCGTTGCAGTGAGAGAGTTAATCGTGTAGTTGGAGAATGTTATTTGGGAGTCAGAAAGATGCAGTGAGGAGGGATGAACAGTGAATGACATATAGAAGTTCCCATATACGTTGCGGAAGCTTGTCTGAGGTATACTTATAACAACGTTTATTTACGTCTCTCAGCGTCATTTGTTCTGCTCTGCCCTCTGTCTCATCCATTGGTTCTCCATCAACCCTGACATGTCTTTGATCAATCAGGTGCCTCAAACATGCAGCAACCTACACCCAAAATACAATTTCAATTCGTCCAAACACATACATGTTATTCAATTATCTGTTCTGTCTGTGCATTCCTGTAGCTTAATGGTATCAACACTCACCACAACATTTAGAACAACAACAACTTCGATTTATATAGCGCACTACACGCCGCACGGCGTCTCAGAGCGCTTCACGTTGCCCCACAAGCAACGTGCCTGTGTTTGATCCAAGTAGGGCGAAATGTTGCATACGTTTTACTACTCTACCCACCCACTTCTGTTTACTTATTAAGAAGTAGCAGTTAATTTATACATCAATCTAGCTGGTTGGTTTCCTGTGTTAAGTACCCTGATAGAATATGTAATTGAATCCACCACTGTTTGTGTGACTTTGCTGTGCACAACTGGCTGCCTGGTTTCGCCTGCAAATCGCCGAATCACTACATTTTAGAGTGTAGTCTATCAGGCGATCAGTGACGTCACAAGGCAGGCCGAGGTATTCAGTGGAAGCCACTGAGTATATACAGAGGGCTAGACACTGGCCCATTGTGTGTTGGCTTCACATTCCCTGGGGCAGCTGGCAATTGGATATCGAAGTGAAACCAGCCATTGAGAGGATTTCAAAGCGAAAGAGGAGAAGCCCACGTGTCGTCAACATTTTCTCAGATATCTCTGCCCCAGTTGGGTGGAGGTTTCCTTCCTGCCTTGTTTCCGCTCCAGTCTTCTGGGTTACAGGAGTTTAGGCAATAAACTCACACTTTTCTAGCAGAGATCATGCTTGCAAGATATGTGCTGTGCATTTTATTTCACTGAACTAGGCTTCATATAAAGACAAACAGATTTGTAAACCGTGTGTCTGAAACATTGTGAGATCCACCGAAATATTTGTGAGATTCTACATGAAGCTGTTCGTCGGAATAACCCTTCATTGTGATAAGTCGCCGTATCATGTCTTCACAACTTCTCTAAACGCTTCACTTGTTATACTGTAAAGTGTAGCATTAGTGTATTGTGTGGCAGAGAACTGCACATAGCATCGTCTCACAAAAAATGGTGGATCGAGGCAAAAACATTTGTTTAATGGATTACTACACTCTCGAAGGCTATCCACCAAATGACTGTCAACCGCGATCCAATTTACTGCTCGGCAGAGTAAGATTAATAAGATTAATAATACTTGCATTTGATATAACACCTTATCAATTCTATGAGAAATTACAAAGCGCTTAGTTTGTTGTGCAGTGAAGTGAGGTAACTATATGTTACCGGCTGTATGTGACAGCCAATTTCATACAGCAGTCTTCCACAAACGCTCATGGATCGCAAAGGCGAGTGGAATATCCACTGAGCTATAGTAACATACAGCAGCATGTTTTTGTACAGGCTCCACTTAGACACGCAGCACTGTGCTCTCTGCTGCACAGAAGTAAGTGGCGGTGTCTGCAACTCGCACGTCTCTGATTGTCAGTGTGCTGTTCATCTCTTTTCTATCAGCCAAAGCACTTATCCTCTCCTCCGTCTTCATCTCTCTGCTTCCCTTCACCAGCAAATGGATGGAGCCGTTTCCATTCTGTTTGTACCATTGGAAGTAAGGATCTTCCATAGTAGTTCGGCACTCTAGAGATACATTTCCATTTTCGTTCTCTGTCAGTGCCCGAGCACTCTGTGATACTTCACTATCAGCCAAGGTACCTGGGGAATACAAATGAACATTCTTGGAAAGAAATACGGAAAACGTCTGGAACTAACTTGTCATTAGTTACTAGGGTAACAAGAATGCTATTGTCCAAACTCACACTCTACTTACAGAAGAGCGAAATCATGAAACTAAAAATAATACACATTGGTTTGTAAATTGGCTTCATTTTCAATCCTCGTCGATTCATGTCAGAATCTCCAGGTGAAATGCAGATAGACACTAGTTAACTGTTGATGAACGTTCATGAATGTTTGTCGTTTGCCGCCAACTGTGTTGCTCATATCTATTTTCCTGGCGAGGCCTCCACTGACGTCTCATTTCCTGTATGTTTACTTGTTTGACATTCTTTCCCCAATGCATTACCAGTAGCGTTCATTTTGCCCACCAGGTAGGAGGTCACTGGATATTACAGTAGATTATTTCAATCGCGTTGAATCATCTCAATGATCGAATCAATTACAACAACAACAACCTGGATTCATATAGCGCCCTTCATGCCGGATAGCGTCTCGTCCAACTTCTATACTTTTAATGTAGGCAAATGTAGCTTTTATTGTCAGCAATTTTATTATAAGTTTTTAAGGGAAATGCTCTATCGGAAGACATGTGCCTGCAAACATTAGTTCTGTTTAGAAATCAAGTCAGTATCAATTCAATTGATGGAAGCGTCTCAAAAGTCCACCCAAATACTTCTCTCGATGGCAAGTCTGTGTGTTTGGCAACCTCAACAGCCAATTCATATACAGCAATATTCCCTCAATCTGTGAAGTGAACAAAAAAATTATCCTGATGGAATGTCTGTCCAGTCAACAGGACAAACCCTGTTCTTGCTCTCGCAAGAACATGGGTTATTTCTCTAAATTTGTAGAAACCGACTGGACGTCTGTTGAATCGTTCAACAGAAGGACACCTTCGCTGACATTCTAGACACTTCCCCCGGCCTGCACTGGAGTGTCAGCCCAGTACAATAGTGAGGAATCAAATATTTCATACAAAAGCAAAATTATATTTGTATATCGCCTTTCACGTGAGGAGGACTTCCCAAGTGTCTGGACAGTTGTTGATTCAGACCCGAGCTAAGGACGGTTGGGGAGTGCGTGTGGAAGGATATGCTGATGGTTCCATCGAAAAGAAGTGTCTTGAGGCGAGACTTGAAGGAGGCTAAGGAGTGGATGAGTCGGAGGGAATGCGGGATGGAGTTCCAGATGTTGCGGGACAGAGTGGCTGAAGGCTCGCCCGCCAAAGTTTGGGCGGGTGGGTCGAAGTACATGGAGCAGGCTAGAGCCTGTTGAATGGAGGAGGTGGGCAGCTTGTTACGTGGATAGTAGATCACGGCTATCTGTTGGGGTGAGGTTCTGAAGGGCTTTAAATGTGAGAACCAGGATCTTGATTCGGAGACACATTCCGAATATGTAAGTTGCTTTGAACGTATTAAGTAGTAGATCAATTATAAATGATTCTTGATTGTTATTATATGGTTCTCCAAGATGTTTTTAAAATACATCATTAGAATTGATCAAGCGACATGATTCACCTGTCCCATAGCGCTTCATTGTAATGTGTCGTGACAGTGACAGTGTGTGTCCCAGTGGAGGTGACAAAATACCTGGCAGGCCATTGAGCACAGCAGTGTCCCACAAATATGCGTGGATAGAGAGATTGCATTTATATTATTCTGATTGTTTGACGTTTTATTGTACTAGGGAAAGCGATCCACCCATGGACTAACAATCAGGTTCCGAGTAACTGCTAGTTGAAGAGTTATGTGCGTCCAGAGTATGGAAAACTGCCTAAGGATTCCCAACGCCTGGGAGTCAAACCCAGGTCCACTAGTGAGCAAAACGAATACTCCAACCTCTGCACTACAGGTCTCCACAGACACTGTACACCGCCCTCTCTGTTATAATAGTGTAGCCACCTCAGTGTGTTGGCAGCACCAAGTTGAATGTGTGAGAAAAAGTCACGATTGTCTGCTGAGTTTTTGTACAGTGTGTCTGGCCTCTTGTCACAGTGTGGGCTCCAGGGCACAGTAATACATGGCTCCGTCACGCACAACAGACCTGAGTATTTGCAAGTTAAATGTTTTATTCTCCTTGTCCAGCTCTGCGTTGAAACGTTCAGGAAGGCTAGGAGATTTGTCTACCTTTCCAGAGGCATATATCCTGAGCAAGTACTGAACATCTCCACCGGGATATTGCCTGTACCAGAAGGCAGTGATCATTGTGGAATAACTGCAGTTTAGTGTCATGTTTTCGCTTTCAAGTTCCATTATCTCAGGAGGATATTGGGTGACTACATCTTTCCCGGTAACGTCTGCAATAATAAAATAACACATTTTCTAAGCGAAGCTAAAGATTAATTTGCACTTGGAATAATACTAATTATTATTAAACTTGTATTCGCGAATTGTCACAAAATTAGGACGCTACAAGTTACAAACAAAACACCAACAGAATAAAATATAAAATGAGTTGTTGCCAAACTGTGTAGGCGAAACGCGGCAGCCAATTTTAAACAGCAGCGTCCTACAGGTAGTAGTGGAGTAGTCCGCAAATTATAGTTAATATAAGTACTGTTTTGATGGCATTGTTTTAACTGCAAAGCGATCCGCCTTCTAATAACTGCTAAACTCACAACGGCGTTTGTTTGGTTTAAAGCAACTTGTCCAACCACTAGCCCTGCCGTGATTCAAGATAAGGTGTGCTCTTTTTCAAAGTGAGTACAGTACTCTAAATACTACACTTCCATTATTATTTAAGAATAATATAGGTATTTGATAGAGTGCTTTTCACATCTTATAATACCAAATAATATGCACTAGGCCTGTCCACACATACTTACTGGCTATGGTGAGGATTGCTATCAGTAACTGACAGTGACCTGTCATTCTGGCTGCTGAGGTGACGACAGATAGTGGAAACTCTTCCTTTGTATATGTCTATTCGATGCTTCAGTGAAATGTAGTGAGGCAGCGACTGATCTGCTGTATGCAGGCAGTGAGTTATTCCATAAAATTGTAGGCGTTTCACACTAACCAGAGTATCTTGGCCTTAACCGGTTGCTGATTGGCTACAGGCGGACCGTGGTTAGAATGGGGGGAATAGATGCATGCTTCACCCACGCACAAAAGTTTACAGTCTATAATCAAGACTGAGCTGACAAACTGCCTCTTTTGCTGGTACTATATCTAATGAATCAGAAAGTTTTGGTTCAGACATCACGTTGTTGCACTGAGATGATGCTTCGACTGCAATTCAAATTGATGACTGTGTCAGGGCGGTATTGTCAACAAAACTTAGATAGAGCCAACGATCGCTTCACGTATATTCGTGGGAGAATTACTGTGTTCAAATTACCTATTGTATTTCTCTTCAAAATTCCGTCACGTATTCTCACACTAACTCACATTAAACGCTTCGTTAGCATCTCTTGTATGAAGGCATGTTATAAAATGCAAGGATTCTTCTAATTATTATCCAAAGCAGGACGGCCCGAACTCAGAAATATCACGAGTTCTTTAAATCAAAAATAAAATTAAACTGAACAATGTTATTCTCCATTTCCAAATTAACCAAAGAGAGTGCCCCTGTAGCCCTTGAGAAAGCGTAACATGTTTAACACCACAGGGAGAGCCACTCAATGGAGCCTGATTAGTTTTTTGGGGACACAAATAGAAAAAGTAGTAAGATAGGAAAGATGTGACATCAAGTGATTCTGGAACAACAATATCATTAATTATGTTTTAGCTCAACAAACATAAGCACTTTTCAGCTGTAGTGGTAAGAGTGTATATGAGGCAACACATCAACTGTAACAGGAAGCACCTGCTCACAAGGAAGTTAGTTACAGATAGGAACGAGGCTATTTATGTCAGTTGCAGCTCATGACAGATACTGTATGTGCTTAATGCGCCGACTGCCGATGCATTAAATCATTGCATTTGATATAGCGCTTGCCACATCTTAGTAACGTCCCAAAGCGCTTCACAGAATATACTGTAAAACGAACTGACTGTATATGTTTGTGGGCGAATCGATGCAGCCAATTGCACATAGCAGTGTCCCACACACAGTCGTGGATTGAAATGACCGACTTTATAGTTGTGTTTCTTGGAGGGATTATTATTATGCGTGTGGAGTAAGGAAACTTGCCCACGATTTCGCCCTGACTCACCTGGATTCGAACACATGTCTCCCCAGCTTGGTTTCCCCAGCTTGCAAGACAAGTGCTCTAACCACTGGGCTACAGGAGATCCAAATTTCAGGTTCAGAACGTGTACAATTGGAAACATTTCACAGTAAATGGTTTCCAGCCACGCTCAACATTCCGTTTCTGAATGGCGCTGTATAAACGCAAAATATTGATTTAATTACTTTTTTTTAGATGTTTTGCAATCGACTCGAAATACACAGAAAGACTTGTATATGGTTAAGGTTTCCTCAAAAGCGGAATATTGAGGCTTTGTCTGTGACAATACCGTATTTAATAAAAAACTATCTATATTCCTTTGATATATATTTGCCTTTTATATATAACCATATCATATCTTAGAGGTTCAACATAGCGCTTTATCGAATGCAATGTTAACGCTTTGAAATCTTATTGTGTGGGAGAAACGCGGAAGCCAAGTTTGCACATCAGATATCGATTGGATTGAATGAACAATTTATTAATATTATCAATATTCTGAAGGAATTCTTACGCCCGGAATAGCGAATCACTAATCTGCTAACAACATAGTTCCGAATTACTGCCATCTAAACAGCTACATATGTATGGAGTAAGAAAACTTGCCCCATATTTCGCTCAGCCGTGAATTCAAACCCTTATATCTTACCTGTGAGGCGAGTGTTGTAACCACTGAGCTATAGGACTCCACACGGTAGTTTTTGTACGACGATACCACTGATCTCTGTCTCTGTGGAGCTCAGTGCACAGTAATACACCGCCGAGTCTGTGACTCTAACTTGGGATATATTTAAAGGGACGGTTCTCCCCACTTGATCCACTGTTGATGAGAAATGTCCTTTCGCAAAGTCTGCACATTTTGGTCTGTTGCTGGTGGATGTCCTGAGGATATATTCTGGAGAAGAGTTGGGATAGAGACGGTACCAGAATAGGTAATATATGTTGTTGCTTGTAGCTGTATAATTACACTGCAATATTGCATTCTCCCCTTGATCAGCTGTCACAGTAGATTGGAGTTGTGTCACAGCGTCTCCTTCGCAAAATTCTAGAAATAATATAAATGAATAATAATAATGTAAATAACGATAATCACAAAAATATTGATGTTAGTAATCTTTTCATTGGCTACAACGCCTTAGCCTGTATCCGCGACAGCATGAAGCGCGTCACAGAATATTAATTAAGCACATTTTCTGGGCAAAACGTCAGAAACAATTGCGCGTATCAGTTTCCCCAAAACACTAGTTAATCGATTGATATATATACGATTACATTTTTGGAATTCAATGCTTAGGTGACGCGATCAGTAAGTTTATCTACAGTAGGGTTCCTATTTAAGACTAGTGAAACGCGGTCGTGTGTGTGCCGGAAGTAAACTTGACTGTAGATTCGCCTCCCTACACACTCAGATACAGGACGTGACCGCGTTTCAAGCCCTGCAGTTTATTGGTTATCTCGTGCAATAAGAAAACAAACTCATAGGATAATACGTGCAGGCACATATTGATCTAAGTTTGCGGCTTACCTTCGAATATAACGATGGCTGCTGCCAGGTAAATATACATTGTGATATGTGTGTTTAGTGACATGTGGTGTTGAGGGAGAGTTGATGGTGGAGTTCCACATCGTTGGCTGGGCGGCAATTAGATGCGGTGTTGGTGGTTGAACAAGATATGGCATTCAGAATTTACTGAGTAGGTCTGAAGGTTATTCACAACACTTATATCTCTGTCAATTTGCATCATTCACTTTGTTCTGCCATCCTGCTCCCTCATTGGATCTCTTCCATCAATATGGTCAAGAGCTGAAACGGATCATTGTGAGGGTTCAGAGCCAATGGGCAGGAGACACGTTACATCACCATCTTCTCAGATGTCTCTGCCCTAGTTACTTGCAAGTTTCCTTCCTGCCCTAGTTCCTCGCCAGCCTTCTGGATGCAGCCGTTTTCGTATAAAACGCACGTATTTTGTAGCACAATTGATCGCCCAAATTTGGTTTGTTTCGCTGAATTGCATTACGTATTTTACTAACCAGTATGTAAACATGTGAAGAACACATCCCATGCTTGTAAGTGTACGAATCAAAATTTGACTAACAATAAATATTATCGTTTGAAGTAGCATCATATCACAGCTGCAAAACATCTCTAATCTTTTCACAAGAAGAACTGCCAAGGGTTGCGATCATGTATTTTCTCTATAAAATACACGGCAGCCAATTGCACACAGACTTGTCTAGCAAACCGTAATGGAGAATCATCCATTTTGTTATTGGAGTGCTGACCCAGGAAAGGCTATCGGCCAGTCGTGTAGCAGCCGGTTTCCTACATAATGCTCTGCATTAGTGTAATAATAATCCTTGCATTCAAAATTGTGACTGATTCTTTATTCAGAGTTCTGCTGTGAAGTGAATTGAACTGATATGTTGGGCTAATTGCAGCAGGCAATGTGTGCAGAGCAGCGTCTCACAAACAGTCGTGGATTGACGTGAATATTTGTATTTTTCAAATGTATTATGACCATCAGGAAAGTGATCCCTCAATGAATGGCGAAACAAATACCTATAAACAACTACTATTAGCAAAGGCGTGTGGAATAAGGATAATCGCCCAATATTTCGTCCAGCCAAGCATCGAAACCCAGCTCTACTTGTTTGCGAGATGAGTTATGTATAGTATAACTACATGGACCTCATCCTGTTTTTGTACAGGCTCCTCTGAGACACGCAGCACTGTGCTCGTTGCACAGAAGTAAGTGGCAGTGTCTGTCATTCGCACATCTTTGATTGATAGTATGCTGTTTTTCTCGTTTGTGTTAGCCAAGGCACTTATCCTCGGCCCTTCCTTCATCTCTCTGGTTCCCATCACTAAGTACTGGATGGAGCCATTTCCATATTGTTTGTACCAATGAAAATATAGGACAGAACCAATGGACCTGCAATTCATAGATGCATTTCCATTTTCATTCTCTGTCAGTGCCTGAGGATTCTGTGACACTTCGCTTTCAGCCAAGATATCTGGGGATTAGAAATGAACAATCCTTGAAAGAAATGAGAATATTATCTCCAAATTTAATTTGTAATTATTCATCAGTGAAATTAGAAGGTCTTATGTTCAAACAAATAAACCCACTTACACAAAAATAATAAGAAGAAATTAAAAACAGCGTATGTTGCAGTGAAATTCTGCATGATTCTCAATCGGCGTTGACTCACGATGACGTGATAGTTCGAAATGCAACGATAAATGTGCTGCAACTCAGCACCTCGATTATAGCCTTTTATTCATTTCAGGAGTCGACAATGAGCCCTGCGTCATTACCTTGTCCCTGTTCATTGCTGGAGACGTTTTGCGACTCCCCCTATCGCTTTCCGTTGTGGTTAGAGTAACTCCGCTAACCTTGCCCCCCCCCCCCCCCCCCCCCCTTGCCTCATCCCCTTGCCACGTTGAAAGCACATCTCAGAACCTTCCTATTCGACTGGACCATTGGTAAATAAACTGTTCTCCCAGCCCTCCTTCCTCCCCAAAGTGACAAACAACTCTTGCCCAAATACCAGAATGTTAAGCAACTTTTGTTTCATATTGTAAAGGGATTCATTTGAATCAGCAGAAATGTCCTGTTTAAATGAAATGTCAACTTAGGTCTAATTTTGATTTAGGACTTTTTGTTTTTAACAAACGTGTGTTTTGTTTTGCCTTTCACAACTGTTTCCCAGAAACAGAAACGAATAAATTGAACTGAAAAGTTATATCTGTTTCATCATCTTTTCTGTCAAAGTGACAATAGGTGTTTACCAAACACCTGATGGACAGAAACCGCCTCTATTTGAAGTTTCGCCTTGGGACGTCGCCGGTGACATAAAAATCGCTCAATAAATGCAACGTTGTTGTTGTTTGATGATGTCGTACCAAACAAGAAGGCATATCCAAATAAATAGGCCCGTTATTGAGAATAACTTGGGGGGATTATATTAAATTCTATGAGTTCCAATTCATTAATCAGTGTTTGAACTCAGTATCATCTGACTCAGAGGCAAATGCACTGTAAATAGAGCATGACTGACTACATCAATGAAATACACTCTCCTTCAAGTTAAATTATCCTTAACTCAGTGTACACAGATTAGCATTATTCTGACTACCTGCCACCAGTATTAGAGAAAGGATTCCTGAAACATCGAGTGAAAGAGCATCTGTAGAAATATCTAATTACAAAGACTAAATGTTCGATAAAGACCGTGACAATGGGAATACGTGCATTGGATTGTTCGCATTATCATGTCTTCTGGGGGACTCGAAGCGCTTCACTGATTATTTTCTAAGATGAATTTCCCATATATCTTGAGGGCGAAATCTGCAAGACGATTGTGCATATCAGTCTACCACAAACATTATAATTGGATGAAAGTCCCCTTTGCTCTTCATATTTATTATTTTTGAAATAATTGTTCCCACAGAAAAGCGATTCAGCAATTCAATAACAATTAGTTTCCTATTTATTGCAGTTGTAATTAGGGAGTCAGTGATTTAATATTAGGAGGTCAGCCTTTTCGCACAGAAGGACATGTTTCTTCACTCATATGGTAGTAATGAGTGAAGGTAGAATTCCATAAATTCACTCATAAGATAGTGAATTTATGGCTTCTCGACGCCCCCAAAAGCTGCAGACGTTCGGTAGTTGAACATATTGCAAGACAGAAATTGACAGATTTGCTATGGATAGAGGGATTAAGAGATGAAGGGATTAGGCAGGGGCAGTTTGAGTTAGATTAGAAGATAAATTATAAACTTTTTGAATGGCGGAACAGGCTGGAGGTGTCAAATGGCCTGCTCCTGCTTGTTATTCTTATGTTCTTGTACATATAGAAACGCTTATTAATTTTTTCTTGCAGCAATGATGCCCCCTCGCGGTTTAGCAACAAATTAAACAGTTGATGTTTTTGTACGGAGCCCCCATAACACATCAACAGTGTGGGCGTCGTGGCACAGTACTAAACAGCAATGTCACTGATCAGGACTGTGCCAATCCACGGTTCGAAACCTTCACTCATTTATTGACAGTGGAGGAACATCGAGCTGGGAAGTCAGGATTCCTGTGAACTTTAGTCGCTGTCCCCGAAATACACACACAGGAGCGTGGCTGGAAGCTTGTCTGTACCAGAAGATAGCATAGACATCACTGATTTGGTTGAAGCTGCAGGACAATTTCACATCTTGTGCGTCTAGAATCGATATTTCAGTCATCGATTGTTTCCACATTTCCTGTAGGCTGCTTCCTGTGATTGAAATCGACAAGGTTATTGAGCAGCAACTTTGTTTTATAAAGGGATTCTGCTGCTCGATGGTTATAACACTAGCCACATAAGAGAGTAGAGCCAGATTGGATTCCTGAGCAGCGCAATTTCTCAGCTAAAATTATTTTCTCCGCATGCCACTGTCATCCTACTAGTAACTAGAATGCCAGGTATTAGTCAATTCGCGGATTGCTAATCTGGTGCAAATCATTCATAAATATAAATAAATAAGAATAATGTTAATTTCGTCACTGAATCCGTGAAGGTTTCTCGGGTACTGTTGAGCGAATTTGGTTGTTATTTTGCACCCAGAGAATATTTTGTAAATTCGCTTTACGGTATATTGTGGAGCGCGTTGTGATGTCTCAAATTTGTGCACAAGCAATTCATAGAATCCCAACTATCATTAATATTATTATTAGTTTTGCTCTACTGAAGCCTTTAGCAGATATTATGGGAAAATAGTAAAGGTATAAGAAGGTTACATACGAGAAATTATGCTGAAAATTACTGAGAGCACAGCACACGTTTTCCACAGGAGCATTTTCATCCTGTGTCTGACATCAACTCTCAAACGTGTGGCTGTTTATATAGTGAAAATGATTGAAATGTAGAGACACTCACTCACTGCCCCGCCCACATTGACACAGCTACTCCCACACAGAGACCCGCCCACACAGAGCATCGCCCAGACAGATTCCCGTCCACATGTAACCCCGCCCACACGCATCTCCGCCCACACATAGTCCCAGCCACAGGGGGCCCCGCCCACAGAGAGTCCGGCCCACAAGGTGCCCCGCCCACGCAGTCACTGCCACTCTCAGACAAAGCTCCTCCCACAGAAGTGAGTTGGACACCACCTCAACCCCCCACCTCCTCCTCCTGTGTCATATTCTGTGAAGCGTATTGTTCATCTGGCGTGAAGCGTATTGTTCATCTGCATCTTGCACAGGGACACTCGTGATCACTTGATCAAGGAAACGTGGATTAGGGCTATAGTTGTAGTTTCTCAGGAATGTAGAAGAGTTAAAGGTAATTTCATACTAAACATTAAAATTGTTATTTGCCGATAAATGCGGCAGCAAATTCCCCACATCAGCGTCCCACAGGTGGCTTGTAGTGGAGAGGAACAACTTCTTCAAAGGAATTCTTATCCCCAGAAAGTTGATTCGGCCAATCCATCACAAACCGGGTTCTTACATATTTCAATGTAAATAGATGTGTGTGGAGTAAGGCGGTTTGCTGAGTGTTTCACGCTGCGGAGATTCCAGGTTAGGTTCTCTTGTTTGCAACGCAGGTGCTCCACCCATTGAGCTGCAGGAACCTCAGCAAATGTTTGTACTGATCCTTCGTAAACGCACATCACTGTGATCTCCGCACAGAAGTAGGTGGCGGAGTCAGATATTCGCACGTCTCCGATCGATAACGTGCTATTTTTTCCAATCACCAAAGCATTCATCCACTCCTTCGGCGTCCCCGTCCTGCAACATTAACTCAGTAGGAGTGGAGTGCTGTAGCTTAGTGATCAGAGCAGTCGTCTTACAAGTGTGAGATATGTGTTCAAATCCAAGAAATTCAGAGCAGAATATTTGGCAAGTTTTCTTACTCCATACCCCAATAGCAGCAGCTTCATAGCATCCCCCCGCTCACCCTTTTTCTCTTCCTCTCTCAGTCTCGTTCTCTACTATCGCTATCTCTCAGTTTCGGCGACAGATAATCCCTCTCAGCCACACTCACTCTCTCACAATCCTCCTGTCTTACATCCAATTCAGAGTCTCTCTTCTGTTATCTTTTCCTACTGTCACTCTCTTTCCCTTTCCCTTATTTACTTTGTCTCTATCCCCTGTGTTTTCCGCACATACTCGCTCTTCACTCTCACTTTCATTCTTTCCGTCTCTGGACTCCCACTCTCCCCATCTCTCTGATAATCTAGCTTTGTCGATCAATCAGATTCAAACACTTTCCTACCCGATCGTGTATGCAGTAAATACAGTAAAAGCATTTCTACTTCAATCACTCACATTCACTCATTCGCGTTATCTTTTCCCTTCTCTCTGACACCCAATCTCTCCGATTGCCTCACTTTCTCATGCAATTGATCCCTCTCTCTTACTTTCTCTCGCACATCCAATCTCTCTCTCCCATTCAGTCTCCACCACCCACTCCGTCACTCTCTCATTCTCTCTCTTTCACACACACAACCACATACAGTCCCTTTCTTCCTCTTTCTAAATCACACACTCACTCACTCACTCACTGCGTCACTCACTCACTCACTCAGTCATCACTCACTCTCTCACTCACTCATTCACTCAGTCACTCACGCACTCACTCAGTCACTCACTCACTCACTCACACACTCACTCACTCACTCACTCACACACTCACACAGTCTTTCTCTCACTCACTCACTCACTCACTCACTCAGTCACTCAGTCAGTCAGTCAGTCACTCACTCACTCACTCACTCACACACTCACACACTCACTGAGTCACTCACTCACTCACGCACTCACTCAGTCACTCACTCACTCAGTCACTCACTCACTCAGTCACTCACTCACACAGTCTCTCTCTCACTCACTCAGTCAGTCACTCAGTCAGTCAGTCAGTCAGTCACTCACTCACTCACTCACACACTCATTCACTCACTTACACTCAGTCACTCACTCAGTCACTCAATCAGTCACTCACTCACTCAGTCACTCACGCACGCACGCACGCACTCGCTCACTCACACTCACTCACTTTATCAGTTTATCTCTCCCTGAAAGTTTCTCTTACTCAGTCTCTCTTTCTCAAACGGTCATACGCAGTCTATGTGATACTCAGTTTCTCAGTGACAGATGCAGTGAGAGTAAATTGTGGTAACAGCGAAGTGCATTAACCAATGTGACGTTGGGAGTAGGAAATATTAGTGAGAGCACCTCGCGGTCACCAGCCTCTGAGCTACACTCTGACCGTGGCGTAGACTATACCAGGGTCCACGTTGGTGTCACGGGCATTCTCACTCCTGTTTCCTAACACCAGATTGGCGTAGGTGATATCATCCTCCTGCAAACTGGTTAACAATTAGCAAACCTGCCGAAGGATAGTGGGAAACACCGATTCCTCCCTCTAACACCACTAACCCACCGCTGAGAGGCACCAAATTATAGATACTGTGTGTGTGTTTGGTTGCGTGAGTATTTCTCTCATTCATTCGTTCACTCATTCAGTCTCCCAGTGTTTGTGTGAGTGTGTGCATTCGGCTTGCAGGATCGAACATTTGCATCCGCACAATCCAGTCCCCGTTTGCTTGTTCGCTTACCTGCGTCTCTCAAGGACGTGATCAAGACACCTCTCTGCTTCGACCAATGTCCTACCCATACCCTACCTGCCGACTGAATCCATATACCACAGCACAGGTCTAAATCCCTGACTGACTAGCGAATTGGGATGTACATACGCAGGTGCAAACATTTGCAGACAGGCACACAAAGACACACATGCATACAAATATGCACAAATACACGCACATATATATGTACAATTTAACACAAGTACACAGAAACAAACATACACATATAGGCACATACATACTCACAGATACAAACACAGAGACAAGCTGTTTCCTAGGCTATGCTGAGTCAGTCTCACACATAGCCTGAACTGTTCTTTATTCAGGTTTACACAGGGCGGTGCTCGACTGACACAGAATCGGATCTGGGCTAAGCCCGGCTGACACGGGGCGTGAGCTACACTGACAAAGCCTGCGCTGGCCTGATACAGGACCTAAGCTAGGCTAAAACAATGATTCTGTTACCACTCACCTCTGGAGTCTCTGATCGTCGAGCTCTTCTCACTGTAGCACCTGAAACAACCACAAACGTGATTTATCAGCAGCAATGTTTCAGGAAAACTCACCGGTAATGATTAATAATATTGACTATATCAATGCATACAACTTAGTATTATTAAAGAAAATAAGAACAATAATTATGCGACAGTGATTGAATATTAATTCTTGTATTTAGAATAAATCCTTATAATATCGACAAACGATCCCAATGTGCTTCAGAATAGACGTGGTACAGTGGAGAGACCGTGTGTCCTCCCGATGGAAATGGCGCTCTGAAAAGTTGTTGGCGATTCTATTGTTGCCTTGTTATATAACAGATGGCCATAAATCCAATTTGCGCACACTAGGGACACACAGACACATAGTTAGACCACATACAGACACACAGGTAGATACATACACACCCACAGCTTGACAAAGACAGACGGCAATGAGTCAGAAAGATAGAGTGAGGCTAACAGAACAATAATCATAATAATCATCCTGGAATTTGATGTGGCCCTTTCCACATCTTCTAGAATTCTCAAAGCGCTAGACAGAATATACAGTGAATTTTGTGGGCGAAACGCGGCAGCCAATTGCGCACAGCAGTGACCACGAAAAGTCGGGGATTCAAATGCCCTCTCATTTGGAGGAGTTTGATGAGCAAGCGATGGATATGTATGGTGCTCAGTCCCATTGCTGAGCAGGTCTGTCTGTGACCGGCACCTTTCCTTCTCGGTTCAAACCCAGGAAACCTCTCACTCACATGTTATGTCTTCTGCGCCGCCTCCCGCAGGTACAATCCTGAAAAATGTATCATACAGGAAAGAGGAATACATTAACTGCTGTTTTATTCAAGAGGACAACAGAGCTCAGGTCTGGGCTTGTTTCGGCGCCAACAAAAAATATTGTCTGTCAACTAGGGAAAAATGGATCTGACAGGATTGATTCTGAATGAGCAACAAGGACACGAGGGGCTGAATGATCTGTGCATTATAGTATTGTGTGCAGTTATGGTCTCCGTTTGAAGAAAGGATGTACTCGCCTATTTGCGGCGGACGGTGGGTGGTGTACATAAACATAGATTCACTAGGTTGGTACCTGGAATGAGGTAGGAGCTATGAGACTAAGTTGAGACATCTAGGCCTACGGTTTGTAGAATAATGAAGAATCAGAGGTGATCCTATAGAAACCTATAAAACTATTAAGGGGCACAACACATGAAATAGTGGGAGACAGTTCACCAGGTTGGAGAAAATATAACCAGGAACACAATATTACAATTATGGTTCAGCCCTTTCGCACAGAGTTACGGAAAAACTTATTTCAGGTATTCGTGAATTGATGGAAATCTCTACCCCCAAAGGGGTGTACATGCTCGGTCCTTGTAAATGAAAGTCGTGGTCGGGGTAAGTGGAGGGAGAGTATGAAAGGGTGAAGAATTAGAAGGATAACAGAAGGCACGGTCGAAGAGGATGTTCTTGAGACCGGCCTTGAAGGAGGAAAGAGAGGAAGTGAGGCAAAGGAATTGCAGGATGGAATCCCACTGGGTGGGAGCAGAGAGTGTGGCCTATTCCAGGACCACCGATGGTGATGCGGTTGGGACGATGGACGTGGAGCAAGCAGTGCCTGATGAGTGATAGAGAGACATCAGTTCGGATCGATAGGCGGGGTTCAAGTCCTCGAATGGCCAGGAATGCGAGGGTGAAGATCTTGAATTCGTCCACAGACTGAATTCGTCTCGGACTCAAATTATGCATTTGGATAGCATCTCAAAAGCTCATCGCTTAAAATGGGAAAAAATGTCGCTCAACCTTATTTCTGCTTGCCCAGTTAGGACCACAGTTAGTGATTGCCTTGCAAAATGAGCGGCACAAATACATTATCTTCAATGCCTGGCCTGGACTTCTAAACCTTGACTGTGAGAGTTTTTTGATCACGATGGAGAGAGACCAATGAATTGTTTCAGAGTAGAGAGCTCAAGTTTCGAGCGAGAACAATGGGAGATATGTTGGGGGGAGAGAGAGGTAGAGAGAGTGAGCAAGGAATCAGATCAGAATAGAGAACTTCAGTGAGGGAGCTAGCAACAACACAAACACGTTGCGGATACAACAAATAAAGGGGTAATTGAAGCAATGTACTTACATAGTGCTTTTATGTTTGCCTGTAAATACAAAATGTAATAAAGCTTAAAAATGATTAAGTAATTGCGGTGTATTGTTGCAAGATTAGCAATGATAACGCTTCCCTTTTTTCCAATGTCAAAATTCTTCATAAGCGATCGTTTTCAATAACACTTTCCTTTAAACAGCACCCCTACACCCCACCCACATACATTCACACAGAGACTCTGTCACCAGCTTGACAAGCAATAGATCTGAATATGTAACCCTGCAGCACAAAATGTTGTGTAATTGTTCTCAATTCAGTCGCCTCTGTTTATCTAAAAACATCAACAACAGAAACAAATAAAAAACTACATCAGTAGGAACCCAGTTAGTGGATTTAGGGCGTCAATTTCCACCGAATAATAATCCCTCAAAACTAACAATGATAATAACAATCGGGTCATTCAATGCAAGGCTGTTGGTGGAAAACTGCTGTGCAAAGTTGGCATCTGAGTGAAAAAACATAGAGTCAGGTCACCTGCAAATATATCCTCTGAATGTTTTTTGAGAGATATAGAAGAAGTAGAGAGCACAATATCGAATGGAAGAATTATAACAGTAATTAACGTAATACTGATAATTATTACTATTGCTGGTTTTGTGGTATTACGATGAATATTTTAACGGCACTATTGTCATTATATTTATCAATATTTTCGTTATTATCATTAGTATTGGTGTCATTATTATTTCTGTGATCTTTGTTACTGAATTGTTATCGCAGTTCTCATGTAACAATCTACAGAAATAAACTGGATGGAAACAGATAGTGGTGTGCTCCAAATATGCCGCTTCCTTTATTTCCAACAATTCTACGCTATATTCCGTGACAATCATGAACACTCACCTCTATGATACACATAGAATCCAAGAATGATCACTATGATGATTATCGCAGTGAGAATCCCCACTGTCAGACCTGCTGTGTGCTTCCACGTCCAGTTTGCTGGAGAGGGAAATAGGCAAAGTGTTACTTGACGATTTGAAAAGCAAATGTCGAAACACAAATCATCATTTTAAAGATTTCAAAGAGGTACTATCTTCTCCTGACGTCTCAGGATGTGAAAGTGAATCAGAAATGTAAATGTGTGCTTTACGTTTCTCTGTTCTAATTGAAACAGTCGCATTCGCCACCAGCCTGACCTCATTATCAACGCGATTTGCTGAAAAAAAAATACTTGTCGAGCGCTATCACGTCAGGAGTACATTCCAAGGAGCCGGAACGTCACTGAGTCAGACGCGAGCTGGGGATGGGGGAAAGTAGGCATTAGGAGGTCCAGATGTGGCAAGCGAAGAGGAGGATGTTGAGGCGGAAATTGAAGGAGGCCAGGAAGGGGACGAGGCGTTGGGATTGCAGGATGGAGTTCCAGAGATGCGTGGCAGAGCAGCTAAAAGCTCGTCCACCATTGGTGGGGCGGATGAATCGCTGGACCTCGAGCAAGAGGCAGAGCCTGCTGAGCGGAGGGTGGCGGGCAGGTTGATAACCGAGTAGAAAGTCAGGGAATTAGGATGGGGCTAGATTGTGGATTGCTATAAATATGAGGACCTAGATATTGAATTGGATCTTCTGGACGATGCAGAGCCAATGGAGTCGTGCGATTTTGGAGGAGATGGTGTCTCGAAGGTTGGAGCACTAGAGGGTACGGGCCGCAGAGTTCTGGATCATCTCCAACCTTAGCACGGAGGTTTGCGGAAGGCCGACAAACAGGGCATTGGCATAGTCAAGACGGGATTGAACAACAACAGCAACTTGGATTTAGACAGCGCCCTCCACGCTGAGCGGCCTCTCCAAGCGCTTTAGTGAAATAATCAATGCAAGATTGAAGATTTTATCGGTCTTGTGTTGAGTTGGTTGCGGAGTCAGACAATATTGCAGAGTCAAATTGTTCATATGTTCATATGATCCACCGCTGTAAATGGTGTTTACAAGAGAAGCAGCTGCAAATTATCCAAAGGGAAACATGCTATTGTGTGAGAGTTTACTCAACTCTTATCCATTACAGAGATTTTACTCAACTCTTATCCAGTACAGAGATTCCGACTCGATCACTCTCTCGTGAAGTGAATTCCCGGCCGCTTACGTGTATAGTATATTTACAGCAGTAATTTCTTGCCGTGACGTTCGATGAGGTGAATGTGGCCGTGTTGTTATTCTCTGGAGCTGGGCGTGATGCGCTAAACTCGCCGTCTCTGTAAAAAGAGAATGTGCTGCCACGATAATTCCCAGAACCTGAGATCTGAGCGATATCTCCTTCCACAAATTCCCGGGTATCACTGTTCAGGGAAATGTTGGGTTTCTGCAGCGGATCTGGAATTAAAACACAGTAATGTTGATCCCACTAGTAAGCGCTCTGCACCACAGACACGGATCAGATCAGAGTAAAAGTGACCATTTAGTCGTATCAAGGACTGGAGGGGAGGGAGTTGGGAATTGATTGGCAAGCGTAGTATTGTTGGGATTGATTGAGAAACCCCAGCGAGTTTTTCTTCACACAGAGAGAGGTGGCGCGACGGTTGGGAGATGGCATTTGGGATTGGGCAGGGAAACAAGTGTAACACATAGCTCCAGACTAGGACAGGAGAAAGGGAATACAGAATGACCCTTGATCTACAAACGTCTCTTTATACAACAGAATGCAATTACAGCCAAGGAATTAATCGGAGAATTTAGGAGCAAAAGCTACACAAACTGTGGAGTGAGGAGAAGGGAATCATTGTCTGAAACTCATCTGAGACACAGCACCAGCTCAACCGCCAACCCAAGCTCAGCCACCAACGTAAGCTGCTCAAGTACCCGAAGCTCAGCTCCCAAAACCATCTCAAACGTAAAACTAACTTCAGTCCCGCTCCCAGGTTAGCGCTACCTCCAGCTAAGTGCCCACAAACAGCCCAACATCCAACCTCAGATTAGCTCATCACTCAAATAAGCACCTACCCCAGCTCAGTAGAACCCTACTTTAGCTCGGCTTCTATGTCCAGATCATGTGTTTACACTGGGCTGTTGAAAGCATATGGACATCCTCGAGGTAAATAGTTGTATTTTATGTACCTCGCAGGGTCCGATGATATATCGATATATGGGTTATATCCGGTATAATTTGTATATCGATACGCAGTTTTGGATCATTCAGAAAAAAATCCATATAACGTCGAAGTCTTTATATCGAAAACAATGGAATGCACGCGCACTCAACAACAACAGCAAGAATGCTCATCTCTATACACCATGCACAGACCGAGGTGCAAGACGCCATATTGTATTCATAGTCCTAGAATGAGATACATAGTTACGCAAGATGTAAGGGGAAAGAGACGTCGGGGGACATGGGGGCGAGCGAGTGACGGCGGGTGGGGGGGAGAGAGAGACGGGGGGGTGGGGTGGGTTGGGAGAGAGTGACGGCGAGTGGTTGGGAGGGAGAGAGAGACGACAGGGGTGTGGTGGTTTGGGGGGGTCGTAGAGAGAGACGGCGGAAGGTGTGGGGGGGAGAGAGAGAGGGCGCGGGGGTGGAGAGAGACGGGGGTGAGAGTCGGGGGGATGTGATAATACACAGATAGATAGAGATGGGCGGGGGCGTGAGAGAGGAGAGAGAAACAGAGACACAGACGGAAAAACACAGAGAAGGAGAGAGTGATTGTGAAAAACACACTCAGAGAGAGAGACAGATTTACCTGCTGAAGCGATAGGCCTCGAATGCGCGCACACCACCGATTGCGCTCAACTCGAGCTCGCGCGCGCATGCGCAGTACGAAACCCCCCGAAAATATCGATAAATTGGTATATCTCGAAATGAGCCCATCGATGTATCTAAATCGGAAATTTTCCATATCCACGGACCCTACATTGCTGCGGATCAATTCGACGTTGGATTCGTCACCAAATAATAACCTCTGCACTTTAAATGTAGCCCTTGAAAACAGACGATGGAGCTTCTAGTTCGCCTTGAATATTTTTGTCATTCGCATAAAGCATAGAACCTGATCATGCTATGTACTATACTGCATAATGTTATCTCTTAAAACGAAACTAAGTAAATTCAATTTCTTCTGGAAGGAATCAATGTTTTCCTATTTAAATCTCTCCTTTTGCATCCTGTTGCAACGAACTCGGACGTCCACCCATGAAATGCGATCCATAAACGTACATTTTTTGTTGTTGTTACAAGGTTTTAATTATCTCTCAATCAAAGCATATTTCCGTGTATTGGTTCCGCAATATATTTCGACTCCACCCCCACATACAGCACGAGCCACACTCCACCCTCATCACCAACCCTCGTTTAATCGAAGGATGTGTCCATCTTATTTTAATATCCTGGAACAGCACATGCTGCTTGTTACGGTGTACATTCCCATTGAAGCCACGTAAGAAGCTCGCCACTGTAGAGCCTTAAAAACAGCTATCATATCACAGCATTAAAGACAACTCTCCCCCTTTTCCCGCTCCCTTCCCTCTTCCCTCTTACCACACTTTCTCCCCGTTCTTACCTGATTTGGACCCCCACCCACCATTGCCTTCCTATCCCCTGAACCTCATTTGTCACCTCTCTTCCTCCCATACTTTACTCCACTCCACCTTTCCCTCCCTCTCCCCCCTTACCCTCTTTCCCCCGTTACTCCACTGGACCCATTTCCGCGACTGATTGGGGCACGGCTGTGTGCAATTTGGCTGCCAAGTTTCGCCTACACATATACAGTAAATTCTATTCTCCTACTCTCCTTCATCCTGTCCAGACCACTTCCCCCATGCTCTCATCCCTACCTGACTATACAGCGCCTTGTGATTTCCTTTCGACGTGAAAGGCGCGATATGAATGTAAGTTTTGATTAATTTATAGATATTAGTCTTTTGGTACATATTATCTTTTGGCTTGCTTTACTTACTGCCAAAGATAATTATTGGGTGTGTTTCAAAATGTAGATAATGAAGACTCCCAATTCCTTTATCTTTTCCATGATTTTTATGTTGTAATGTGGATTGTTTCATATTTCTCCACATAGAATATCATTTTCCTACCTTCATCACAATCAAATTCAGCATTTCAGCCATTTTGCCAGTTCTCGCTCGAATTCCATACCTGACACCCCCTAATTGGCACCCTCTGTCCTCGATGAAGATCCCTCTAATATTTGTTCGCATGCTCTACGCTTTTGGGTTTTCCTCTCTATCGGACTGCACCACAGCTGGAGAGTCAAACTTGGACTATTTAGCACATCTCGGAGCTGAAATGTCCTTTGCAGTGTCATTTAGTATTGAATTGTAATTCACCTTACCATTATTTGTTGGACATTGCTGTGATTCACTTGGATGGCGTGCTTGCCATGAAACGATAGACTGGACTTCGAAAGTGTACAAGCCCAGATAGTCGAATGGCGTTTCAACCACAAAATGCAGTCAACCCATTTTACAATATTTTCTGTAGAGTACTTTTAGACGTCCATCAATGTGGTAAAAAAACAAACTATTGATAACAATAATAATTCTAGTATTTATGCAGCGCGCTCCACGTTTTATCGACTTTTCAAAGCGCTTCACAGAATACAAAAACGTCCCAAAATTGAGCCCGGAAGAGTTGGGGAGGAAGGAGACAATATGGAAGAAAAGGAGGAAGAGAGGTAGGGAACAGAGCATGTCGGGGAGGGTTCGCGTTCTTCAGAAGGAATGTAGGAAAATTGACTGCATAGTTGTAGGAGAAACGCAGCAGTCAAATTGCGCACGACAGTGTCCCACAAACAGTCGTGCAAGTGGGGCCAGGGGAGAAAGGGTGGAAAAGAGGAATTGGGCGGAGAGGGAGGGGAAGTTAGCGAAAAAGCATGGAGGGAAAAGTGGAGAAAGTGGTTTAAGAGGGTAGAGGGAAAGGTGATCTCATTTATCGTCTCTAACGGACCAAAAAGAGAAAAACCTTATTGTGTGAAACATTGTAGATTGGTGAGAGTCCAGGCTCGCGCTCTTACCAAACACAATGATTCCCAATCGCTCGCTCTCTGGTGACTTGATCACTCGTCCATCTATTCGAATGGTATAATCACACCAGTAACTTCCTTTACCTATTTTGCAACTGGTAAATGTTATTTTGGAAAGATTTCGTAAAGCAGTTTGTGATTTGATCATGACGCTGTTTTGGGATAATGTACTGTCACGATAGTTCCAAGAACACGAGATTTCAGCGCTTGCTCCTGTCACAAACGCCCGATAATCTGGCATAAGGGAAATGGTCGGTTTCTGGGGCGATTGTGAAATTAAAACAGTGAAGATAATCTAACCAATATTTGCTTCAATTTGTGCGTGACACTAAACAACACGATCAACAAAAACAACAGTAACTGCCTGTGAGATTGTTATTGTCTGTGATATACGACGAGGCACATCTGTGCAGTGTTAGGAACATCAGGAATCCAGCTAAAGCTTCTCTGAGATTGCTTGCAGGTTTGGTTCCATGTCTCACACCCTCGCCTGTGAGAGAACCAGTTCTGGATTGTGTCAGACCGAAATCTTGCGATGATTGATTAAATTATCCCTTGGTTTCCTTAGTCGCTATTCACGTGTTCAAAATATATCGAATAATATATTTTATATTGAATTGTATTCTTCAAATATCCTGGCAAAATCCTTCAAGGAAAATAAATTAAACTAGTCTCTTTAATCCACTACTGTTTGTGCAATGTGGTTAACGTTTCGCCCACAGATATGCAACGAATAACCTATTCAGGTTAGAGACGTCTCCGGTGATATCAAATGTAAATATTGTTATTGTACATCTGTAACTGATCATGAAATATCAGGTTATTGTGTGACAATTCATAGATTGGTGAGAGAATCCATGCTCTCATTCTTACATTGCACAGATATTCTCACTCTTTCGCTCATAGGTGAGTGGAACTTTCGTCCGTTTAATTGTTTGGTATATATACAGGTGTAAGTTCCTTGTGTGATCTCCGTTTGCGTGAATGTTGCTGTGGAACTACTCTGTGTATCTTTTTTTGACGTGACATATATGTCGTCTCTATATAACAGGAATACACTGGCAGGATAATTCCCAGAACAGCAGATCGCAGCAATTTCCCCTCTGAAAAACACTCCAGAGGTTTGGTTCACGAAAATGGTGGGTTTCTTGAGTGGATCTGAAATGACAACAGACAAAATATACTCTCACAAACTCCCGCTCTGTGCTGTGCTGTCGTCAGTTAACATCGAGCTCCCGACCGATCGTAGCCTCAGCCTGTGAGACAATTTACCCAAGATTTAAGACAAGGCAGAACTGTGCCCCGTAATTTGCAGCAGGTTTCAGCAGCCCTTTGTAATTGTCGATCTGACATTGGGTATGAGTTTCGCTGTGTGTCTCACACTCCTCTCGTCTGTGGTTATCACAGTTCTTGGTATGTGAGATGTTGAGCTTCCCCAAAACGTACACCCCATTAAGATTAACATAACCCCCACCCAGGTACTTACAACAAGCCCCAACCCCAGGTAAGCACCACCTCCCTTGTACCTCATCTACATTTCGGGCTAGCATACAATGTTACACGACCTGGAAATCTCCGAGTTTGGAAAATCTTTGAGACGTTTGATGCTCCGGATAGAGGTTTATTGTTATTTAGAATTTTTACAATTACTCAAATATGAGACATCCAGTTCAAGCCGTTCTCCTTCTTCAACCAAACACAAATTGTTGAACACCTCATTATTAGAGCAAGCAAAAGGGTAGGTTGGATTCCTGGGTGGTAAGTATCCTTTGACAATTGTGATTCCCCTACCTACTGGCAATAACCATGTGAAGCACTGCACTTTCTAAATTGATTCAGACGTATATCAAACGTAAAGCATTACCTTTTTCTTATTATTACTGTAATGTGAGTCGTCCGTTTGAAAATATTAGCTTTCCTGAGCGAAGCAGAATAAAAAGGTCACTTCATTGTGAGTGTTCACAAGACAGATGGGCCAAAATCAATTCCAGTGTGGCAACAAACCTTCAGAAAGTTGTCTCGCTTTATGCTTACATCGCAGTAACTAGATACCTGGTTGCTATTTGATTGGAGTTTCGCCGATAATATATATAGTTAATGAATCATTTTAATAATTTGTTGCATCTTGTACTTTAAGATGAATTAAACACCAATTTGATATCAAAAGCAAGAATTATTCTTACTGTGAGACTGCAACTGATCAAACGCCAGATTATGGTGTAAGAATTTACTCATGGCTTACCAATAACAAAGATTGTAACTCGCTCGCTCTCTGTTGATGTGAACTTCCGGCTGTCTATGTGGGCAGTAGATTTACACGAATAATTTCCTGCCCTGATGTTCGACGGGGTGAATGTGGCCATGAAGTTATCCTCTGGATCTGGCTGTGACGTCATAAACTTGCTGTATCTGTATAAGGAGAATTCGCTGTAAGGATAATTTCCAGAACACAAGATCAAAGAGATTTCCCTCTCGCAATCACCCCAGAATATGGCTTCATGGAAATGGTGGGTTTGTGGAGCAAATCTGTCATTAAAATACAATAAATAAAATCTCAGAAACACTCATTCTGTTCTGTGCTGCGATAGTGAGCATTGGGATCAACAATAATCACAGCTGCAGCCTCCGAGACCAAAATCAGTCTGAGGTTCAATGGGAGTCACAAATGTGCACTGTTATTAATCTGGGTCTGGATTCGTCGCTGTTTTTCTGCTGCAATTGAACAAATGACTATGAGTTCAGTCATAGCAGAATTCATAGTCATTTGTGAGCAGGGTGTTAGTGTGAGCTGGGAGTCAGTGTGAGGTGGAGATTCGGTGTTAGCTGGAGGTCAGCGTGAGCTGCGGATCATTGTGCGTTGGGGTTCAATGTGAGCTGTGGCGACAGTGTGAGCTGGGTGGGGGCAGTGCGACCTGTGGGTGATTGTGAGCTGCCGTACAATGTGAGCTATGAGTCAATGTTAACTGGTGGCAGTGTGAGCTGGGGGGCCGTGTGAGCTGGGGGGCAGTGTGAGCTGGGGGTGGTTGTGAGCTGCGGTAAAATGTGAGCTGGGGATGGTGGAGAGCAGGGTGTCAGTATGAGATATGGTTCAATCTGAGCTTGGAGCCAGTGTGAGTCTGTCGCACAACTATCCATCTGTTCATCCCCGCGTCCTGGGCTCAGTCCCTCCACGTGTTACCAGCCCATGCCCTGTGATCAATGCATACTGCTGCGCTTTGATGATTAGAGTGAGGTGTATACCTGAGCAGTTGACGCCGGCATTATATTTGTGCGATATTAAGGTTGTGTCACCCCAAAGCCGTGAGCGACATTCTCTCAGGGCAGACGCATTTCCTCTGCACTGAACATCAATCGTCACAATGGGACCCGATCCTTCTCCAAAGTGAGCTGCCCCTGGTGCTGACAGAGCGACACCACAGCCCAGCTCCTCACACACCACAGCCGCGTCCTTCATATCCCATCGATAGTCATCCACTGTGCCCCATTGACTGTTGTGGTAAACCTCCACTCTGCCGGCACATGGGTGGCGGCCATTCATCAGCCTCACATTCCGTGTAAAATATAACACGGTATATAAACTATTTAGCTATATTTTCGTGTTTAGCTTCTGCTCCTCCTGATGTGAAAGGCGCTATACAACTGTGATTTTGTTGCTGTTGTTACCCAGTGTACATACGAGTGTAACATAGGGAGAATGTCTGTGGGGGCAAACAGTACAACAATGTCAATAAATATCAAGTTTACAGTGACCTTTGTTAGCAGACAGTCCACCGATAACGACACGAAAAAGCCACCCAAAACCCAGCTACTCCTCCCAGTGCATCATTCCTCCAGTTACGGAAACAGAAGAGCACATTCCACCACCCATCGCCCCCTTTCACCCAGTGTAAATGCTCACATCCCACTCACCCGCAATATATTGCCATGGGTCACAGTCTACCCCACACAGTGTACAACCAAAACCCCAGGTCACAGCTTTCCTACGAACGCACACAAAGCTCACTCTGCTTTCAACAAGCCTAAACACCTATAGACACATACACTACATCAGCGAACAGCGCACTCACCAGGGTACGCTCTCGCCATCTGCCACACCATTCTCCCCCGCAAAGGCACAGCCAATCCCATTCCAAACAGGTCCCAGCAAATCCCAAGATCGAGCCAGCATTGTCACAAACTCCTTCTCGTATATACAGCATGACACCCGCACCGGGCACAGCACACGTCCAACTGGGCACATCCCCCACATTAGTCACTGACTGTCCACAATTCACAGCTCACACAGCAAAAGATGACACCACGCTGGTCACAACCAGAATCCAAAGCATACGAGCCTCCAAGAACACACACACAGCAACTATCAAACAGCTTCCGCTTCATTGAAAATGTCACTACCTCAACAGACACAGGCTTATCTCCACAGGACAGAGGCCCAAACAACAACAATAACTTCGATTTATATAGCTAGCGCCCTCCACGCTGGACTGCGTCTAAGAGCGCTTCACATTAGCGGATACCAGGACCGAGCCAGCGGCAGGGGCAGGAAGGTGACCAAAAGTTCGGTCGAAGAGAAAGGTCATAAACTGTGATCTTAAACTGGGAAGAGAGGGTGCGAGGCGAAGCGAGTGAGGGAGGCAGTTACAGAGCCTCGGGGCGTAGTGGCTAAAGGCACGGCCGCCGAGGGTGGAGCGGAGGACTCGGCGGACGTGGAGAAGGCCAGACCCAGAAGAGCGAAGGCAGCGGTTGCTGGGTTGGAGTGGAGAGGAGATCAGAGACATAGGGGTGTGCAGAGGTGTGGAGGGATTTGAAAACAAAGGTGAGGATCTTTAAGTTGAATCCGCTAAGTAGAGCCGGTACCCCTAGGTAGAGCCTCGCAATTCCATAAAGCCGTAATCGTAAATCAAAGCGACCAACTTTACACAGACCAAGCATTTGTCTTCACCCACCCACCCCTCTCCAAGAGGGACGAGCAGGATACGTTGGGAGACAGGTAGGAATGACGGAGAGACGTGGTAGAGCAGTAGAAGGCACGATCTAAGAGGAGGATCTGTCAATCATATTCCATCACTTCAGTGCAAAGCCACACCCACTCCACTTGCATCAATCCCTGCTCCCCACCACTTCGCCTGCTTCAGCATGCACAGCTACTGAATCTTTATTCGACGCCCTCCCTCTATACATAGCCGTCCAGCCTTTAGCCAAAGGGCACAGCTCCTCCCGCCATGGTAGTATGTCCCGCACGTAACAGCCTCCAACAACACAGTCACAGGCTCAACAGGCAAACATCCTCCTCTACGTCACAGCCGCTCCACCCACGGCACAAACCAGCACAGCCCCATGGTGGTTTCTGCTTCCACAACTACCCCACCACAAGGCGTCATACACCAGAAAACAAACGTGTTTCAGCATACAACCCTCTCCCAGTTTGTTCACTCTGCCTTTGCTCAACAACACCTTTGTTAATCCCAATGATCACACACTCGTGTTCAGCACGCCCGGCGTTGAACCGCTCCTTGTGCTTACCCCCAGTATGAGCACCACATTGCTGAATACCCACCACCACAGGTAATTTCCATACCACGCTGCCTGCGTAGCCTACAGAAACACCTTCTTACCATACCAGCCAATACCCAATATGAAATCGAGTTGATCGTCAGAGAAAGTACTATTTACCTGTGCAAATGACGCTGGCATCATAGCTGTGTGACAGGTTGTAGAGATTCCAGGTCGCTGATTTACAATCCTTCAGGGCAGACTCACTCCCTGTGCATTGAGCAAAATACGTCACAATGGGACCTGATCCTTTTCCAAAGTGAGATCCTGTTGGTGCTGAACGAGCCGCTCCACAGCCCAGCTGTGTACACCACAGCCGCGTCATTCATATCCCAGCCGCTGTCATACACTGTGCCCCATTATCCATTGTGGTTAATCTCCACTCTCCAAGCACATCGACGACTGCCATCCACGAGCCTCACATTCCCTGTAGAATAACACACAAAATCTTGAAACTTTGATGCCTTTTTACTTCTCGTCAAACTTTTAGGTTGACTCCTCGTCGGCAAATATATATGGGAGGGTATCTGTCACATTACGACGGTGATTCCAAGGCAAACAATACAACAACTAGAAAAATAACTTTGATGTTTGCTGCGACTGGTGGTGAAATACAAGACGAAATGTTTTTCAAAATGACAATGAACTTTTAGTATAATTAGATTATAGATTATTATAAGTAAATTATACTTGATATTCGTTTGTTATAACGTATCATATTATAATTTACATTAGTTTGTTTTGCATTATATTGTATTATTCTTCATTATATTTTGTATTGTTAGTTAAATTAATCGAATAATTATGAAGCACAAAGGCAAGCCAATTGCCCTGACCGTATCTGTGCCACCACTTGGAAAAGAGCTGCTAAACTCCACACCATTCTTCCAACCCTGGAATAACTTGTTGTCCCCAAACAATTGTCTGCTTCCCTCTTCAAAGTTATTTGTCGATTCGGACTTCCACCAATATTTCAGGCAATGCATCCCAGATACCACCCGCTGTGTGACAAAAACATGTTGTCTCCTCCGCACGGTTACTTTTAGTAACTATTTTAGTTCAGTGTCCTCAGATAACTGAGCTTGGGGACAGTTTTTATTGGTTTAGCATATCGAACCAGCTATTTGAATGAAGCATTCTACCTCGTGCTCTACTAAATTTCTCTTGTCCAAAGAGAATATTTCCAGCTTCTCTAGCATCTAACATTAAATTATTATTTGAACGCTTTCCCAGCCAAAGGACCGCAGGATACAGAATAACTCACATTCAACTTGCCTCTAAACCAAGGTAACAGTCTCCAACCACCAGGCAGGAAGCACCATCCAGGCAAAGATTCCCCCCATGCCCAGCTACTCCTATGGTACACAGCAACCATCGGTCGACAAACCCCCAGAAAAAAACCCCAATCACAAACACAGTCCTATACACGTGGGAGTGGGTGGAGTGGCGGCGGGGGTCAGAAACGGTAACACAAAATCACTATTAAATACTGTATTATTAAGGCAATCATTCAATCAGTTACACTTTACGTTAGAAAATTAGAATTTCTCGTCCCATTCACGAAATCCCTTTGTGGTAATCAATTGTTGCCACAATCCGTGATTAGTGCCAATGTGCAAACTTTACGACATCCAGTGCAACAATCATTATTACTTTGTGTAGTATTCGCTGTCAGGAGGATTCGAACCTATGCAGGAAGTTTCCCAAAGGATTTCTATTCCATCGCCGTAACCACTCGGCAACAGCTACCGACAAACCTGCATGGAAACGATTTAGATAAACCCTTGTCTGCACATAAATAATTTATAGAGTTTTCCCTAATTCTAATTGTCCTTCGATTTGATTGGTTACATTTCACATAACGTGCTATCACAGCATAGAGATGACATGAAGACCTGCATTAGATGCTTTTTGCTGACAGATTTAACACTTTATTTCTGCATGAAAGCTGCACAGGTTCTCCAAACAAACAAAAGCCTCAAATTGAATCTCCACTTTAACCTAGGAACTTTGGCAGCAACATAAGGTGAATGTCATTTGAAATAAAGGTCCAACAGGCAGTACTTTTTCGTTTATCTGGTTTAAAACGCAGCAGTTCCTCACTGCTAAAACTCTCTGGTCACTCAGCCTTGACCATTGGTGTTCTGGTCCAAATACTGTCGAGAGTTATTTAATCGGGAAATGTCCCCTGATAAACCATAATCGCTTCATACTAAGATGATGGATTCCCGTGCAAAGGTGGAATGCTCAGAAGTCTTAGAAAATTTAATTGGACGTCATTGCAACATACTTATTTAAAACAAATGGTGCGTTGCAGGTGGGTGAGTAAGAGTTGTGATTTCTGAGTATGTCATTGAGCTAAAATACCAATAGATTCTTTATAGCGAAGGAGAATGTTCTGACCAACAGTAAGTGATTTAGTAATCTCACTAGTGATTGAAACGGAAAATTTGGCAATGATTATTGTCGTCCACAACATATATAGTTTCAATTGTCCTTGCAGTGTAATCTCCGAAGCGTTTGAAAAGGTCCGAAATCGCGATCAGATGCTGTTTCACGTGCAAAGCTCATTGTGAGTATCGCTTCAAAATTTCCATTCCTTGTGCATTGACAGTACATTAAAACACATGAAGAATACAACAAACCACAAAGAGCTGGCGATTGACATGTTCCCAATTCAAACCACGATTGCTGCGACCACAATGTAGAACACTAACGATCACGGTTCAACATTACCCCACATACAGAGCAGTTACTCACAAGTATAAGCGTTTATGTGTTGACAATTATCATGTTATTCGCATTTTAGTAGACGATCACCACTGTTTTGTGTGTAATTGGTTACTGAACAGACTTTGTGGTCACGCATAACAAGCTCTTATATCAAGTAAACTTGGCTTGAAATCTCAATTTACAGCCGAAAATGTTTGAAAGCTAGTTAGAATTATATGGAATATTCAACCTCAGATTCAACCTCAGATCAGTTATTCTATTCGTGTATTGTTCCAATGCTTTACAAAGAAATATTGTGAAAATCAATTTATTTATCGGTTATGGATTTTTAATTAAAAACTCAAAACTACATTTCGATTTTCCGTTATTTGCTGGGCAATTGAGTGACTTTCTACCACTTTTCTTCTGAGTGCCTTCGGAATTCAAGGACGGGTTGCGCATCAGAAATTATTTATCTCCTAACAGTGAATTCAGTTAGTAGAGAAAAGCCAACTTGGTCTGGATTGAAAGTGATTGACTGGCAATTAAAAGTATCACAGTGTATATGCCTGATTGGCAGAAAACATTAGCTGTTGGCTGACCATTGGAATCTGATATTAGCTTGGTAACTATATGCACACATCTGTTTCTGTTAAGGAAAACATCTGACGTGGAAAATGTACAAGGTGAGCAAGAGGATAAACATTTGATGGTGGTGGGATTCGAACTCACGTCTCTAACCAGTCTGGAACCAAAATCCAGCGCCTGAGACCGCTCGGCCACTGTATCCGATGTTTCCCTGCATAACCATTCTACCAACATCTCTCACTAATAATGTTTCAATTGGATCCTAAAGTGACAATGAAATGAGTGGATAGACTATGATGGAGTAAACGCGAATCGAATTTAGTAATATCATTGATGATCTCAAGCTTTGTTTAAATGATTTTCAAACAATGCTCATAATGCGGATAACTTGATTTAATGTTTGATTCACCACTTGCACTTGCACGGATTGTTAGGAATTCAACTAATTGTTACTTTCAGGTGCCTTTGTTTCCAAATTATTGTAACTCACCTGTCACTCATTTATTGGCTGCAAGGCCTTACGTTCTTGTGACCATCATTTTACTGGAGTTTAAAAAAAACACTTCTTCAACAACATTCGGAAGATCTCCTATCTGCTACCTGTGCCATCATTAAACAATTATATATACCTGTAAGTTGCATCCCAATTCTGCATTTGAGTTTCGTGATAGATCTGAAAGGCATCACTGATTTTGTATTCACCTCTCGATAGTTATCAAGTCACTGAAGTTTTCATAGTGTAGTGGTTATTACGTTCGCCTGACACGCGAAAGGTCCCAGGTTAGAAACCTGGTGGAAACATGATTTCACTTTTAATTTGTAAAATCGTTTTTCAGTGTAGGCACTCGCATTCAAAATTCAAGTGATTCTGGCATGAAAATACACCATAATCATGACCTCGAATTATGCTTTGTAGAGGCAGATACAGCTGTGAACATTTGAGGCAGCATGTAAAAAAAATATTCTCGCTGCTCAACTGAATTGCTTTGTTACTGCAGGTTTGTACACCATAATGCGAAAATATTGAATAATTTCCCGTTCATTTTAATTTACGAAATGATTGTCTAACGGAATCCGATGAACTTGAAGCAGTAACATGGTTCAGATGATTATTCTGCACAATCGTTTCTCCCCCTCAAGTATGGTATATCTACTTCAGATTATATGAACCGCAGCCACATGTGGAGAATCTTTTTTTTAATCATTTTACAACAACAACTTGAAAATCACATGGGACAAGACACCGTGGAAAGTTTAGACATCAATTTAGACCTAAAGTTTAGACCTAAATTTCCAACATTGGGGATTTTTGTGTTGAGGATAGGGGAAGTGAGCGATGATGTTTGAAAATGAAGGTATAGAGTGATTGAGGAGGAGGTATAGAGGTGGATTTCCAGAGGCTGGTGCCTTGTGACTGAAGGTCAACACGATTAATGACGATGAAACTAATGAAGGCAATGAGATGGAGAGAAGCATAGGTTGTGTTCTAACCACACCTAACCATGATCCAGTGTAGTATCTCATCTCAACTGTTAATCTTTAGGCTGTGGACCATACAGAACAACCTCCTTCTGAAGATCATTTGTAGACACATGAACTCAATGTACTAGGGCTGATATTCTCCTATCTGGTATCTTCGCCATCGGGCCGCTGATGGCTTATGTTGGTACTGGTGAACAAGCTATACGGTGAACTAGAAGAACAATAATAATCCTTGCATTTTGATACAGTACTTTCACATTCTATCGACGTCACAATGCGCTTCACAGTGTATACTGTAAACTAAATTGACAGTACATATTTGTGGGCGAATCGAGGCAGCCAATTGCATACAACTGTTTCCCACAAACATTCGTGGATTTAAATTACCAATTTTAATATGTTTTTTTTGTTGGAGGGATTATCTTGCGTGTTGAGTAAGGAAACTTGCCCAAGGTTTCGCCCTGACCTGCCTGGATTTGAAAACAGTTCTTTACAACTTGGTCTCCCTTGCTTGCAAGAAAAGGCTCTAAACTTGCCACATGAGCTCCATACTCCACATATTCCTTTAAGTGCTGCAAGAGAACTTGATGACCTAGTAAGTCGCGATACCAAGTAATCCTATTATTATTATCATGATTTGTTCAAATCACAACAGTCTGAGCTCCCGCTGTTTGCACGGTGAGGGTTACAGCAGACCAGCCAGCGGCATGATTCCTGGGTTCTCAAGAGATGATCGGCAGTATCCCAGCTCCAGAGTCGTGTTTGTTCCCAATTTCTGCCAATGATCGCCACTGTCAGGTCTGTCATGACTAGTGCCCAGCAAAACCGCCTGGCTCAGAGCTCGGCATCCCAAAATGCCACAGGAGAGAAACAAAGATAAAGATTATGAATATATGTGTATTAGTTTCTCGTGTTGCATTACTTATTGCGGTGCAATTTAACAGTAAATTAATAACGGTTTTATTGTGAAGACACTTGTTGCCATATGATGATATATTGCTGTAGCTGTATTGCTTGACATTGCAGCAAACATCACAGCAGTATAAATCCATTCCATTTGTATACGGTGCAAAATTAACGTACATTATCACTGTGAATCCTAGTTAGTATAGTGGTTAGTATCCCCGCCTGTCACGCGGGAAACACGGATTCAATACCCCGGCGGGGAGATAATTTTAGTCCCTCTATTTGTTACCTAGTTGATGGACATTGGAATTACTTGATGCAAAGTGGAATAACATTAGCGTAAATAAGCTCGTTTAATGCAAGAATTATTTCTCCATATATATATACATACAACTCACTTGACAGTATATTCTTTGATTTACTTTGAGAACATGGTATACTCAATATCAAATATATGCATTATTATAATGTTTGCCAGAGAGATTTCCTTGGGATATAGTCTCCATTCATTCTTCCACGTACAGGTTATCCAAAACTACGTGACAACTCACTTGAATGAAGAAGGAATAAAATTAAATCTTACTTTCTTTAAGAATTATTAGATACAGCATTGTAATTTAATTTTTTCAGGACTTTTTGTTCGCCTTGTTAACAGAAGTGGTTGTGATCACTTACGAAAGTTGTCATGGTTATATTTTTTCAGAACATGGTAAGATGGTATGCTTAAAATATAGCAGCTTATACGCCACTGAAAATACACAGTTACAGGAACAAGTGCGTGTTTCGTGGTTTACTTTATCACAAATAGGGTACTATACAGTGCTCTGCATGAGTCTTTGTGCCATCTCGTGCCTGTTTGCGGGTCTAAGCTCTGTGAGTTTGGTAGTGACCGAAAAACATGAAATATCTCCGCTTCTCTTTGTTTCATTTAATCGGATATTCTGTTTACTATGGTTTTTGCGATAACAATGCTGTCGAAAGTAATTCCATGGTTGAATCAATACAAGTAATAAAACAATCAATAAAGTTATCTCGAATAGAAAGTTCATTGTTTTATTAAAGTAATTATTTTTATGGAACAGTTCTTTTGACTTAAATTTCTATTTTCACTAAATTTTAAATTGCTCCGAAACAGAATGAGGCAATATGTTCAAATTGTGATTTGACCCCAGCTTTTGCAGGGGTTACAACGTTAGTGTTTTTTTCTTTGAATAGCGTTATCAATATTACTTCGTATAATTTGAAATGAGATTCACAGAGTTGAAATTTGAAGTTCATTTTTTACATCTGGCAACAGAAACCCGGTCCTTGGCTATTTGGCGGATTAGACTTCCATCAGTTGCAATAATGCTACTAAAACAGAATATTCCAATTAATTACTTTGTAACTCAACCCATGACTCTTTATTGACTCACAGTAGTGTTAAATTCGCCGAAAAAAACAAGTCAATTCAGTTCATAGGGTAAACTGTGAAGCAGTTTAAGACAGCTTAAATACGTGATAAGGCGTTATATAAAAGCAAGGAATATTGTTGGTTATGATTGGTTGAGCTACTTTTCATTGCAGCTCCACTGGGCAGTAAGTAAACTAATGGCCCGTACGGGGATCGAACCTGCGACCTTGGTCTTATTAGCACCACGCTCTAACCAACTGTGCTAACCGGCCTGGCTTGCTGAGTGATTCACAGGAAGTTCACATTGCTGATAAACACTATGCAACACCATGACTGTCACATATCGATGTATTTAATGCACAAACTAGAGTTACCTTAATCAAGTGCAACCAAACATTGGGCTGCTGGCAACGTATCTTGGAGTCAGAGGCATAATCGTCCGGGAACTCACTTGCTCAGGAGATTGTTCATATTCAGCAGTTCTGCTCAAGTATTCTGACAAGGCCGATTGACAGGAAACTTGATGCAAAATTACTTTATTCCTTAAACAATTCCAGAAATTGTAAACAGCAGCAACAACTTGCGCTGATATCGCATCCTGTGCACTGAGCAGAGCTTCAATGTGACTAACAGTGACCCACATTGACTACAAGCGGGTGTAGTATGCGAGTGTAATGTCTGGTGGCCGTAAGCATGTTCAAAGAGCAACGGTGCGACTTTTTAAAGGGGAAAGGAGGGCAAACCGGAGGCACTGATGTAGAGTGTTCAGGGTTTGGAGGAATGGTGGCTCAAAGTATGACATCCCATTGTGTAGCAGAGGGTGCGATGTAGGAAGGAAACCAGTGCCAGCAGAGGTTCTGGAGAAATGGTGTTGTCTGATTGATGACATTTCGTATCTTTCGAGCCGAATTTTTTTTTCAACATCCAACGTAAACATAAAAGAGATTAGTCGCCCGAAAATATACCATCAGTTCACTTTATACTGCATTCTGTGCAGAAAATATACCGAACATACAATGTGGGTTTATATCAAAGCAAAGATTATTCTTAGTATCATGAATGTAGACAAGATAGCACCGCATGTTTGTATGTTTTTGTACACAAGCGAATTTACAATTTCTGTCGAGTAAAATAACATAAAATTGCTTCCCTGACCGGGAATCGAACCGGGGCCGCTGCGGTGAGAGCACCGAATCCTAACCACTAGACTACCAGGGAATATACCGGAGAGTAACAATTCTTGCCTTTATTACACGCTACATTTTTGACTGCAGAACGTCTCAAAGTGATTTGACACAGATTTGAAACCCACGCAGAAAATTGGTGTGGCAAATTGATCTATAAATCGTTCACTGCTACGCATAAGAAAATGAAAATCATTGGTGAACATTGAAATGCATTTACTGTTTAGATTTTGTCTCAATTTACAGGACTGAGAAGAAGATACCGGTAAGTTTTCTTTCAAAAAAGATGGAGTGAGTGATGTATAATTGATGGAAAATCAGCTTTGGTCATTAATAAAGCATTAGATATCCAGCAAAACTGAGGGTTCCTGTTACAGTTGTTCAACATTCAATTGATTACTCGATGAGAAGAAGATAAAAGCGGCAAAGGGTTTCTGTTCTAATAATTTTGACAAATGCCATTTGAATTTGTTTTTTTAAAAAGAAATGAAATGAGGTTTATGCTTGAATTATGATCAATATTGTAGTGAATAACTTAATGGATGAAATTGTTTTCTTGATGTGCGAACTTGAAACTAGATAACAATGAATGAAGAACTGCGTGTTGCAATTGGTGGAATGGCTCTTCTGGAAGATTCAGATCAAATGATCCAATGAGCTTTATATAGTGGTGTAATTGGCAAAGTTGTGAAATAATGGTTTCCGAGTTAGACGGTCAAAAAAGACGAATACAAAGTTTCCAGAAATGACCTTTTTATTCGCTCGCTCCGTGTGTATACCTGATTATAATTCTGGTCACTTGTTAACAATTAGAGCAATACTTATTAATCTTGCGTATGGAGCGGTAGTTTTGTGTGATTGTGGGTGTACGTTTATATGTATGTGTAGGGATGTAGATTATTGTGTGGGTGGGGGTTGGGGGTAGGGTGAGTTAGAACGTGTGGTAGGGCTGGTAGGTGTGCTGGATAGTTTTGTGTGAGGGTGCAGTTATGTGCGTTTGTGGGGTGCGGGTGAGGTTTGTGTATGTGGGAGTGTGTAGGTTTGCGCGTGTGTGTTTATCGGTCTAGGTTTGTGTGTGTATGTGTGAGCGGGAGTAGGTTTGTGTGTGTGTAGGGGGGGGTAGATTTATGTGTATGTGGGTTGGTAGTTTTGTGTATGTGTGGGGTTAGGTTTGTTTGTGGGAAGGGATAGGTTTCTGTGTGTGGGAGGGTGGGTTTGTTTGTGGCGGTGGTAGGTTTGTGCTTATGTGTAGTTAGGTTAGTGCGTGTCGGAGGGTGGGTATTGTGTGGCGGTGGTAGATTTGTGCCTCTGTGTGGTTAGGTTTATGAGTGTGGGAAGGGACAGGTTTGTGTGTGGCAAGGCGAATAGTATATGAACGTGTGGGGAAGGGGTAATTTTGCGTGTGTATTGGTAGGTTTGTGTGAGTGTTGAGCTACACTAATTTGTGTGTGGGTGTGTAGGTTTTTGTGCGTGTGGGGGCGGGTGAGTTTGTGTGTTGGGTTGGGGTTCTGTGCTCCTGTGGTTAGTGCACTTGGCTTACAAACTGGGGAGAACCGTATGGAGAGACCTGTGTTCGAATCCAGGCAGGTCAGGGCTAAATCTTGGGCAAGTTTCCTTATTTCACAGGACTAATACAAATCCGTCCAAAAAAACTACGATAATAAAATTGGTCATTTCACTCCACTATACTTTGTGGGTTACTGCTGTGCGAAATTGGCTGCCGAGATTCGCCCACAAATATACAGTCTATTCATTTTACAGTATATTCTGTGCAGCGCATTGGGTCGTCGACAAGATGTGAAAAGCAAATTAAATGCAAGGATTATTGTTATTATTAGTCGTACGTTTGTGTATATGTGTGGTGTAGGTTTGTGCGTGTGGCGGGGTTAGGATTATTTGCTTGTGCGTAGGTTTGAGTGTATGTGTAGAGAGTGTAGGTTTGAGTGTTTGTGGCGGGTGGGGAGCTTCGTGTTTTTGGGGGGAGAGTAGGTTTGTGAGTGTCGGATTGTTATGTTTGTGCGGGGGGTGGGGAATAGATTTGTATGTGGATGGGTAGGATTGTTTGTGGTGGAGTAGTATTGTGTGTGTGGTAGAGGGTAGGATTGGTTGCCTGTGTTTCGAGGGTTGGTTGTTTGTATTGGGTGGCAGATTTGTGTGTAAATGTGAGGGGGTTAAGATTGTGCGTGCGGTGTAAGTTTGTTTATGTGTGTGCATGCTTCTGTTTGTTTCTGAGAGAGACGGGGGTTAGTTTAGTCTGGGCTGTGATGGGTTTGTTTGTTAGCGTTTAGCTTTTTTTGTGAGAGGGGTGGATTTTTGTTTGTCTGTCGGGTTGGCAGATTTGCGTTTATGTGGGATGGTGAGGGAGAGAGTGGTTTAACGTTTGTGGGTCTGGTGTTAAGTTTTTTTATGGTAGGGCTAGGTTTGTGTTTATTTGCACCAGAGCCGTCGGCCTATCTTGCCGCAACTTCTGGAAATCCATTTCGAAGTCCCTCCGCCTCGCTCCCTCCCTAGCCTCCCTCAAGTCTCATCTCAAGACTCTCCCCTACGATGGACCCATCGGAAAACTCTCCCCTCCTCCTCCAATCCCCCTTATCCTCAGCTTGGTTCTGAATCTATATCTGTCCAGCGCCATTGGACGTCCTCCTGGCGTGACAGTTGCTATAAAATTGTAACTTTCTTCTTCCTGTTTTGAGGGGAATCGAAGGTTTATGTTTGGGGAGCATGGTTGAGTGTTTGTTGGATTAGGGTTTTGTGTGAGGGGGTGTTCGTTATGTGTGGTTGCGGGGGGGTGGAACGAGGTAGGTTTGTTTGTCTGCGTGTGGGGGGTAATACATTTGTGTGTGGGGTAGGTTTGTCTGTGTCGTCGGTAGTTCTTTGTTTGTATGGTGGGGTGGCGGCCAATTATTTTGGGGGGTATATGTAGGTTACCTGCGTCGTGTGGACCAGGTTTGTGTGTGTGGCAGCGAGTAGTTTTGTGTATATGGTGGGGATAGTTTTGCGTATATTTTGGTGGCATCTTCGTGTGTGGGGATGTGGCGTATCCAGTGGTGACATATGTATATGTTGGGGTGCTAAGATGTTGTGTTTTGGTGATGAGTTTGCGTGTTTGGGGCAGTGGGGAGGTGGTAGGTTTGCATGCGTGTGTGCGACTCTGTAGTTTTGTGTGTGGGGAGGATATGTTTATCCGTATGGGAAGGATAGGATTATCTGTGTCAGGAGTGTAGGATTATCTGTTTGGGGAGGGTAGGTTTGTGTGTGTGTGTGTGTGGGGGGGGGGGGGGTACGTTCGTTTGTTGTGTTGGGGGTGTTAGTGTAATGTAGCCCTTTCCCTTTAAAACTGATTTCAAAAAACAGCTGCAGTGCGATGTTGATGTTCGGAAAATATTATATGAACAGATACAGTCATCGTTGTATTTGATATAGTGCCTTTCACATGCGTATCGACATCTCAAAGAGCTTCACAGAATATACTATCAAGGGAGTTCACTGTCTATTTGTGGGCGAAACACAGCAGCGAATTGCATACTGCAGTGTCACAGGAGCAGTCATGCTTTGGGCAGATGAAGTTTTGTTATTGGGTTTTTTTCGGACGGATTATTTTAAGGCGAATGTGTGGAGTTAGGAAGCTTGCCCGAGGTTTCGGCCTTACCTTCCTGGTTTTCAACACAGATCTCCTTCTTGAGACAATTTCCTGACCTCTACCATCCACTCGCTCCTCGGAGAAGCATATACTAAGGCAGCAGCAGCAAATGAATACCACATGTCTGAGCGGGTGCCATATCAAAATTGAACATTGATAGTTTGAAAGTAGTTATATTTATTACAAACAATGATTGAACTAACAACCTGTTGAAGACGAGGAGAATGAAAGATGAAGCATTAGTGTTATCAATTGTAAATTAATAAAGTTTGCTTTATTGGCTGGTTAAATTAGTTAATAATTAAAGACACACATATTGGAGATAATATACACTTCAGCTAACAGTACAAGTATTTTGCAAAGTAGTGTTCCAGGATTATTTCCCACATCAAATATAACAACTCGACGTCCCTCTCGTTGACTGATATTAACTAAACTGAAGAGAATAGGGAAGTATTTCCCTGAAAATTGATACTGACGAATGGCAGGCAAAATACCAGAGCGACAAAGAGTTTCTGGAGCGATGACTGTGATGGTGACAAAAGTTAAATCTTCTGTAACAGGAAGAAGGGAAAGGGGAAAGGGGAGCTGAAATCTTATCTATCTGCTCGGGACCGTACAGCCCCCTGGCCTCAATACCGATTTCAGCCACTTCAGATCATAGCAGTTCCGATGAAGTGTCGTGGACCTGAAGGACTGACTCAGTTTCCTTTCTCCATGGATACTATTGAGTTTTCCCAGCTCTCCCTGTTTGAACTCCATATTTAGAACTTTGTGTTTCGGAATATCTCTATTGTTGTTGAAAGGCCTTGATTTTCTTGTACATATATGCGACATATGTACAAATGTTTACCCGTTATCCCAAGTATTGCTAGAATGGGATAATGAACTAACATTGCCTGAAAAATCATAGGCAACCAGTGAAGTGGGTAATCGCCCAACGCCCGCACCATTGTCTATGAACAGCGAGTAGACTGTCAGTGCCGGTAACAGCACTTTAGACTGGCACTCAAACCTGTCAGTCTTCATATCACAGAGACTACTCCACTGACAATAGGTTGTGTTTCGCAATGACCTTAACAGCGTTTGGTTTTTCGAACCAACCACTGATACCTTGGGGGGATTTAAACTGGAGTTTACGGGGGAATAATTTGATTTTAAGCTTCCGTTCTCAACAACACAAAGCTGGAATGAAATCAATCGTGCGTGTTAGTCAGTGTGTCCCTGTTTCTTTGCTTATGAGTTGAGATCACTGTTTAGGGATGGCAGCTGCGGACATTGGCCAGGGATGAAATTTTCTCCAATTGCATGGTTTGGAGACTGGGATTGGGTTGGAATTTCATTGATAAACTGTTCCAACATCCTCCCACATAGCAATGTTCTTACCCATTTAGTGTGAAACCAACATTGGCCATAACTGTGACAGGCAGGCCCGCTGGGTGGGACCTATAGAGTTGTCAGCACAAGTGGCATGGTGACCAACCTTCCATTTCTCACAACGCTATTCACCATTGGATGGCAACTCGATGCTCAACGTATTCTACAGCAGTGTCTGTTTATTGTGCTTGGCCACAGCAATGTGTTGTCATGTGGAGAACTATAGCTCAGTGGATAGAGCGGTTGCCTTAAAAGTGCTAGATCAGGGTTTGGTTACAGGCAAGGCAAAATCTTGGGCAAGTTTCTTTAAACCACATACCAGATAGTAACCCCTTCAACAATTTACCATTTAGCGGGCACTGTAATGCTCCAATTTCCGCGCCCGAGTCGCCCAACAATAGCAACCCTCTGCCCTCACACTCTAGAAATACATTAGCCAATCCCTTCGCCTCGATTCCTCCCTTTCCTCCCTCAAGGGCGGTTTCAAAAACTACCTCTTCGACCGTGCCTTCTGCTGCCATCGTAACTCTCCTCCTTTCCTACTCTACTTCCACCAGCCCCTACCCCGACTCGAACCTCGAAACCCCCCCCCCCCCCCCCCCCACCAGCCGCACAGTTGTACCGCTCACTGTGATGCTTCACGGAAGCTCAGGGTGTCTGCCCAACACCAAATGAGGGCTGAACATGCTTGTTGAGTATTCTCTGACCGACATGTGAGTTTGGCAAGAGGTGAGGCGTGTAAGGGGTCTCTTTCAAGTTCACCTGCCTGCGACGTTGTGCTGGAAACACAATGCCAGAATGGTTTCCACTCTGTGCTGGAGTTGGATATCCAGTTCTTCAGCCTGGGAGGCTATCGGTGCTAAAGGAAACAGCTGGTATCACACTAAAGTATCAGCACACCTGTCACCGGAGATAGAACTTTTTCCTATATTTTGGTTCCTATTACCTGAACGACAGAGAATCTTTATGTGCCGGATTTTGCTGCAACGGCTGTCAGGCGGAAGCTTGGCAAATGTTGCTCTTGATAGTAAACATTGCAGCTTGTAATAATAATAATCCTTGGATTTGATATAGCGCTTGGCACACCTTTTCTCTAAGTGCTAAAAATGTTGTAACGTGAACTGCCTCTAAAGTTGTGGGTGAACCACATAAGCTGATTTTGCACAGATGTGTCGCTCAAAATAATGATCGATTGAAGCGACCAATTTTACTATTGTGTTTTTGTTAGGGATTACTGTTTGGCATGTGAGGTAAGGAAATATTCCCAAGGTTTTGGCCTGACCTACCTTATCTGTGTTAGGCTATCTGAATGAAGTGAATGTTATGTAGGAAATGCAGCAGTTAATTTGCACCAAACATGTTTTGCAAAAACGGTGCCCAAACCTTCATTCCACACGTGGAAACCGTTTTTATTAACTGAAATTTTCAGAAGAGTTTCTGATCCCAAGTTAACAACTTTTAAAAAAATCATTTATTTTCTTTATCAGCCGATGTGCAGTAGTTCTGCTGTTGCTGTTTCATTTCATGATAAAGGATGTTAATGTTCAAGAATTAAGCACCATTTTACAATTGAGCTCTGGTATTTGTACCAATCTGTTCCATTTCCAAGAAACAACAAGACGCCTCCATGGTTTCCAAGTGATATACCTGAAGGTTAACCTCCGGAGAGTATCCTCAGTACGAAGCTTTCATTGCAGTGAAGAATTATGAGTTTTGTGCACTTTCTATTCCCATTATCAGAGTTCTGTAGCTCAGTTGTTAGAGCACTCGCCTTACAAATATGCGACCTGTCTTCAAATACAGGAAGGGCGAAACATTGGGCAAGTTTCCTTACGCCACACGCTTAATAATAATCCCTCAAAATTGGACATTTCAACGAACGACTGTGTGGGACAGTGCTGTAATGTTGTGAAGCACTTTGCGAAGACGTGAAAAGCGCTGTATCAAATGCAAGAATTATTATTATTTTGCCTATGTGCAGCAATTATACTTGCTGCATATTTTCTTGTTGCTTATATTTCTAGGCTACACCTTCTGTCCTATATTAGAAAGGGTGCTGAACTAAACTGGACCACTACGAGGTGAGTGAATGTTCTTGGAGAATGTAGATAATTGGAGTGAACTCCACTTCCTTCCCCTTTCAATTCTAAACGGTTAAATAATCTCAACTCAGCTATAGGCCGTCATACATATTAACCCAAAGCTGTGTGAAATTGCAGGGTTGAAATTTTACCTGTTGTTATGCATATCGTATGTAGGAAGTTGGTGACATTTTATCAATACAACGCAGAAAGTTTGTGCTCCTTCCTGAGTAAAAAGCAGAGTTAATCCAATCAATGTCATGTGGGAACAATACTTCTGTTAAGCACCGATGAGTGCATTGTATTGTAGAATGTTCCCTTGCTGGTTGCTTATTGTGAAAGAAAGTTGTATTGTAGCAGATGCTACTCATTCTTGTTGACTAGTATGCACACTGATTGTACAGAGCAATATCTGAGTAGCTTCACTTGTTTTAACGGAACAATATTGACTTTGGACTTTGAGGTGATATGATTATGTCCTTACGATTCGGAGGAGAAAATAGATAGTGTAGACCACAATAAAATATTTTATATTGTAATTAACAGTATATCCAGAGGACAGATCCTACGATTGAAGTGGAGGGTAGTCACAGAACACGTCTACAAAGCAATAATTCAGTGAATAATTAATTAATGGAACAGATTCCTTATGGCAACATGGAAGCAGAAATTGTTTGTTTCAAGAACAATTTAGATTTCTGCTGGAAAATAATATTTTGGGATATAGTATAAAGTTTGAGACTGACTGGATGGTTAATGCCGTACAAATTGTATCGTAATTGTCTTTTGACAAGCAAACATGTATGCTATGTTTTCATATAATTTGATGTAGCTATGTACACAGTAACCCTAAAATCAGGTAATCAACATTCCCGGAGTTCACCCTTTCCATAATTAAAAACAGTGTACAAGTCAAAAGAGAATAACCTAGGTAACTTGTGCTTTTAAGAACATTGTCATGTAGATAACCTTATTTGAGCGTTTCTTTCTTTCAGCCTTGTTTTCAGCTCAATAAAGACTGTTTCGTTTAGTTTCTTGATCAGTGACAGATGCAATGGGACCAGTTAGAAATACGGTAAGAAAGTTATTCTGTTTCTGACAAGTTATCAGAAGTGTTTTGTTGCGAGTGGCAGGAAAAGCGTTTAGAAAACGTGGCACAACAGGTGTTCCGATGAGTATTGAATGTTTTTGCTTGGAACTGTGCTGCAATATTGAATCTAACTTAACTGTAGTTGGATCACCGCAGATTTGTGTGTTCTTATCTAGCACCACTCAAAAAATAAAAAAAAGCTTTGAAAACTGAGATTTTTCTGAAGCTAGTTTTACATATTTAGTATACATTAGCAATGTATCTTTTGCCTGCATGTTAAGTAATATCAATAGCTGTCTTAAATTTTGAAACTTTTGTTTAAAAAACAATCTGGAAATGTCTGCAAGCCATTTGTATTGGCGTTTTAATGGAGATAATTTAGAGTGCGTGATAACGTGCTAACCGAGAGAGGAATTATTTATGTTTGACTGCAATTAAGTCACGTGCAGGTACACAATCAAAAATGATTTAGTTTTGCTACATTGGTATTTAAGTTTGTTCATGAAACTTTTCTCTCAGTTCCTTGAGGAATAACTACCCAACATATGAAACCACTTCCCTTTGAAGAATATTTTAAATTTGGCTTCAAATGATTTCTGTTGTGTATTGCTGCTTTCTTTTTCTTTCGTTCCTGTTTCAATAAATCATGTAAAATTTGAATTCTTATCGTCCTTTCCTCAGAGGACAATTAACAACTTGAAGAGCTTGCCTGGAAGGTGGGTATAGGCAAGGACACTGGACTCATTTAAAAAAAATAAATGCTGTTCAAAAAGAGAAAGTAGTTTCTTCTCCAATCTAAGATCTGGAATATTGGTCAAGTGTCCTCCAGATAAAATTACTCTTTCACTTCATGGCATTTTGTCAGACATTGATGTGCACAAATTGGTAAAGGCTGCTGATTGGTTTAGGCTTCGTTACTATTGCGTCGAGAAGACTGCTTACAATATGCAAAATTACACAAATTCTATCCTCCAAGTATTTATTTTTGATTGTCTCAGCTCTCCATTGCCATTTCAAATGTTCCAAAAGTTATCAAGTGCAAAGAGGCACTGTCTTGTGCTATTTCTTCTTGTTTTATCCTTTGCCTTTCATCCAATTTTAAACCTCTGGAAAGTAGAAGAGGTTTGGAGTGATCTAAGTAGGTTATGATCTGTGTAGAGTTTTACGCATTTAATAAAACAAATGATTTAATCATTTACATGTTAAATTAAATATGGAAACAATTGACTTCAGCCGATAGAGGTCTATAGACGTTTGAATTTAGGAAAAGTTGAGGGGAAAACTATTAATCGTACAGCGACGACATGTTTGAGTTTTGAAAAATGAAATGAATAAATAGTCCATAAGAATTGATAAATAGTGGTGTATAACAGCTTGATATCTAATATAGAAATGTAGTTCAGATTATAAGGCAAGACATTTCAATTGCCTTCCAGAGTTACTTTTTTATTGTCCAACACAAGTTTTATTGATGAATTATTCGATTTGTTTTACAAATCGTAACCGTCAGTTGGTTTTTTTTGCAGAATGAACAATATATTTGGATTTTAGAGAAAAACAATATTATTACACTACAAAACTCATAGTAGAAAACAAAATAGTACTATCGCTGTCAGGAAGATGAAAACATTGCAAAGAAAAATGATTTTCAGCCTCCTACGTTCTGTTGTGTAACTGGAAACCAAAATTAATAATGATTATACTAATAAATCTTTATTCGCACCGTAATAAGCTACTGTTATTGGGGGAGTTGAGAGAAATGTAATTAAATGGAACAGAGTCCAGAATGCAAAATATCCTTTCTGACAAAAATAACAAGAAAAGTTTAAAATGTGCAGCATCAGGATAAAAATAACATAATGGTGAAATATTTTCCAAAATATAAACCAGAGGTTTGATTGAAGAGTTCAATTCAGAAAGAATCTACATAAACTATAATTTTAGAGAGTGAGTAGCAAACCTGTGCAACTTGTTCTCTAGTTCGATGGTTGAAGCCGGAATTGTTGAGTCCTGTAGACGCAGTTTAACACAGGTTTACTTTTAGGAAATAACATGGAATGTAGAACACCAGGAACATTGAAGGCGATCCAGGTGGACCTTGTTGATTTGATAATCTGTAGTGTAACTTTCATATCCATCTGTGGATAGTGTTTCGGTTGCAAATAATGCAGAAAGGGAAACTTTCTACTGAAAATGTAACGGATCACTTTTGGAAATTACAATCAATTTTGGTGCTTTGCTATGTACAGCATAAAAATTAAACATCGTAGAGAGGGGTAGTTTCATTTCTCCAACAATAATATATCCTGTCGTTTGACTTTTTGGCTCTCGTAGATGTAATTGTGGACTTTAAAAATTACATTCATGATATCAGTAGGTTTAACAAATTAACAAGTTAACAATTAACAAAACTAGTTTACTTTAACTAACTTTGAACCATGTTTTGCTATTTTATGTTTGCAACTGATACTATCTTTAAATATTCAAATCAAATAATAAAATATTTATAATTTAACAAATAATAATTCTTGAATTTGGCATAGGATTTTTATGTCGTCCAGCGGATTGAATGTTTGTGGGTGAAACACTCACAAAATTGCGTGTTTTACATTGCCTTTACAGTGTCTCCTTTTACAGACAATTGGTCAACCTAAAAACGAGAACAATTTAAACGTAACATTTATTATCCCATTTGCTTGTAGACTTTCTGAGAGGTTAACTTTTAAGTGATCTTTAAAAAGTTTTCAAAAAAAGTTAAACCATATGGGAAGTTTGATAAGCACTGCAATGTTGCTGCAACTTCATACATAGAGAATCTTTATGCATGCTTCATTAATTCATTACGGTAGGGTTGCACATTTATGGTTTGATTACATCGGATTAAGTTTTGTTGCAAATGCAGTTTCTTTCGATACCTGCCTTTGCCCTAGTGGCCATTTTATTTTGCCATAATGCCACAGGCATTGTGCTTGTTTTGCTGTAAATGGTTCCAGTACTTGATTAGCTCACTGGGCTGGAACTGATGAGAGGTAATTAGTTGGCTATATGTACAGCTGGAGTAAGGAACTCGCCAGTGATTGAAGAGAAACTCATTGGGTGGTGGCACAGGAAAAATACTCAGTTTGGCAAGACAGAGTCCCACATAGACATCTTCTAAATGCAAGCGTCTGATGCTCAAAGAGGCATGGACAATTTTTCCAGCTAACTCAGCAGAGAAAACGTAACCAGTTCCTGAACAGAAGATCGGATAACGTTCACCAGGATACTGTTCCGGAGGCATGTACCACTTGCTGTCCTTGTTGCGATGTGGGGAAAAGTTTCTCATGATGTAGCCAGTGAAATAGTTGTGACGTGGAGGTTGTTCGGGTTTTAATAGTTTGCTTATTAAATATTCAATGTTCACAAACATGTCACTGTCTGTCTTCATAACATATGAGGCGTTAGGGCAGTACATTCGAACCCAGTTCATGCCCATGAGAGTTTTAATTGTTAGATTATTATACGTATCCAGAAAATCCTGTTGAATAATGTCACGATATTGTCTGCTTTCATCCAACAAGGCTTGTTGGAACTTATCAGTATCCATTCTAACACCGAGAAGAAAGAGGTGCAAAATGCGTAATCCGTGAGCATTGCTTTCATTTCCCCAGGTTTGTCTAATGGCACGTCGTGCTTCGGTTTGGCCAGGTTCAGCACTAATCAGTAGAATTAAAAATGGACTTTGTCCCTTGCATTTGTTTGGTTCATTGACTATATATTTATATTGATGGACGCTAATGTAACCTTTTCTTTTTTCATTATATATAGTTCCATTGGCATTCAATGCATCTCCCAATACAGTCATGCCTGGAGGAGAAAATACACTGCTGGAGTCAATAGCAGAAAGAGCCTTGGATACTTGAGCATTCACCCTCCAAGTTCTTGTCGTAGTGCTGTGGTTCTTGTTACTTTTTGGAGCTCTGAACCCCCACAATATATGAGAAACCGAATTGGCAGAGCCTCTTGACCAAGATTTGCTCGTTACCAAGTCATGCTGGCTAACGAACAGAAACAATGCAAATAAAAACACAACACAGATGAGTGCAATTATATAAATGCGTAATATTGACCGTTTCACATGCCAGTTAATCTTCAGCAGACAACAGTGGCGTTTTCTCCACTGAAGCATGTTGCAGCTGGACTGTTCGCAATATCTAATACTCGTGTATTTGTTGCCTTACTTCAAATTGCTTCTCTTTTTGCACACCATTTCACGTTGTCTTCTCACTGCATTTTGTGCTATGCTTCTTCACAAATTCAAGCCGCCGGAAATGATCATTGGTCTATTGCAGACCGTTTCTGTTTCATCACCTCAGCTGTGCAGACGACGCATCCATTTTTGTGTACAATTGTTGGATGAAAGAGTCACATGTCCCATTCCAGTAGAATATTCAGGCTATTTTCCTTTGCTTGGCGCATAATTCCCGAATGTCCTTAGGCTATAAGCTTTATCTCACTTGCAGGGAAAGTGCAAAAAAAAGAAGTTATTACTACAGTTTTGGGAATAAATTGCAGATCTTTCTTGCAAACCAAGGAATTCAACTCTAAAGGCTTCTAGCAAATGCAGTGGAGTACATTGGAAGCTGCTTTAGCTAGATGCTTGTTAACCCTGGACACCGGGTAAATCGGACAAAATATCGGGTCTGATTCATTTGTAATCTTACAATTTTTAAATATGCGTGTGAAATTGTCTTCCACTCTGTTTGCTAATATGAATTGTTTTCATTTCAATATAGTGTTTTACGTTGTGGATTATCAAAACGAACACACCTAAAAATCATGAAGGTGCAAGCAGAATTCAATTCACTTCAATGCATAGCTTTGTACTTCAATCATTTTATAAGGAAACATTTGAATTATCAGCTATATCAGATTCTTGCACTGATTTCACTTCCTGTTCGTCCTCTAATCGCCAGCATGATCTCTAGCAGATTTTCAATTTGCTACTAACGTGATTGAAATCGGTCATTTTAAAGTGGTATATCAGTTACTCAAATATTCTACTTTAATATTCATAGTATTTAAGATGTGTTATCTCATTAGTTTATTTTCAAATTGAATATGCATATTTAGGAATGATTTTTAAAATCACCATGCTGTTGTGCTATTGAGTTGGACATACAGTATTCCTCTGAAGTAAAAACTTCTTTGAATCAATGCAGAGTACCACATTTATCTGTATGGACTCTACTTATAGGTTTCTCAGTCACCTGTAATTGAAACGAAGGCAGCGGGTGCTGGTTTGAGGAGAGGGGCAGCTGTATAGGTAGCGGATACAGAGGAGAGGAGGGCTTTGAAAATAAGGCTGCTCAAACTACCAAACAAGCTCAGTGGTTAGCGTACTGACCTTTCAAGCGTGAGTCGTTTTTTTCGAATCCAGGGAGGTCAGAGTGAAATCTTGGGAAAGTTTTCTTACTCCACACGCCTAATAATAACCCTTCCAAATAAACAGCATAATAATAAAATTGGTTATTTACATTTCTACGATTATATGTGGAAATGTTTGACACATTTTCGCCCATAGATGTACAGTCAATTCAATTTACAGTACATCCTGTGAAATGCTTTCAAGCATCTAGGTGACGCAAAAAGCGCTATACCGAATTCATGGATTAGTATTATTATTAGTTGTGGTATAGATGCGAAACGAGACACTAAATACAATGATCACCGATTACAGCTATGTAGTCATTTCACTTTACAGCGCATTGAGACGTATAGAATACTTAAAAAGCACTTGGTCCAAACGCAATGATTATCACCCTGTTTTACAAGCGAAGTCCCTGATGGTGGTTAGGATTCAGCGCTTTTACCGCTGTGACCCGGATTCGATTTCATGTCAGGTAAAATAGCGATTTCACCTGTGAGCAACAATATGCTTCTCTGTGACAATTTTCTTAGCTATATTGACACTTGCTTTAGTGCAGCAAATTCTTCAGCAAATAAGTATATCATTGTGGCTCATGCGAACGTATGAGTCTGTCTGCATACACATGTCATCTTCACAAAGTATTACTTATTCTCTTTGTTGCATATCGCGAAATAATTATCACAGCTGATAATTGAAGTTTAATGAGATTGATCAGATCACACAAGTGGCTGATCAACATGCAGTGTAGTGCATGACCTACAGTTACCCTGTAGGTCATGCAGTGACCTACAGGGTAACATTGAAAATTTGAGTTGTTTTGATCCAAATGTTAACGTGCTGTGGAGATGTTGTGCGGCATCACAATATCCTATTAAATTATAAACAGTGAAATAAAAGTCCAAACCGGATATTCCACCATATGTTTCTGACAACACAGGAGAAGACGCAGGGGATTGAACCCGGGACCTCATAGACGTGAAGCATACGCTCTACATCTGAGCTACATCCCCACGTAATGCAGTTCTTAATTTTGGTTCGGCATTAGGTTACGAACTGGAATGGTTTGCAATGCAATACAAAAGCTTATGTTCCGTCACAGGCAGTATACATCTGTGGGCAAGACAGTCCAGTGAATGAGACAACCCCTTCTTTTAGAGCATCACCAGAAACCCAACTGACGAATTGCTTCTGTACTGTTGCATTATTTCACTCTCACTGTTGGGAAATGTTACAAGCAGATCACTCTGTAGGGCATTGTAAATATCGCCTTCAAATCAGATTTTTTGTGAACAGAACTAACACTTTGTTTTCATGGAATCGAAACAGAGCAATGCTGATTTTGGAAAATGAGATCCCCCAGGGTGGGGCATGCAAACAGTGGGGAAGTCTTGTAATCACGCAGTTAGCGTAGTTCAATTTGTACTTGATACTTGCAATAAATAATGATAATACTAATCCTTATATTTATTTAGCGCTTTCCCCATATTATAGACGTCTCAAAGCGCTTCAGAGCATACAACAACGTCCCAAGGTAGGGACCAGAGCAGAGGGGGAGGGGTTGCGTAGGGTGCAGAAAAGAGGGAAGTAACGTGGGGAATGAGGTATGGACCAGAGTAAGTGGGGCGGGGTCGTGGTAGGGGGAAGAAGAGTAGAAATATTGACTGTACATCATGGTCGAAGCGCGGCAACCAAATTTCGCACAACCCGCAAACCAGGCTATCCATAGCGGGTGGATATCGTAGAACAAGTGATTTCAATAAGTACTTAACAAGAATATCTGATACTCACTGAAGGCAACGGCGCCTCTCACAGAATCGCTTACATCCAGCTCTATCCGTCTCTCTACATGGATAATTTTCTACCAGCTATTTTAGGACTGCAATAGCGTTGAGATACTTCCAGAAACAAATATTAGATGTAATAAGTGAAATTTGGTGATATGGTCATCCATTCCAACATGAATCAGTTAACATTTTATCAGCTGACCTGAAAACAACATTTGAAGAAACATCTGCTCGATAGTAAATTATTCCTCTGTACAATCCTTCCTCGTCCTCACTTACAAGGCCATTCATGGTCTTGCCTCTGCCTATCACTCTGACTTACTGTCTCCCTATCAGCCTGCCCACACCCATTATTCAGCAGACTCAGGCCGGCTCTGCGTCCACCGCCCTAACCGCCCAACAATCGGCGGCCCGGCTTTCAGTCTCTCTGCTCCCATACTGGGGAACTCCAACCCTCATCTCCTCTGCCTTCCTTCCTCCCTTTTCTTCTTCGGCTCACGCTCTCCCAATCTCCTTCCATTTTCACCTACCCCGATTCTCTCCCCACTATCCCGCCGCTTGGGTCCCCACTTGACTTTTCAGCACTTTGGGACGTCCCTCCGACGTTAAATGTGCTTTATAAGTGGAATTTTGTTGCTGTTGTTCCTGCTGTTCTTAAATCAAGTTATCAAGTTAATAATTTAAGACTTTACCTGTTGACCAATATTTGGTACTTAATAACAATAAACGTTGCATTTGATAAAGCGCTTTTTACATCTCATCGACGTCCCAAAGCGCTTCACAGAATATACTGTAAAGTGATTTGAAATCGCGGCAACCAATTGCGCACTGCAGTTTCCCTCAAATAGTTGTGGAACGAAATTAGCAACTTTATTATTGTGTGTTTTCTGGACGGATTATCATTAGTCGTGTGGGGTAATGCAATTTGCCCAAAGATTCGCGCTGGCCTACACAGAGCTCCCTAGCTTGGTCTCCCCAGCTTGCAAGACAAGCGCTCTAAACAATAAACTACAGAATCTTACTTGAGAAAATGCCTAGTTTTCAGGTGAGACAAGTCCACAAATATTCCCCCCAAACATGAGTGACCGAATTATTATTTATTTACTTATTTTGACCAGTTTACTAGACCAGCAATGTTATCCACTAATCGAAGTAAACCATATTCCTATTTCGTGCAATGTAATCCGAGGCATGTGTACCAAGTGAGCTTGTGCATATTTCGCTCAGGCAGGGATTTAACCATATGTCCTTTCGTTTGTGAGGCTCGTGATCTTCCCAACGAGCTGCATAGTTCCACAATTAAGATATAAAATGCACTGAGTCTCCCACCTCTGTTTGTCATTTGAAAAGCTTCTGAAATGTGACTCATTGGGAGCGGTCACTTCCTTCAAAATCACCTCCCACCATCTGACACATCCCGACATGAAAAACGTACTGACAGAGATTTTAAGATTTCCATAGTATTGAGATATTTTCTGCTTCAAAGACGATAAATATTGAAATCATTTTGGTGATTCTGGTGATGTATGATGGTTAATCTATACAAAACACTGGTTAGGTTTCAACTGGAGTACTGCGTCCAGTTCTGGGCACCTTATTTCTGGAAGCACATGAAGGCACTGGAAAGTTTGCAGAGGAGATTCACGAGAATGATAACAGGAATGGGGAACCTTAGCTATGAGTACAGACTGGAGAAGTTAGGACTTTTCCCATTAGAGAGGAGATGGTTACGCAGGGAACTGATAGAGGTCTTCAAGATAATGAAATTTTTTGACAGGCTAGATAGGGAAAAGCTTTTTCCGCTGGTAGGTGTGTCTATGACCCTTGGTCGCAGTCTTAAGATATCAACCAAAGAAGCAGAGGGGAGGTTAGGCTAGGTTCCAATTTGGAATGATCTGCCATAACGCGTAATGAGGACCGATTTGATAGCAGCCTTTAAGAGAGAACTCGATAAGTATATGGGAAAGATGGGTTTGCAGGGTTATGGCGAGCAAGCTGGTGATTGGGGTTAATGATGGTGACTTGTTCGGTCAAAGAGCCGGCACAGACTCGATAGGCCGAATGGCCTCCTTCTGTGCCGTAACATTCTGTGATTCTGTGATTCTATGATTCCATGATCTGTTAACATTTCACCTGCTGACCTGTACATGGCACATTAGGCAATACCAGATGAACATCAAGCCCCATCTACACAATACATGCAACAAATGCTACATCACGTTGTAAAATGAATATTTTAACGCTTTACCTGCTGGAATGTACATGGCACATGAGCAACCGTCTGGTCGCCACGTGAGACGGGCCTCACAAACTGGTATACTTATTCAACACAGCGGCAGAAAACATTGCAGAATAAATGATTCTGTTGTCTAAGTTGTTGTTTACTGAGTTAATACCCTTTTCCACCGCTATGCTGCCTGTTCCCACCTGATAGACAAGCAAGTGACAGATCTGAAGCTAGTTATCATCTGAAACTGTCGTGAAATGTCACACTCAATAAAGGGAGCGGCGCTTCTCAGAAATTCATACCCAACCAGTCTGGCAAGTCAGTGTGTCATCTGGTGACTAATAGAGAGCCTCAGGGTAACTGTCAAATCAGAATCAGCGATACATAGAACCCATCTGATGCTATTGTAAATGGCCCTGAGATGTCCCATGGTTAGTGTCCAGACACTACACGATTGAGCTGTGGTGAGGAGAGGGTCCTTTGCTAAAAGAATTGCTCCTATTACACTTTCTATCATCACGGATTATAAACACGCGTGGAAACACTGGGACGGGTTCCAACTTTAATATGTTAGCAATTTACCTGCTCATCTGCACTTCACACAATAGCAAACAACTGGTGTACAGAAGGTCCCAAACTGGCAAAATGTTGGACACCTTGATTGCCCCTACAGATTGCTGTTGAATATAATCTATGTTGAAGATTTGTCTTTAGCTCTGATTTTCTAGAGTAATTTACACTTTGCTGTTTTCTGCCCATTGTGCTTATTTGTCAGTACCTGTCAACATCTGTGTTCTCACACAGTTACTGTCAACTTCATCCCCTATTCTAATATCATAAATTGCCATACTAATGAATATATTTGGCAGGGGAATTGTAACGGAATGAGGGACCACGGGGAGGTATATGGTCCGTTGCCTCCTCAATCCTCGGTATCAGTGAACAATGACAAGGAATCATTGGAATTCTGTTTTTTTGGGCGATTGGTGAATTGTTGCTTTGTTTGGAGGGAAGGAACTCCAGCTCCTGTTCAGTCCAGGAAAGTGGAGAAGCTGGCGTTTGGGAAGGACATGATCAAACTGTCTTTCACAGCGCAAATTCCAAACATAGGAACAACAACTCAACAAAAATTGCATTTAAGTTGAGAATTTCAAGTCGGGAGGACATCCAAAACCGCTGAGCAGTCAAGTCGGGACCTGAATGTGGGATGTGGGTGATGGGCGGTTAGCTTCGGGGTAGGGGGAAGGGGAAGGTGAGTGGGTGAGGGGGAAGAATTAGTGGGGCAGCCGAAGGCGCAGTCGAAGAGGAAGGTCTTGAGACTGGCTTTGAAGAATGCAAGGGAGGAAGCAAGGCGGAGGGGCTGCCGGATGGAGTTCCACGGTGTGGGAGCAGAGAGCCTGAAAGCCTGGCCGCGGATGATTGGGCGGTTAGGGCGTTAGTCGCGGAGCAGGCCCGAGTGTGCTGAACGGAAGGGAGGGGCAGGTTGATAGAGGGACGGTAGTTCAGAAAGAAAGGCGGAGGGAACGCCGTGAATGGCTTTCAAAGTGACAACAAGGACCTTGAATTCAATCCTCTGGGTGAAGGGGAGCCAGGGAACATGGGCGAGTGCAGAAGTGATGTGCTCGCGAATCCTTGTGTCGGAGAGGACACGATCTGCAGAATTCGGCTTGAAAACGACAATAATAAACTTGACTCATTTACTGCGATTAATCACATTATAAAAAATCTCAAGGCGGTTATCAGACTATACAGTAAAGTGAACTGAATAAATATATATTTTCGCCAATTCCACACATATTTATCTCAAACTGTTCGTGGATTGAGTGTCCAATTTCTTAATTATTTAGTTATTGTGACGTGTTTACTACACCAGCACAGGTATCCCCTACCATGTTCCAACTTCCTGGCGGAGGCAAACCGAGGCATTTGTACCAAGTGAACTTGCCCAACATTTCCTCCTGTCTTGGCAGTGAATTGACCCTGTATCCTTTCGCCTGTGAGGCTAGTGATCCACCTAACAAAACAACAACATCTTCCATTTATATAGCGCCCCCCACGCCGCGCAGCGTCTCACAACACAAATACATTAGTTTGGAAAATAAGTTCCTTGAATCTCCCCGCCTCTGATTGTCAGTTGAAAGCTTCTGAAGTCTGGCTCTCATTAAAGGGATCGGCCGCTTCTCCGAAAATCGCCTGCTACCATCTGACACGTGCCGATATGACAAACTTACTAACAGTGATTTTAAGACTTCCATAGTATTGAGATATTTTCAGCAGCAAAGGAGGTAAATACTGAGTAAATATTGGTGATTCTGGCCATGTATTCCTACATGATCTGTTATCCTGCTGACCTAGAGATGGCACATGAGGAAACGCATGGTTTACAGCATACCAAGCCACCCCTAGCAATCGATCCAGTAATCTTCATTCACCTTACAAACTTTAGCTGCTGGAAAGTACTTGTTACACGAGCGAAATCCTGGTCTCCAGGTGAGACAGAACTCACAAAATCCTGTAAATATTCAATACAGTGGCTTAAAATGCTACAGATAAGTAGTGGGTTAATCTTGTTTCGTCTATATTGTTCTTTCCTTTGTTAGTTCCGATTTTGAATGTGGTGAAATACCACTGTAAAATACCGCTGTGGTATAGTCCACTCCCCACTGCGGATTCACTCCTGCTGGACAGGCAAAGGACAGATCTCACGCTGGTTATGGTCTGAAACTCTCCTGAGATGTGACTCTCTCTAAAGAGAGCGGCGCTTCTCAGAAATTCAAATCCAACCAGTCTGACAAATCAGTGTTTATTTTTCTGACTGACAGAGCTGCTGAGGTTCACAACAATCTACCCAGAATCAAAGAAGTCAAAAACTTCTAATTGTTGTTTTATTTTAATTGCATTTATATTGCCCAAAAAATAACAGCCAGGTTCCTACTGACTGCTGTGTAAACGGAGGTGTGTGGAGCCGAATGATTCGCCCTTTACAGGAATAAATCCCAGATCCTCACGCTTGGAATGCAATTGCTCTACCCACTAAGATACACAAGACTTCAACTTCAGTGCTTTGGGACGTCCTCCCAACGTGAAAGGCGCTCTGTAAATATAATTTTGCTGTTGTGGTTGATGAGACACCCTGAAGCTCCCTGACGTCACCAGTGGAACAAACCATCACCATCAGACACTGAATTGAGAAAAGCTTTAAAGAGAATCGTATAGAATTGGAAGAACATTAGATTTAGCAGAGAGTTGCTCACCTGTGACTACTGGGATGGTCTGAGTTGCTCCCCCAGGTTGGCCTGTTCATTAGTGACTGGCAATCCCCAGCTGCGTGAACAGGATTAGGCCTCTACAACAGTCAGGAGGCACTTCCTGGTCTCCTCCAGCAAACCAGCACCAAGCTGTTGGTAATGTGAGCAGGGGTGGTTCTATTAATGTGTGCGAGAGACGCACCTACATGCGTTACTTCCAAGTTCAGCCAGTGGCAAACATTCCATTTCAATCACTCCTGACATTTGTCTCTCAAATATGGAGCGTCGCTTCTTGTAAAAAACTAAATGGAACCAGTTTGACAAGTCTCTGCCTGGTTGCTTCACTTACAATGTTTTAAATGTTTCACAAACATCGGAAATGAACTAATAAGTTCAAAACAAATGTTTTATACAGAATACAACGAGATGTCCGAAGCGAGAATGTTATTCCTGCTATAATAGTGTTGAAATATGATCTGGTCCTCAGACCAACTGTACCAGCTTTCAGTTAGGGCTGAAATCTGATCTGCAGTAGAGTTAATCTGAGGAACAAAGGGCCATTATAAAACAAGGCAGAAGTGACATATATGCCAATGTGTGTGTTAACTCTTTCACTGCTGACCATGGATTGTAAACAGCAACAAACACTTGGTATACAGGGGACATTGCACTAATTACAATGGGAGAATGAGTCACAATAACATGATACAGTCCCTCTAATCTCCATCTAAAATCACCATAAAAATTACAGTCTAATCGCGTTCTCGCTGTTCCTCCCAATAACCTGTCCAATCCCATTATCCCACAGGTTTAATTCTGTTTTCAAACTTGTTCCGGAGAACTACACAATTCACTCCCATTCACCCTCTTCCTCCTAGTGTGGGGCAGGAAGTTTAATTTCTAATCGATTTCTTCCTCCTATTCCCCATGTAGAACACAATATAATCGGCTCCTTTCTATTCCACCCCTTAAACCACACACAGTGGCTGTTGCACACACAACCTCAATGATCCAGTTGGGAACCTTGCACGTCTTTACGACACTGAAATTAAACTTCCTACACCACACTAATGCGTTAACCCTCTAAGCGTTTCCACACCTCCGCAGCATTGCGTTTGTGTGCCATTCTCTCACAAGTCATGCTGACGAAACACTCATACTTACAGTCAACCAGGCTTTACTTTGCAAACATGCTGCTTCATGATGTTCACATTAACGTTAGTACTGATATGGTGATTGACATTACTGCTGAATAGTGTTTGATTGGTTCGTGTTACATACTCATTCATCCAGGAATAAAGACTGTAATTTATCAACAATCAAAGTTGCATTTATTTATAACAATTACCGAGGCAATTAGAATGCTTAACCAAATTATGTAATGGTTAGAAACATTTGGGTTAGTAATGGGTTAATGCGCGACTGTTCTGTAGAAAGGCCTAGTTTGTGAACATATGATTTTTACCTTCATTCAGATGAAGGAGCTCCAGTGGGCAAACACTTTTTGTGTGAGCTCTACTGATGGGATGGGATGCAACTGATCAGGGTTGTGATCAAGATTCCAGTGAAAAGGAAACACTGGGTAGGATTATGGACGGCAAATGATGTAAGATTCTGTTGTCAAATGCGATAGACCTCCAGAGAATTGCGATAGTAGCGAAATATATAAATATGCATATGAGACCCTCATGTAGCTAAAGCAATGTGGTTAAAATGGGAAATGCTAACTGTTACAGCATCTGGGATCAGAAGGTCGCAAACGCAACAATTTTCTCACATGGATTCAGGCTATTTTTCTGGAAGGATATCATTCATCCACCGATCTAAAGTCAAATCATTAGCAGTATATTCTGTTTAGTGCTTTAACAAATGCGACAATTATTATTACATTTCCAGTGCTATTTTAGAACTAATAAGGGATGAAGCCATGCTGGATTTGGTGATCAGTAACGTGCCAGCAGCAGTTAATAATCTGAGAGTACGGGAACATCTTGCAAATAGTGATCATCATATGATAGCATTTGACAATTGGCTTGTAAGGCAAACAATGATGGCATGAGCGAGCAGGCCACCACCGAGAGAGCGAGGCACGTTGTCAGCGAGAAAGACCAGCCATGCAACAGGGAGTGAGACCGGCACCGAGTGAATGAGCCGCGCAGGCGTATTGAAGACTTTACAAAATACAATTTATTTTTTAAATTGTTATAAAAGATGACCAGCTCTTGTGACTAACGTAAAAGGATTTTCTGAACTTGCCTGTCCCACTTTCGTTTCCGAAGACCCGTTCCACGTTGATTCCAGAAAAACAAAAATCCGCAATTGATCACCTGTAAAGGGACAACGATATTCCCGATACAACATTCAGATACAACTCTTACAACGTTAATTAAGAAAACAAATAATTTACCTTCCATGTTACTATTAGGTAAATTCGTAAAATCGACAGGAAGAAAATAATATAATAATATTTGCATTTTAATACAGCGCATTTCACGTCTTCTGGACATCTCAAAGCGCTTCATAGAATACACTGTAAAGTGAGTTGGCTCTACAGTTGTGGGGGAAACGTGGCAGGCAACTGTACACAGCAGCGTCCAACAAATCACCATTTAAAAGAAAGATATTCTTATTAGGCGTGTGGAGTATGTTAACTCTAATTATTAATTATCAATTGCCTCATGTGATTTCCCTCCTGCTGGACAGGCAAGCGACAGATCGCAAGCGAATTATGATCTGGAACTCTTGCGAAATATGACTCTCACTCAAGGGAGCGGCGCTTTTCAGTATATATACCCGTCTGACAAGTTGAAGAGATGATAGTAAACACAGTAAAGAAAGTGATAAGGTTAACACGTCATTGGCAAATCACGGTATGGTGAATATATCGAAAGAGCTGTTGAGGTTTACAACAACAACAACGACTTCGATGTATATAGCGTCCTACACGCCGGACGGCTGTAAAGTGACTAGAAGAATTTACCGAGATTCAAAGTAATAACATCTATATATCATCATTTTTTCTCCTGCCATCCTCTGAAAACTCGGTCTCACAATCAATTCACATACTTCGCTACTTTGCCTTCTTCACGGCACAACGTCGAGTCCATCCAACTCAGTAGTTAGAGCACTCGCCTTCTAAGCGAAAGACTTGTGTTTAATTCCACGCAGGAAGAAACCATGGACAAATTTCCTCACTCACCATGAACAATAATAGAACTTCCAAAACAAACACAATAATAAATTGATCATTTCAATCCAAGACTACTTGTGGGACGTTGCTTTGCGTGGTTGATTGCCCCGTTTCGCCCCAACAAACACAATCATTTTAATTTACTGTGTATTCTGTGAAGCACTTTCAGACATATAGAAGATGTGAAAAGTGTTATACAAAATGCAACGATTGTTATTGTTTCAATTTATATATCCTCCACTTCTACCTTCGTCTACCATCCCAAGAGCGGAGAAGTAGGACAATATAAGATGGGGCCTATGGATCAGAGAAGGGTTTGTGAAAAGTGGGGGAAGAAAACTAGTTGGGGTAAGAGCAGTAATTACTCGAATAAATGACCAACCGGTTTCACGTTAACTGATATTTAAGCAGAGGCTTGTGGAATAAGGAAGATTGTCAAATGTTTTGGCCTGCTAGATCTAGTATATATGTGCTTACCAGTGATCACCAGGATGTGCTGAGATGCTCGCCGGGTTGAGTAAATTCCCTGTGACCGGAAACCGCCAGCTCCTTCAATAAGGCCTCTTATTGAAGGCCTTATTGAAGGAGATTTCAGTAAATCACTGTGGCTGTTTTTCTGCTGAGAAACTAAAATCTGATTCATGCAAGGGAGCGGTGCTGCATGTACAAAAACAAATCAAACAATGTGTCAAGGCGATGCCTGCTTGCTTCAATTAATGGATTACTTTATTGTTTGTCACATTCTGCAGGAATTGCAAATGATGCACATTTATCTAAAAATAACTCGAACCAATTTGATATGGCGAAGCCTATTTGCTTCACTTGGAACGATTTTAGTGGTTTAGTCACCAGGATGTCCATAGTAAAGCAATCTGTGAACTATCAGCATTTTAAAAAAAACACAATCAAACGGCCACAGATAAATAGCATGTTTATTTGGTCTGGCCTGGAGTCTGAGCTGATGTCCAGTTACACTAAGGAGCAAAGCTTAATTAAACAGGGTTGAAATGAAGTATATTCCAATATCTGGTGTAACACCTTCATTGATTTGCTATTATGCTTTTACACCGATTCACTGATTCACAGCAGCAAATGTTTGCTCTGCAGAAAAAACTTCACTAATTTATAATGGGGGAAATGGACCATAATGACATTATGCTGTTTGTTGATTCTCTGCCTGTGGTTAACTCTCCGTAAACTTCATTGTTTAATCACTCTTCTCCCGATTATTCGTCATACAGAACACCTTCTAATCTGTTTCTAATATATCATCCAACATACTTAACCACGTTACGGTCTTTCTTCCACTTAACCAAACAAATTATTCCGGTTTTCATTCCTCCAAATATGGAACACATCCTCTCTATTCCTTCCAATAATGCACACACAGTAGCTAACGTAGGCTCTTCTCTGACGAATACACTGTCTTTATACATTAGGCTAAAATCCTGAGAAGTGCTTTCCTGTGTTTGAATGGCAAAGTGATACAGAACTATTTACAAGGAAGGCTCGTTTATGTTTGCTGTGATAATGCTCCTTACCACACACGGACAAATGCCCAGCAGTTAAAGGATTCCACATTATGATTACGGTGGCTTAAAGCAATGAATGGAAAGTGTGGGTTAATTTGTAGAAGTTACTATGTGTCTAATTTACTGACAGAGCTATTAGGTTTTAGAACAATCCGCACAAAAACAAAGAAAGACAAATCACTTTCGTGTGTTCTGATATGACAAAATAAAACTTTACATTAATATATAAATAATTATTTACATGAAAACAAATATGATATATGTATAACCATTTACGTATACATGTAGGGTAGCTATCAAGATAGATGTCTGCCTAATAATCAAAAGGACAAAAAAAAAACGGCAAAAGTGCGAGGTTTACGGCTTCAATCCTGACGTACGCTAAAATATTTCAGGTTGCATTAGGGGCGCTTTATAAATGCACGTCACTTTTGTTGATAGTAAGCTCTCCAAAGAAAACTCAGTATTACTATTGGTCATTTCAATATACAACTGTCTGTGGTCCACTGCCATGCGCAATTGGTTGTCACGTTTCCCCAATAGAAATACAGACGATTGACTTAACAACATCAAGACACCAAATACTACAGATGCTGGAAATCTGAAACAAAAATAGAAGTTGCTGGGAAAATTCAGCAGGTCAGGAAGCATCCATAGTGAATGCAAAGTGAGTCACCTTTTCGGGTCCACGACCCTTCCTCAGAATTGGGGCATGTTGGGAGAGAGAGATTTTGAAAGACAAGTTACAGAGGGGGAGGCAGGACAAGGAAGACAAAGGAAAGCATGTGCCAATTGATGGGTTAACTAGGTTATAACAGTGGTGCAAAAGTGTGTGGGTTCAAACAAAACTGCGGAAAAGAGTTGTTAATGGTGGAAAACAGACTAAACCCCAGAAAATCAATGATGACTGTAATGGGGGAGGGGGCGATTCTGTAGTTTGAAGTGGCTGTTATCAATGTGTATGCCAGGTGGCTACAGAGCCCAGCAGATAGGTAAATTGCTGTTTCTCAAGCTTTCGCTGTGTTTCGCTGAAATAGCTCACGAGACCAAGCAAGTAGAGTTCTGCCTCTGAATATGTTTGTGAATTGAAATGGAGGGATAACGGAAGATCAGGGATGACCTTACGTTCCTTTAGCTGACTCCTCCCCTGCGGCCGTGTTTCTCTATCTGTCGTGTCAATGTCACTACCCAATGTAAATTCTCCTTTGGTGTGCAAACAATTCAATCTTTCAATCCACGGCTGTTGTTCATGCATCACTGCGCGCAATCGAATGAATCGTTTCAACAACAAAAATATGCAATAAATTAACTTGACTGTACATTCTGCGATGCGCTTTCAGACGTCGAGAATACGTGATTAATGCTGCATGAAATGCAAGGATTATTAATAGAATGGTTACTAAATTTAAATTGATAGTGATTGGAGCTACTGAGGCTTTCAGTGTTGTCAGTGAGAATCATAATATGGAGTTTTCACAATGTGCAACATGGTGTCGGCGTTCGATTTGTTAGCAATTGATAGAATAGCGAATAGTTAAAGAAAAAGTTCTACACGAAATATTAGTAAAATATTAGTTAATGAAAATATCAATACATCTTAGGTAACTGTTCACAAATACACGATTCTGTCACTTTTCAAGACCAAAATAATCATATTGCACAAATAAACCACAAGCAATTTCAGGGAAATATTTAATTTATTAGGTAAGAGATTTCACTGCTGAATATTTCACAGGCAGCCAGCATCACTGGGGCCAATTTGCTGCCGAGAAACTAAAATCTGATTCATATAAGGGATCGGCGCTCCTTGTACAAAAACAATTCAAACAGTTTGTCATGTCGATGCCTGCTTGTTTCATTTAAATTGAATATATTATTGTTTGTTACATTCTGCAGGGATCAGAAATGACTCACATTTATCTCATATTGCTGCGTAGAGTCTCAGCTAAGAGAGAGATAACATATTTTAAGTAGACGAACATGATAGAAATTTAGAGTAATTGTTCCACCTTCCGTTTGATATTCCATTGAATTACAAGTGCATTGCTGCATTGAATAATAATAAAATTCTGAGAGGCGGTTTTTGATGTTTCAGCGACATAATAAGGGGCTGTATTAATGCACATCTGGTACGTATTTCGTGTGCAAAGGCTCTGCACATCTCATGGAACAACAAATTCATATAGTCCTGTTATGTCGAGATAGTATCGGGGAAAAGCAGTTTATCTGTACAATCTCGTAAATGTTCAATTCAGTAGTTCGTAGAGTTTATCTATGAATTATACAAACATTCAGCAGCAAAATACTCAATGGTCGGACACTCCGTTGCATATTTGAAACACTGATCTAAGTATATCAGTGTAAACCATTGCTTCTCTTCCCTGGCTCACCAATTGCAGGATTAAAGGCAGCAATGTGGGAGCAATCCTTAATTCTAATATTCCACTTATTTTTACAATAGGAAATATAAAGCGGTTTGAGGCAAAGAGAGAGAGAAAAGTGAAACCTAAACGTCAAAATGCCTTCACAAGAGAGGCAGAAGTCAGATAGAATGCCTAGGCCAGAGAACAGAGGTCAAGTAGGAATTGGAATTTCAGTATTCCTTAGTTACAGAAGCAGAACTCTGAGCGCTCTGCTACGCCGTCCGTTGTGCAGCGCCCCATATGAATCGAAGTTGTTGTTCAGATTATCGAACTCAAACGACTTAAGGATACCTTGGCCAGAGAGGCAAAATTCAGAGAGAGATAATTAAAATTTGAATTTCAGAATGTTTCGGTACGACAAGCAGAAGTTTGAGAGGAAGAATGTAACTTTAATCTTCAGAATGCCTTGCATAGAGCGGGAGAAGTCAAAGTTAAGAAATTTAAACCTGGGATTTCCTGGCTGAGAAGGACACAGAAATTCATTTATCTTAAAATACCAATTGTGCTTTGGGATAAACGATGAAAAAGGAGCAGGAAGAGCGTTAAAGCATAGAATAAAACGGACACTGGCTTTGTGATGCTTTAAAAAACAAAGGTATGGTAAAGGCTAGTGAACTGAAACTTAAACCGTAATTGGAAGAAATTCCAAGGAAATGTGAACAGGGAGAGATAGGTGAGGAAAACAAAATTTAAAAACCTGTCCCATTATATCCAATTATTCAAAAAAAAACTGAAGGGTGACAGCGATGAAGTGGAAGAATTAGCTAGACTAAAATTACCATACGATGCACTGCAGACACAAGCGATGTTAAGTATTATTCCCAAATTTGATGGGAAACGTGATGCACACAGTCACTTAAATGAGGTGAGCATATAGCAATACAAACACCAACCGCAAGTACAAAAAGGCCAAGCAAAGAGAGTGAAAACTTGCTTCTTGAGTTTGTTCAGTGATGGAGATGAGAAAGCCACGTCATCTGGTGCAGCGAACCAGCGAACAAATCTCCTACATCTCATTCACTGCTCATTCTCTGGACAACAGCAACAACAACAACAGTTTCTATTTATTTAGCGCTCTCCAAGCCGGACAGCATCTCGGAGCGCGGCACAACAACGAATCCCGGGATCGAGCCAGTGGCAGGAGTAGAAAGATGACCAAAGGAGCGGTCAAAGAGAAAGGTTTTCAGCTGGGATCTGAAGCTGAGATAAAGGAGGCGAGGCGAAGGTAGTGAGGAAGGGAATTCCAGATCATCGGGGCGTAGTGGCTGAAGACATGGGAGACGAGGGTGGAGCATAGTATTCGAGGGACAGGGAGGAAGCCAGAACCATTGGAGCGATGGCAGCGGGTGCTAGTTTGAGGAGAGAGGAGGCCAGAGAGGTAAGGGATGCAGAGGAGTGGAGGAATTTGAAGAGAGGAGTGAGGATCTTGAAGTCGATCCTCTATCGGATATGGAGCCAGTGAAGTCTGGCAAGGATTGAGGTAATGGGGGAGCGAAGTTTGGTGCGGGTGAGAATGCGTGTGGCAGAGTTTTGAATTAGCTGGATATTGTGCATTGTGGTGGAGAGTAGACCGGCGAGGAGGGCATTGCAACATTACAGCGGAGAGGTGACAAAAGCATGGACAGGGTTTCAGCGGCTTTTCAGTCGAGTTATTCCCTGTGTCGGGCGATCCGTATGAGGTGGAAGAAAGCGGTGCTGGTTAGGGACAGGATGCGGGGGAGGAAGGACAGTTGGAGGAAGAACCTGATGCCAAGGTTGAGCACAGGTTCGGAGAGTGTTAGCGGCAGGCCGGAAAGGTGGAGGAGGTGAGAGCCGTGTGAATGGAGACGTTGACGAGTGCCAACGAGTAAAGCCTCCGTGTTGTCGACACTCATGTGCAAAGAATGTTTTGCTCGTCGGGCCCCTGATGTCTGAAAGGCAGGCTGACAGAACATCAGGGGACTGGGGGTCGCAAAGTGAAATGGAGATATAGAGTTGGGTGTCATCCGCGTACATGTGGAAGTGTGCCCCATGTCTGCGGATGATATCCCCAAGAAGGATCGTGTAGATGAGGAAAAGCAGGGAACCAAGGATGGACCCCTGGTGTACACCGCAGGTAACCGGGTGGGTGCGGGAGGAAAAACCGTTGGTGGAGTTGTACTGCTGGCGGATTGTGAGGTAGGACTTGAACCAGGCGAGTGCGGACCCACTGACGTGGATGATGGAGGACAGGCGGTGGAGTCGGATGGCGTGATCGACTGTATCGAACGCAGCGGACAGATCGAGGAGAATATGGAGGCAGAGGGAACCCTGGTCACAGATAGAGAGGACATCGTTTGTGAATTTCACAAGCGCGGTCTCGAATTTGGGCAAGGCAGAAACCAGATGGAAACCCGCCTGGAAGGGTAGGATCTGGGAGTGGGAGGAGAGGTCAGTGCTGAGTTGGGTACAACAACGCGTTCCAGTACTTTTCGTAGAATCATAGAATTTTATGGCACAAAAAGAGTCCATTCGGCCCATCTCGTCTGTGCCGCCTCTTTGAAAAGAGCAACTCAATCCCACTGGCCCGCCTCTCTCCCCATAACCTCAGACTAGTTCTCCCTAAATAAAGATCTAATTCTCTTTTAATTCTCTTTCAATTCTCTTTGGAAACGAAGGGCAGGTTTGAAATAGTGCGGTAGTGGCTGGGGTTTGAAGGATCCAGGAAGGGCTTCTTAAGGAGGGATGTGATGGCAGCAGTTTTGAGGGGGGCAGGGACTGATCCAGTGAAGAGCGACTGGTTGATGATATCGGCCAGCAGTGGACAGAAGAGGTGAACAGTAGGTTGGTGTCCTATGGGGTCGAGGCAGCAGGTGGTGTCCTTCATGGAGGTGAGAGTTCGTGAGAAGGAGGAAAGACAGACTGGGGAGAAGGAGTGTAGGCAGGGGGTCGAGGCAGTAGCGGATGACGTGGAGGATGAGGAGGATGGAGTTGGGGTGGTAGTGGGTGACGAGAGGCAGGAGTGTGACGCTGCCTGGCGGACATTATGGATTTGGCAGGAAAAGTATTCCATGACCTCCTCGCACTTCGCATTTGAAGTGAAGATAGATGGGGCCTGAGGGGGTGCACAGAGGAGGTGGTGGGTGGTGGAAAAGAGCTCTTCGGAATTGTTGTTTGCTTCCAGTATACTGTTGGTGATGGTGGCCGTTTTCGCACAGTGTCACTTTGAGTTTGAGAAGGGATTTAATTGGAAATTGATCGGCATGAATTTGTTTGACCTGTTATCAGTGAGTCAATGAATAGGCATCATTTTTTTCAGTGAAGCCTGTGGGGTGATATTATTGACATATTTATGTGAACTTGTTTTTTCGGTCCTAATCTTCCTCCCTAACCCTAACCCATCCCACCTTTCCCTCCCTCTCCCCCCTAACCCTCTTTTCCCCATTTCTCCCCTGGCCCCAATTTCGCGATTGTTTGTGGGGACACTGCTGTGCGCAATTTGGCTGCCGCATTTCGCCCACAAATATACAGTCGACTTTCCTGCTTTTCTTCCCCCTACCTCGACCCCTCCCCTTTTGCTTCTTTACCCCCTTTTGCCCCTAGTCCCACTAGTCGAGAAGACGACCTTAATGCTGCACCAAATGAAAGGATTATTGCTAGTATGATTATTAAAGTTAAAATTGACATTGATTGAAGCTACAGAGACTTTCGTTACTGTCAGTGAGAAGCATGATATGGAGATTTCACAATGTGCAACATGGTGTTGGCGATGGGTTTATCTGCACTCAATAGGACAGCGAATATTTGAAGAAAAGCTCAACCTGAAGTTGCAGGTAAAATTATAGTGGCTGAAAAACACGATTCTGTCACTTTTCAGGATCAGAATAGTCGTAATGCACAAAGGACTCACAAGCCCTTTCTGGGAACTGTTTAACCTATCGGGTAAGAAATTTTACGACTGAATGTTTCAAACGCAGCCAACAACCCGGGAGATATTTGTTCTGCTGAAAATCTTCAATCTGACTCATATAAGGGAGCGGCGCTCTTCGTACAAAAACAAATCAAACAGTTTGTCAAGTCGATACCTGCTTGTTTCACTTAAGGATGTAATTTGTGACTTTCACAAGCACAGTCTCTGTTCTGTGGGCAGGGCAGAAACCGGATTGGAGGGGATCGAAGTGGGAGTGGGAGGAGAGGTGGGCGCGGAGTTGGTTTGCAACAATGCTTTTGAAAGGAAGGGCAGGTTATATATAGGGCGGCAGTGGCTGGGGTTTGAGGGATCTAGGGAGGGTTTTTTAAGGAGAGGGGTGATGGCAACAGTTTTGAGGGGGGCAGGGACTGATCCTGTGGAGAGGGACAGTTTGATGTTCTCAGCCAACAGTGGGCGAAACACACAATCACTACAGTGCCTCCCCAACAAACCCACACTCACTACACTGCTGTTCTCCACAAACACACAGCCGCTAAACTGTACCTTCCCCACAAACACACAGTCACTAAATAGTTCCCTCCCCCACAAACACACAGTCTTTAAATTGTACACTCCTCCACACATGTACAGTCGCTAAATCGTACCCTCCACCACAAACACAGTCACGACACCATACACTCCCCCACAAACACAAAGTCACTGCTCCATAGCTCCCCACAAACACAGGCACTAGAGTGTACCCTCCCCCAAATATGCAGTCAGTGCACGATTTCTTCATCGACAAAAACATAGTCACTACACTATACCATTCCCCACAAATGCAGTCACTACACTGTACCAACCCCCACAAAAGACCCAGTCAATGCATTATAACCTACCCCACAAATAGCTTCATTACACTATTCCCTCCCCCACAACTCACAGTCGCTACGCTGTATCCTTCACCACGAATACAGTCACAAAAATATACACACCCCACAAACACATAGCCACTACACTGTACCCGCCATCACAAACACAATGTCACTGTACTGTATATTTCCCCACGAACACAGTCACTACATTACACCCTACCTCCAAAACACACAGTCACTACACTGTACTCTCCTCCACAAACACACAGTCAATACCCTGCCCTCCCACAGATACACTCAGTCACTACAATATACCCTCCCACACAAAGTCACTACTCTATGCCCTCCCCAACAGACTCACAGACACTACTTTATATCATGCGCGCAAACGCAGTCACTACGCTATCGCTTCCTCACAAACAAAGTCACTACAATAATCCCTTACCCACAAACATACAGACACTACATTATAACGTCACCCAGAAATATATAGTTACTACAATATAGTATCAACCACATGCACACAGTCACCAGATTGTAACAATCCCCACAAACACAGAGTCACTACACTATAGACGCAAGCACCATCACACAGTCACTATGATGTACCCTCCCCCACACAGCGAGTCAGATCTCTGTACACTGCCACGCAAACAAACAGTCACTACATTATACCTCCCCCACAAACACAGTCACTACACTGTACCATCTCTCACAAACAAACAGTCACTACACGATACCTTCCCACAGAAACGCACAGTCACTACACTGTACTCTCCTACACAAATACACAGTCACCACAGTGTAACCTCCCCCCACACACAGTCACTATACTACTGTAGTGACTCCCCCACAAATAAATAGTCAGTACACTGTATCCTCCCCCACAAACAAACAGTCATCACCCTGTACCCTCCCCCACAAACATAGTCACTGCACCATAACCTCCTCCACAAACACACAGTCACCACAGTATATCCTCCGCCACAAACACACAGTCACTACCCTGGCCTCTCCCACAAACACACAGTCACTTAACTGTACCCTGCCCCCAATACGCACAGTCACTACACTGTACCCTCCCACACAAATACAAAGTCACTACACTGTACTCTCTCCCACAAACAGACAGTAACTACATTGTACCTTCGTCAACAAATGCACAATCACTGCACGATACCGTCCCCCACAAACACACAGTCACTACAATGTGCACTCACCCACAATCACCATCACTACACTAAACCATTCCACGCAAACACACAATCACTACACTATACCATCCCCCACAAACACACAGTAACTACATTGTACCCTCCCTCACAAACATACAGGAACTAATCTGTAACTTTCTCCACAAACACAGTCACTACACGGTACCCTCCGAAACAAACACACAGTCAATTAACTGTACCATTCCACACTAACACAGCCATCACTCTGTGCCCTCACCCACAAACAAACAGTCACAAGAGTATATCCTCCCCACAAGCACACAGTCACTACAGTTTAACCTCCGCCACAAACACACTGTCACCACAATGTATCCTTCCCCACAAACTCAGTAACTACATTATACCCCTCCCACAAACACACAGTCGCTACAATTTGGCCTCCCGCACAAACAACCAGTCACTACATTCTACCCTCTCCCTCAAACACACAGTCACTACACTATACCCTTCACCACAAACACTCAGTCACAAACCAGTAACAGTCCCAACGAACACAGTCACTACAGAGTGCGCTCACCCACAAACACACAATCATTACACTGTACTCTCCCCCACAAACGACCAGCCACTACATTATGTCTTCTCCCACAAACACACAGTCACTGCACTGTACCCTCACCCATAAACACACAGTCAATCCATTGCCCTCCCCCACAAACACACAGACACAACATTATACCATCCACCACAAACGAACAGTCACTTCACTGTACCCTCACTAACAATCACAGTCACTACACTGTAGTCTCCAACAACAACACACAATCACTGCAGTATACACTCCCACACAAACACACAGTCACTGCACTGTACCTTCCCCACAAACACTCAGTCGTTACATTGCCTTTTCCCACAAACACAGTCACTACAATGTACCCTCTCACACAAACACACATTCACTACACTGTAACATTGTCTACAAACACACAGTTACTAAATTGTGGCCTTCCCCACAAACGCACAGTCACTACACTGCACAAAGGCAGTCACTGTACTGCACTCCCCCACAAACACACAGTCAACACACTATACCATCCCCCACAAACACACAATCACAAAACTGTATCCTCCCCCACAATCCCACAGTCACCACACTATATCCTCCCACACAAACACAGTCACCATACTATATCCTTCGCGACAAGCACACAGTCGCTGCACTCTACACTCCCAAAAAAACATACAGTCGCTACACTGCGCTCCCCCACAAACACACAGTCACTACACTGTACCCTCGCCCACAAACTGGCAGGAACTGAAATATATATTTTGCCTTAATTTGTCCATATAAACAATGAGATCAATTCACAGTGCAAGTATAGGTCATTATATTTTTACACTTTCATCCTGGAGCATTTGATAGCTCTTTCTCTCTGTGTCTCTCGTCTCTAATGCAGAATATTCTTTGTTGATGTCCAATGGTAACTGAGCAGCCTGCTTGTTGGATGTTTTACAATGTGTTTTTTTGTGTGTGAGAGAAAGGGAGAGCCAGGGTGAAATAGCAATGTGTAATGTGGGGAAGCGGGTGTGGGGGGCAACCCTATGCGAAGTTGGGAGTGGTCAGGATGCGAACTTGCAGTGGAACATACAGAGGCAGATCATAAAGAGATCAATTTGTGGTGGTCAACATGGGCAGCAAAACAGATTTTCTGATGCTGTGCAGCAGAATCTATGTTGCTGAAGTAAATTAGGCCAAATTAGTATGTTAAATTGAGTATCTAAATCTACTTTTGTTACAACAATCAATGCGGTTTTCCTTCCTCCACAAGCCTGGTAATAATCACTCAAGATAAACATTCAGTAATTAATTGGACATTTCATTCCACGACTGTTTGTGGAACACTGTTTTGTGTGCAATTGGCTGCCGCATTTCGCTCACAAATGTACAGTCAAATCACATCAGATTATGTTCTGTTATTTCCAATGATACTTCTAGATGATGTGAGAAGAGCTATATCAAATGGAAGGATTATTAGTATTGCTATTAATATGATTAGTAGAAATTATTACAAATTATAACTCCAGTACATTTAGCAAGCCAATAGTGAAATAAGTAATCGTTAAAAGATCATTCCTAAGTGCTTCTGTGTTACATTTGCAGGCCTGTCAAATACGTTATGAGCAATTAACTGCAACATTTTAAAACGTTAAAATCCCCTGGGATTTAAACTCAGAGGTGTGTGTGCTGACATCTCAGTCATGCTCACATCCCACGTGTCTGACCCTCCAGAACTACCTCATCTTTACACGTGTCACAACCAATTGATCAGACAGATTGTGAATGACTCTTCTGTGCAATGGATTGCTAAGGCTCTGTGACGTCATTTTGGGGAGTAAAGGGTTACACTGGCCACTGCTGTCAGATACCATCTGACCTGTTGCTAGTTTACTGCTTTTAACTTTGTGTGGGGGTCTCAGTGTGTTTGTGTGTGTGAGAGAGGGCTTCTGTCAGTTTTAGTGTGTGTGAGAGATAGAGAGAGAGTGCCTGTAGGGTTGAGAGAGAGAGCGAGAGAGAGAGAGCGTGCATGTCTTTAGATTTGTGTGTGTGTGTAAGAGAGAGAGATATATACAAAGAGAGAGTCCCTGTGGGTTTTGTAAGTGAGAGAGAAAGTCTCTATGAATTTGTATGTGTGTGTGTGAGAGAGAGTGACAGCTTCTATGGATTTGTGTGTGTATCTGTGCATGAGAGAGAGAGCCTGTCGGTTTGTTTGTGTGTAAGAGAGAGAGAATGTGTCTGTAGGTTTGTGTGTGTGTGTGTGTGTGTATGAGAGATATATTGAGAGAGAGTCTCTGTGAGTTTGTGTGTGTATGATAGAGAGATCGGCCTTGTGGATTTGTGTGTGCGAGAGAGAATCTCTGAGTTTGTGTGGTTGTGTGTTTGAAAATTGTACGGGACTAACAGCAAAAGCTACAGAGACAGAATAAGACAGATAAAAGTTCTAACACAGGCTGCACGGCAAGGTTTCTGGTCCTTTACCAAAGAATACATATGGGGAACTTGAAGCAAATAATGGCCTAATTAATACATTAGATCAACTACCTGCATCCAGTCATACAACTACATAAATTATGATTTGATACCAGCGTGTCTAACAGCAAACAATCAAAATACATAACAGCAAACCGATCATTCCTGAGCGATTCTGTGCTTTAATTACCGGCATCTTAAACACTACAGTGAAGCAAGCGTGTAATTTAAGGTCGGAGGCCAATGACCCGACATCTGAGTTGTGATCACACAAAAAGCGTTTGCCCACCTGAGCTCCCTCATCTTAGTGAAGGCAAAAATCATATGTTCACACACTAGGCCTATTCTACAGAACAGTCGTGCATTAACCCATTACTAACCCAAATGTTTCTAACAGTTGCATTTGGTTCAGCATTCTACGAGCCTCGGTAATTGATATATATAAATGCAATTTTGATTGTTGATCAATTACACTCTTTATCCTGGGATGAATGTATATGTAACACAAACCAATCAATTGCTGTTCAGCATTAATGCCAATCACCATATCAGTACTAACATTAATGTGACCATCGTAAAGCAGCATGTTTGCAAACTAAAGCCTGGTTGACTGCAAGTATATGAGTTTCGTCAGCATGAATTGTGAGAGAATGGCAGACAAAAGCAATGCTGCGGAGGTGTGGAAACGCTCAGAGTGTTAAGGCATTAGTGTGGGGTAGAAATTTTTATTTCAGTGTCGAAAAAGACTTGTAATGTTCCCAACTGGCTCATTGAGGTGATATGTGCAACAGCTACTGTGTGTGGTTTAAGGGGTGGAATAGGAAGGAGCCGATTATATTTTGTTCTACATGGGGAATAGGAGGAAGAAATCGATTAGACTGTGTACTGTATCAGAAGGAAGAGGGGAATGGGAGTGAATTGTGTAGTTCTCCGGAACACGTGTGAAAACAGTATTAAACCTGTTGGATATTGGGATTGGATAGGTTAATGGGAGGAGCATGGAGAACGCGATTAGACTGTACTTTTTATGTTGATTTTAGATGGCGATTAGAGGGACTGTACCATGTTATTGTGGCCCATTGTAATTCGTGCTGTGTCCCCTGTATACCAAGTGTTTGCTGCTGTATATAAGCCATGGTCAGCAAAGAAAGAGTTAACTCACACACTGGCACATGTGTCAGTTCAGACTTGTTTTTTAAAGGCCCTTTGTTCCTCAGACTAACTGTACTGCAGATCAGATTTCAGGTCTCACTGATGGCTGGTACAGTTAGTCTGATGAACAGAGCATATTTTAACACTATTGCAGCAGAAATAACACTCACACTGTGGGCTCCTCATTGTTTTCTGTATAACACATTGTTTTTTGAACTTATAGTTCACTTCAGAGGTTTCTGCAAACATTTGAAACATTGCAAGTGAAGCAAACAGGCAGCGACTTGTCAAACCGGTTCCATTTGTTTTTCAAAGAAGCGCCGCTCCCTATTTGAGAGTCAAATGTCAGGAGTGATTGAAATGGAATGTGTGTCAGTGGCTGAACCTGCCTGTTAACGCAGGTATAAGCGTCCCTCACACGCAAACATAACCAGCCCAGCTAACGTTATCAACAGCTTCGAGAGACCAGGACTTGCTTCCCCATTTTGGGGCAGGAGAGAACTTGATAAAGGAGCTGGTAGATTCTAGTCACTGTGGAAATGTCCAACATGGGAAGCAGCTCAGACCATCATCGTGTTCACTGGTGAGCAAAGATCTGCTAAACCTTCTCCTCTTTCACTTCTCCGTCTGATTCCCTTTAAAGCCTTTCTTACTTCAGTGCCTTGTGTATAGGGTTTGTTCCACTGGTGAAGATAGAAAAATGACGGTGTCTCATGTGAGTGTGGTGTATGTTAGTAGGTAGAAGGTTTGATTCCAAGCATGAGGACCAGGGTTTTAGTCCTGTGAAGGGCGAAACATAGGCTCCACAACCCTCCGTTTATCAGCCGTCAGTAGGAATCTGGTTAAGTGTTGGGCAATCCAAAGGTAATTTAAAAATCATAGCCAATGTGAATTGTTTGATCTCCTTGTGTCTGGATAGATTGCTGTGAGCGTTAGTAGCTCTGTCAGTCACTGCAACAAACAGTGACTTGTCCGAATGGTTGAATATGTATTTCTGAGAAGCGTTGCTCCCTTTAGTGAGTAGAGTTTCTGACCAGAATCAGCCTGAGATCTGTTGCTTGTCTGCACAGTGGTGGGGAACAGACAGCACAATAGGGGAAATGGGAATCAACACAGTAAAGATCAAGGTAGACGATATAAAATTAACCAGAATTTTTATACAGAGCTTTCTGTCGCGGTGGTGATATTTATTTCAGTTTGTGATGCCTGTCTCACCTGGAGACCAGGCGTTTGCTCGTGTGGCGGTACAGTCCAGCCTGTAGAGTTTTAACATATTAATATTATAACGTGATTGAGGATTAGAATCATAGAATCATAGAATTTTACTGCACAAAAGGAGGCCATTCAGCCCATCTAGTCTGTGCCGGCTCTTTGAAAAGAGCGATTCAATCCCACTGCCCTGCCCGCTCCCCATAGCCTAATAGACCCGTTCTCCCTAAATAAAGATCTAATTCCCTTTTAAAACTTGTTATCGAATCAGCCTCCACCACCTTTTCAGGCAATGCATTCCAGATTCGAACAACTCGCTGAGTGAAAAAAATTCTCCTCAGCTCCCCTCTACTTCGCCTTGAAACTATTTTAAATCTGTGACCACGAGTCACAGATTCACCCACGAGTGGAAATAGTTTTTCTCTATTTGCCCTGTCGAAACCCCTCATGATCTTATAAACCTCTATTAGGTCTCCCCTCAATCTTCTCTGCTCCAGAGAGAATAACCCTAGCCTATCTAGCCTCTCCTCATAGCTGAAGTCCCTCAATCCTGGCACCATCCTAGTAAATCTTCGTTGTACCCTTTCCAATGCCGTCACATCCTTTCTGTAGTGTGGTGACCAGAATTGAACACAGTATTCCAGCTGAGGCCTCACCAAAGTCCTATAGAGGTTAGTCAGCACTTCCTGACTTTTGTACTCTATACCCCTATTTATAAAGCCTAGTATCCCATATGCCTTCTTAACAGCCTTGTCTACCTGTCCTGCCACCTTCAACGAGTCACTAACACAAATCCCCAGCTCTCTCTGTTCCTTTACACCATTTAAAATTGTACTATCTAGCCTATATTGCCTCCCTTCATTTCTTCTCCCAAAATGCATCACCTCACACTTCTCTGCATTAAACTTCATCTGCCATGTGTCTGCCCACTTTACCAATTTGCCTATATCCTCTTGCAGATGGCTACTATCCTCCTCACTGTTTACTATTCTCCCTAACTTAGTGTAATCTGCAAACTTGGAAACTGTACTCCGTACACCCAAGTCCAGATCATTGATGTAGATTACAAATAGCAATGTTTGTATGGATATATTGTGTAGACGGTGCTTTATATGCTGTGAATCACGTACCATAGACAGGTCAGCAGGTGAATTGCTAACAGATCCATGTTGGAATACATGACCACAATCACAGAACTTTATGGAATATTTATCATCTTTGCTGCTGGAAATATTTAACTACTCTTGAAGTCTTAAATTGGCAGTCGGCAAATTATTCCTGTTGGGACGTGTCGGATGGTGGGAGGTGAAGCGGCCGCCCCCTTTCGTGAGAGACAGATTTCAGAAGCTTTTCAGCTGACAAACAGAGGTGGGGAGATTCAGGGCATTTAATTTCCTAACTGAGGTGTTACGGAGCTTGTCATGTGTTCTGAGACGCCATTCTCCCATTGTAATTAGTGCAGTGTCTTCTGTATCTCAAGCGTTTGCTGCTGTATACAAGCCATGGTCAGCAGTGAAGTAGTTAACGCACACATTAGCACATATGTCAGTTCAGACTTGTTTTATAATGACCTTTGTTCCTCAGACTAATTTACTGCAGCTCAGATTTCAGCCCTCACTGAAGGTACAGTTAGTCTGAGGAACAGATCATCTTTCAGCATTATTACAGTACAGATAACACTACCACTGTAGACTTCTCATTGTATTTTGACTAAAATATTGTTTTTTGAATGTATTAGTTCAGTTCAGAGGTTTGTGCAAACATTTAAATTATTATGAGTAAAGCAAACAGGCAGCCACTTGTCAAACCGGTTCCATTTGTTTTTCCAAGAAGCGCTGCTCCCTATTTGAGAGTCAAATGTCAGGAGTGATTGAAATGGAATGTGTGTCAGTGGCTGAACCTGCCTGTATCGCAGGTATGAGCGTCTCTCACACACAATCATATAACCAGCCCGGCTCACATTACCAACAGCTTGGTGCGGGTTGGCTGGGAGAGTCCAGAACTTGCCGCCTGATTCTTGGTCAGGAGAGAACTTGTTGAAGGAGCTGGTAGTTTCCAGTTACTGGGGAAATGTCCAACCTGGGGAGCAGCTCAGACCATCACGGTGTGTGTGTGTCACTGTTTAGCAAAGATCTGCTAAACCTTCTCTTCTTTCACTTCTCCATCTGGTTCCCTTTAAAGCCTTTCTTTATTCAGTGACTTGTGGATAGGGTTTGTTCCACTGGTGAAGATAGGAACTTTGCAGTGTCTCATCTGAGTATCGTTTATGTTAGTAGGTAGAAGGTTTGATTCCAAGCATGAGGACCTGGGTTTTATTCCTGTGAAGGGCGAAACATTAGGCCGTTTACCCAGCCCTCAGAAGCAATCTGTTTAAGTGTTGGGCAATCTAAAGGTAATTCAAAATTCACAACAAATGTGAATTGTTTGATCTCCTTGTTTCTGGATAGATTGTTGTGAACGTTAGCAGCTCTGTCAGTCACTGCAACAAACAGTGACTTGTCAGAATGGTTGTATATTAATTTCTGAGAAGCGCTGCTCCCTTAAGAGTGTATCACATTGCAGGAGAGAGTCTGACCAGCATCAGCCTAAGATCTGTCGCTTGTCTGCACAGCAGTGGGGAACAGACATAACAATAGTGGAAATGGGAACTAACACAGTAAAGAACAAGATAGATCATATAAAATTAACCAGAATTTGTATACAGAGATTTCAGTCACGGTGGTGAATATTTATATCCGTTAGTGATGCCTGTCTCACCTGGAGAACAGGCGCTTGCTCGTGTGGCAGTACAGTCCAACAAGTACAGTATTAACATTTTAATATTATAACGTGATTGATGATTGTTGCATATATTGTGTAGATGGGGCTTGATGTGCTGTGAACCACACGTTTTCTCACGTATCATATACATATCAGCAGGTGAATTGTTACCAGATCCATTTTAGAATACATGACAACAATCACCAACTTTATGGAATAATTATCATCTTTGCTGCTGGAAATACTTGAATACACTTGAAGTCTTAAAATGGCGGTCAGCAAATTGTTCATGACGGGACATGTCAGATGTGGGAGGTGAAGCTGCCGCTCCCTTTAGTGAGAGACAGATTTTACAAGCTTTTCAACTGACTAACAGAGGTGGGAAGATTCAAGGCATTTTATCTCTTAACTGAGGTGTTACGGAGCTTGTCAAGTGTTCTGAGATGCCATGCGGCGTGTAAGGCGATATGTAAATCGAAGTTGTTGGTGTTGGGTAGATCACCAGCCTCACAAGCGAAAAGTCCCAGGATCAATTCTCTGCCAGGAGGACAGGGCGAAATGTTGGGCAAGTACACTTTGTACACATGCCTCTGTTTCCCTCCGCCAGTAAACAGAACATGATGGGGGATAACTTTGCTGGTGTGGTAAACACGTCAAAATAAGTACATAAATAAGAATTTGGTCACTGAATTTTAGACCAGTTTCAGAGGAATATGTGTGGAATAGGCTAGAGGTATATTTATATAGTTCACTTTTCTGTATAGTCTGATAAGCGCCTTAAGGTATTTCTGCGATGTGACAAATGACAGTATAGGAAGCCAAGTTTATTATTGTCATGTTCAAACCTAAAGCTGCTATGTTTAGAATGTAACGGTGTGAAAGGACACTTGATCATGTCTTGCCCAAACGCCAGCATCTCCAACTTCCCTGAATTGGAATTCTCCATGGACTGAATTGGAGCTAGAGTTCCTTTCACCCCCCCAAACCAAGTAACAATTCATCAGTTACCAATCTACCCACCCGTCCAGTGACTCCCGGTTACTGTTCACAACTAACAGATTGGGGAGGCAATTCCCCTGGCACAAACATTGATTAATATACCAATTCATGACAGTAGAATATGTGGTAATGTTGACAGTATCTATGGGCGGACACAGCTGCTGACTGATACAGACACATGAGCACAATGGGCAGAAACCAGCAAAGTGGAATTCACTCTAGAATATCTTAGATGTGAAGACAAATCATGAACATAGATTGTATCCAAGAGCACTATGTTGGAGTAGGCAAGGTATCCAACCCTATTGTCATTTTTGGCCCTCGTGTCATTTTTGGCCCTCGTGTGTTTGCACACACGAGCAAACACTTGGTGTTTGCTCGTGTGTGAAGTACAATTCAGCGGGTAAAGGGTTAACCGATTCAAGTTGAAAACCCATCCCAGTATTTCCACCAGTGATTCTAATCCTTATTGACAGAATGAATAGCTATAGGAGGAGTTAGAATTATGGCGAAGGTCCCTCTCCTCACCACAGCTCAAATCTCTGGTGCTTGGACACGAACTGTAGTCCATCTCAGGGTCACTAACAATAGCATAAGATGGGTTCTGTTTGTGTTTGATTCTGGGTAGATTGCCGTAAGCTCAGCAACTCAATCAGTCAGTAAAACACACACTGACTTGCCAGGCTGGTTGGGTATGAATTTCTGAGAAGTGCCGCTCCCTTTAGTGAGAGTCAAGTTTCAGGAGAGTTTCAGATCATAATCAGCCAAAGATCTGACGCTTGCCTGTCCAGCAGGAGGGAATGGACAGCATAACAATGAAACGGGAATTAACACAGTGAAGCGCAATGCAGACGGTGGAAACATAACCCACACTGCACTGCTTTCTGCTTCGGCTGTGAATATTTATATTATTTTGTGGTGCCTGGTCTCACCTGTAGACCAGGCTTTTCCTCATGTGCCAAGTACAGTCTGGCAGGTAAAGCCTTCAACTATGAATATGTTAGGGTGATTGATGATTGTTGGATGGATTGTAGAGAGGGGATTTCAAATGTTGTCAACCGAATGCTTGCTTGTGTTCCACAGCTCAGTAAGTGAAGTATTATCGGATCCATGTTGGAATACCTGACCATAATCAGCAAACTTTATTGAGCGTTTATCATCTTTGTTGCTGAAAATATCTCAATACTATTGAAGTCGTTAAATCTGTGTCAATAAATATTTCATGTCGGGACGTGTCAGATGGGAGGTGATCTTGTGAGAAGCAGCGCTGCCTTTAATGAGAGACATATTCCTGAAGCTTTCAACTGACAAACAGATGAGATTCAGGAATTTCATTTGCAAGTTGGGGATTTATGTAACTGATTTTTCCACTTCTCCTCTGACTGTTCTTGTTTCAATTAGGTAAGCCCTGGCTCTCATTGTCATGGGTTTAGCTCCTCATTTCTCTCAATGCAGAGCTGCACCAACTCAGCCAGGCAATGATCATAGATCAGGCTAAAGGGTTCATTCCACAGCCTGATGGTGGCTGGAGTAAGAATGTTAAAAACTGAGCCCGGCTGCCATCCATTTCAGCAACACATGGAAGCTTTTAAAAATTTGTACACTAACTTGTAGTCTCCGTCATCAGGTGTTCGACTGAATATTGAAAGCAAGGTTTGTCTGGTCACTTGTAGTTTCTTCAACAAGTTGGTTGTGAGGCGATTGGCGGTTCGCTTTTCTGTGGATATCATAGAATCATAGAGTTTTACTGTACAAGAGGAGGCCATTTGGCCCATCTAGTCTGTGCCGGCTCTTTAAAAAGAGCAACTGAATCCCACTGCCCCGCTCTCTCCCCATAACCTAACAGACCTGTTCGCTTTATATTCAAAATTGCATGTTGTGAATGTGTCTCCTAGTCTGTCCATCCATTTCTATCTGAGTGTGCTTTTGTATCACTCAGTCTTTACATATCTCCTTATCTCTCTCTTTATCTGTTTATTTGTCTGTGAGCGTGCGTACGTGAGTGTGTTTATTTATCTCTGTTTGTATCTCAGTCTGTCTGAATCTTTCTGCGTACCTGAATGTCTCCCTATTTACGTACCCTGCCTCTGACAATGTGGAGCAATGCATCATTGTATGTCTGTTTTATTTGTGTATGATTATCTGTGTGACTATGTTTCTGTGAGTAACTCGCCACATGTTTGTTCATGTCCGTGTATCACACTGTCTGCCTGACTTTCTCTCGGTGTATTATTATATATTTCTCTGTATCTCTCTTACTGAGCACATATACCAGTGTACATATCTGCATCTTTCTTTATCGACCGCAGTCTGTTTGTGTCTCTGAATCTCACTTTGTCGATATGTACATATAAATCTATGTCGCTCTTTTTACCTATGTGTATTGCTGTTTCTTTCCCATTTAATTTCCTTCTAAGTCTTTGTTTCTCTCTTTGTCTCTCTCTCTTTATTTCTAAACTGTGTGTGTGGCTATGTGTGTAGGCGTGTCTCTGTGTGGAGTTACTGGCTCACATCAGGCTTTTCCTGGCCTCGGTCTACAGCAGACATTTTGTTTTACGCAGGCCTGAGACATCCATTTTAAGTGACTGTTTCTCTGATTTAAAAAATAATGATAATTCTGAGCTGTGTGGTTAACAACCAATTGTGGTCTGAAAATGGAATTGGATACTACATGGTGTTTCAACTCAAATTATCAGTATTTACACTGATTCTACATTCCCAAACGCATAATTTTCAGTGAAACAAACCAGCCCAGTTTGAGAAGTTGCCGTACATTGATGGTATTTTGAGCTGTGTTTGATTTCAATGTAGGTTTGCCCTTTGCTCTCGTGCTGTGACAGTCAGCAGCAGAGAGAAACAAGAAGCTGTGAGTTCAACTCTGCACGTCCTCTGTGGTTAGTTACCCCCAGCGCCTGGTTTCCCGTCTTTCTGCACAAACAAGCAGACAAACCAGCAACCCTGGTCTTTAGCTGTTGATTGAAAACGCCCTGACTGTGGCTCACTGTGGCCGACTGTGGAGGACTCTGTGCTCTGCCTGTCTTGGGCTCGGTGTGTGTGTTTGTATGTTTAGAGAGAGTGTTGCCTCTGCGTACTCTCTCCATTCATCTCCCTCTCACACCTCAATCCATCACTTGACTGAGGATTAGACTCTCTTGGATTGTTATTGCCTTGAAAGGAGATGTTTCAGAGGAGATCCTAAAGGTGCTGATACAGGACGTCCTGCTGTCGTGCAGGATCCAGTATGAATCTATTTGTTGCTGTATAGAACACTTTGGTTGGGATTGAAGAGTTAAACCCTGAGCAGTGTTTAGGAGTAAACAAGACCGGTGGACACAGGACACGCTGTTTCAACAGAAATTTCTGGACAGACATTTTTGTTTTGTTGGTGAGCCAGGTGTCTGAACAAGCGGAAACCCATAACCTTATTTAGGATTATGCAAACCCGGCAAAGTATTCCATGTATCCCATCTCAACATGGAAATGCCACAGATAGATTATTGGAATGGGATGCACACACTGACTCTCTTTCTCCCTGGAGGGCATATCACATTGACCTCATTCAGGAGAGTGTCATGTGCAGGTTGGGAAAAGCCAAGGCTTAAGGTCCATTCAGTGTGTGTTGGGGATAATTGCTGGAGTCTGTCCGGCAGTAACGCCAACTGGCTCGCCATTGATATCATTGTCTGGTCAAGCTTTCCCTCTACTTGTCTATCTAGAGCCATCCTGCCTCTAAGAGCTTCGGTTGCAGGGTTAGCAAAAGCCAAGTGGGGAGCTTCCCTTCTCCCATTCACTGCCCTGGCAATGAGCCATCCTGGACTGTGCTTGTCGTCAGTGTGTGTGCGTGAGAGAGAGAAAGGTATGGAATACTATGGACCTTCGTGACTCAGGAATCGGACTAGAGACCATCACAGACTATTTTACTTGATTCCCGCATCCCATTGCCTGCCTTGTCTATCACCTTGTGGCCAGTTCAGCTCCAATGTGATCCCATTATACAGATATGGCTAATGATTCCTTACCGAGAGGCTAAGGAACATCAGGAATAGTGCTAGGGGAGGGTGAGGGGCTGGGGGAGGCCTGGAGTCTGACACAAACAAGTTCTGTAAAGAGAGTACTTCAGCTAAAGAGCCTTTACTATAATAATAATCCTTGCATTTGATACAATCCTTTTCACATCTTAGCGAAATCTCAAAGCGCTTCACAGAATATACTGTAAAAATGGCAATTAGGCTAAAGTGTCTTTATACGAACTAATCAGATGTTACCAGCACATTATGAGCAACTGGAGCCTTGAGCCAACCAGTGTTCAGGGAGGAAGGAGAGTGACTGTGTCACTAGCAGCCAGACAGACAGACTGACAGGCAGCGGGTTTGAGGGTTGGTGTGTCAAAGGCAGGAACAGCAAGTCAACATTTCCTTTGCTCTGAACAGGAGATTGGCAGCTCAGGGAGAGAGAGAGAGAGAGAGGTTCCAGGAGGTGGCCATTCACCCCCATCAGCAACTGTACACAGACAGCAGCACCAAGGTAGGCTCCGGCTCTCAGCCAGTGACATTAATGTTTAACCTCAGCTCCAGGTCGCTTCACATCTGCAGCTCTATTGGGTCAGTCCTTTAGTGTAGAGCAAAAAGGTCCATTTACACTGAGGGGAGAGTGGGAGGGGGGGACTGGCCATTAGCAAGATCAGAAAGGGAAGGTCTTTATGGAGAACTTGTAGGGAGGGAGGGGGCAAGGCGGAGGTATTGAGGCAGAGACTTCCAGAGTTTCGGGGCACAGTGGCTGAAGGCTCGGCCACCGATGGTGGAATGGAGGGCACAAGTGACGCAAAGGGAGGCTGGAGCCTCCTTTTTCGGTGGCTGCGGTTGGTGAAATTGTGTGGGTAAGCAGGTTGGGGAGGAAGGGAGTGAGAGAGGAGCTAGGGAATTGAGTGATTTGAGGGAGGGAGGGAGGGAGAGTTGGAGGGAAGGAGGAAGGGAGTGAGTGAATGAGTGAGTGAGGCAGGGAGGAAGGGAGAGGGAGGGAGGGAGGGAGGGAGGGAGTGGGGGACAGACGGTCGGAGGGAGGGAGGGAGAGAGAGAGAGAGAGAGAGAGGGAGGGAGGGAATTGAGTGATTTGAAAACGGGTAAGTAATTCTTGAAATTGAAGCTGAAAGCCAAGGCGTGAGAGCATTAACTTCGTGTTTGTTGCACGTTAGACAAGTTTCCTGACTCCACAAACTCCACTGTTTATCTGTTTCTAACTAGTGACTCGCATGTTAGTCGATGGATGGATCACATTCTGTGTGTAATACTCCATTCCCCATCTCTCTATTTGTATGTCTCTCCCTCTATCTATGTGTCTATATATCTTTCCCTCTCTCTGAATTTCTCTCAGTTTGTCCGTGTCTCTCTCTGTCTGTCTGGCAATGTACCTGTTTAACTCTATAACTCCCTCTCTGCCTCTCTCTGTGCCTGTGTGTGTCTGTATCTATCTCAGTGCCTGTATGTGTCTGTATCTCTCTGCCTCTCTCTGTCTGCGTGTGCCTCTTGTGTTCCAGTCAGTGACAGGTTACACAGACTCAATGGGGCCCAGAGAGGAAATGGTGTGTTTGTGCAAACGTTACCGTTTCTCAGTTCATAAAGATATAAACTGCAGCGCTGGGCTATGAGGGTAACGCCCTGATTGTGGCCACACAGGGATCTCAATATACTGTGGTTTTGATGCTCAACTTAACAGGATTTACACCGAATCCACATTCTCAACCATCGGATTGTCAGTGAAACAAACCAGCCCAGTGTGAGCTGCTGCTGTGTGTTGATGGTATATTTGAATTGTGTTTGGTTTCCATGTTGTCTTTGCTCTCTACTCTTGTGCTGTGACTGTCAGCAGCAGAGAGAAACAAGAGGCTGTGAGTTGAACTCTGCACGTCCTCTGTGGTTAGTCTAGTTTCCTGTTTTTCTATACAAACTATGGACCTGTCTCTATCTACACCTATCCCTGCATCTCTCTTTCTCTCAGCTTCTGTGTTTGTGAGTCTAGTTGAGCAAGTGTATGTATTCCCTCTCTCATCCCTTGTGAATCCAGAGTCCTGCAGCTCAGTGGTTAGACCATTGACCTCATAACAACCATATCAAAATTACACTTATTTTAGTGCCTTTCACGTCAGGAGCACGCAAGGCGCTGAACAGTCACTGCTTCAGACTGGAGCTGAGGACGGGGTGGGAGGGCAGCTCAATCTTCAAATGGAGGGAGGTCAGGGCGAAACCTGGGGCAACTTTCCTAACTTCACACACACACGCGCACAAACACACTCGCCTAATGGTAATCCCTCCAAAAAAATTCCACGTTCATAAATTGAACCCATAACCGTTTGTGGGACACTGCTGTGAGCGAAGTTCTCCTGAGCTCTACCAATCCTCCTCCTACATCACATCTCTTTCACTGGTTGTCTACGGCAGTTGTTGATTCCTTGCTGGGAATGTCCTCGTTGTGGCAAGCGTGTGTGTCATATTGCTCAGTTGGTAGCTCTCTGGCCTCGCAGTTACAAGGCTGTGGTTCTCAGCCATGCAAGCCATGGGTAAGCCATCAGCAAATCCAAGCGTCTCAGTGGCCATAAGACTGGAAGCCCCAGGCAGAGCAAGGACGGTAAAGACATTACCTGCAGATCAGTGTCACCACCTGTACAATCTCTAACTTGCTCAATTTCACACTGATCTCGTGTTACAGGATGGAAGGGTCCAGTTCTATACCTGTCTCTGCACAGATAAGCAGCGGGCAAAGCAGCCAAGCCTCAGCTAGTCCCACTACAGGGGCTGTAAGACAGGAAAGAGTTTGGCCAACAGGAGGCGCTACAGCTGTTGGCAACCAGCCAACCGGAGGCGCTGATAACCGGCCAACAGGTGGAATACCAGATGGAATCATAAGAACTACAGAAACAAGTGAGTCCAGAGAATGTTTTTCAATCCAGCTGCTTCTTCCACCAGAAACAGCTTCTCCTCCGCCCCCTGTACCTTGCTGGGCAGCTAGGGGCTCTGTCCTTGGTTCTCTCTGCTTCAACTACATGCTCTCTTTGGTGACGTCACTTCGATTGTTCACTTGGGATGTCCACACAACTTTAAAGGCACTCTACACGTGGATTGGTGTTTCTGTTGTTCAGTCCATGTCTGTCTGTAGGACACGGCTGCCCACAGCTGACTGCTGTTTAGGAGGGTTTTATTATAATCACAAATTTACTTCCGATTCCACTTTCCATTTTCACTCAGGAAGTTTCACTGACACTAATAATCTTTACTGACAGTGATATATCTCTCTGACCTACTGAAATAACACACACTGGTGTGGCCTCACCACCACCACACCAGTGTATGTTATTTCCCCCGATACCCAACGCCCTGGTAGCGGACAACAACACAAACAAAATGGCGATTGTATAGCGCCTGTCACTTCGGGAGGATGTCCCAAAGCTCTGAACGGTCAGGTCGGGACTCGAGCGGTGGGGGAGGGGTGAAGGAGTTGTGGGAGGTCGGGGAAGTGGAAGGAGAGTGGGAGAGGGGGAAGTGTTAGTGGGGCAGCCGAAGGTGCAGTCAAAGAGGAAGTTCTTGAGACCGGCCTTGAAGGAGGAAAGAGAAGAAGCGAGGCGGAGGGGCTGCAGGATCCACTGTGTGGGAGCAGAGAGGCTGAAAGCCTGGCCACCGATGGTTAGGGCGGTGGACGCGGAGCAGCCTGAGTCTGCTGAACATAGGTTGCGGGCAGGCGGATAGGGAGACAGTAGGTCAGAGAGATAGGCTGGGGCAAGGCCGTGAATGGCCTTGAAAGTGAGGACATTGATCTTGAATTCGATCCTCTGGGGTGATGGGGAGCCAGTGGAGACTGGCGATGCATGGGAGTGATGCCACATGCAGACGGCTGTGTTTTTCTCTCTCAGCTTCAGCAGACGAGAACACTTTCAGACAAATGCTGGCCAATTTCTCAGATGAGGACCTCTACCGAATCACCAGATTCTACCTCCCGAGGATACAAGCGATGGTGGAGGATTTTCCGGAACAATTTGCGTCTAAACTAAAGGTTGAACATATAATGCGTGAGGACGAAGCTGAGGTTAGTGCAGCAGATTATTAACTGACCAATAACAAGTTGTATTAACACGGCCCCTTCGATATCGACAGGACGGCCCACGAAATTGGAAAGCAGATTAATACAATAGAGTATTTTAATTTAATCATTTTTGCTCTGTGACATCATACAGTCAATATGATTGTCAGGAAACTGTCAGACTTCAACAGTGAGTATGGAATGTTCCATCGAATTCAAGGATGATCATACATGCAGTATGTCTGTCGATTGAGTGTAACACTGACCTGGTTGGAGTCATGAGTTGGATCGATTGTCAGCTTAGTAACCAAAGAGGTAAAGATATAGTGTCTAATGGTCCTCCGCACAAGCAAACTTTACTGAAAAAGATTGTGAAATAGAGACAGACTGACAGAGAAACTTGGAGATAGTGACAGAGAGGGACTGATCAATTGAGAGAGAAAGTGACTGAGAGAGGAAGCCAAAGAGACAATGAGAGATCGACTGTGAGGGGGAGATAGAGAGAGAGTCTGAGGAAGACAGATAGACAGGCAAAATGTGCGAGAGAGAGTTAGAGAAGTAGAGAGAAGGAACAACTGAGAGTGTTGAGACTGGGAGAAATACAGAAACAATACCAGTGGCACAGAGAGAAACGGATCGAGACAGAGAGAGAGAGAGAAACCGAGAGAGAAAGGGATAGAGAGAGAGAGAGAGAAACAGAGAATGGGAGAGGAACAGACAGAGAGAGAGAGACTCAGATAACACCATCAGATAAATCCTCTCTCACCCTCTAACCCGGTCCCTGGAAACCTGTGAGACCTGACCTCATGTGACTGTAATATAAATGTCAGCGTTTGTCTGAGTCAACCAGGACTTAGTAACGATATGTGTGTGTGTGTACGTTCAGGTGTTTGGCCCTGGCCCCAGCTCCTGTATATAGATGTCAATGTCTATTGTAATGTTACACTATATTCACTGTGTCTCTGTCTCTGTGTCCAGGCTGCGGGGCAATAAACTGGGAGATTCTGGAGTGAAGTCACTGTGTGAGGCTCTGAGGAACCCAGAGTGTAAAATACAGACACTGGAGTAAGTAACAGACTGTGAGAGAATATAATATCCCGAGCGTGAATTCCCCCGATATCTCAGTGTGTTATTGACACTGGCTGATCAGTTGGTATCAGCTGAATATTGTGTCAGGAATCAGTGTGACAGTGTGAGGCCATCAGCCATCTCAGTGATCACACACTGAGCATGGATTAGCAAGGAATCTGCTCTCTCCCTCCCCCAGCTCCTCCCCTCCCCCAATCCCTCCCTACCCCACTCCCTCCCTCCCTCCCTCCTTCCCTCCCTCCCACAATCCCACCGCCTCCCTCCCACAATCCCACCGCCTCCCTCCCTCCCTCCCTCCCATCCTCCCTCCCTCCCAGCCTCCCTCCCTCTCTCCTTCACCCACTCTCCCTTTCTCCTATCTGTCTGTCACATCCCTCCCTGCCTCCCTCCCTGCCTCCCTGACCTCCTCTCGTAACCGTTCTCTCCCATTCTCTCTCTCTGAATCCCTCCACTTCACGCCCACCCCCCGATTGCTCCCAATATCTCCCCTTCTAACGTAATGCCTCCCCTTTTTCTCCATGAAGTCCCCCACCTTGCCCCTTCCCTCTCACTTTCTCGCTCACTCTAACCCTCGTCTTTCCCCCTCTCTCACACACACTCTCTCTCCCTCAACCACCCACACCCTCTCCACCCTCTCTCCCCTTAGTCCCACAGAAAACTTTCCTCTTAAACAGTGATTACGGTTCCTGCTCTCCCCATCCCCCACCTCCCCAAGCATCAACCCGGCAGGTTGGAGTCAGGCTCTGTCACTGTTAACTCTGCTGCTCGTTTCCACACCCACACCAACTTCTGCGACGCCATCACTCCCACCCTCGCCCGCCTCCATTGGCTCCCCGTCCCCCAGAGGAATGAATGCAAGATTTCATCCTCATCTTCACGGCCATTCATGGCTATACTCGCTCCCCACTCTCAATCCCCGCCCCCCCACTCCTCCACCACACACACACTTCTCCGACCTGCTGTAACGATAATATAAATGATGTAAATGTCAGTGTTTGTCTGAACCATCCAGGACTTAGTAACAATGCGTGTGTATGTGTACGTTCAGGTGTGTGGCCCTGGCCCCAGCTCCTGTATATAGATGTCAATGTGTATTGTATTGTTACACTATATTCACTGTGTCACTGTCTCTGTATCCAGGCTGGAGGGCAATAATCTGGGAGATTCTGGAGTGAAGTCACTGTGTGAGGCTCTGAGGAACCTGGAGAGTAAAATACAGACACTGGGGTAAGTAACAGACCATGTGAGCATATAATATCCCGAGTGTGAATTCCCCCGATTTCTCAGTGTGTTATTGACGCTGGCTGATCAGTTGGTATCAGCTGAATATTGTGTCAGGAATCAGTGTGACAGTGTGAGGCCATCAGCCATCTCAGTGATCACACACTGACCATGGATAAGGAAGGAATCTGCTATCACCCTCCCACAGCTCTCTCCCTCCCACAGCTCCCTCCCTCCGTCCCTCCCTGCCTGCGACCCTCTAACCTTCCCTCCCTCCCTGTGACCCACTAACCTTCCATCCCCCCAACCCTCCCTTCCTCCCTCCCTTTCTCCCTTCATCGTTCACTCACTCCTTCAATCACTTGTTCATTCACTCACTCACTCCTTCATTCACTCACTCACTCCTTCTTTCATTCACTCACTCCTTCTTTCATTCACTCACTCACTCACTCCTTCATTCACTCACTTCTTCACTCCTTCGCTCGCTCGCTCACTCACTCACTCACTTGCATACTTATTTCCATTTTCCTCCCTCCCTCCCTCCCTCCCCGATGTGAAAGGCGCCAATCAATTGTAGTATTGTTGTTGTTGTTGTACCTCCATCAGAGGTCGCGATTTAAGCTACGGCCCCAAACTCTCTCCCTCCCTCAATTCCCCCTCCCTTGCCCTACCCCTCACCCTGTTCAATTCCCAATTGAAAAACCATTGTCTTGATCAGTGAACACGGCTCCTGCTCCCCCCGCCTCCAATCCTCCCCAACACCTGGTCGCAGTCAGTCTCTGCCGCTGTTAATCTCTCAGGCTGCGCTGTGTGGAGGGAGCTATAGACCTGCAAGCTGTTGTTGTCCCTGTAAAACTGAGCCATAGCCCCACACGCCTCTCATATAATATCAGCTGTTTTATGGATCAATCAGGATTTAGTAACGATGTGAGTGTGTGTGTACGTTCAGATGTCTGGCCCTGGCCCCAGCTCCTCTATATATAGATGTCAATGTGTATTGCATTGTTACACTATATTCACTGTGTCTCTGTCTCTGTGTCCAGGCTGGGGGGCAATAATCTGGGAGATTCTGGAGTGAAGTCACTGTGTGAGGCTCTGAGGAACCCGGAGTGTATAATACAGACACTGGAGTAAGTAAAAGACTGTGTGAGAATATAATATCCCAAGTGTGAATTCCCCCGGTATATTAGTGATACCCTCCTCCCTCCCTCCCTCCCTCCCTCCCTCCCTCCCTCCCTCCCTCCCTCCCTCCCTCCCTCCCTCCCTCCCTCCCTCCCTCCCTCCCTCCCTCCCTCCCTCCCTCCCTCCCTCCCTCCCTCCCTCCCTCCCTCCCTCCCTCCCTCCCTCCACAATCTGAATGGCGCTATAGAAGTATAATTTTGTTGTTATTCTTGGTGTTGTCCCACCATCAGAGGCCGCGCTTCAAGACACTACTGCCCAAAACTCTGTTGCTCCCTTAATTCCCCCATCTTGCCCCCCTGTCACCCTGTTCAATTCCCAATTGAAAAACCGTTGTCTTGATCAGTGAACACGGCTCCTGCTCCCCTCGCCTCCAATCCTCCCCAACACCAGGTCGCAGTCAGTCTCTGACGCTGCTAATCTCTCAGAGGCTGCGCTGTGTGGAGGGAGCTATAGACCTGCAAGCTGTTGTTGTTGTTGTCCCTGTAAAACTCTGAGCCATAACCCCACACGCCTCTCATATAATATCAGCTGATTTATGGATCACCCAGGACTTAGTAACGATGTGTGTGTGTGTGTGTTCGTTCAGGTGTCTGGCCCTGGCCCGAGCTCCTGTATATAGATGTAAATGTGTATTGTATTGTTACACCATATTCACTGTGTCTCTGTCTCTGTGTCCAGGCTGGGGGGCAATAATCTGGGAGATTCTGGAGTGAAGTCACTGTGTGAGGCTCTGAAGAACCCGGAGTGTAAAATACAGACTCTGGGGTAAGTAACAGAGTGTGTGAGAATATAATATCCCGAGTGTGAATTCCCCCATAACTCAGTGTGTTATTGACACTGTTTGATCAGTTGGTATCAGCTGAATATTGTGTCAGGAATCAGTGTGATAGTGTGAGGCCTTCAGCCATCTCAGTGACAACACAATGAACAAGGATTAGCAAGGAATCTGCTCTCTACCTCCCCCAGCTCCCTCCCTCCTTCCCTCTCTCTCTACTTCCCTCTGGGAGATGTCATCCGCAAACATGGGGTAAATTTCCACATGTATGCGGACGACAACCAGCTGTACCTTTCTGCCTCATCACTCAACCCCCAGACCATCGATGTTCTGACAGCAATGTCTGTCTGCCATTGAGTCCTGGACGAGGGACAACTTCCTACAATTGAACGTGAGCAAGACCAGTTCCTCCTGATTGGCTCAAGCCAGCGCCTCTGCACATCGGGCGCTGCCAGCTTCTACATCCAAGGCTGTACTCTCCACCTCACAAAGCCAGTCAGGAACCTTGGCATCACGTTCGACCATATACTCTCCTTCCTCCCCCACATCCGTGGCTTCACCAGCACCGCTTATTCCCACCTGCGCAACATTGCCAGGCCGGAGCCTGGCAACAACCTCACCCCCCATGCTGCCGAATCACTCATGCACGCGTACATCACCTCACGGCTGGACTATGGAAACTCTCTCCTCTTCGGCCTCCCCAGTTCCTCCATTCACAGGCTGCAGGCCATCCAAAACTCTGCAGCTAGTGCACTATCCCGCACCCGCGACCACATATCCCCCACCCTCGCCCGTCTCCACTGGCTCCCTATCCTCCAGAGGATCAAGTTCAAGATCCTCGTCCTCACCTTCAAGGCCTTACACGGCTTTGCCCCTCCCTACTTATCCGATTTACTTTCCCCCTATAAGCCCACCCGGACCCTACGTTCAGCAGGACTTGGCCTGCTCCAAGCCCCCCACCCGAACCGCCCCAACATCGGAGGCCGGGCTTTCAGCTTCTTCGCTCCCACCCTGTGGAATTCCATCCCCCAATCCCTCCGCCTTCTTTCTTCCCTTTCCTCTTTCAAGGCCGGTTTGAAGACTTTCCTCTTCAACCGTACCTTTTGTTCCCCCACAAATTTTTTGACCTCCCCTACGTGTTTCATCCCCTCCCGTACACTCCCCTCCCAGCTCGGGTCACACGCCTCCGGTGCAGCGGCTAGGGACGTCCTCCCGACGTGAAAGGCGCTTTATAAGTTTAAGTTGTTTTTGTTGTTGTCCCAATCTCACTTTCTCCTGGCTACCTTTCCCATCCCTCCCTGCCTCTCTGACCTCCACTCTTACACTTTCTCTCCCATTCTCTCTCTCTGAATCCCTCCACTTCATGCCTACCTACCACTTTCTCCCCTACTAACTTAATGACTAACCTCTTTCTCCATGAAACCGTCATCTTGCCCCTTCGCTCTCACTTTCTCACTCGATCTATCCCCCATCTCTCCCGTCTCTCCCATTCTCTCTCTCCCGTAACATTTCACCCCCCCCCCCCCCCCCCCACCTGGCCCCACCCCCACCTCTCCAACCTCTCTCCCCAATTCCCACTGAAAAAGTTCCCCTTAAACATTGATTACAGTTCCTGCTCCCCCCACCCACCCCTCCCTACCCCTCCCCACCACCACCACGCACACACTTCTCCGACCTGCTGTGACTTTAATATAAATGACATAAATGTCAGTGTTTGTCTGAACCAACCAAGACTTAGTAACGATGTGTGTGTGTGTACGTTCAGGTGTCTGGCCCTGGCCCCAGCTACTGTATATAGATGTCAATGTGTATTGTATTGTTACACTATATTCACTGTGTCTCTGTCTCTGTGTCCAGGCTGGGGGGCAATAATCTGGGAGATTCTGGAGTGAAGTCACTATGTGATGCTCTGAGGAACCCGCAGTGTAAAATACAGACACTGTGGTGAGTAACAGACTGTGTGAGAATATAATATCCTGAGTGTGAATTCCCCCGATATCTCAGTGTGTTATTGACACTGGCTGATCAGTTGGTATCAGCTGAATATTGTGTCAGGAATCAGTGTGACAGTGTGAGGCCATCAGTCATCTCAGTGATCACACACTTAACATGGATTAGCAATGAATCTGCTCCCTCCCTACCCCCCTCCCTTCCTCCCACCTTCCCTCCCTCCCCGCCTCCCACCAATTCTCTTCCTCCATCCCTTTCTCACTACCTTCCTCTCCGTCCCTTCCCCAGCTCTCACCTTCTTCCCCTTCCTCCCTCCTTTATCTTGCTCACCCAGCACCTACCTCCCTCCGCTGTTCCCTCCCTCCTGCTCACCCACCCACCCTCCCTCCTCCCTCCCATTCTCTCCGTCCATCCCATTCCATCTTCCCCTGCCCCATCATCCTCCCGCTCTCCTCCTGCTCCCTCCCTCCTCCATACCCACCATCAGTCTCCTCTCCCTCTCCGCCCCATCACAGTCTGAGAGATTGTCTGTCCAGTGGCTCGGGATGTCCTCCCCACATGTCATATTGTTGTTGTTGTTGATCCCTGTCATGTCACTGTGTCTCTGATCTCCAGGCTGCACAGTAACAGTCTGACCGATGGCTGCACTAATAATCTGGTCTCCGCTCTCAGTACAAGCCGCTCACTGAGGCAGCTGAGCTTGAGATCTAACTCCTTCACAGATGCCTCCGTCCCCGCTCTCCGCCGCCTCACACTGACCTGCACCAGCGTGGGGTGGATCTGGTGAGTGTTTAATGTGATAAACACACAGAGAACGGGGCTGGGTATCGGGATGGAGACAGTTTGAGGGAATTTATTGATTGATTAACCTGCGAGTGAAGAGTTTCCAGTTTATATTGTGATCAGATGGTTATTTGTTGTTTAATGTGTTTCAGGCTAGGGGGGAATCAGTTCAGTTCAGATGGACAGAGACAACTGACGTCACTGGGGGAATCCAGAGCTGAGCTGACAGTGAGTGTGAAATAGTGACTGAGGCAGTGACCACACAGTGTGTGATATGTAATACATTCTGTACACTGTAGTGACTGGTTATTAAAGGTGTCATTCCTGATCCCTCTCCCATCAGCCTGTCGACTGTGTGTGTGTGTGTGAGAGAGAGAGAGAGAGAGAGACACCAAACACACAGTCACTACACTTCAAGGGGGTAAAACACGCCAAAGTCCGGGATTATTATCATTATTATACCCGCGGCCTCTTTACCTCAGACACGATTTGGCGCCCAAACCAAAGCCGCAAACACGTGGGAAAGTTTGGGAAAGCCGTTGGCTGCTTGCGCAGCCCCAAACCGCCGCACACCCCCTAGCGCGCTGACAGTTTGGCGCATTTTTTTGCATTTAAAAAATAAGTCCCGGTACAAACAGCGCGGGGCGGGGGGGGAGGGGGCGGGTCAGTGCAGGAGGCGACGCAAGGGTACGGATCAGCACACAACGCTCCTTGTGTACAGGCAGGTCACGTGGGGGGTGTGGGGGCTGATGTGTGTACAGGCGGGTCACGTGGGGGGTGTGCGGGCTGGTGAGTGGACAGGCGGGTCACGTGGGGGGTCTGGGGGCTGGTGAGTGTACAGGCAGCCAGGTGGCGTTTCATTACCAGCTGGAAAATCATCTGTTTATACAGACAGATGCCGGACTGGCGGGTCACGTGGGGTGAGAGGGAACTGGTGGATCACGTGGCGGCAGAGAAAGGAGGCTGACTTGTCACGAGTTAGGGGGAGAAGGGGCGGAGTCAGGGCAATGGGGAGGGTGGAGGGGGAGTGTTCAATCATCTCCTCTCTCCCCCTCCATCCTCTCCTCCACTTCCATCTTCCCCCTCAAACCTCCACAACACCTGCTTCCTGTCTCCCCACTCTTTCTCACTCTCTCTCTCTGTTTCTCTCCCTTGATCATACACCTACTTTCTCACTGTCTCTATCTCAGACTCTTCTCCCCCATGTCGCTGACCACAAACATACAGTCACTACACTGTACCAACCACCCACACACACAATCACTACCCTTTACACTCCCCCAAACACACAGTCACTAAACTTTACCCAGGTGTGTTGGTAAACACCAGTAGGATGAGTGGGAGTCACAACTATATCTGATGCTTTGTAGTCTTTGTCGTCTCAAATTGTAGTCTCATTATGTTGTCTCATAAGTGTAGACATAAGATGTCCCCCCCGACGTGATAGACACTCTAGGAATCTCATTGTGTTGTTGGAGTTAGTGCTCACTGCCCAGGTTTCCACAACAGTGACAATGACAGCATTTCCACAGCAAATTTCACATCTGGAGGGCCTCCCAAAGTGCTGGGTAGTCAAGGTTTGAGCCTTAATTTGAGGTTGGATTCAGAAGTGGTGGTGCGTGCGGGTGGGGGGGCAGACATGAACAAGTCAAGGGACAGATCTCTGAAACAAGCCTCTTTACTCACTTGAGTGTTTTTGCTATGTTTTAATCCGCAAAGGTCAGTGGGCAGTACCAGGATATACAAAGGGAAGGAAGGACATCCTTTCTGTCCGTTTTCTCTTTCTTTTGTCACATCTTTCACACTCACTGCTGTCTTATCAACATTCACAACATTTTCATATTCACTCTGACACAGATATTTTTCATTTACCTTTCTTGCTCATTCGGAAAATGAGGGTTGGTATGTTTTTCATTGAACCAAACTGTAGCCTTGACACCCACACACATCCTCCTGACAGGAGAGGCACGATACATATGTCATTTACTGTTGTTGAGACGAGAACCACTTGCACTTGTATAGAGTCCTCCACGCACCGTCTCAGAGGGCTTGAAACATGACCAGTGTGAAAGAGACGCTGAGATATCATGCACTGCGTTTACTGTAGACCAGGAGTAGTTACCCGGTTGCTGATGTTGAGATCCATTAAAGAGTGAACATAGCGTTCATTGCAGTCTGTAAGGTAGAGACGGCTCTCCCAGCCCAGGGCAGACTTCACAAGGCTACATTACATCTCATGTCAGGCTGGCAGGCAGTCGCTGCTGATTGGGTGAGCCAGGCAGTGATCAGCGTTGGCCTCTATGACTGGTGGAGCAGAATGCCGACTCGGCCACATCCTGGGCCCATTACTCCAGTCGACAAGAGAGCAACGGAGAATGTAGCAAATGGACAGGTTCCTTCTGCTCCAGGGCTCAGAGGAAGCTGCGGACTCGATCCATCATTCCTGGATTGTAGTTACACAAGAAAAGCAGCTCCTGTTTCCCCTCCTCTATGTGAGCTGTGGGCGCGAGGAAAGGCAGTCAGAGAATTAGTCTGTGAGGCGGCGAAATGAATCCCAACAATCCCACCTCTCTGCACTACACAATAGTATTACACAAGGCTTCTCTGATTGCGTTTTTCAAAGTTCAGAGAGACTTTGGATCAAGCAAATGGGGGGAAAGTACTGACTGGTGTCAAAAGAACTAGAGACAAGGAGTAAATAACTTTGTCCCCCAACTCCACACTAATCCCTCCCTCCTTACCTTTCTCATGCTGGATCCACTTGCGTTCCACATAGTACTGATAGCAGCTTTCAAACTCCTTCTCACTGTAATTCCTAACTTCGATTGGAACAAAAGGGTCCAAAGTATCGAAGCCTTCCTGCAGAGGTTAGGAGTGTGATGGGGGGAGAGAAAGGAGAGAGATAGAGGGGAACAGTGTCAGTCATAAGCAGAAGATGCAACAGCAACAAAATACACGCGCACAGTGTGTTTCATGTCCGGAGGACATCTCAAGACGCTTATGTCAGGGTATGGTCGCGAACCGGATAGCAGGGAAGGTGGCCGAAGTCAGAGTCAAAGAGGAGGGTCTAGAGACGTGCCTTGAGGGAGGCGAGGCAGAGGAACTATGGGATGGAGGGAGCGAGACAGAGGGATTGTAGGATGGAGGGAACGAGTCAGAAGAACTGGTGTGGAGGTGGCGAGGCAGAGGGTCTCCAGGATAGAGTTCCAAAGAGTAGGGCGCAGGGATGGAACTGTTACAAGACATGAAGAACAGGGACCTGATGAGATGTAGCCCAGTGACTGGTTCCATGGCATTACCGATTAACGATGTGTGAAAGCGACTGGATTTGCAACAACAACCCTTAGGCCTCCCTCTGCGAGTGAGTAGCTGGGCTCTAAGGAAGGTTTGGGAGGAGCTTCAGTCAATAAGGGCACAGAACGCTCACCTTTCTAAGCAGATGGTGGGGTAGATGAGACAACTGGGAGGAACCCAATGCCGCAGTATTGGTCAGTGTCATCACCACAGCTCCAGCACACTGTAGCAGGTAACACATGGGTTAGAATCGAATAATAAGCCTTACATTTGACGCACCACCTAATCACTTTCAAACGTCTCAAAGCGCTTCACAGGATACCCTGTACAGTGATTTGACTGTATATTTTATGGGCAGACACACAGTGCGCCAAAATGATGTGGACACATGCATAACTACACGCGTACATACACACCACACACACACATTCGCATACAAACACAGAGCATTGGTGCAGGGAGTGTGTGGTGCTGTAGGGAGAGGCTACTCTCTCAGACTCTCACCCAGTCATTGTTCACCAACTTCTTCAAATTGTGCATCAGAGTCAGCACGTGTGGAAAAATCTGTGAAAGGAGTGTCCTGAAACTGGGGAAGGAGGGGTAAGGCCATCAGAGAGCGGTCAGAGGTTTAGCATGGAGTGGCTGCCACTGATGGTGAACTTAGAGCACGAGGGACAAGTCAGATGAGGGGAGGTAGTGGGTTGGGTGAGTAAGCAGGTCGGAGAGGTGGCCAGGGCATGAAAAGATTTGAAAACGAGGGAAATGATCTTGAAATAGATCCGTTTGATGATAGAGTTTAGTGTGTGATAGGGAAGCCATGGAAGCCTGGCGAGTGCTGGGGTGATGGAGGGGGGAGAGAGGTTATTGTGTGATAGGGAGCCAGGAGAGCCTAGCAAAGGCTGGAACAAGAGTGAGAGTTGGGAATGCTGGCTGGGAATCATGAATGTGAGGCCATACATGGCTCCGGTCCTCCTTCCTCATGGTGGTGGGTCCCCAGAGGGCGTTGGCCCCGTCGATGGCCACCAGCAGGCGGTAGGTGTCTGGCGAGCTCTGTCTCTTCAACTCCTTGAACAGGACTCCGACTGCATCACTCGCACTCTTTACCCTCGTCAGTCGCTGCAGCGAGAAGTCAGCTCCACCACAACCCACACAGACACACAAACAATAACTCACTCATCTCACCCTCCTGGCACCAGTGAAGGCATCTACGAATGCATTTGATCTGACGCTTAGACCATGAAAACATCTCAAAGTGCTTTCAGGGGAATTGCTGTCATCAGGGGGACTTTTCTTTTGAGATAAGCAAATGCAGCAACCAGCTGTGAAGTGAATGAGCAATTTATTTAGGGAATTGTCAATCAGGGCACAGGGAGAGAGAGAGAGAAAGAAACATCCTTCTCTTTACCGACAGCGCCATGGGAGATCATTTAACTTCTGACAGGGAGTGAGGTTTAACATATCAAATAAAGGACAGAGCCTCCCCCAATAAGGCTCTGTCTCCCACCAGCATCATCCTAGGGTATGAGCTCAGAATACCCAGCGTTGACCTCAGAGGCCAGAGCTTAAGTGACTGAGCCAAGCAAAAGGAACATTACATTTGTAGAGCGCCTTTCATGTTGGGAGGACGTTCCAAGGCTCTGGACAGTCAGGGGTCAGGACTTGAGCATCGGGTGGGGGGAGGACGAAGACATAAGGAGAACTTTTTCTAGCCCCCCCACCTTGTCCCCCCATTTGGTTCTGATGATTCAGTGTGAAACCCCTCGCCCAGTTACCTGTTCCACCACTTCACCGAGCGGCCTCCCCTCCTCCGTTGCCTCCTGCTTGCTCCAGATGTACCTTTGCCGTGTTTTTATCTGTTCAGATAAAACTTGAATTAGGTGTTGCTTCAGTTGCTTCAACGTGATGTTCAATCATGGAGACGTTTTTAATTCCCTGTTAATTTAGAAGTTGTTGTAAAACGATAAGAATGGATGCGAAGGACGTCCCACCAATCCGGAGATCTGAAACAGGCCTGAAAGGAGTCAAGGGACTGTGGGCTGGAGGTCTGACACGTAGGGTCATGGCTACTGGACAAAAACAACTATTTTGTTATTACCTCCTTTAAGAAGCGCTCGTTCGTAATCTTGAAATTCTTGAGCCTGACGGAGGCCTCAATGGGCTGGTGTCAAACCGAGCTGGATTGTAGGAGGACTGGAGCAGCTCTTTACGGCTTTTCACCCACATGTAAGCTGTCACATGGGGAAAAACACAAGAGAATTACTGATACTGAGCCTCACCCTTGTTTTCAAATCCCTCCACTACTCTGCAACCCTCTACCTCTCTGACCTCGTCTCTCCTCAAACCAGCTCCCGTTGACTTCGCTGCACTGGGTCTGGCCTCCTCCATGTCCCCCCCGAATCCTCTGCTCCACTCTCAGTGGCGTGCCTTCAGACACTATGCCCCAAGGCTCTGGAATTCCCTTCCTCACTACCTTCGCTTTCCCCCTCTTTTCTTAGTTTCAGGTACCAGCTGAAGACCTTTTTCTTCGACCGTGCCTTTGGTCACCTTTCTACCCCTGCCCCTGGCTCGGTCCTGGGATACACTATTGTGAAGCGCTCTGAGACGCCGTCCAGCATAGAGGGCGCTGTATAAATCAAAGTTGTGGTGGCTGTTGCTCAGCTACACACACAGTAGCAATCTCACGAATCCCCCATCAATCCATATCGATGGTTTTAGCTGGTGTAGAGTTATAGAGTTTAGACATACAGCCAGCAAATCTCATCAACTTGGAAAAACGATGGAGCCAAGGTCAACTTCCGTGTCTAACATTGCTGTTAGTGCCACCAGAGACACACAGAGACACACACAGCTTTATAGCACCAGTGGGTTGCCATGTACAGCAACATGCGCCCATCAGCAAACCCCATTGCTGCCATCCTCTGGACAACTACACAAATCCAATAACATTGGCTGCAACTCACCATCTGGGACATGGAGAGTAAGCCAGTCCTGCTTGGAACAGTAATGAACAGCGTTGTAGAGTGTGAGTGTTTTCCCACAACCTCTCTCACCATCTGAAAGCCGAGAGGTCAAGGAAAGGACCTGGGACATTGAGCCACATTGATGGATTCCACCTTACACAGCGATCCGGCGGGTTTTTTTCTTGAGGGATTATTATCAGACGTGTGGAGTAAGGAAACGCTTTGCCGGGAATCGCACCCGGTTTGGAAGTGAAAAAGATACAGATGAGGTAGCGGATGGCAGGGTACAAAAAATTGGTCGCTTTCACATAACTGATGAGCTCCAGTGCTGGCTGCCTGACAATAAAATATGCCTCTCCAAACGTCTTCACCTGCAACACAACAGAGAGAATCACATACCTCCTTCACTCCTGTCTGAAGCAGAGTGAAGCAAGCACACATTCCTGTTACTATAATAATAATAATCTTGGCATTTGATATAACGCGTTTCACATCTTATCGACGTCTCGAATTGCTTCACAGAATATACTCTCACATACACAGTGAACAAACACAATTTCTCATATTGATCTAATATAATATAAACAACTTTATAATATAATATAAACAAATTTGGAAAATGCTTTCCAACAAATTTTCGTCCTGATAGAATTACATTAATTTCACGTTGCACCACTTTTAAGTTAACAAAATTCTGATTCAATTGCAGAGTGTACATTTGAGTGTGCACTTCTATTCCGATTTCATGAACTTGAAATATATATTTGAATGAGAAAAAATATTGTAAATGATGTGAGGGATAACCCAGCTGCTGGCAGTATTGGTGAATCAGCACTGTTCTGAATGGTTTTTGTTTGATTTAAAATTTAAGTTTAAGTTACTAACTAAAGGTGCAAAGTGCCATATTTCTTTCAAATGGAGGCACTAGAACACTGTCCTATGGAGTCCTGCATTTCAAAGTTTGGAGCACTTGTCTCACAAGCAAGAGACTTGGGTTTGATTCCTTGGGAAGGTTTCCTTACTCCACACACCTGATAATAATCCCTCGAAAAATCTAACAATAAATTGGTCATTTTCAATCCACGACTTTTTTGTTGGAGAAGCTGCTGTGTGTAATTGACTGCCGTGTTACGCTCTCCCAGAAATATACAGTCAATTCACTTTACAGTATCTTCTATGAAGCGCTTTGAGACAACTAGAAGACGTGAAAAGCTGTTATATCAAACATGAGGATAATTATTGCAGTAAAAGCTTTGTTATCTGGCACCCTCGGGACCTGACCCGTGCCGGTTAATCAAATATGCCGGATATTCCAGTGGCAAATTGGGGTATGTGTGTGAGTGAGTATGTGTGTGTGTGTGTGTATGAGGGTGTGTATGTGGGTGTGTTGCACACTCACGTTGCTCATTAGCCCTTTGAAGGGGACGAGTAGAGTTGACGAAACTTCATCACCAATTCTTCCTGTGTGTCTTCAGCTTCCTACAGTGACAACAACAGTGACACAACACCCTAACTGTCACACACACACACACCCTCACACCCGGACACACACACCTTCACACACACACACACTCCCTCACACACTTACACAGCCTCTCACACATACCATTACGCGTCTTGCTGTTGAATGGATAAATATCTGGTTAAAATTTTGGATGCTGCATTTTAAAAGGAACTAAAATAACATTTCAACTTCAGTTTTAACAAACTTAATTCTGTTTGTTCACAACAGACATATAGCTCTTACTGTTTAGGGTCAGGGAGGATAGGGGTCAGGGTTATGGTGTAGGGATAGGGGTCAGGGTTAGGGACTCACCTGTTGTAATGTGGTGATTCTGTCCTGCAGTTAGAGTCTTATTGTGTATTCCTCCTCCCACCTGTGAAGTATAGTGAACACGCAGTGAGATACACACACACACCCACATAGTGACACACACACATAGTAACACACACACAGACACACTCTTAGACACAGACACACATAGAGATAGACAGAGACACACACACAAACATAGTGACACATACACACACACAGTGACACACACACACATATACAGTAGCACAGACATAGTGACACATGCACACATACACACAGACAGAGACACACGCACACAGAGACACACACAGGCAGACAGAAACACACATACACAGACACACACACATCGTCACACACACTCAGTCACAGACAGTTACAGAGAGACATACACACCTCACTCTCACATATACACACACAGTGCCACTCTCACACTCTCACAAAGTCACTGACAGTTACAGATACATGCACACACAGTGATACACACACACATACACAGTCATAGTCATGGAAGAGGGTTTAGGGTAGAGGGGGTAAAGAGGAGGGTAAGTTGGGGGAAGGAGAGCAGGAAAATTGAATGTATAAGTGTGGGCGAAACTTAAATTCTTGCATTAGCTGCTAATTTGGGAGTATAGCTACACACAGGATTGTTTTAACAATCATATTCCTTACCTCTTATCAAACTAATATGTTATCTACCTTTGTTTTCGATTGCGCCTTTGGTCACCTTTCCACCCCTGCCCCTGGCTCGGTCCTGGGATCCATTATTGTGAAGCGTTCTGAGATGCCGTCCGGCGTGGAGGGCGAAATATAAATTGAAGTTGTTGTTGTTGCTGCTGCTATCACAACAGAAACACAGAGAGTCACCCTGACACACAGTCACCCCCCTCACCAACTCTTGTCCTCCTCTCTCTCTCACGTTTGACATTGGAGGGCTACACAGGCAGTCACTCTCACACAGTCAAAGAGAGACACACACACACTCACACAGTCAGAGACACACACACACCCAATTACACACATTCTCACACAGTCAGAGACACACACACAGAGAGACACACACACACACTTATACAGAGACAGATACACACACTCACACACAGACACGTGCACACAGAGACACATACTCACAAACAACCAGTCACAGGAGACACAAACACACACACACTCTTACATGGACACATACACACACTCAGAGACATTCACACACACACAGACTCTCTTACACACTCACAGAGACATTCAAACACACTCACACACAGCGAGACACTCAACACACACAGAGACACACACACACAGACACTCTCACACATGGAGACACACACACTCTCACACACACACAGACACATACACGCAGTCACAGAGACACTCACACACAGAGAGAGACACACACACACACACAGACAGGCACACAAACACTCAGTCACAGAGATGCTCACGCACACACTCACACACAGAGACACACACACTCACATAGACACACACACACTTTCATACACACAGAGAGACACATACACTCTCGCACACACATAGAGACAAACACACTCCCACACAGACACACTCACACCGTCACAGAGACACTCACACACACACACTCACACACAGCGACAAACACTCTCACACAAAGTCACAGAGACACTCACACACAGAGACAAACACACTCACACACACAGTCACAGAGACACTCACACACACTCTCACACAGATAGCCACACACACACTCACACACAGAGACACACACTCACACAGCCACACACACAGTCACAGACACTCTCACACCCACCCACACACAGAGACAAACACACTCTCACACAGTCACAGAGATACTCACACACACTCACACACAGAGACAAACACACTCTCACACACAGACACACACTCTCACACACAGAGACAAACACACTCACACACACACACAGTCAGAGACACTCACACATACAGTCACAGAGACAAACACATTCTCACAGTCACAGAGACACTCACACACACACTCACACACAATCTACCACACAGAGACACACACTCTCACACACTCACTCACACACAGACACACAGTCACAGAGACACTCACACACATTCATCCACAGAGACAAACACACTCACACACACAGTCACAGAGACACCCACAGACAGAGACAATCACACACTCTAACACACTGACACATGCACACACACAATCACAGAGACACACACACTCTCTATCTCACACACACACTCACACACAGAGACACAGACACACACACTCACACAGAGACAAACACACTCTCACACACTCCCACAGACACACACACACAGTAACAGAGACACACACACTCATCCACAGAGATACACTCTCACGCACTCCCACACAGACACACACACAGTAACAGAGACACTCACACACAGAGACAAACACACTCTCACACAGTCACAGAGACACTAACACACACACTCACACACAGAGACAAACACACTCTCACACACTTACACACACAGTCACAGAGAAACACACACTCACACACTCACACACAGAGACAATCACATACACTCTCACACACTGACACAGACACACACAGTCACACACACACACACAGTCACAGAGACACTCACACACACACTCACACACAGAGACAAACACTCTCACACACTTACACACACAGTCACAGAGAAACACACTCTCACACACAGAGACAATCACATACACTCTCACACACTGACACAGACACACACTCACACACAGACACACAGTCACAGAGACACACACACAGACACACACACAGTCATACAGACACACACACTCTCTATCTCACACACAGACTCTCCCACATAATCAGTCACAGAGATACACACAAAGAGACACTCACTCTCACCCCCATCTCTCAGCTCCTCTCTCTCCGGGTTGACCTTGGCCATTGTCCAGGGCTCTGAGCTCGGGGGGATCTGCCAGGTGTTAGGCCTGGGGGAGGGGGAGGCGGCCCCAGCTGGCTCTGGGCAGGAGAGGCGATGCCGTCCGAGATGGGAGGGAACCAGCCGGGACGCTATGAGAGAGGAGGCTGGGGATTGGCGGGTGAGGGGGAGAGAGGAGGCTGGGGATTGGCGGGTGAGGGGGAGAAAGGAGGCTGGGGATTGGCTGGTGAGGAGGAGAAAGGACAGGAGGCTGGGGATTGGCTGGTGAGGAGGAGACAAGAGGCTGGGGATTGGCTAATGAGGATGTGACAAGACGCTGGGGATTGGCTGGTGAGGATGAGACAGGAAGCTGGGGATTGGCTGTTGAGGATGAGACAGGAAGCTGGGTATTGGCCAGAGCTCCCGACCGCCGCAAGCGGGGCTGAAGACCAGACCTGTTTGTGACGTAACTCCCCCCCACCCCCCAGCCCCTGGTGACGTGTCTCCCCCCCCCTCCCCTCCCCCCCCACCCCCTCCACAGCATAGCCCCGACAGAGAAGGACAACTCAAGGGTTGACCATCAGTGGTAAACTGTGTTATCAGAGCGTTGATGAGGAATTCTTCCCCAATCCTGGTTAGCTCTGAGTGCCCTGTCCACCATCTTGGGACTCAAAGTCGAATGGGCACCAAGGACCATGATCTCCCGATGCAAACCCACATGCAGTGGTCGGGGCAGGCAGTACATTTCCTGATCATATCCATATACAGTAAAAGTCAGTTTTCCGGCACACTCGGGAACCTGGCCAATGCCGGATAAAGCACGTGCCGGATATTCGGCCGAAAACACATCCAAAAGATGCATTGTGCCGGATAAATTCCAGTTAATGGAATGCGAACTTTTTTCTTTTGAGATGCCGGTTATGCAGAAGTTACTGTTGATCGAGTCACGAATAAACAGGCTTTTACTGCATTAGCTCTTTTATAGTAACCGGCCCTGTCGATGCTATGCCAGGTGGTTGCACTTTCTGCAGCATTGTAAAAGAATGGATGGATGTCCTGTGTGTTCTTTACTGACCCCAGACTCTATGGAGGAGACTATACACTCGGAGCGGGGCTTCTGTTGAAATTTGGGGTGTCATCAGTAATACTGGTAGCAGCAGTAATTTTCCCAACTCAGTCCACTATGACGAACTATATAATAAAAAATTAATAATCGTTGCATTTAATACAGTGGTTTTCACATCTTATCAACATCTCAAAGTGCTTCACAGATCATAATGTCAAGTGAATTGACTGCTTATTTATTGGTGAAATGTGGCAGCCAATTGCACACAACAGCGTCCCGTAAACAGTGGTGGATTGAAAATGACCAGTTATTGTGTTTTTTGAGGGAGGGATTATTACTAGGTGTGTGTGTGTGCATGGAGTAGGGAAACTTGCCCAAGGTTTAAAACTGATTTGCCTGGATTCGAACACAGGTCTCACGCTTTTAAGGCGAGTGAGTGGCTCTAAACACTGAGCTACAGGAGCTCCACTATTGATTAAACTATTGATAGAGGAGTTTATGATCTCCGGTATCGTAGATAAGTTTAGGATTCAGTCCTCATTTAACAATGCCTCAAGTGTCAAGCCATCCATGTTTATTCCCCTTTGAGGCCAAATGATGTGTAATTGTTTTGTAAGGTGTTCAGTGTTTGGATATCTCCCCGATTCCAGGAAGCAGTTACACATGTTTGGGAGCGTAAAGTGCAGTGACTGTGTATCTGGGGTGAAGTGTGGTGACTGCGCTTGGGAGCGTAAAGTGTAGTGACTGTGCGTTTGGTGTGAAATGTGGTGACTGCGTTTGGGAGCATAAAGTGTAGTGACTGTGTACAAAACACAAAATACTACAGACACTGGGAACCTGAAACAAAAAGAGAAGTTGCTGGGGAAACTCAGCAGGTCAGGCAGCATCCATGGAGAAAGTAAAAGGAGTCAACGTTTCGGATCTACAAACCTTCGTTAGGATTTATGAGTAATTGTTTGGGAGAGCGAATTAGTGTTTGTATGTGCTTGAGAGTGTGATAGTGAGTGTGAGTGTGTGAGTAAATAAGAATGTGAGTGTGTGTGAGTGATTTCATCTGTTTAAGTGTGAGAGTGCATGTGAGTGTGTGAGCGAATATTTGATTGTGTGTGACTGATAGGGTATGTGAGTGAGTGTGAGTGCGCGAGTGTTTGGAGTGTGTGTGAGTGATTAACTGTGTATGATAATGTGTGAGTGTATGTGAGTTTATGTCGTCAGAGTGTGAGTTTTTGTGAGTGTAAGTGTGTGAGTGTGTGTGATAGTGTGAATGAGTGTGTGTGAGTAAGTTATTTGATTGTGTGTGAGTGAGTGATTTTTTATGATAATATGTGAGTGTGTGACGGTGAGTGAATGTGTGAGTCTGATAGTGTATGTGTGTGAGTGCGACTGTGTGTGAGTGTAAGTGTGTGTGTGTAATCTTGAGTGAGTGAGTCAGACAAATAGATGTCTGTCAAGCTAAAGCTTTATTATTAGTAATAGTTACAATACAAACTTAGCTCCAGCCCCTAACCGACAGCCCCCAACCCACAGCCCCCACCCTAATCCCCAAACTACAGCTCACACCCCACAGACACCACCCGAATACCCAACCTACTGCGCCACCCCAGCATCAAACCCGAAGCCCAGCCCCCAACCCCATCCTCCAACCCAATCCTCAGCCCGCAGCCTCAGCCCTCAACCCTCAGCCCCTGGCGTCAAGCCCTGCCCCAATCCTAGCACTAACCCCAACTACCATCTACCCCTTCAATTCTCCTATCAGTTCTATCCCATTCTAGTTCTCTCCTCATTGGCTAGATTTATCTCATGCTCCATACAGAAGTCTGGGTACCAACACGGCCTGCACTGCTGTAGATCTGTTGACTGTGGGTCTATGCCACAGTGGTAAACTTGATAGGGTCTCCATTTTTGGATATGTTGATTAACCAGGTGTTGAAAGCGCTGTGCAATCTCAGACGGATTAGCTCGGAGGACATGTGTAGCGTTATTGCTGGTGTCTCTTGGTGGCTCGCCTGCGCTCTGCCCTGGACAGTCCACGTTGCTTTACACAAAGTAACTGAGGACTCGTCGGTATCTTAACCAAGTGCTGAATGACGCACTGTATATGTTCATTTACCCCTTGTCGTCCTGCCCGAAACAGCCGGCCAGGCATTGGATGTTGGTGCTGTACAACACAATACATCCCACATGCAAGTTGGCATCTGTCTCCCCCAGTTTTTCAGCCAACGATTTCCCCTGAGGATGATTTTGGCCAAATCGGTTTCTCGCAGAGCAAGTGTTAGCTTGATTGTCAGCAGTGATGGCGGGAGAGGCAGCGAAAAATTTGACAGAGGATTTCATTTCTTCTGAAATTTCCAATGTTGTCCAACCAGTTAAATTCACTTTGGCCCAGGCACTCAATTGGGGTTAGCAAAACCAGAACGTGTATCTACATATCCGGACTCCATATGGCCTGGTGGAACCTAGTGCACATAGGGAGCGAGACAGTCAGTGAGTGGGTGGGATGGAGTGTGAGGGAGTGAGTGAGTGACTGAGTCAGTGAGTGTATGTGAGGGAGGAAATCAGGGAGTGTGGGAGCGCGTGTGATTGAGGGAGGGAGTATGTAAGGGAAGGAGGGTGTCGACTAGTGACTGCATGATGGTTTGAGGGACGCAGGGAGTGTGAGAAATGGAGGGAGTGTTTGAGAGACGTAGCGAGTGTGAGAGAGGGAAGGTGAGAGACGGAAGGTGTGTGAGGGAGGGAGAAGGAGAGAGCTAGTCTAGTAGGGAGTGGGAGGGAGCGTGGGAGGGTGGGAGGGAGGGAGGGGATATGAGGAAGGGTGGGAGTGTGAGGGATGGAGGTGGGGTGTGTGTTTGAGTCTGTGTCAGGGAGTGAGAATGGTGGAGTTTGTGTGTGGGTCGCAGTTTGCGAGAGGGGGAGGATGTGTGAGGGAGAGAGGGTGTGTGAGAGTGAAGGAGTCTGTTGGATGGAGTGGTAGGGAGAGATGAAGGTAGTCTGAGGAAAGGAGTGTGAGGGAGAGAGTGTGAGGGAGAGGTGGGAATGTGAGCGAGTCTGTGTCAAGGAGTGAGATTGATGGAATGTGTTTGAGGGGGCAGTGTTTGAGGTAGGGCGTGTATGAGGAAGGGGGAGTGTGAGGGAGGGAGAGTGTGATGGATGGAGTGTATCAGGGAGGGGAGAGGGAGTGTGTTTGAGGGAGGGAATGTGTGAGGGAGGGAGGGGGAGTGTCTTGGACGAAAAGGGAGTAAGTGTGTGTGAGGGAGGGAATGTGAGGGAGTGTGTATTAGGGATTGAGTGCGAGGGGGTGAGTGTGTGAGATGGGGAGTGTGTGAGGGAGATAGGGGGAGGTATAGGGATATAGGGATAGTGTGAGGGGGAGTGCTAGTGTGTGTAAGGGAGGGTGTGTAAGAGAGAGTGTCTGAGAGCGGGAGGGAGTGCTTGTGCGTGTGTGTGAGAGAGCGAGGGAGCAAGGAGTGTGAGAGTGAGTGTGAGACAGTGGGTGAGAACGTGAGATTGAGAAAGTATGAACGAAAATATGAGTATGTCAGAGGCTGTGTTTTTGTGAAGAAGTGTGTAATTGAGGGTGAGATTGTGTTTGTGAGTGTGCGAGGTTGTGTTTGAATTTGTGTTTGTGAGACAGTGTATGTGGTGTTGAGTCTGTGTGACTATATGAGGGAGCCTGTGAGAGAGTAAATGTGAAAGTGACAGAGTATGTGTGAGTGTGTGGTATGTGTGCAAGTGAGTGTAAGTGAGAGTGAAAATGGATGTGTGTGAGAGAGAATCCGTGTGAGAGTGTGTTTGTGTATGAGAGTGGTATGTGGGTGAATGTACACGAGAGATTGGTGTGAGAGAATGCGTTTGTAATGAAAGAGTGAGAATGAGTGAGAGTATTTGTGTGAGTGAATGTGTGAGTGTTTCGGAGAGTGTGACAGTGAGAGAGAGAGATAAAGAGAGAGAGGGGGTCATTCCTCAAAGCCACTTAAGCATTCAAAACTTTATGCATAACTCGGGTGGAGATTCCTATGGCGTCTGAGGTGACTGTGATCATCAACAATATCGGGAGGCAGGAGAGAACCTTCATTATGTCTCTCATCTCTGTGTGAGAAATATATAGGGAGAGTAAGAGAGAGAGAGAGTTTGCGGCTGAGCGACAGAGCGAGAGTGAAGGAGACTGTGCAAGAGATTGTGAGAGAGAGTGTGCGGGAGACTGAGAGATAATGTGTGAGAGAGTGTGAGGTAGACTGAGAGAGTGTGAGAGAGCGAGTGTGAGAAGACTATGTGAGAAACAGTGTGAGAGAGAGTGTGAGAGAGAGTGTGCGTGAGAGAGTGTGTGAAAGAGACTGAGGGAGCAAATGTGAGGAAGTGAGTGAGAGAGTGCACGGCTGAGAGAGAGTGTGAGGGAGACTGAGAGAGTGTGTAAGAGAGTGTGAGGGAGACTGAGCGAGTGTGAGAGAGAGTGTGTGAGAGAGACTATGTGAGAGACAGTGTGAGAGTGTGTGAGAGAGTGTGTGTGAGAGAGTGTGTGCAGGAGACTGAGGGAGCGAGTGTGAGGGAATGAGTGAGAGAGTGTGCGGATGAGAGAGAGAGAGTGAGGGAGACTGAGAGTGTGAGAGTGTGAGAGAGTTTGTGAGAGACAATGTGATAGTGTGAGAGAGAAAGAGTGCGTGAGAGAGAGTGTGAAGGATACTGAGGGAACGAGTTTGAGGGAGACAGTGGGAGAGTTTGCGACTGAGAGAGTGAAAGGGAGCGAGTGAGCGACAGTGCACTATTGAGAAAGAGTGTAAGAAAGATTGTGTGTGAGAGACAGTGAGAGAGTGAGTGAGAGACAGTGAGAGAGAGAGTGTGTGAGAGAGTCTGAGAAATAGTGAGAGAGTGTGTGTTTGAGGGAGAATGTGTGTGTGGGAGAGAGTGTGTGAAGGGGACTGAGAGAGAATGTGAGAGAGAATGCATGAGATACAGTGAGAGAGATTGTGTATGAGAGAGTGCGTGAGAGACAGTCTTAGGGAGTGTGAGAGAGATTGTGTGAAGTAGATTGTGAGAGATTGAGAAAGAGAGGGAGACAGAATGCGAGGGAGACTGCTAGAGGGTGTGAGAGAGAATGTGTGAGAGACAGAGAGAGTGTGAGAGACAGAGAGAGTGTGAGACAGAGTATGTGTGACTGAGAGTGTGAGAGATTGTATGTCAAACTGAGAGAGAATGTTTGTGCGAGCAAGTTTGATGGAGAGATGGAGAAGGAGTGTGTGAGAGTGTGTGAAACAGTGTTTGAGAGTAACTGCTTTAGAGTGTGAAAGATTACGTGAGAGTGTGAGTATGAGAGTGTATGAGAGAGTGAGTGTTTGTGGGAGTGAGAGAGAGTGTGTGTGAGAGAATGAGACAATCTGTGTGAGAGTGTGTGATAATGTATGAGACAATATGTGAAAGTCTGTATGAGAGTGTGTGTGGGAAAGAGTGTGTGGGAGAGTGTGTGGGAGTGACAGTGCGTGTGTGAGAGTGAGTGTGTGAGAGAGTGAGAGAGTGACTATGTGCAAGAGTGTGGGAGTAAATCTTTGAGAGTGTGAGAGATTGGGTGTGAGTGTATGTGGGAGAGTGTGAGTGGCAGAGAGATTGTGTAAGAGAGTGAGAGACTGTGTTAGAGAGTGTGAGAGAGCGTGAGAGGGAGGCAGTGAGTGTGGGAGAGTGTGTGTGAGAGAGCGTGTGTAAGAGAGTGAGAGAGACTGTGTGAGAAAGTGTGAGAGAGCGTGATAGAGAGTATGAGAGACAGTGAGAGTGAGAGACAGTTTGAAAGAGAGAAATAGAGATTGAGAGGGAAGTGAGTGAGAGTAAATATGTGAGAGTGTGTGGGAGAGTGAGTGAATGTAATTCTCTCTCTCCCTCTCTCTCTCCCTCAATCTCTCGCTGTCTGTTTATAATAATCATGGCATTTGACCCAGCGCCCACAAATACAGTGAATTTTCCTACTTGGCTTCCCCCTAACCCGACCCCTCCCATCCTGCTCTTGTCCCCACCTGACTGTACAGCGCCTTGGGACGTCCTCCCGACGTGAAAGGCGCTCTATAAATGTAAATTGTTGTTAAAAAATTGTTGTGTGCATATGTGTGTGTGTATGTCCATGCGTGTGGATGTGAATGGCCATGTGTGTGCGCATGGAGTAAGGAAACTTTCCCAACATTTTGTCCCAACACTTTGATGACTGAGAATCGAACCCAGGTCTCTCCCTCACTAGCGAGACAAGTGCTTTAACCATTGAGCCACAGGACTTACCACTAGGCGTCACACATTGAGAGAGTGTGTGCAGCTCAGTGGATAGAGCCCTCGCCTTGCAAGCGAGAGGACACTAGTCTGATTCCTGGTCGAGACAGGACAGGATGAAACCTTAGGCGAGTTTCCTTACTACACAGACACATACACACACACAGAGAGAGACACTGAGAGAGACACACACACAGAGACACAAACACACACACATCTCTGTTTACCAGCAGTCAGGAGGAAACCGCTTGTTGTTCGATTAGCGGATAAATAGTCCCCACCCCCGCCACCATCCTCCCGCTCCTCCGTGGGTAATAATACCTTCAAAATAATAATATTTTGGATCCCACAATCCACGACTGTTGGTTGAATGTCTCTCTGTGCAATAAGTTGGCTGCCACTTTTGGCCCACAAAACACACAGTCACTACACTTTACAGTGTGTCCTGTGAAGCGCTTTGAGACGTCTTTCAAACTTGCAAAATGACAGGATGATGAAAAGACTAAATTATTATTTAGTGTTCATAATTAATACTATTATTAATGAGTACAACAGTTTATGGCGAAGAGTTATTAATAAAAATGACTGTTAATGATATGTATTAATTTATTAATTATGAAGTGTTGCGATGTGTCCTGCTTCCCATTTGTCACTTTCAGAATATCTTGGGTTATGTCACAACACTGGCCCTCCCTCCCTCCCACCCTCCCTCCCTCCACCACAGCTACACTGTGTAAAGAGACACAGTAAAGCTCCCTCTACACTGTGCGTCCGTCCCCACTCCCAGGTCAGGGTTAGACACAGTAAAGCTCCCTCTACATTGTGCCTCCATCTACACTCCTAGGTGAGAGTTAGAGCTGCAGTAAAGCTCTATCTATTCTATGCGTGCATATTCCCAGGTCAGGGTTAGAGACTCAGTAAGGCTCCCACTTGCTTCCGTCCGCACTTCCAGGTAGGGTTAGAGACACAGTAAAGCTGCCTCTGCACCGTGCCTCCGTTTACACTCCCAGGTCAGGGTAAGAGACACAGTAAAGCACCCTCTACACTGTGCCTCCGTCCAACTCGCACAGCTAACAGGAGTTGAGAGGGTCTTTTTCCAGTTATAATTTGGTATTACATGGGGGTAAACAGTTAAACATTTGAAGCGACGGCAAGGTTGTTTTCGAAACCGGTTTCCCCGGAGGATTTGGTGGGTCTGCCTGTTGCATGCAAACTGCCTTGAAATTTGCCTGCATAATATACAGCCAATACCAAGTAGATATATATATATGTATATATAATAATAAACCTTGCATTTGATATAGCGTTTCCACATCTTATCAACGTCCCAAAGCGCTTCACAGAATATACTGTAAAGTGAATTGACTGTATATAGTTGTGGGCGAATCACGGCAGCCAATTGCGCACGGCAGCAGTGTCGCACACACAGTCGTGGATTGACGTGACAGATTTTATGATTGTGCTTTTATTGTCGGGATTATTATTAGGCGTGTGCAGTAAGGAAACTTGCCCAAGGTTTCGCCCTGACCTGCCTGGATTCGAACACAGGTCTCCACAGCTTGGTCTCCCCAGCTTGCAAGACAAGTGCTCTAACCACTGAGCCACAGGAGATCCACAGACCCAATGCTCTGACATATTCCCCACTGAACTGCTGTTAGCTGTGGGTGTTAAAGCTGTAATAGGTTCTGTGGTCCAAGGTAGATAAACAGCAGAAACAGGAGAAATATTTTCAAGCATTTGTTACCAACATTGTCAGCATTGACAATTTTACCTGTGTACTCTCCTTTGTTGATCCCTAATTCTCTCCCAATTCTCGGGTATAGTGCTCATCTTAGCTGTTTTATAGGTTTCTTCATTTAACATTATACCTTCCTTAACTCCTCTAGTTAGCCACAGTTGGACGAAGTATTCCGTGGCATTCTTATTGCTCAAATGAAAACGGAGGTAATAGAAAGGTTGGCAGCAGGATAGCGGGTCAGTGAGGTAGGACTGGAAATATGGAGGGCCTTGAAAGCCTGTGGAGGGACTCGAGAACTCGATTTACAAGCGTGGCATCTGTGCTTGGATCCAGGCAGGTCAGGGAGAAAATTTGGCCAAGTTTCCTTACTCCACATGCCTAATAATAATCCCTTCAATAAAAACAGTACTAACAAAATTGGTCATTTACTTCCACGTTTATTTGTGGGACACTGCTATGTGCTAATTGAAGCCGCATTTTGTGCATAAATGTAGTCAATTCACTTTACAGTATATTCTGTGAAGCGCCTTGTGAGATCGATAATATATGAAAAGCGCTATATCAAAAGCAAAGGCTTTAACGTGTTCAAAACAAAAATATATGTTCTGTGTTCTGTAGCTCAATCTTCCTTCGGTAACGTAGAAGAGAAACGTGGACATGAGCAATTTAACCAGAGCCAGACAGGAGAAGCCTCAGTAGCAAGTTTCTTCTCAGCTTATTCTTACTTGACCTGTTACCAGAGAAGATGAGGCATTGACAGCATTTGGATGTTTCAGAGGATTTGGTGGCTCTTGCCTGCTGTATGAAACCGCCTTGAAATTTGCCTATATACTATACGGCCTCTACAAGGCAGATACAATCCTGTGACATCTTTCCCACTCAACTCCTGCCAATGGGTGGGCAGCGGGGAGTAACTAGATCAGAGAGGTTATAGGGCGGAGGGTCAGCAAGTGGTTGGAAAGCTTGAAAGAATCTCAGAGGAGTTGGTTTGGTGGCGTTTATTTGAACAGTTATCACATTGGGATGACACCGCTGTTTCACATTTACATAGATTCCATTGCCGACTGTGATAACAACAACAACAAGTTTGATTTATATATTGCCTCCTGAGTAATCACATCACTGCCGTCCTCATTGACCATGACTGCGGCCAAGCAAATGATAATGGTAACATCTGAATTCCCTGAACCAAACTCCACCTACAAACAAACCATTCTCTCCTGGCCTAAATTCTTACTCTTGACTATACAGCAACTTCGAATGTGCAATTGACAAAAAGAACAACAACAGAATTATATTTCTAGATCTCTTTTCACGCTGGGAGGACTTAGGTTGGAACCCGATCGGGGCGGGTGGGGAGTGTCAACGTTTGTGCAGGGCGAAGGACAGTAGGGAAAGGTGGAGAGTTAGGAGGTTAGCAGAAGGCACGGTGGAAGAGGGTGGTCTTCAGACCGGCCATAAAGGAGGCAAGGGAGTACGCTAGGCTAAGGGACAAGCGTTCTGCTGGCTATCCACCTTGGACCACAACCCATTACAGCTCTAACTCCCAGGGCTAACAGCAGTTCAGGTGGCCTTTTCCAGTTATAGTTTTGTGTTCCATGGTGGTAAACAGTTAAACTTTTCCAGCGATGGCAAGGTTGTTTTTGAAGACACGGTTCCCCAGGGAATGATGCAGCAAAGTGCAAAAGCGAAACAAAAAATATTAAATAAGTAATACTTCTTCATTGGAACAAGTAGCAGGGAATCGTGCACATGACCAGTTCAGCCACAACCAGACACAGGAGAAGCCTCAGTAGTATGTCCTCAACCTATCCCCACTTGACCTGTCATCAGAGAAGTTGAGACTTTGACAACACTTCGATATTTGCAGAGCATTTGGTGGCGCGTGCCTGCTCTATGCAAACTGCCTTGAAAATTGCCTATAACACCACTTTGTAGTGGCTGTATAGCCACTACAAAGTAGAAACAATGCTGTGACATCTTTCTCAATCAACCCCTATTAGCTGCGTGGGTTCGAGCTTTAATGGGTTGGTTGGTCCAGGATGGATTCGCAGCAGAAAGCTTCTCAATCACTGATTTCAATGGCACGATCTGTCAAACTCCCTAAGTTATTCTGATACTGCATTCGACTAATATTGCCTCTTCCCAATCTGTGCCGAACTATCGCTGGGACTGGGTAAGACGGGTATATTCCCCCAGACAGAGGGAGAGAGAAGGGAGGGATAATAATAATAAGAATAATAATCTTTGCATTTGATATAAACACTTTTCACATTTGATCGACAACTTGCAGCGCGTCTGAGAATAAACCATCAAATTGATTGACGATATATTTGTGTGGGAAGCACAGTACCATCGCCACAAACAGTCGTGGATTGAAACGACCAGTTATTTATTATTCTGGGGTTTCTGGACGGATTCGTATCAGATGCGTGAAGTCAGCGAACTTGCCCAAGTTTTCCAAATCTCATTAGCCTGGATTCTAACACACGTCTCACTCTTGTAATACGGAATCTCTAACCACTGAGATACAGGAGCTCAGCTTATCCACAGGAGATCCTGGAACATATATTGTTCCAACCGCTTTTACGCAGATTGATGGATTTTATGTATGTCAGAGACCTGTAGATTTTACATGTTTCAGACAACTGGCTGATCAAAGCAAATATTTGGTTAAACGCCAGCTGTTATACGAAAAGCTAATGTCTAAAAAAAATCTTTAATTATAAGATTAACAAGGCCATTGATTTATGTTTCACTATATTGTTAATTTGACCTGTCATTTCCTCTTTACACTTGATTTCCACAAAGTTTACTGAACTCTCGCCTTACACTTAATATTCTTCTCTTATCACATCAATTTGCGTTCATTGATACACAGAGAGTATTGTCCTGCAGTACATCACAGTTTTGAATGCTGACAATGGTGCAGTGAAACCAAGATGTACAGTGACTAGAAACAGAATCCAAATGGAGAGAATTTAGTCGGAATTTGAACGAGTGGAGAAAGGGTGAAAAAGAGAGGGAGAGAGTTCGAGTGTTTTATGGTGTTGTGGCTAGGCATAGCGAACGGTAACAGAGTGGAAAGTTTTGGGGACATGATGGAGACCAAATCTATCTGAGCATAGGTATTATATCGGAGCGGTGTATAACGAGATCAGAACGCTATGGGGGTGAGGGTCATAAAGTCATTGGAAAACGAGAATTTGAAAACCTCTCAGACGAGATGGATTGTTGGAGTGTATTGGAACTGTTGTTACATTGGGATGATACAACTATTGTACACATATGCAGATACCATTGCACACTGTGAAAGCTTGCTGAACATTATGCCACTGTCCCCCATATGCGATAACATGTACATCCACTACAATAAGTACATAAGAATTAAGAGCAGGAGAAGGCCATTCGGCCCTTCGAGCCTGCTCCGCCATTTAATATGATAATGGCTGATCTTCTCAACTAACTCTGTTTAACTGCCCTGTACCCGTATCCCGAAATCCCTCTATTTTTCAAAAATCTATCAGTCTCAGCCTTGAATGTGTTGAAGGACTGAGAATCTGCAGCCTCCTGGCGTAGTGAATGCTATAAATTCACTACCATCTGAGTGAAGAAATGTTTCCTCAACTCTGTTCTAAAAGGCTGACCCTTCATTTTAAGACTGTGACCCCTGGTTATAGATTCTACTACCAGGGGAAAGAGTCACTCAGTGCCTACTTTATCTAGCCCTTTAAGAATCTTATATGTTTCAATAAGATCCCCCTAATTCTTCTGTATTCTGCAGAATACAGCCCACGTTTATTCAACCTATCTTCATAGGTCAGTCCCCTCATCCCAGGAACTAACCTAGTGAATCTAGGCTGCACTCCCTCTAAGGCAACTTTATCATTTTTTAAAATAAGGAGACCAAAACTGATTCCACTCTCTCCGTAGAAAGCCTTTATTTAATAAGAGAAAGAGCGATAATAAGGCATGTCAGAGATCATACAATACCCACACGACTCTTTAGTGATCAGGTTGGGCTGTAGGTTAGAATAATAATAATAATAATCCTTGCATTTGATATAGCGCTTTCCACCTCTTATCAACGTCCCAAAGCGCTTCACAGAATATACTGTAAAATGAATTGACTGTATATCTTTGTGTGTAAAACACGGCAGCCAATTGCGCACAGCAGTGGATTGAAACGACCAATTTTATTATTGTGTTTTTTTTGGAGGATTTATTGTTAGGCATGTGGAGTAAGGACACTTGCCCAAGGTTTCGCCTTGACCTGCCTGGATTCGAAAACAGGTCTCCCCGGCTTGGTCTGCCCAGCTTGCAAGACAAGTGCTCTAACCACTGAGCCACAGGAGCTCCACAAGGTTGTCTATCTCTTCTTCGTGTTGATAAAGTTATTCTCCACAAGTATTTCCCGGAGTCTCATCTAGAGTTTTGGGTGTTTGCCAAGCACCTTTTATACAGTTTCACTTCCTCCTTCTCCTAGACCTTATTAGGATTTGTCATACAGCCGTTTTGTGGTTTCTATCGTTAAACTATTAGGCGAGTAGCAGTTTGGATCTTGTTATTGGTTGTCTTTCTTCGAGCCAATCCTGATCATTTATATGTGTAATGTGTTGCATTCAACAGATTACAAATTACAAAAATGCCTCCCGTTTGAAGCAAATTTGCTTTTTGGGGTTTAATACTAATCAGTTTAAGCAAGCACAACTTTTAAACAAACAACGGTTCTTGTATGGCTACAGTGTACAGTGCTGTACGGGTGGGTCAGGAGATGTGCAGCAGGCCAGAGCCCGATGAGCGGATGGAGTCGGGAGGTTGGTGGGGATAGGAGGTCACAGATGTATGGTGGGCGAAGTTTGTGGAAGGATTAAAAGTGAGGACCGGGTTGTTGATATTTGATCCTCTGGATGATGTGGAGGCAATGGAATCCGGCAAGTTTGGTGAAGATGGGGTAACGGCGATTGGAACGGTGAAGGACATGGCATGCACAGTTCTGTAACATCTGCAGTCTGTGCAAGGAGGAATTGGGAAGACCGACCAGCTGCATATTTGCATAATCGAGCCGAGATGTAACCAAGGCAGGGATGAGGGTTTCACCGGCTTTGAGGTGAGGTAATGGTGGAGTAAGGCAATGTTGCGGAGGTGGGGAAAAGCAGTGCATGTCATTGCTTGGAATTGGGGGAGAAAATGCAGCTGAATTTCAAACATGAAACCTAGGTTCCTGACCTTTAAGTGTGCAACCATGGAGGTTGATTCAGGCAGCGCCTGATACAAGAACAGAACACAATGCAAACAGTGCTGATAACAGAACAGCCAGACACTTCAGTGGGACTTGAAGAATCACTCATGGAGGCAGATTTTGTATTCAATAGCCTTACAATCGAAAGCCAAAGCCCTAATGCCAAACAGTTGGAAAGTTGCTCCATCGGACTCTCATACATATTGGAAGCGTATAGCAACATTGGCGTCATCAACAGCATCATAGAACAGGATGGAAAGATGTTACGTTAAACCTATACAAATGGATGGTTCGGTTTCTGGTGGGCTGCTGTGTCCAATTCTGGGCACTACGTTTTATATATGAGCCTCGAGGACGTGAAAGGCGCTATATTAGTCTAATTGTGTTGTTGTTGGAGGAGGTTGCAGAAGAAAGATAACAGCGAAAGCAAACCACAGTTGGTTGGAGACACCAGGGAGGCAGGAATATTTATTCTTAGAGCGCAGGTGATTCAGGGGAGATATAGGATCATAAGAACTTCATAATTTTCTGATAAAAGAAATACAATTCTATCCAGTTCACTGTCCACCATATGAACAGTGAATGTGTATTGGCCCGGCAAATAATGAGTTAAGCCGCGATATTCACTCACATATATACATTTAATTGAATCTTTTCCATATTCTTTCAAGGTGAGTGTTCTACTAGGGAGCGGGAGAACACCACAATTATATAGGATGTAATATTGACCAGTGAGTGCAATATAACGTATGCCTACCACATGAGAACATTCAATTTCCATCTCACTAACCGTAACTTACCACCTTGCTTTCTGAACTACAGTATATGAAATGCAGCACGATTCCGTTTCAGGTATCGATTGTAGGGATTCATTTAGATTTGTGGTTCTGAGATTAATGAAGGAATGTCAGAAATGTTGTGGAAACTTAGCACAATTTATTAATTCATAGGTGCAATAGAGATAAGTAACTGACAGATTGCATTACAGTAATGCTTACTTTTCTACCTACAGTTCATAATGATTTAAGTGATTTCAGCAAATGCTGCAGAAGAGATTGGAGAGATATATCCAATTTAATATCCATTGTAATGTGTCCTTATTCAGATCCATAAAACATATCCAAATATTGTTGTATGTTTATCAATTAAATCATCCCAAATTATACAGATAATATCGCGTGTCTAATTTTAATATCGCAAATCTAAACCAATTACTTATTCTATCCAAATCTATTTATCCCCCTCAATTGAAACAGTTGACTCTCTTTCCAAATCAATCTCGTTGATAAACTTCCACAGGTACATGTCAACTATTGTTTATTTCGAATTGTTTATTTTGTGGGATAAAACGCACTATAGCTCTTTCCAGCTGCAAAACCCAATTCGCTTGAAGATGGTTAAAAACTGGTAAGTCATGTATTCTTCTTCTTATGTGTACAGTACATAAAATCTCAGGTTGCTCTGACGTCTTTAGTTTTATTGAAAATAAAAGTTCTGGTTTCAGTGAAAGACATGTAACTGCACAAAATCTATTTTCAAACAATACCAGGCATTTTCAAACCGCTCTTTATTCCATCTAAAAGTGATTACTTCAAAGATACTGGATCATTTCTAAGATAGCACAGATCTGTGTGTGAGAGGAACATTGTGAAGACCAAAGAGAGCAACGAAGCTACACTTGGTTATGTTGGTGGTCCATCAAGTGAGTGATGGGGTAAATGAAGATGGATTTCAGGCGCTGCCTAAATTGGGTCTAGGTCACACCATAGATGACGGTGTTGGAGCAGGAGCTGAGGAATTCAAGCATGTGACCCACCTGCTCAGCGATGTTGAAAGGGCTGCTGTAGTCAGACTGTTGTAGCTTGGCCTCTGTCATCAGTGCACACATGATAGTGACCATGTAGGTGAGCCACAGCAACACAAATGTCCCCGAGATGGTGAATAGCAGGCTAATAGATTTCTGACGACTCTCCATCTCTTCGTCCCTCCCCTTCCCTGATCTCCGCAGACGCTGGCGCACAGTGCTGGCCACTAGAACCTTCCTGATTGTCAGAGAATTGAAGAGGATAATGAAGATGAAGGGAAGCATTGGATTTACAATCATATTCAATAAGTTAAATATCCTCCAACCAGTAGCAGCATAACAGATGGGCTTGACAATGCAGAACCAGGGCTGCCGATTCATCATCAGCAGCGGTTGGAATACAAAATAAATGGTGACATTTTTTGCGCCTGGAAGTGCACAGATTGTCCAGATCACCAGGCCCGCTGTCCACTCGGTGCAGTATTTGTGTTTGAGCTTTGGGCAGCAGATGGCAATGAAGCGGTCGAAGGTGAAGACCATGGTCAGCCAGACAGAGGCATCAATGACGAAGAAGCGCAGTACAATGTGCACTCGGCACACGTGGGTCCGGAACAAAGGGAAGTGCGGTAGGTGGAGCAGAAATGTCTTCCTCAGAATCACACCAATGACCAGCAGATCACACGAATGACCAGCAGATCAGCAACAGCCTTGGCGACCAGGTAGCGGGTGATACATTTGGAGAGTCCACACTTTCCCTGGGCCAGGACCACAATGGTAAGTGCGATCGCTGCAGGAAAGTCACAAACACAATCATACATTTCACTATCTCACGATTGATTGCGCCTGACAGCAAACTATAATGAGTTTCCATGCATTCTCTCAGTGCATATCACTTCGATCATACATTTGCAACGATGCATTTCACAGAATGTTCAGAGAATATTAGATACACGTTCACAGCACAGAATAATCACTTAATCATAATTATATTGATATAGTGCTGTCCACATCTATTCGAAGTCTCAAAGCTATTAACAGTATACAACAATATCCCATGGTAGGGACCAGAGCAGGGGAGAGTGGTCGAGGAACGGAGGTGAAAAAGCGGGAGGATTGGGCAGGGAAAGCAGTAGGGTCCAGAGCTGACGGGGAGGATTCGGTAGGTAGAAGAAAAATAGATAATCTGACTGTATATTTGTGGGAGAAAAGTGGCAACCAAATTGCGAAAAGCAGCGTCACGCAAAACGTGGCGGAATTGGGGCCGGGGGAAAAGGAGAGAATGAAGAAGGCCAATGATGCATTACAGCTGTGCAAGATATTCTGTATAATGAAATGTCAATATATATTTTGGATTTAGAAGCAGTAATTGCGCAAATCACTGTTCCACAAACTGTCACGTGTCCAGTTATAATTACATTTTATCTCTGGAAAGAAAGGAAGAAATTGACGAACTATAGAGCTCCGATGTATAAAGAGGCATTTTCTGTGAAGTAACTTCGCAAGGTCATTGCTCTGCACGCAAATCAAATCAGATCATTTCACTGACAAAAACAGAAGCTACTGGGAAAACTCAGCAGGTCAGGTAGCATCCATGGAGAAAGGATAGTGAGGCAACATCTCGTTACACATTTCAGGTCAGTTCCGACGAACGGTCGTAGTCCCAAAATGTTGACTTACTTTCCTTGCTCCATGGATGCTGCCTGACCTGCTGAGTTTCCCACCAACTTCTGTTTTTATTTCGGATTTCAAGGAATTTGAATATTTTGTGGTTTGTTTTGCAGGTTATATTACTTCCAAGTGAGCTTTGTAACCGTCTTTACTCGCCGACCGTCACTCCTCTCTGGATTTGCTCAAGAAATGCGATGTCCACAATTCCCTCTCCTTCCACTTTGGAGTGTCTCATCGAGCATCCCATCGAGCATCCCCCAGTCTCAATGCGTGTGAGCTGACGATGCCTCACTAACGAATGCTCTTCTCTGAATCTCACCTTGAGCATTTGGCTGGAGGACTGACCCAACCCCTAACAAAATATATCCTCTCTTTCCCCATACTGTTTGTTGCACCAACTCAGTCAATGTCTCCTACATATGTCCGCATGATCGCATCCACCTGTACTTACAGAAGTCCTATGTTCCCTCCTTGGAATCCACCACTAAGCTGATTGTGGCAAACGCTGCTGGCTTTCCATCACCAGCCACCACATTTTCAATTTGCTCCCCTTTACTCGCTGACATCTCCACCCTCCTGTCATCCTTCTGCACGCTGTTCTGAACTCCTCATAATTTTTGGGTGAATTGAACCACAACTCGCTTGCATTCGTTCATTCTTGACACACTAGCCCCTGTCAGCTTCGGAACCACTACCTGCTGAGACATGCAACACTGGAAGAGTAGCCAACTCTACTACATCAAAATTGAGCTGGTATCCGAATACTGTCCCATTTCAAACCTTCGTTTTCTTTCCAATGTCGTGGACTGTGTTGTCGCTTCCTACCTTTGCCTTTCCACTCGCAACGTCACCCCGCAACCAGTTCAAATTTGGGTTTTTTATTGTTCATTCAATAGAGGCAACCATGGGCAAAATAAAAAACAAAATGACAATCTGTTCAAATAAATGTTTACATTCATGGCAAACTCGGAAGCCAATTGACATATATGTGACACATCAAATATTGTGGATAGAGTGAACAAATATTTTGAGTTTTATTATTGTTGAAGGAAAGATTATACCCAGAAAAACGATCAATCAATCGACAAACAATCGTGTCATACAGATATTGCAAATGGAAGTGTGAGAAGTGAGGAACATGTCTCAACATTTGCCATGACTGGGAATCAATAACAAGACATCCACTTGCGAGGAATGCTCTTACCACGAAGCTAAAGGACATCACAACGTGCTCCTGCATGATTTTCCCAATTTTAACGTCAGATTACTTCCATTCTCCTGATCATAACATCCAGCGCAGCTGCAGAGTGTTTTGTCCTATCAATTATGAATTACTGTTGAATCTGTCAGCGCATCTACTCAGAATTCAGCTGTCAATTTGCAGTTTTGTTACTATTTCCCATTCACAGTACTTTTTGGAATATATAGATATGGTTCCTGAGAGAAGGAAACTGGAATTGGATATTTTGTTTTGTGGTATAAATCTGCTCCTTTGCTGTCGTCAATTACGTCCTTTACTTCAATTGAAACTTGTCTTCTTAACACTGGTGATTAGATCAGTTTATTTGGTTGGAAAAAGAAACATCATTTTCGGGTGCAAACTTGCAGGTGTGGAGAAATGGCACACACAGCTGTATACAACTGAACATCCATCAACAACGTACCAGAAAATCCAATTATTCCCACCGTAGGGTAAAACACTTTTTCTATTTCTATTATTCCCATCGTTGTCAATGGTGTAGTGTATTTAACTGACACTGTTCTGCTGTTGAAGAATGTGAACCTGCTCCCATCCATTAAGAGCATCCACTTTTTATTCCTAGGAGTCAGCTCTGCAGGGACTATCAGTGCGCAAGTAATAAATTAACTGCACAAACAACTGAGACAAAGTGGCTCACGCCATTCTGAAACAAATGTAGTTTTGTGTGTAGAAATAATTTCACACTATTTAAAGTTTTTTTTTGTTAGAGCCCAAACATCTATCTCTAGATAAAACTATATTATCAAGAAGAGAGATGAATGGAGAGACCATTGTTTGATTTAGCTGCATAACACATGTAAATTGGAATCGAGCTATACTGGCACAGCTAAACTATGCTGTGAAACGATTGATAGAAGGTGTTGATCTTGACTGTGAATTCATGAATTCTATAATTTTTAAATAAACGTGAAATTTCAATCAATTGAAGAGAGAAAACACAAAATGTTATATGTGCGTAATAACCTCCTAACTAGAATTGGTCTCCCAATTCCAAACTGTTCAATGGATAATGCTGTGCAGAAATAGCAGTCACATTTTACCCTGTCAGAGCATAATGTCAAGTGACTTTACAATGAAGTCTGCGAATTGTTTTGGTGAATGTAACCATGATGGGTGCCCTCTATTTTGTCTCCAACAAGCGCCTCCATATCTTGGGCGGTGACAATACATCCCGCCTCCATGGCTAATGATATGGAGCCAATATGGAAGCTCGGTGGAGGCTTGAACTCAGATGTACCTCACATCCTTCATTCACGCAGAGACTTTTCACGAGCTCTGCAACATCACTTGGCTCAGCCACTGACTTAAACGACAGGCTGAAAATATTCACGTAAACAAAAACAATAAAAAATACAATGATTGATAATGTGCAGCCTCCACCGCTTGTATGCGTCCCACATTCTTATCCCTTCACAAGCCCTCCCTTTAGGAGATGACATCAGCTGCAAAATACTGGATGATAGGTGGCAGATCATCCAGTATTTTGCAGCTGATATCTTCTCCTATACAAGTCTCCACAACCCTATCAATACCTTAGCCTCGCCAGATTCCACTGGCTGCCCATCATAAAACAACAACTACCGCAACCACGAAACTCGAAAGGTACAGCACCTTTCTTATCGAGCGGATTTCCCAAGGCGTTGAACTGCCAGGGCTCGGGGAAGAGAGACTGAAATACTGGCTGCCGATGGTAGGATGTGTCGGGCAGAAGACATGAATCAGGCCAGTGCCTGCTAACTGGAGGGATGTACAGTTTGTTAAGGGGTGAGTAGGTCAGAGATTTAGGTGGGGCCAAGTTCACGGAGAACCTTGAAAGTGAAGACAGTGATCTTGAATTTGATGGGGAGCCAGTGTATCTGGGTGAGGGTTGGTTTGATGGAGTAGTGGAGAATTGAGCGGGAGAGAACATGAGTGGCAGTTTTTGATGATCAGCAGCTTGTGAAGTTGAGACATGGGACGGCCAACAAGGGGGGATTTGTCCTGGTTGATTCTAGACGAGACAACTGTATGTATATGCATTTTAGCAACCTGAGAGGTGAAGCATAGATGGACACGGACGATAGTGCTGATGTTGTGGAAGATGGTGCTGCTTATGCCGTGGATATGATGGAGAAAGGACATCTCACATTCAAACAAGACACCCTTTTTCGTGAAATGGTAGTTTGGGTGGAATGACCATCCATGGACCATCCACCATGATGCATGCGGGGTAGAGGTGCTAGCACGTACCAATCAGTTGGGCCACGGTTTTGCTGACAACGAGCTTTAGGTAGTTGTCTCTTTTCCAGGACTCAATGTCGTTGAGGCTGAGGAATGTGGAAGGAGATGGTGCAGATAAACGAAGAGAATCCATTGACAGTAGAAAGTGGAGACGATATAAGAAGTAGCACCTGAAACATTCTTGGGCAGAAATAGCAGCTTGACCGGAGAGGAGATACAGTGGAGGAGGATTGAGTGTTCCACAGTGTCAATGGAAGAGCATGTATTTCAAGATCCTGCTCCTCACTTTCAAAGCACATTCAAGCAACAACAACAACATAATTATATTTATGGAGCCGTTGAATTTCCATAAATTTCCACCTAACTAACATCACCAAGATGGAGGCCCACCTGATCAGCTTGCGTCAGCGCCTCCGCTCCTCAGGCGCTGACAACGACAGCATTTCAGGCTGCTCTTTCCACCTCTCGAAGCCAGTCAGGAATCTGGGCGTCTTGCTTGATCCCGAACTGTCCTTCCTCCCTTATATCCGCGCCATGATCAATACAGCTTTTCACCACATCGATACCATTGCCAGATTCCACAACTGCCTCACCCCACATTGCTGCTGAAACACTCAAAGACACCTTTGTTACATCAAGGCACGACTACGGGAACTCTCAACTCGTCGGCCTCCTTAGCTCCTCCCTTCACAGGCTGCAGATCATTCAGAATTCTACAACTCGTGTCGTCTCCCGCACTGGGCTCCGCAACCACATCCCACAGATTTTCCCACCCTCGCCCATCTCCTGTGGCTCCCCATCCCACAGAGTATCGAATTCAAGATCCTCGTCCTCACCTTCAAGGCCATTCACGGCCTTACCCGCGACTATCTCTCCGACCTGTTGTCTCCCTATCAGCCTGCCCTTCCCCTCCGCTCAGTAGGTTCTGGCCTTCTGCACGTCCTCCGCCCTAGCCGCCGCACGACCGGTCGCCGGGATTACAGTCTGTCTGCTCCCAAAGTATCGAAATCCGTCCCGCAATCCATTCGATTTACTTCTTCAAGGCCGGTCTCCTGCCCTCCAATTCGACCCTACTTTCTGCTGCCGTCCTAACACTTCCCCATCTCATACTCTCATTCCGCTTCCCCCTACCCCGACCCTTCCCCACCTGCTCGGCTTTCGACCTGATTGCTAAGCGCCTCGAGACGTCCGCTCAGCGTGACATATGGTAAAAAAATTAATTTTGTTGTTGTTCACGTTGCGAACACATACCATGGTGCTTCATGCCCTTTTTCCCGCTCCATATTTCTGTCATCCCATAAAACCCGACCAACGCGTCCATTGCGTGCACTCAGCTGGATCCTTCCTGCTTAATCACTTTCACTTTGCCTACCTCAACATTGCCATTCGAGCCTTCAGCTTCTATCCCGCAGAATCTTCTGCTCGACTAATCCCTTATCGCCATCAAAACACATCTGTTTTTTGTACATGCCTTTGGTCGACACTTTTCTTCCCTGCCATCGTCCATCCTCACTAATCTTCGCACTTGCAGCATGGGTCCAAACACTGATTGTCTATCGCATTGGCACGTACACTTAAACTTGAAATGTGCTGTCACAAGTTATCTTGTTGTTCTGCTCACCACAATGTAAAATGGATATTATGGAGATTGAAAGGACACAGAGGATAACAACAACATTGATTGAGGGGATAGAATCCCTGAATTCAGGTTCGGTGAAATTGACCAAAGTTTGCTTGAAAGAGTAATCATGGAAACTGATGGATCTGTATGCATTATAAAAGCTGGATAGATAATCAAAGGATAAAAGCCAACAATGGTGGACGAATGTTACAGCAAAGTTTTCTTCAAATTCTTTGTTGATGAAACACTTGGTTGTATACAATAAGGATTACAATCTGCAGAAGGAGGCTTTTGGGTCCATGCTGGAATGTTCGGTCCAAACTAATCCCACTCCGCCATGAGCTCACCAAAGGCCTGCATGTTTTCCCTCCCCAAATAACTATCTACATCTCTCTTGAAAGTTGTTATCAAATCGGCTTCCATCAGCCATTCAGGCAGTGCATTCCAAGTACGACTAACTCGTTGTGTGAAGTAAAGCTTCTCTGCTTCTTCTGATAACCATGGTAAACCTGTGCCATTTTGTTAACCATTCATCCACCGGTGTTTACATGCAAAATCCGCATATATTATTGAAAACCTCTATTAAGCCTCGTCTTATCCTTCTCTGCTACAATGGGATTATACCTGGGAAATCTACTGTGCACCTACTCAAAGGTGTTAACATACTGAATGCTATCCCATCCAACCACTTCGCTGGGTACAAACTCTAATTACTTGACTTGGTCTTTGAAATCGTCCACAGTTATTGCTTCAACGTTTCGCTATTTCCTCCCCTACCTCTCCTTTCATGATCTGCTCCAATTGGTTTACTGTGTTCCTCACAGCATGGAAGCTACATTGGTCAACCTGACAAATGATATCCTGTTCATTAACAGTACTCCTCTTTCTGCTGTTCCACGTTGAAACTCCTCTCGCCCTACATCGTGTCACTGATTCCGCTTCCATCGACTTTCTTCAAGAATGACTCTTCCATGCATCACTATGCTTATTATAGAGTTCGTTTGGATTCTGTCTCTAGACCGCTCATATGTCCTCACTGACTCTCAATTAGACTACAGGGTATCTTATGTGCTGTCAGATAGTCTGAATGCATAATTTTCTGGATAACAGACAAATTGCTGCAGCTGAATGTCAGCCAGGTTCACGTCCACCTGATTGGATGGGTCCAACTCTTCCATACCACAGGCACAGGCATCTGCGTCCAGAGATGCACATTCCAACTCAACAAGTGTGTCAGGAACCTAGGAGTCTTATTCATCCCTCAACTGTGCTTTAGCCCAATATTCATGTAACACTCTGTCTTCCCGCACCTCCATAAGATTGCTAACTGCAACGCACAGGCTGCCAAAATCCTGCTATATGTATGTATATATCACGTCGAGTCGAGACTGCAAGTCCCTGCCTTTTGATTCTTCCAAATCTTCCCTCCACAAGCTGCAGCTCATATTGAACTGCAGCTAGTATCCTATCGTATATCAGACTGCCTATCTACTCTTGCTTCCACTAATCTTCTCCTCACAGTTTACAACTGTGTCCAGCAACTTGTGATAACAAAAGTAATCCTTGCACTTCATGTATTCCTTTTCATGTCTTCTACATGTCTCATAGCACTTCACAGAATATATTGTGAAATTAATTTACTACATATATTTGGGCTAATCGCAGCAATGAATTGTTCACAAACAGATTGAAATGAACAATTTTGTTAGTGTGTTATTTTTGGATGGGGGTTATTAACTGCACAATTGTGCAAGGTTGTGCTCCCGATAACCAAGTTCAATTCGTTGCTAGTCAGTGAAATTATATATTCTAATATAGAAATAAGAAGCGTCTGAAGGCAGTTATCAGAAATGTTGTCACAATACAATGACCAATATGGTAATGTGCTTTATAGCTTTTGCCTCAGATTCATTATGTGTGTTTAGTCTTCGTACAATAAAGAATATAATAGTCCTCTTTGAATTTGATATTGCACCTTTCGCATGTACTAGACGTCTCAAATTACTTCCCATTTCATACTCTAAACTAAATTTTTTGTGCTTGAATCGTGGCAGCCAGCAGTGTCTCACAAACTGTCATCAATTGAAGTATCTATTTTACTGGTGAATTTTTCTTGAGGGATTACTCTCAGGTGTGTAGAGTAACAATAACGTGCCAATGTTTTGCGCTGCTTGAAATTGAATGAAATTTTTGCTTATGAGTTTAGTGCTCTAACCATTGAGTTACAGCACTTTAACCACTGAGCTTCATGAATCCCAACGTCTGAGACTCAGTATTCCAACCACTGAGCTATAGTGGATTACAAAGAAAATTTCGGTAGAGAAAATATCTTGACAAAAGTATGCAAAAAAATTATTAACTTCAATTAGCCAGACAATGGGCAGATACAAATTAGAAAATCAAATTAGTCAACAAAAGTGAACTCTAAATTGATTGGCTGTACTTGGTGATTTACTGAAATCCGTATGTTGTACATAACATACGATCGAATGTATATATGGGGGAGGCCAAGAGTAACAGAATGACGTTGTAGCTACTCTGCATATCACTGGTTGATTCAGGGGCTTCCCTAAACATTCAGTGAAAAGAACCATCCGTACTGTGATAAGACTATTCATTCAGTATTCCCCGAGAGAGATACAAGTTATAGATAGGACGAAAAAGAAAACCTGACAGTACAGGCCAGCTAGTCCAACGTCAGTTATTTGGACATATAAACCTCCACCTCATCCTGAAAGACTCTGTCCTAGACTACAACTTGTCCTTCCACTAACACCGTCTCTACATTGCCGCTGTCACTGGTTTCTATTTCAGCCCCTGCTGAGTCTTTTGCTGTAATCCTCAGCATCGAGCATACAGAGAAAATTTTCCACAGCTCAATGTGAGCCAAAACGCGACCCTCGCATATTTACCAGCAGCATCAGCATCATTCAACTAACCAAGCCTGTCAGCAACCTTGCCTGCTCCATGTCAGCGGACCCACCTGTACCACATTTGGCAGGCGAGACTTTAGATATGCTGTCCTCAACATCTGGAAGTCCATCCCAAAGTCCATCCGCCTCGTCTCCTCCCTGGTCATACCATATCCATGGTATGACCAGCACCATCTCACAACACCTCCAGAATATCCGCTTCTCCATCATAGCCTCACCTCTCAGTTTGCTGAAAAGCATACACAGACACTTGTCACCGCTAGACGTCAACGACGTCAACTCCCTCTTCATCAGTCTTCTAACCACTACCCTCTACAAGCTACGATCATCCAAATCTCTGCAGTTCATGTCTGCTCCCGCACCAGCCTCCACGTCCCCATCGCCTCAACCCTCCACTGGCTGAGGATCAACTTCAAGATCCTTGACCTCATTTTGAAAGCTATCCATGGCCTTGCTCCTCTTATCGCTCTACCAACTCACCACTTGACTCTGTATATTCTCTCCATTTACCGGGTTCCGGCTTGCTCCATATCTCCTGCCCAACACACCGTAGTTCGGTATCCTGACTTTCAGTCTCTCTGCAACTTCAGTCTCTCTACAACAACCCACAATCTCTTCAAGTTGCTTCCATGCTTGCCTCCTTCAAAGCCTGAATCAAGGAACGCCTCTTCGTCCTTGCCTTCAGTTAGCATTGTAACTCGGTGCCCAAACCCAACAGAATCCTGTCCCCAACCACCCACACTCATTGCTCGGGACCCCATCCCCTGACTGTTCAATGCCTTAAGAAATCGGGTGAGGATAGGGTATTGAACCCTAAGGTTTTTTACCAACATATTAAGAGTAAAAGGTTGGTCAAGGATAGGGTGGGGCCAATTAGGGACCTAGGAGGAAATCTCATTGTGGAGGCAGAGGGCATGGCTGATGTACTGAATGAGTACTTCGCCTCTGTCTTCACAAAAGAAAAGGATACAGCCAATGCCATGGTATTAGAGGAGAGGGTAGGAGAAATGGATAGAATAATTATAACCAGAGAGGAAGTTCTAAAAAGGTTGACGTTGCTCAAGGTGGATAAGTCACCTGGTCCGGATGGGATGCACCCTAGGTTACTAAGTGAGGCACGGGAGCAAATAGCAGGGACTCTGGCCACGATCTTTCAATCTTCCTTGGACACAGGGGTCGTGCCAGAGGACTGGAGGATAGCTAATGTTACTCCCTTGTATAAAAAGGGGCAGAAGGACAAGCCTGGTAACTACAGACCAGTCAGTCTAACGTCAGTAGTGGGCAAACTTCTAGAGTCCATAATCAGGGTCAAGGTAGATCTTCACTTAGAAAGATATAGGCTAATAAAGGACAGTCAACATGGATTTGTTAAAGGCAAATCTTGCCTTACAAATCTGATAGAATTTTTTGATGAGGTAACGGAATGGGTGGATAATGGTAGCGCAGTTGATGTAGTTTACATGGACTTTCAAAAGGCATTTGACAAAGTGCCACATATTTACGTGGCACTTTGCAAGATATTTATGGTTAAAGTCACGCATGATTTTGAGGAGTTCAGAGCAGAATGCAGAAGGAGGACAGGAGAGTGGAGATTTCGGAGAAGAAAGTGGAGGAAACTGAGGATGGGGTAACCACGGTTGCAGATGACAGGAAGCCAGAAGTTTTTGCCAAAATATGTTCAGTGTAGGACTCCAAGTAGGGAACATAGGGTTGCTGTGAGTAAAGGATGCGGAAAAGATGTGAAAGTTGGTACGAGACATTGACACGGGTTTGCGCAACAAAGTGTATGGAATAGGAGAGGTAAACTGTGTTAAGTGTTAGGTCAGGTGCTGCATTCACATCCTCAAGCCGAGACTCGGAGAATTGCAATCAGTGAGGTATCATCAGCCCACACGCCTTGATACCGGGTGAGGTTCGATGAGACCCTCCAAAGCGCAGGCAGAGGGAATGGTGGACATAGCATTTCTGGAGCAAAGCCGGAGAGGAAGCTAGTGATGGACAGAGAGCAAATGTGGCTACAAAGCTAACTTGGAAGCGAAATCGCTTCATTTGCATGCAGGGAAATGGATTAGCTCTGCTTTCTTAAACCACATGGTCTTCATATATCACAATAAATTGTAGTTTTCAATTTAGTCATTTTGTAATTTTCTTTCCAGAGACAAAAATCCTTCTAAAAATGAATTGATTACTGGATATATGGCAGTTGTGCAACCACTGCTTCGACAACCACGATATATACTGGCATTCCATTTACAGAACATCTGTCATAGGTTCAAATGGGCTGAAAGGACTTCTCTGCTGTAAACGTGCATGTAGCATACTTAGAATAGTCTGTGAAATGCATCCGTTTGAAATGTATGATCGAAGTGATATGCAATATGCAAATGCATCGAACAATACAATGGTTTGCTGCCAGGCACAACCAACCATGAGATATTGAAATCTACGATTTTGTTTGTGATTTTGCTGCAGCGATTGCGGTAACCATTGTGGTCTTGTCTCAGGGAAAGTGTGGACTCTCCAAATGTGTCACGCGCTACCTGGTCGCCATGGCTGTTGCTGATCTGCTGGTCATATTCATTGGTGTGATCCTGAGGAAGACATTTCAGCTCCACCTGCCGCACTTCCCTTTGTTCCAGTCTCCTGTGTGCCGAGTGCACATTGCGTTGCGCTTCTTCGTCCTTGATATCTCTGTCTGGCTTCACCTTCCCCCGCTTCATTGCCATCTGCTGCCCAAAGCTCAAACTCAAATACTGCACCGAGAGGACAGCGGGCCTGGTGATCTGGACAATCTGTGCCTTTTTAAGCATCAAAAATATCCCCATTTATTTTATGTTCCAACCGCTGATGATGGTCAATGGGCAACCCTGGTACTGCACTGTCAAGCCCATCTGTAGAACTGCTATTGCCTGGAGGGCGACTTCCTTCATTCATATGATTGTAAATCCAATGCTTCCCTTCATCGTCATCCTCCTCTTCAACTCTCTGACCATCAGGCAGGTTCTAGTGGCCAGCAATGTGCGCCAGCGTCTGCGGAGATCAGTGAAGGGGAGGGACGAGGAGATGGAGAGTCGTCAGAAATCCATTGTCCTGCTATTTACTATCTCGGGGACATTTGTGTTGCTGTGGCTCACCTACATTGTCACCTTCATGTATGCAATGAGGACAGAGGCCAAGCTCCTACAGTCTGACTACAGCAGCCTTTTCACCTTCGCTGAGCATGTGGGTTACATGTTGCAGTTCCTCAGCTCCTGCTCCAACACCGTCATCTATGGTGTGACCCAGACCCAATTCAGGCAGCGCCTGAAATCCATCTTCATTTACCCCATCACTCGCTTACTGAGCCACCAACATAACCATGTGTAGCTTTGTTGCTGTCTTTGATCTTCACGACATTACACTCACGCAAAGACCTGTGCTATCTTAGAAATGATCCGGCATCTTTCAAATAATCACTTTTAAATGGAATAATGAGCTGTTTGAAAATGCCTCTTATTGTTTGAAAATAGATTTTTTGCAGTGAGATATCTTTCAGTCAAATCGGAACTTTGATTTTCAATAAAACTACAGACGTCAGAGCAACCTGATATTTTATTTACTGTACACATAAGAAGAAGAGGAATCCATAAGTTACCAGTTTTTATCCGTCTTCAAGCGAATTGTGGTTTGTAGCTGGCAAAAGCTATAGTGCATTTTATCCCAAACTACACAACTTGAAATAAACATTATATGATTACCTGTGCAAAGTTATCAACGAGATTGTTTTGGAAAGAGATTCATCTGTATTCATTCAGGGGGTAAATAGAATTGGATGGAAGATATGATTGATTTGGATTTGCTGTAATAGAATTGGACATGCGATAGTATCTGCATAATTTGGGATGATCAAACTGAGAAACGTACAACAATAATTTGACATGTTAAATGGATCCCGAAAAGGATATGTTAAAATGGATATTGAATAGGATATTTCTCTCCTATCTCTTGTGTAGCATTTGATTATATCACGTAAATCATTATGTACCGGTGGTAGATACGTAAGCATTACTGTAATGCAATCTGTTAGTTGTTTATATCTATTGCACATATGAATTAATAAATTGTTGTAAGTTTCCACAATATTTCTACCAGTCCTTTATTTACGGCAGAACCACAAATCTAAATGAACCTTTACATTCCATGCCTGAAACGGGATCGTGATATATATTTCATATACTGTAGTTTAGAAAATAAGTTTGTGGAGCTCCTGTGGCTCAGTGGTTAGAGCACTTGTCTAGAAAGCTGGGGAGACCAAGCTGGGGAGACCTGTTTTTGAATCCAGGCAGGTCAGGGCGAAACCTTGGGCAAGTTTCCTTACTCCACATGCCTAATAATAATCCCTCAAAAAAAAAACACAATAATTTCAATCCACGACTGTGTGTGGGACACTGCTGTGTGCAATTGGCTGCCGCGATTCGCCCACAAACATATACAGTCAATTCACTTTACAGTACATTCTGTGAAGCGCTTTGGGACGTTGATAATATGTGGAAAGCGCTATATCAAATGCAAGGATTGTTATGTTTATTATTATTAAGTTGGTAACTTACGGTTAGTGAGTTGGAATTTGAATGTTCTTGTATGGCAGGCATAAATTATACAGAGATATGACAACTATACTCACTGGCCAACATTATGTCCTATATAAGTGTGGAATCCTGTCGCTCACTATTGGACATTCACCTTGAAAAAATACAAAATAGATTAAATTAACTGTATACATGTGGGTGAGTATCTCGGCTGAACACATTATTTACTAGGCCAATTATCACTGACTGCTCATATGGTGGACAGCAAACTGGATAGAATGATACTTCTTTTATCAGAAAATTATGATGTTCATATAATCCTACATCTCCGCCTCAATCTTCTGTGCTCTACGAATAACTATTCCCTAGTGTCTCCAATTAACTGAAGTTTGCTTTCGCTGTTATCATTCTCCTGCAACTCCTCTAACAGCAATAAAATTACACTAGTTTAGCGCCTTTGACGCATCCAATGCTCATACATAATGTCTGGAGCACAGAGTTGGAAACAAGCAGTTCACGTGCCATCCATTTGTGTAAGTTTAACGTAACATGTTTCCTTCCTGCTCTATGCTGCTGTTCATAAAGCCAATGTTGCTATATGCTTCCAATACGTATGGAAGTCTGATCGAGCAACTTTCTAACTGTTTGGCATGAGGGCTTTGGGTTTCGCTTGTAAGGCTATTGAAAACAAAACTTGCCTCCATGAGTGATTTTCAAGTCCCACTGAAGTGTTTGGCTGTTCTGTTGACAGCATTCTGTTCTGATCTTGTATCCGGCGCTGTCTGCATTAATCTCCATGGTTACACTCTTAACCTCAACAAGCCTGTCAAGAACCTAGGTGTCATGTTTGTCCTTCAACTGTCTTTTCTCTCCCAAATCCAAGCAATGACTTGCACTGCCTTTCCCCACACCTGCAGCATTGCCCGACTCCAGCACTACCTCACACCAAAGCCGGTGGAACCCTCATCCCTGCCTTGGTTACCTCCCGGCTCGATTATGCAAATATGCTGCTCGTCTGCCTTCCCAATTCTTCACTGCACAGACTGCAGATGTTACAGATCTGTGCATCCCATGTACTTCAACTTTCCAATCTCCGATACCCCATCTTCACCAAACTTGCCGGACTCCATTGCCTCCCCATCATCCAGAGGATCCAATTCAATAACCCGGTCCTCACCAATAAAGCTCTCCACAACTTCGCCCACCGTACATCTGTGACCTCCTATCCCCTCCAACTTGCCGGCTCCATCCGCTCACCAGGCTCTGGTCTGCTCCACATCTCCCGACCCAGCCGCACAGCCATTGGCAGTGTTGTAGTCCTACGGCAAGGATCTCTGCTTACACTGTGGCCATACAAGAACCATTATTTGCTTACAAGTTGTGCTTGCTTAAACAGATTAGTATTGAACCAATATATTGCAAATTTGGTTCAAAAGGGAGTAAATGTTGTAAATTGTAATCTGTTGAATAAACCATAAATGTAACCACTTAAACACGTACACGTGGTCAGAATCGGCTCAAGGAAGGACAACCAACAAAGTATTGAACCTGCAACTCGCCTAATCGTTTAACGATTGAAACGTCAAAACGGCTGAACATTAAATCCTAATAAGGCCAAGAAGAAGAAAGAAGTGAAACTGTATAAAAGTTACATGGCAAACACCCAAAACACCAGATGGAACTCTGGAGTATTACTTGCGGAGGATAACTTCATCACGAAGAAGAAGAGAAAGACTATCTGCAGCCTATACTGATCACTTAAGAGTCATGTGGGTATTCTATGATCTGTTACATTCATTATTATCTATCGGTCTCTTATCAAATGAATTTCTGCAAAAACACTTGCTTAAGTTTGTATAAAATACGTTCGCAAGACAGTATCAGCATCAGCTTTTTTCTATGTGCAACATTTTGGCGACCTTGGGTGGGCTCGAAATTCAATTCAGTAAAACTTAGTTTGATCAAACCGACATATGTGGAACTGGTGGAAACAGTTCGAAGCGTTTGGGCAGAATAATGCATTTCAACAATCGACAGGAAAATATTCTTTATTGGGGAATCAGAAACGTCAAGGTAAAAAGTGTGTAAACTCTTTTACGTGAAAGTATAAAAGGGGCACTAAAAGAAAAGAGAGAGAGAGAAAATTATTAGAAATGGAAGAATGAGGAAACCGTTATAATAGTATTCTAAGATAATATGAATGTAAAAAATGGCCAAAGTGGGGAAATTGGATATCAGGATATGAAGAAAGTAACCACTTGTGGGATAGAATCAAACGGGAAATGAGCCAGAAAGAACAAAAGTCACTGAGAATAACCATGTCTATCACTAGAGCCGCGCAAGAAAATAAGAATTTAAAGAAACTACTATAAGAGAAGTACGATGCAGAATTAGACACACAAGCACAGTTACAACAATTAAGAAAACAGTTAGAGAATAGCCAGATGCAAGTGAAAAATGCACACTTGTTTCCGAAAATGGACAATAACAAATGCAGAAGTTACACAGATCAGGCGAAAAGAGAGATAATTGAAGTACTGGAAAAACAAAGGAGATACGCGGGAGAAATAAAAAGCTTACAAAGCACAATTGAGGACGTAAAAGCTACAGTTAGGGTAACTCAAGCGGCCACTATAGACAAAAGACATGACCAAGCGGATCATAACAGATGTAAGAAACAAATGCAGCAATTAAAAGAGCAATCAGGAGTAAAGAGAGGAATAATTTGCCCATATGGGGATACAGGGGGAGAAGAGGAAGAGAAAGAAGAATCCCCCCATATGAGGAAGCAGATTCACAATCAGAATTTCGAATGGCGCTGATAACCACCCGGCATACAGACGGGAATGGGGCATTGACCCCAAATGCTGCACCCTATTCGTTCACTGCATTACAACAACAACAACTTCATGTATATAGCGCCCTCCACGCCGGACGGCATCTCAGAGCGCTTCATAGTATCGGATTCCGGGACCGAACCAGCGGCAGCGGCAGCGGCAGAAAGGGGACTAAAAGCTCGGTGGAACAGAAAGTTATTCAACTGTGACCTGAAACTGGGAAGAGAGGGGGCGAGGCGAAGCGAGTGAGGAAGGGAGTTCCAGAGTCTCGGGGCGTAGTGGCTAAAGGCACGGCCGCCGAATGTGGAGCAGAGGACTCGGGGCACATGGGGGAGGCAGACCCAGAGGAGCGAAGGCAGCGGGTGCTGAGTTGGGGAGAGAGGAGATCAGAGAGATAGGGGGGTGCAGAGGAGTGGAGAGATTACGAGACATTGCTAAAACTATCAAGCCATTACAAGTAGAGTGCAGTTTGATGAATTAATTGAACAAGTCCGCCAACAAGCTTCAATGCATGGCTTGGACGATCCCGAGCGTCAGCGGCTAATTCTACAGTGTACTGACGAATCATTGCGTGAAGCGTTAAACGCAGTTGCACAGTTGGGTGGGGGCTCTTTAGCTGAGTTAATAATCGCCTTAAGCATGCCAATGGGGAAAATACAGGGGATCCCCAAGAACCGATAGGGAACATTAAAGAGAGAGCCACAGAGCACCCCATTGCCTATGCAGCACGAATGTGGACATGTTATAATGCATTATATGGCCCAAATCTAGAACGTAATAATCTGAATGATCCTCATCCGGGACGGTGGAGACGAACTTTAATCTCACACGGTAATGAATCCTCTCTTAAGTCATTTGTTGGTTTTGACCCAAATGAGACCACTCAAAATGAAGTATGGATTTTGAGGCGAATGAGTAATGCTTCGGAGAGGGTAGGAGAAAGAAGCAACCTACTAAAATGGCTGTTTTTGTCACATCTGCTCAGAATTCACAGGTGTGGCAAAACGAGGGACAAGCAGGTCCTCCTCATCCATATCAGGCTCGCGGAAGGGGAAGAGGACGAGATTTGGGGTCTTCCCCTCGCAGTGCCAATTGATAGATAGGACTCATAGTTATGAAGGAGTCAGGCCACAAATCAGTTAGCATGTATTACAAGCAAAGATGATTTGTACAGACCAACCGTATCATGTTTGGTAGGAGTGCACCAGACAGTGTTTTTTATGGAGATACGGGAGGACCAAAATCAGTAGTCAATACTACCCTGTTGGAAATCATCAAAGCGCATCGGCAAAAATGTACCACACAAGCATTAACAGGACGAACAGGACATACTCAAGTTCGATATGTTGCCTCACGTTATCAGTAAAAATGGGAACATTACAGACATCACAAACTTGTGGTGATTCAATTGGGAACAATAATGGAGCGTACACATGGAATCGATTTTGTGCATAAAAATAAATTATCTTATGATCCTGTACATTCAACTTATTTGGTCAGTGAAAGGTCTTGCAAACAAATTATACCGGTGGGTCATTACCAACACCGTGTGTGTACCATTGGGGAAACACGGTTGCACCAGAACAGATGCATTCCAAGGAACAATACTGGGCAGTATTGCGAAAGGACATCGGTGTTTTTTCATTACTTAAACACGATTGTGGATACATCACCGACCCTGTATCCATAATCGGACCCGATCGCAAACCGCAGAGACATTATAGTTTTCCAGCCATCGTTATACCACTTGTTGAAGCAGAAAATAACAAGTCTATTAAAACAAGGGATGTTCAGACAAACAGCATCCACAAACAGTTCTCCAATATGGCCCGTTAAGAAACCAGACGGGTCGGGGAGTTTAACTATTGAATATCGTGTACTGAATAAGGTAACTCCTGTAACAACCGAGGCAGAATGGTTTGTAGTGTTAGATATCAGCAATGGACTACCACTCACAAAGAAGTGTCAGTACCAATTCGCTTTTACGGTCAAAGGACAGCAACATACATGGACTCGGTTACTATTAGGATTCAATAACTCACCCTCAATTTTCTACCAACGGTTACAAACGGGGCTGAAACCATTCTCAGCGCCCGAATGGTTAATTGATTATATAGATGATAATAGGAGTTAAAGTGAACCTGAAAAAGCCACAGATCTGCCGACGGGAGGTGCAGTGTCTCGGGTTCACCATGACGTATGGTCAGCGATTGTTTAATGAAGAAAGGCTACAGAAGAACTGCCAATCCCATCTGATCTGAGAGCACTTTGTCCGTTTTGGGGAGCAGCAGGATATTGCCGAGATCATATTGATGGATTTGCCAGTATGAACTCTCCACTAATGAGCTCATTAATAATAGAATCGTTGTTTGCTTAAAAGTTTTGCTGCTTAAAATAGATTATTAACGAACCAATATATAGTAAATTCGGTTCAAAAGGGAGGAAATGTTGCAAATTGTAATCTGTAGAATGTAACCCATCACACGTAAAAGTGATCCATATCGGCTCCAAGAAGGACATCCAACAACAAAGTATCGAAACTGCAACTCGCCTAATCGTTTAACGATTAAAAACCACAAAAAGGCTGAATAACAAATCCGAAAAAGGACAAGAAAAAGGTGGAAGTGAAACTGCAGATATGGTACTTGGCAAACACCCAAAACTCCAGATGAGACTTCGGGGAATTACTGGCGGAGGATAACTTCATCATCAAGAAGAAAAGAAAGACAACCTATAGCCTAACCTGACCAGATATTGTCGTGTGGGTATTGTATGATCTCTTACATTCCTTATTATCTAACTCTCTCTTATTAAATGAACTTATGCAATGAAGACTTGCTTATGTTTGTATAAAAGTACATTCACAAGACAGTAGCTGTTCTGTTTGTGCAACATTGTGCTGTGCGTGTGTCTGCATATGATGTGTGTCTGTGTGCGGGTGTATTTGCGGGTGTATGTCCGTGCTGCGTCTATGTGTGTATGCGCGCGTGTGTATATTGCATGTGTCTGCACATGTGTCTGTGTGCGTTGTGTCTGTACGCTGTGTGTGAGTATCTGTGTGTGTCAGTCAGACACAAAGTCAGTTGATCACGGTGATGGGTTTATGTATGTGTGTGTGGGTGGGTGTGTGTGTGTGCGCGTGTACGGGTTTTTATTTATGTGTGTGTGTGTTTATTTATGTGAGTGAGTGTGTTTCAGTGTCAGACACATACGCGGCTGATCACGGTCACGGGTTTCCGTGTGTGTGTGTGTTTATTTATGTGAGTGTGTGTGTTTCAGTGTCAGTCACACTCCCGGCTGATCACAGTCACGGGTTCCGTATGTGTGCGTGTGTGTGAGTGAGTCAGACAGACAAGCTGCGTGCGTGCATTTGGTCGCGTGTTACACCAGGTCTCCTCCCACTTGATATGTGGTACATATCATAGTACACAAATGCCCACGTGTCACCCAGCTGTTTATTGGTTGATTGCTGCAGCGCTGGCCCTGGGACAGAACCAAGGAATAAAGCACTGGATTGATTCATCGATCGATCGATTGATTCATCGATCGATCGATCATTTGACTGATTGACTGACCGATTGATTGATTGGTTGGTTGATTGATTGACTAATTGATGGATGGATGGATGTAGGTGGAGAGTGAGGGAGGGGGGGGAGAGTGAGGGAGGGGGGGAGAGTGAGGGAGGGGGGGAGAGTGAGGGAGGGGGGGTTCGAGCGAGCTGGAAGAAAGTCAAAAGTGTAGGTGAGTATTGGGATGAGTTTGGATGACAATGGTCTGTGTGAGAAGGTCAAACTAGGATATGTTGCCTCTCTCGCTTCCTCTACTCCTTCTTCTCCACTCTCCTCTCTGTCGCTGCCTGCCCCCTCCTCTGTAGATGTACAATAGTTTCCCCACCATCATGAGGTGGATGCCAGGGCTTCACAACAAAATGAACAAAATGTTCCGTAACATGGAGGATCCGCTCAGCTTCCTAAAGGACATGATCGTTAGCCACAAGGAGAACTTTCAGAGGGAAGATTTTCTCTGATGATTTGCTCCGCATGATAGAACATGACGCACACACACAGATATACAGACGCACACAAACAGATATAGAGACATACACACATTGACAGACACAGACACACATATCACAAAAACAAATTAGATTTATATAGCGCCTTCCATGTCGGATGGCGTCTCAGAGTGCTTCTCAATAATGGATCTCGGGCCTGAGCCAGGGTGAGGGGGAAGAAGGAAACCAAAAGCGCGGTCGAAAAGAAAGGTCATTAGCCGAGACCTGAAAATTGGAAGAGAGTGGGAGAGGTGAGGGGAGTGAGACAGAGTTCCAGAGCCTCGGGGCACAGTGGCTGAAGGCACAGCTGCCGATAGTGGAATCGTGGATAGCGTAGCGAAGGCAATGTGTATTATGAGTAGAGAGGAGAGGTAGGGGTTGCAGAGGAGTGGAAGGATTTGAAAACTCAGAGAGAATCTTGAAAACGATCCTTTCAGGGGCAGGGAGCCAGCAAAGTCTGGCAAGGACTGGGGTAATAGGGGAGCGAAGTTTGGTGTGGGTGAGAACGAAGGTGGCAGAGTTCTGAAGTGTAGGGATTGCGGGATGGAGATCCACAATGTGGGGGTAGAGGTACTGAATACTGGAGGACTAAGGGTAGGGCAGCAATTGGTTGGGACCTGAAGCTTGCTTGTCTCCACTGAGCAGCAGGAGCGGACAGACTGATTTGGGGGCTTAGAGATGATGGAGGTAGCGAGCAGCAAGACCACGAAGACCTTTGAAACTTGGAACCAGGTTGTGAACAAGAGACAGCGAAGACGGTCAAGGATGTGAATGATCGGTTTTTGGAGCTTGGCCTCGGATGGGACATGAGCTGCAGAGTAATGAATAATCTGCAGTTTCTGGAGGGAGAGTTTGGAAGTGAAGCCAGCCAGCAGTAAGTTGTCACAGTCAAACATGTCTCCTATATGGTGTTTGTGGGAAACATCCAAGTGCTGCCACGTTTCGCCCGAAAATACACCATTACTACACTTCACAGTATATCCTTGACATGTCTTGGCAATGTGATAGGTGATGTATCAAATTATTACTATTATTATTACCTGATTGGATATGTGAGAGAACTCATACTTCCCCAATGACTCCTTCAACCCTAGTTTGCCCTGAGAATGAAATGGATTGGTCATTCAGATTGGGACAAAACGGTCAGGCGGTCAAGCGCTCTGACCTCCTCACCCAGCAGACAGTAACAATACTTTGGGCAATGTATTTTTGTATTGATTGTTCCCTGATTCTGACCCAGGCTGTAACGAGTGCCATTCAACTGATCACTGGCCTTGGACATTCCCAGACTGACGGGCTGGGTACAGGGGCAATGAGAGTGTCATGGCTCATGAACTGTATCTAGATGTTGTGGGTGTGAATATTGATGGGAGACTGTGCTCTTTCCGCCCCCACCCCTTTTTGTGTGTGAGAGGAAACTCTCAGATCAGGGGGACATCTCCACACTCCCCGGCCACTGTCAGGTGCTGAATAAGCACAATTTGAATTTGCCGCCTTGTGTTTGTCCCAGAATGTGTGTCAGGCCCAGGACGTCCCCTTGACTGGTCTGCCAATCACCGCTCGTCACTTCTCCCCTCCCCTGAACCCCGCCCATACACTCACTCACCTCAGGTCCTCTTTTCTCCTCCGCTATTCTACTGGCTCGGTCCTCCAGGTTTCTAAGGCTGAAGAAAAATTAATAATAAGTATAATAATAATCCTTGCATTTGATATAGGTAGCGCTATGCACATCTTATCATTGCCTCAAAGTGCTTCACAGAATATACGATCAAGCCAATTGCACATATCAATGCACGACTTGTGGGTGTCCCATGAACAGTCTTGGATTGAAACTCATCAATTTTTATTGTTGTGGATTTTTTTGGATGGATTATTATGAGGTTTGTGTGTGTGAGTAAGGAAACTTGCCCAAGGTTTTGCTCTCACCTGCTTGGATTCGAACACAAGTTGAGTGTAAGTTGAGTTTTCTAACCGCTGAGCTGCAGTGATAATAATGATAATCCTTCCTCCATCCTCTTTCTTCTATTGTTGTTGTACAGAGTCACTGCTGTTACCTGCTGATCGCACCCTCTCTTCAGCCCCAAAAGACAAACAGACAACCAATCAATCAACCAATCAATCGATCAATCAATCGATCCATCAAAACTTACAATCATGCAGCGCCTTTCACGTCGAGAGGACGCCACAACCCCCTCTCTGTGACAAGCTGTCACTAGATTAGTCAGACACAATCTCCTCTTCACAAACCACGCGCTGACTCTCTGTGACAAGCTGACCCCTCTCCCAGTGACGTCACTGTGTTCCCTTCGCTACCGGATCCCAGTGTGTGTGTAGCCAATGCTATTGAGCTGTGGGGGCTGGGGGTCCTGTCGCTCCCTCTCTCCCGTCTTAACTAACGTGGAAACAGACAATGTTTGTCCACAAACCCATCGCCAGGTCTGACATCACAATCCCCCCTGTGATGGACTGGAGTGTCAGCCTGGTGACATCATGGGGGGGAGGGGAGGGGTCACTCTCTCTGTCTCCTGTCAATCACTGGTTACCTGGGAGACAGGGGTGTGTGTGTCTCTCTCTCTCCTGTCAATCACGCGTTGCCTAGGAGACGGGGGTGTCTCTCTTTGTGTCTCTCTCCTGTCAATCACTGGTTACCTGGGAGACAGGGGTGTGTGTGTCTCTCTCTCTCCTGTCAATCACGCGTTGCCTAGGAGACGGGGGTGTCTCTCTTTGTGTCTCTCTCCTGTCAATCACTGGTTACCTGGGAGACAGTGACGCGAAAGGCTAATGCGTCATCAAACTGAGTCAAGTCACGTGCTGAATGTCCATAATGGCGGCGGCGGAGACACAGGAGAAGGTGCGCGGTGTCTGTGTACAGCCCGGACTGGGGAGAGACACACAGAGAGAGAGAGAGTGTGAGAAAGTGTGTGAGGGAGAGAGACTGAGTGTGTGATAGACTGAGTGACTGGGAGAGACAGAAAGACTGAGAGTCTGAGCCAGTGTGAGAGAGACTGAGAGAGAGCGAGAGTGTGAGAGACTGAGCAAGTGAGTGGGAGAGAGAGACTGGACGAGTGAGACTGAGTCAGTGTGAGAGGGAGAGAGAGAGACTGAGAGAGAGAGAGACTGAGAGAGAGAGAGAGAGAGAGTGTGAGAGTCTGAGCAATTGTGAGAGAGACTGAGATAGGGAGAGAGAGAGGGTGAGAGGGAGAGAGACACTGAGTGAGTGTGAGAGAGACTGAGAGAGGGATTGAGAGAGGGAGAGAGACTGAGAGAGGGAGAGAGAGTGAGAGACTGAGAGAGAGAATGAGAGAGGGAGAGAGAGTGTGAGAGACTGAGAGAGGGAGAGAGTGTGAGAGACTGAGAGAGAGACTGAGAGAGTGTGAGAGACTGAGAGAGAGTTTGAGAGACTGAGAGAGAGAGAGAGAGAGTGTGAGAGACTGAGAGAGAGACTGAGAGAGGGAGAGAGAGTGTGAGAGACTGAGGGAGAGACTGAGAGAGGGAGAGAGAGTGTGAGAGACTGAGAGAGAGAGACTAAGAGAGAGAGAGGGTGTATGAGGGAGACTGAGCAAGTGAGTGTGAGAGAGACTGGGCGAGTGAGACTGAGTGAGTGTGAGAGGGAGAGAGAGACACTGAGTGAGTGTGAGAGAGACTGAGAGAGGGAGAGAGTGTGAGAGACTGAGCGAGTGTGAGGAACTGAGAGAGTGTGTGAGAGAAAGGGAGAGACAGAGTGTGAGAGGGTGTGAGGGGGCAGGCCCCAGGGGGCAGCGAAGGGGCTACAGGAACTGTTCCCAGCTCGACTCATCACTAAACGCTGCTGGTGAGAGACACACAGAGAAAGTGTGTGAGAGACACTGAGAGAGAGAGAGGGAGAGAAACACTGAGTGTGTAACAGAGTGGCTGTGAGCCAGGGAGAGAGACTGAGAGTCTGAGCAAGTGTGAGACTGAGCCAGTGTGAGAGAGACTGAGAGAGACTGAGAGAGAGAGGGTGTGTGAGAGAGACTGAGCAAGTGAGTGTGAGTGACACTGAGCAAGTGTGAGAGATTGAGTGAGTATGAGAGAGACTTACGGAGAGAGTGAGAGACTGAGAGAGCGACTTGAGTGAGTGTGACGGACTGAGAGAGAGTGTGAGACAGGGATAGACAAGAGTGTGAGAAGGTGTGAAGGGGTAGGAGCCAGGGGCTACAGGAAATGTTCCGAGCTCGACTGGTCACCAAACCCGCTACTAGTGAGAGACTGAGTGAGAGAGAGAGGGAGAGAGAGACAGAGAGGGACAGAGAGAGACTGGGTAAGTGTGAGAGACACTGAGTGAGCGGCTGAGAGACTGAGAAAGAGAGAGATTTGGGTGAGTGTGAGAGAGACTGAGCGAGTGTGTGAGAGAGGGAGAGAGAGATTGAGTGAGTCTCCACTCCTCTGCACCCCCCTGCCTCTCTAACCCCCTGTATCCCCAAAACAGCAACCGTTGCCTTTACTATGGTTCTGGTCTCGTTGTCCCCGAATCCTCCGCTCCACCACCGGCGGCCGTGGCTTCAGCCACTACACCCCGAAGCTCTGGAACTCCCTTCCTCACTCCCTTCCTCACTCCCTTCCTCACTTCCTTCACCTCGTTCCCTCTCTTCCTAGTTTCAGGTCTCGGCTAAAGACCTTTCTGTTCAATCCGGCCTTTGGTCACCTTTCTCCCTCTCCCCCTAGCTCAGGCCCAGGATCTGTTGTTGTGAAATTCTCTGCGGCACTATCTGGTGTGGGGGGCGCTATATAATCTAAAGTTGTTGTTGTTTCTACAGCCTGTGATACACACACAGAGTGACAGAACGTGTATGAGGCAGACCTACCATCTGAGATACAGTCACAGAGAGAGAGAGAGACCTCTACATCATGAGATACGCAGAGAGAGAGAAGGTAAGAGAGAGAGAGCGAAGGTAACAGAGAGACCTGTCTAAAGCCTGTGATACACTCACACAGAGAGAGATATGAGAGAGACCTGTCTATAGCCTGTGATACACTCACACAGTATGGATACCCATACACATTCACAGGCATTACACACAGAGAGTGGTGTGGGAGAGACATATACACAGAGAAGTAGGAAGGCAGATATATACGCTTGCAGGCCTCACATACTAAGAGAGTCACACACACACACACACACACACACACAGGGCTGTGCACACAGAGAGAGAGAGAGACATGCACCCATACAGAGAGAGACACACATATGCACTCACAGGCCTCTGTGTCTGACTCTTCTTTCACACACACAGGCCTCAGTCTCTGTTCATCAGAAATCACAGACTCAGACGTAGTCTGTCTGTGTCTCACCCAAACTCACTGAGACAAAGAGAGACACAGACAGACAAACACATACACACTGAGACAGTGTGAGATAAACACATATAGAGACACTGAGATACACACACAATCTCTCTCTGACCACACACTGTGTGTCTCTGGTCATCTGAAATGACACACACATGCAGACATACACACACACATATTTGACACTCACACATATACACTGTATTTCTGAGACAGGAACAAACGTACACAGAGAAACACTGACATCCCCTCTTTATACTGAGAGACACTCACACAGAGAAACTCACACAGGCCTCTGTGTCTCTGGGACACACAAACGCACTGAGAGAGACGTACACACTCAGGCCTCTGTGTTTGGCTCTCACATACAGGCCTCTGTCTCTGGGCATCAGAAATCACAGATTACACTGGACATGCACTGATTCTCAAACACACACACACAGAAACACTGTAACCCCCTCTCTCTGTGTTTCACTGTGTCTGATAATAATAATAAAACTTTAATTTGATACCATGCCTTGTCACATGTTTGAGACATCTCAAAGCGCTTCTCAGTGTGCACCATCAAGTAAAGTGACTGTATGCTTTGTGAGGAAAATATGGCAGCCAATGTGTCTTGTCTGTGTGGGATGTGAGTGTGTCTATGTCAGAGTATGTGTATGTGAGTGATTGACTGTGTGTGGGTGCAATTAGCTAGTGAGAGGACCTGGGTTAGATTCCCAGCTGGTTCAATGTGAATGTTGGGCAATGTTGCTGACTTCACACACCACTATTTACCGGCACCAACACTAATAGTAATAGTACTAGCTTTTCATGCGCTGATCATGCCTTTAATCATGGCCTCTAGATGCCTCACAGTGCATTACAGAAAATATTGTAATGTGAAGTGACTGTACATTTGTGGATGAAATGTGGCAGCCAATTGAGAACAGCCGTGTCCCACACACGGTTGTGGATTGAAGTGATACATTTTTTAATTTATTTGTTAGAGATTATTATCAGGCGAGTGTGGGGAGTAAGGAAACGTGTGCAAGGCTACACCCTGAGCTACAGGACTGCAGCAGGTAGGCACATGCTTGTGGGCTATGTCTCTGATTTCTGGAGACCGGACACAGAGGCCTGTGAGTGTATACGTGTGTGTGTACGTGGCTCTCACACTGTCTGTGAGTGTATCTCACGCTATGTTTGTGACCCTCAGAAATCAAAAGAGGCACAAAGAGACAGAGAAAGAGAGAGAATTCTATGAGATGGAGAAACAGAAACAGAGAGAGAGGGAGAGAGGTGAGATAGAGAACTCTCCACAGCCTGTGATACACTCACACAGATACATACACACAGGCCTCTGTGACTCTGAGACAAACACAGAGAGAGAGACACTCATAAACTTACAAGCCTTTATCACACACAGTGTCCCAATCACACACATTCACAGAGGGGGAGACAAGCACATACTGACAGCACTTTAGGTCTCGCTCTCTGTCTCTCACACACACAGGCCTCTGTCACACACAGGCCTCTGTCACACACATCCTCCTGCACACACAAATACACACAAAAACACTGTCGTTTCCGCCCCACCCAGTATAAACACCCACACAGCCCATGTATACACACACACACGCTCCCCTTCACACACAGTCCCCCCCCCCACTCACAGACACATTCTTGCACACACACATCCATACAGCAATCCCTACCCACAAATGTACACCACACACCAACCCACACACAACTCCCCACCCACAGACACAAATCGCACCCCCTCACCCACACAAACAGCCATCCCACCCACACACACAGCCAACCCCCTCAGATACAGCCCACCCACACACAGCACCTACACACCCAGAGCAATACAACCCTCCCAAACACATCCCCCCACCCCCACACATACACATAGCAAGCCGCACACACACAGCCACCCCCACACACAGCCATCCCCCCACACACAGCCATCCCCCCACACACAGCCACCCCCCCACACACAGCCACCCCCCCACACACAGCCACCCCCACACACACAGCCACCCCCACACACACAGCCACCCCCACACACACAGCCACCCCCACACACACAGCCACCCCTCACACACACAGCCGCCCCCCCCCCCCACACACAGCCACCACCTCCCACACACAGCCACCCCTCACACACACACAGCCAACCCCCCCACACACAGCCCCCCCTCCTGCACATATTCCCCTCCTCACACACACACAGCCCCCACCTCATACACAGCACCCACCCCACACACACAGCCTCCGCATCCCATACACAGCCCCATATATACAGAACCCCCACACCCACAGCCCCACTCACACACATCCCCAATCACACCCAGCCCCACACCCCCACACATAGCTCCAGCATCGGTGGCCGTGCCTTCAGCCACTACGCCCCCAAGCTCTGCAACTCCATTTCTCACTCCCTTCACCTCGTTCCATCTCATCCTAGTTTCATGTCGAGGTTGAAGACCTTTCCATTTAACCGAACCTTCGGTCACCTTTCTCCCCCTCTTCCTGGCTCGGACCCAGGATGTGTTGTTGTGAAACTCTCTGAGACACTGTCTGGCTTGGGGAGCGCTATATAAATCAAAGTTTTTATTTTTTCTACAGCCTGTGATAAACACACAGAGTGAGAGAATGTTTACAAGAGAGATCTACAATCTGAGATACACTCACAGAGAGAGAGAGACCTCTGCAGCCTAAGATGTACAGAGAGAGAAGGCAAGAGCGAAAGAGCGAGAGACATGTTTATAGCCTGTTATAAACTCGCAAAGAGAGAGACACCGACAGACACTCACAGGCCTCACACAGTGAGAGAGGGGTGGGTGGGGGGGACACATATATACAGATGGAGAAGTGAGGAGGCATATCCACTCACAGGCATCAGTATCTGTTGATCAGAAATCACAGACACACACTTAGTCTGTCTGTCACACAGTCACTGAGAGAAAGAGAGACAGAGAAAAACAAACACATACACACTGAGACAGAGTGAGAGAAACACATGTAGAGATACTGAGATACACACATAGTCTCTCTCTGACTACACACTATCTGTGTCTCTGGTCATCTGAAGTGACACACACATCCAGATATACACACTCACATAATTGACACTCACGCATATACACTGGCCTTTCTGTGTCTCTGAGACAGACAACAACAGCAACAAAATTACACTTATATAGCACCTTTGACGTCGGGAGGACGTCCCAAAGCGCTGAACATTTAGTTGGGACCCGAGCAGTGATGGAGGGGAGGGTCGGTGTAGGGAGAAGGGAAAGGCGTGTGGGAGAGGGGGAATAGTTAGTGGAGCCGCCAAAGGCACGGTCGAAGAGGAAAGTCTTGAGACCGGCCTTGAAGGAGGAAAGGGAGGAAGCGAGGGGTAGGGGCTGCGGGATGGAGTTCCACAGTGTGGGAGCAGAGAGGCTGAAAGACCGGCCACCGATGGTTGGGGGGTTAGGGCGGTGGACGCGGAGAAGGACTGAGTCTGTTGAGCTGAGGGTGTGGACAGGCTGACAGGGATGACAGTAGGTCAGAGAGAAAGGTGGGGCAAGGCCATTTCTGGTGACCAACACAGAGACCTGTGAGTGTATATGTGTGTGTGTATGTCTCACACTGTGTCTGAGTGCGTCTCATGCTGTAAAGACTCTATATGTTTGTGACCCTCAGGAATCTAAAGAGACACAAAGAAATGGGAAAGAGAGAGAATTTTACGAGATATAGATACAGAGAGAGAGGTGAGAGAGAGAAAACTCTACAGCCTGTGATACACTCACACAGAGATACATACACACTGGCCTGTGTGTCTCTGAGACAAACACACAGAGAGAGACACTCATACACTTATAGGCCTCTATCACACACACTGTCCCAATCACACACATTCATAGAGGGGGAGACACGCACACACACTGACCGTGCTCTATTTCTCTCTCTCTCTGTCTCACAGACACAGGCCTCGGTCACACATACCCTCCCGCTCACACACAAATACACACAAAAACATTGTAATTCCACCCCAACCAACACACACACACATACAGCCCATCCTCACACACAATCGTCGTCGTCCCCCACACATACACCGGTGCACAAATACAAACAGCCTCCCTATCCACAAACACACACAGCCACCCAACTCACATATAATCTACTCACCCACACTCAAACAGCATCCCACCCACGCACCCAAGCAATCAGTCTTTCACCCACACACACAATCAGCACACAGCCCCCCACACACACACACAGCTACCCCCCCCCCCCCACACACAGCCGATCCACACCCAGCCCCTCTCCCACACTCATACAGCCCCCCCTTCACACACAGCCCCACTCACACAGACCCCTCACACAAAGCCGCCTCACCCCCCCCACCCACACCTTCTCCGCACTCCACACTCAGCCCCACTCACACACAACCCCACCCCTCCCACAATCACACACAGCTCCGCCATTGACGGCCGTGCCTTCAGCCACTGCGCCACGAAACTCTGGAACTCCCTTCCTCACTCCCTTCGCCTCGTTCCCTCTCTTCCTAGTTTCAGGTATCGGCTAAAGATATTTCTGTTCAACCGAGCATTTGGTAACTTTTCTCCCCCTCCCCCTGGCTCAGGCCCAGGATCTTTTTGTTGTGAAGCGTCTGAGACACTGTCTGGCGTGGAGGGTGCTATATAAATTAAAGTTTCTATTATTTCTACAGCCTGTGATACACACAGAAACAGAGTGAGAGAATGTGTATGAGAGAGACCTACAATCTGAGATACCTCTGCAGCCTGAGATATGCACAGAGAGAGAAGGTAAGAGAGAGAGAGTGAGAGACGTGTCCACAGCCTGTGATCAACTCTCAAAGAGAGAGACACCGACAGACACTCACAGGCCTCACACAGAGAGAGAGGGGTGGGTGGGGGGGACACTTATATATACAGATGGAGAAGTGAGGAGGCACATCCACTCTCAGGCCTCAGTCTCTGTTGATCAGAAATCACAGACACACACATAGTCTATCTGTGTCTCTCACTGAGAGAAAGAGAGACAGAGAAAAAGAAACACATACACACTGAGACAGAGTGAGAGAAACACATATAGAGATACTGAGATACACCCACAGTCTCTCTCTCTCTCTGGCCACACACTATCTGCATCTTTGGTCATCTGAAATGAAACACACATCCAGATATACACACACACATAATTGACACACATATACAATGGCCTCTCTGTGTCTCTGAGACATACAACAACAACAACAAAATTACAACAATATAGCGCCTTTCATGTCGGGAGGGCGTCCCAAAGCTCTGAACAGTCAGGTCGGGACCTGAGCAGTGGTAGGGAAGACGGTCGGTGTAGGGGGAAGGGAAGGAGAGTGGGAGAGGGGGAACAGTTAGTGGGGCAGCCGAAGGTGCGGTCGAAGAGGAAAGTCTTGAGACTGGCCTTGAAGGAGGAAAGAGAGGAAGCGAGGGGGAGGGGCTGCGGGATGGAGTTCCACAGTGTGGGAGCAGAGAGGCTGAAAGCCCGGCCACCGATGGTTGGGGGGTTAGGGCGGTGGACGTGGAGCAGCCCTGAGTCTGTTGAGCTGAGGGTGCGGACAGGCTGATAGGGAGACAGTAGGTCAGAGAGATAGGTGGGGCAAGGCCATTTCTGGTGACCAACACAGAGGCCTGTGAGTGTATATGTGTGTGTGTGTGTGTGTCTCACACTGTGTCTGTGAGGGCGTCTCATGCTGCAAAGTCTCTCTGTATGTTTGTGACCCTCAGGAATAAAAAGAGACACAAAGACACGGAGAAAGAGAGAGAATTGTACAAGATGGAGACACAGAGAGAGAGAGAGAGAGAGGTGAGAGAGAGAAATCTCTACAGCCTATGATACACTCACACAGGGATACATACACACAGGCCTCTGTGTCTCTGAGACAAACACACAGAGAGAGACACTCATACACTCACAGGCCTCTATCACACACACTGTCCCAATCACACCCATTCACAGAGGTGGAGACACGCACACACACACACACTGACTGTGCTCTATATCTCTCTCTGTCTCACACACACAGGCCTCGGTCACACACACCCTCGCGCTTACACACAAATACGCACAAAAACACTGTCGTTTCCACCCCACCCAACAAACACCCACATACAGGCCATCCTCACACAATCGTCCCCACACACACACACACCCTTGCTCGCACACAAACAGTCCCACAAACGCACACAGCCGCCCAACCCACACATAATCTACCCACCCACACACAAACAGCACCCCACCCACACACACACCCAGCCCCCCACACACTCAGCACCATACACACCCAGCCCGCACATACACACCCAACCCCCCCCACATACACCCAGCACCACACACCCAGCCCCCCCCACACATACCCAGCCCCCCCCCCACACACACACACACACCCAACCACCCCCCCCACACACACACACACACACACAGACACACATGTCTCTATCTCCCACTGTGACTCTCTCTCTCTATGTAGAGACTCAGTCTCTCACTCTCTGTTGTTGTTGTTGTTGTCCCTCAAGCCACCGCCGGTCAACAAGCACGTGATGTCATGATGCTGTGTGAGAGGGACCCGCCCATTATCTCCACGGTAACCAGTGATTGACATGAGATGGAAAGTGACCCACCACGGTCTCCCTTGGTAACCAGTGATTGACAGGAGATGGGGACACCCCCAATGTCTTCCTGGTACCCAGTGATTGACAGGAGAGCGGGACCCGCCAACAGTTATTGTGATGTTAATCTCTGGCCCGTCACTGTGTTGACCGTGTCAGTCGATGTGTTATTGATGTTGTTGTTATTATTGTGTTTATATTATTGTTCTCTGAGGCAGTGACTGTTCAGCGCCTTGGGATGTCCTCCTGACGTGAAAGGCTCCATACAAATGTCATTTAGATTTTTTTAATAATAAATTGGCCTTTTTAATCCACTGATGTGTTAGTTAAGTTAATTTTCATCCTATAATCCCAATCCTATCGCATGCTCCTACCATTGACACAGTAAATTGACCGATAGCAAAGATTTAACAATACAGTGACCAACTTTCCATCCATCCTTCGCCTTCGTAAAACTTTATTGGAAACTGAAACGGTTACAGATGAGGTGATACAAATACAAATGGTCACAATTTTAAAAGCTCCCATATTGATCACCAAAGACAAAATGATCCTCAAACCACCACCAACAGCAACAATAAACAAGCAACCTCTGTACCAATGACAGGAAATGAAATGCTTTCAATGTGAATCGTAACAGAACCCCAAACCTCTCTCTGTGTTATGACTTTTTACACGTCAGATCAATAATAGATTCAATAGGATCCAGTAAAAAAAAAACTTATGTTCATATGGCGACCTTCACACAGGTTCGCGTCTCACAGTGCTCAGAGACAAGTATGTGTAAAATCAAAGATATTGCATTAAAATAAACAAGCTGTAACATAAACTCCACCTTTGTCACAATATTGGGGTAAACTTAAGCTCTAAAGTATTATCAATTCTCTATCGACTCAAATAACAAGATGCAGAATGTCCAGTTTTCCCAGCGCCCTCCAAAGCCAGAAACAAGGCAGCAACTGGTGATATAACAAGAAAGAAACTGTGCTCAAGACATTGACAGCCTTTGCTCATCCCTCAAGTAGACTTGCCAGCAAATCATTTCTTCTCTGTCACTCTCTTGAAATTCAGGTCTGGGAATTTTTCCTGCAACCGCTCTAGCAACTGAACAAAATAATCGATTAACATGAAGATCAGAGCAGCCCAGAGTACAGGCTGGACAGAGAGAGTCACTTGCACACAGATGGTCGATTTCTGAATTGGACCACTTCACAGATATTGGATTGGAATAAATTCACAGATATTATGGTAATAATAATATAAGCTTGAAAAGGCTATCACGCCATTCATGTCCATTTGGTCGTCTCAAACTACTTCCCAGAAATTTCTGTAAGTGTGTAGGCTAAAGTCGCCAGCCAATCTGCACACCTCGAACAACTGTTTTTTAAAAAAAATTCACTTGTATGGTGTGTTTCATGTCAGGAGGACATTTCTAGGCACTAAGGGGATAAACAGGAATTGAGCGACCAATTTTAGTTGTAGGATTGCTGGTCAGAACACAGAGAGAAACTCTCTTCTCTGTTCGGCTGTGCCATGGGATCTCTGATGTCCACCTAAACAGTCAGAAATGGCAAATTGGTGCAACTATTCATCCCCTGTAGAGAAAGTATTCTCCTGAAAACAGAAATAAGAGGAAGGCTACAGAAAGCTGCAGCTCAGTGCGTACTCAGTCAGTGCTGGAGCCTAGGTATTCACACTGTGAACTGACCTTTCAATGCAGTTACTAACCTGCTCCGAAACCACCGCCTTCAAATATTCGTCATCACCATGAGGGAACAAACCATCCGTGGATATTACGTGGAGTTTTAAAGAAACCAGATGCCAACCTAAAGAACAAAGAGCTTCTTAGTCTCAGCTTTAGGCACCGGTTCATTAATTGCTGACTCACCGCTGACAGAATTTAGTTGGAGACGAACCCGAGGATAGCGTCATTGCACCACCATGACAAACTGCATGTGTACAGTTTAAAGCAGGATAGCAGCCCTGGGCTCCTGGCAGTGATGGAGCACCGTGCCAAGGAGGTGGAGGGTAAAACAGAGTAGCGGTGACCGTAGACACAGTGAAGGAGGAAGGTCTTCAGCCGTAATTTGAAGATGGGCCCGGCAGCTGGTAAGGCGGAGGAGAACGAGTGTTCCAGATTTTCCTGACATTGTAGCTGACAGTGTGCACACTGCGGGGGCACGGCGGATCAACCTGAGGCTGGGGCCGCTCTAGGGGAGGTAATGGTTACGAGAATGGGAGTGGGGTAGGCGGCTGGGAGAGTTAGGCAGTTGTCATGGCCTGAAGGGATTTGACAGCATGTGCGAAGGGATGAGGTGAGTGACCAAGGGAGGAGGAAGGGTGCTTTCAGGAAGGAAGGTAGCATGGTAGTTGTGACGCATTGGTTGGTTGACAGAGTGCATATGACACAGGGAAGATATGGTGAGGAGCTGTGGACTGGCTGAGAAGCATTGAAACACAAAGTGCACTGACCAGAGTCAGCTTCACAGTAGGCCTGATCCTCCATTGTCTGGTCCAGTGGAAGAGAATAGGGCGGTGGCTGTCGATCTGCAGAGACAGAGAAAGCATTAAGCATGGATGCCCTGCTCACACTCCAGTTCTTATTTCAATCTATCTCCCTGTGGTCAAGCCCCAGAATCATCAACCAAGCGTCAGGTTACATTAAGTTCTTCACAATCAAATAGGACTCTGGTCTAACATGAATCGTTTTTTTGGACACAGCGCCTTATAATATCTTTGAGATATCTCAAAACACTTCACAGTGTAAAGGGCAGTGACTGTATTTTGTGGGTGAAACTTGGTAGTCAATTGCACATGATGATGGTGCTCAAACAGTCGTGGGATAAGTGGGATAAGATTATTATTATATATTATTATTATTATTATTATTTTTATAACAAAACAATTTGTTAGTGGTTATATTACACCTTCATAACTGACCTGTCAATCGACTACCAACTGGGTACTTAATTGCTGCTAGGTAAACAGAGGCATATGTGTGTTATGTGTGCAACAAGGAAATTTGCCCAACATGTTTCACTGACCTGCCTGGGAATCAAACCTTGATCATTTTGCTTCCCAGATGTGTATTCTTAAGCACTAAGCTGTAGGACACCACACAATGCTGGAGGATCCAACACCAAGTTACAGGAAAGAGCAGACACATTCTGGACCGCCATTGACTGTGGGGTCCGTTAGGGAAAAGATTCCAAATTGGAGTAAAACACCGAGGGTCCAACACAAGACCCAGTTTGTGAGTTGTCACCACCAGGAACACAGCCCCTAATGGGCAGCCCGGCGACACTGACCTGGGTAACGAACACCACGATCTGGGTGACTGACAGGTTGGGTTGTTAGTAACTGCTCCACACCGACCATGAACTACTGTCTGACCCACTAACTGGTTGGTAATAAACAGCTTGACAGACTGGTGGAGAGGTATCTTACTTGTGGCACTGGAGATCCCCCTAAGGATGTTCTCAGGGGTCACTCTTGGTGCCTCAGTGTTGAGAGGAAGGAAACTGGAAGGTAGAGGAGGAGAGTCCATGTTCTGGGGAAGGGCACGTGCATCTGAAAGACCAGAATTGGGAATGAACGAGAGTTTGAAGTCAGGGATGAGCGTTGTTGGTAGCCACCGTCAGAAATGCAGACCCTAACGGGCAGCACAGGGACACTGACCTGTCCCTGAGCGGGAGTTGGGCTCGGGGGCTGGGCTCTGTGATGGTGTGAAGATTTATCTTGTGGCCGTGGATGGGGAGGTTTCAGGAGATGTGGTGGAATGAGCTGTTGTTGGTGTCTTTCTCTCTGTAAATAAAACGCTTCGGAGTTATTTGCCCTGTGCAGGGTTCAGTTCCAATATCTTACCCCATTTCCGTACATGGTAGTCGCCAGTCATCAAGAAACAGACTAGGGTAACCTCTAGATTGTCATGTATTGTGGCTACAGAGCTGAGAAAATCTAGTTACATTCATTTATTTCTGGCGGGTATCAATTGGGAGTAAGAGCAAGGTCGCAGTTTATGTCAACAAACAGAACCAAACACAAACCAGGTGATCTGCGTGGGGAGCGGAGAGGTGAGCCTTGTGTGGGGTGGAGATGGATCTGCTGTGTGTAGTTGGGAAGAAATGAGCTGTGCATGGAATGGGGAAAGATGTGCTGTACAGCATCTCCGGGGAAAAGAGGGGGAGGAAAGGAACTGTGTTAACTAAGTGAAAAAAAAGATGGACCGTCAATGACCGGGGGAACAGACTGACCCGGAACCAGCGGCGGCAGTGGGAGAAACAGGCCCCACATTGTGAGCTGTGTGTTAGGGACCACTTTACCTGTGACACTGGGGGTCATGGTAGAGATGGTCTTGGGAGTCGCGGTTGGTGTTTATGTGTTGAGTGGAAGGGAGGTGGCAGTTGGAGGAGGAGCGTCCCTGCTGTGCAGAAGGGCGGGTGGATCTGAAAGACCAGAATTGAGAATGAACTAGAGAGTTTAAAGTCACGGTCGAGATATGATTGTTGTCATCGTCAGAAACAGAGCCCCTATCGGGCAGCCCATGGACACGGACCTGTCTCTGTGGGTGAGGTGGGTTCTTGGGATAGACTCTGTGATGGGGAGAAGGTATCTCTGGTGGCTGTGGATGGGGTGGTTTCAGGAGCTGCGATAGATGGAGCTGCTGTTGATTGCTTTCTCTCTGTAAGGAAACACGTGTTATTTACTGGCCCTGTACAGGGTTCAATTTCAATCTCTTACCCCATTTTCGTACGCTGTAATCGCCATCCATAAACAAACAAACCAGAGTAACCTCTAGATTATCCTGTATTGTGGCTGCAGATATTTAATCCCCGCATATAGGCCAGAAGCAGAGAACTCGTCGTTAAATTCATTCATTTCCTAGGTGTGGATTGGGATAAGAGCAAGGTCACAGGTTGTGTCAAGTCACAAGAAATAAAGCCACCCACACATCAATCAGAATAATATGACAATCAACGCCATTAATGTAACACTACAAAATATATTTGACAGGCAATACAGACATCATATGATCCACTGTAAAGCGGAATCACAGTGAATTTTCTGGGCATCAATGATTTTGAATATATAGCATTTAATTTCAACTGGCACAGCCATTCAAACCATCAGTGATTCAAACCAGCAGTGTTTGCATGGCGCTGATTTCCGTAATTGGGTGTCGTGTTTCAACAACAATAACTTAGATTTTATAGTGCCCTACAACACCACATGTCGTCTCAGAGCGCTTCACAATAGCGGATCACGGGACAGAGCCAGGGGAAGTTCCAAGGGTAGAAAGGTGACCAAAGGCGTGTTTGAAGAGAAAGGTCTTCAGCTGGGACTTGACATGGAAAACAGGGGCACGGTGAGGTTTGTGAGGAAGGGAATTTGAGAGCCTCGCATCACAACTGCCGAGGGTGGAGCAGAAGATTCCACGGACATGGAGGAGGCCAGACCCAGTGGAGCGAATGCAACGGGATCTTGTTTGAGGATAGAGGTCAGCAAGGTAAGGGGTGCAGAAGAGTGGAGGGATTTGAAAATAAGGATGAGAAACTTGAAGTCAATCCTCTCTGGTATAGTGAAGTCTGGCAAGGACTGTGTGATGGGGGAGCGAAGCTTGTAGCGTGTGAGTACGTGGGCAGCAGAATTTTGGATGAGTTGGAATTGATGGATTGTGGAGGAGGGAAACCGGCGAGGAGGGCATTTGATTTGTCCAGCCGTGAGGTCACGAAGGCATGGACAAGGGTTTCAGCTGCTTTTGGGATGAGGTATTGCCTGAGACGTGCGATCCGTCGGAGGTGGAAGAAAACGGTGCTGGTGAGAGACCAGATGTGGGGGAGAAAGGCCAGTTGGGGGGTCGATCCTGATGCCAAGGGTGAGCAAGTTTCAGACTGTTTCAGGGGAGACCGAGAAATTGGAAGAGGTGAAAGCCATTTGAACAGGGAGCCAAAGGGTATGGCCGTCTTGGCAACAATCAGCTGCAAGAAATTTGCGCTCATGCAGCTCCTGATGTCTGACAGGCTGAAGAACATCGACTGGGGGTCGCAAAGTGAAGTGGAGAAATAGAGTTGCTTGTCATCGGCGTACATGGGAAGTGTGCCCCATGTCTGCGGATGACATCCGCAAGAAGGAGCATATAGATGAGGAAGAGGAGGGGGCCAAGGATGGACCCCTGGTGTACCCCACAGGTAATTGGATAAGAGCGGGAGGAAAAGACGTTTGTGGAGATGTACAGCTGACGGTTTGTGAGGTAGGACTCGAACCATGTGAGTGCGGTCCCACTGAGTAGGATGATGTAGGACAGGCGGTGGAGGTGGATGGTGTGGTCGACTGTGTCGAACAAAGCCGACAGGTCCAGGAGGATAAGGAGGCAGAGGGAGCCCTGGTCACAAATATAGAGGACATCGTTTGTGTCACTTACAAGTGCAGTCTCTGTACTATGGGCAGGGAGGAAACTGGACTGGAGGGTTTCAACGAGGGAGTGGGAGGTGAGATGGGCGCGGAGTTGCTCGCAACAATGCGTTCCAGTATTTTGAAAGGTAGGGCACGTTAGACATAGGGCGATAGTGGCTGGGGTTTGAGGAATCAAGGAAGGTTTTTTAAGGAGGTGGGTGATGTCAGCAGTTTTGAGGGGGGCAGGGACTGATCCTGTGGAGAGTCACTGGTTGATGACATCACCCACCAGTGGGCAGAGGAGGTGGAGCTGGGTGAGCAGGAGGTTGGTGCTGATGGCAGCCGGTGGTTGGCTTCATGGAGGTAAGAGGGCGTGAGAGGGAAGAAAGACAGACTGGGGAGAAGGAGTGTAGGAAAGGGATGAAGGTAGGAGCTGATGACGGGGAGCATGAGTAGGATGGGATGGGGATGGTAGAGAGTGATGAGAGGCAGGAGGATGATGCTGCCTGGCGGATATTGTGCACTTTTGATGAAAAGAAATCCATGACCTCCTCGCACATCGAATTTGAAGTGAAGATTGAAGAGACCTGAGGGGCTGCACGGAAGCGATGGTGGGCGATTGGAACGAGGCCTTTAGGGTTGTTGCTTCACTCCAGGATAATGTTGGACTAGCAGGCCGTTTTCGCTCGACACAATGAATAGCAGTAGCTGCGGAGATTCTCAAGCTACACTTGGTGGTGAATTGTGAGGCCGGTTTTCTGCCACCTGCGCTGGAGCAGCCGGGTTTGTGTTCTTTGGGAGCAGAGATCAGTGTTATACAACGGGAACGGGTGGGTTTGGAGAGGGGCCTGGATTTAAAGGTGACGAGAGAGTACAACGTGGAGGAGAGGCGATAGTGGAGCAGCTGGATAGCTGCTTCAGTATCGCTGTGGAAAGAAGACCAGAAGGCTATGAGGTCAGAGGATGCGGAGGCCTCTGTGAGGGTCTCAGGGCAGAGACATTTCCATGGGCGAAAAAGTACAGTTGAGAGCTTGGTGGAGGAGAGAAGGGTGAAAGAGGAGAAAGAGAGAAGAAAGTGGTCCGAGACGGCCTTGTCCGAGATGCTGACGTCGGAAATGTCAAGGCCTTGTGCGATGGTGAGATCACACGACGCTGATTCACCCACAAGCTATGGAATTAATTCCATTGACACTATCCTGTGAGGCGATCTGACACTCCCTAAATACTTCAGAAATAACTGTACGTAACACAAGGTTCATTATATTATTATGAACCACAATGAAGTTGAGGTGGTTTGGGGGAATCCTCTGGCCACTGGCGGTCGCTGTGACCGCAGGTTCTCACCTCTCTACTCAGGTATCCCCCTGGTGTCAGCATCTGACTGGACCTCGGTAACCCAGCCCCACACGCACAGCAACCGAGCGCACAGCAGCTGCCGAGATCACGCATCACACAATTGTGATAGACACTCATTACCTGTGTAACAGAAGAAATACAATATTGTGGAGCATGGATAGCGATGCCACAGAGCAGCAGTGTTGCATACAGAGATACAGACTGGTTTGGTTGTGTAATCCCTCTGCTGATCAGGATGCTAGTGTGTGTGACTGACGGTGTCTCCACTTGACCATTTCCAGCCGGCACTATCGTTAGTGTACAGTCCGATCCATAGCGATGAATACAGACCAACCAGTGGACCAATGCGATTCTGTTCCTCTGGGCTCCGGATGCTGCCCAGATCCGTGTAGTGAGCGCGGCAGTGATCACGGGCTTCAGTCCAGTTTCTACCCATGTTGATTCTGTGACACTCTCTGACCGGGGATTGGATGGCCTGTACAGCTGGGAAGATGAGAGAGGATCGATCGTTGTGTTTCTTGGAGCAAATAGGAGGATGGCGACGGTCAGAACTAAATATTTGGGACCAGACATCTCTCCCGCTCCCCTACGCCCCTCCCGCCCCTGAGAGCTGACAGTGAGAGAGTGACTGCATGAGTGACTTAATGACAGTGTGTGTGGGTGTCAGTCAGTTACTGTGCGAATGACTATGGGAGTGAATGAGTAAGTGGCTGTGAGTGACTGATCAGTGAGTGACTATGTGAACGGCTGTAAGAGTGCGAGAATATGTCGGTGAGTCTGTGCGAGTGAAAGGCGCTTTATAAATGTAAATTTTGACTGACTGACTGACTGATTGATTGATTGATTGAGTCTGTGATTCGTTACGAGAGTGAATGTGTGAGTGAGGGTCTGTGGGATTGTTTGTGTGAGTCACTGAGAGAGTCATTGTGAGATTGTATAAGTAACTGTGAATGTGTGTGACTGTGAGAGCTTTGAGCGTGTGATTGAGTGATCGAACGCGTGAGTGAGTAAGTGAGTAAGTGAGGGAATGATGGAGGGAGGGAGGGAGTGACAGAGGGAGGGAGGGAGCGAGCAATATATGCTGCAAAGCGCTTTGAAGACGTGATAAGGCACTGTTTCAAATACAGCAGTCGTTGAGGCTCACAATCAGTCATGGATTGAAATTACCAATTTTATTATTGATTAGCCCAATGTTCCAACCTGATCTGCCTGGTTTCGAACATAGTTCTCATGATTTTAAGACGAGTGCTCTAACCACTGAGCTGCAGGAGGTCTCCTAATAGGATGTTTACGGGATGGGGCAGCTTTGTCGTACGGGGGTGTGGGGACAGATGTTTAGCGAAGCCCGTACAGGAAGAAGCTGAAGCCACCTTAAGAGGAGGAGATAAAGAGTGATTTGAACAATCAAATAATGATAGAAAGTCAGTGAGGGCGGAATTGTCTGACCTGGAACCAGGAGCAAAAACAGAATGAACAGGTCGCCCATTGTTGTCAACCACAGCTTCTGTAACACAAGCGGCAATGTTACCAGTGACTGGGAGGGTGAGAGAGAGACTAGAATATAAGAGAGAGAAGGGAGTGGACAGAGGTAGATAGATAGAGAGTGAGAGAGAAAGAGAGAGAGAGAGACTGGGAAAGGGAATGTGAGGGAGATTTAATGAGTGAGTGAGTGAGTGAGGGAGGGAGGGAAACGCAGAGTGACAGAGACAGAGGAAGAAAATGTGTGATTCAGCGGAATAGTGTGAGATAGAAATTGTAGGAATGAAAGTTAGAGACAGAGGTAGAGAGGAAGAGTGTGTTAGAGACTGGGACCGAGAGGGAGGGAGACTGAGACAGAGAAGATGCATGATAGAAAAGAACAGAATGAAAGTGTGACGGATATTGAATTAGAGAGAGAGGGAGATAGTGGGTAGTGAGTGAGGTTCAGAGCACTGGACAAACAGAGGGAGAGACAGCGACAGTGCATGTCTATGAAAGAGAGTGAGTGAGAAATAGAGAGTGGCAGCTGATGTCAGACAGCGTGAGACAGAGAGCGACAAAAACATCGCGAGTGACACAGAGAGAGTTTGACAGTCAAGTGGAGGCAGAAATTGAGACGGAGAGTGTAAATGAGAGATCAAGAAAGTCTGAGGGACAGAGTAGGGGGGGGGGGTGTGTGCCTGTAGTGGAGACACATGGGGGGGGGGGGCGTGGGGGGGTTAGAATAGCAGAGAGTGAATATGTGACAGTCACAGGGATAGGGGGAGACAAAGTGCCAGTAAATGAAAGAGAGGCGCACAAAGTGGGAAGAGAGTGCCTTGAAATGGATGTTTATCTCCAGGTGCAAAGTGTCACAAAACTATCTTCAGATTTTCACTACTAACTGCAGTGCCGAAACAAACAGAACAGTTAATTGCCCACCATATATCAACAACAAAATGCACGTGTAAACCACGCCTTTCATTTGGATGGACTTCCCAAGGCACGTGATACTATGATGTCCACCACACAGCTATGAGCTGAAAGACCAATTGATTTGGAAGATTGCTAGGCAGGTCAACGAGAGAAATTATTTTCCCAATTATGCTGCAGGATGTTTAGTTCCCATCTCATAAGGCAGACAGCATCTTAGTATAATACGAATAATATTAACAATAATATTCCTTGCATTTGTTATAGCGGTTTTCACATCTTCCAGACGTCTTCAAGTGCTCCACAGAACATAATGTAAAGTGGATTGACTGTACATTTGTGGGTGAAACGTGGTAGTGACGTGCGCACAGCAGCTGCCCCCACAACCATCCGTGGGTTGAAATGACCAGGGACCGAAAAAATAAACCATAAGAATAAAGCTGTTAAGCCAATCAGAAACGGCGTCCCACCTCTAGCGCAGCCGGACAAAGCAATCGTGTTCTCGCCTCCATAGCCAAGAGATAAGCCAATCAGAAATGGCATCTTGCCTCCAAAGCCACGGGTTAATCGAATTTAGTCGATTCACTGCGGGGAATTGAATCCATGTCGCTGGCTAATAAGGTGAGTGCACTAACCACTGAGCTGCAGTCCAACTCCTCACCTGAACGACAGAACCCGTTAACAACGCAGAGTTCCCCCCCACAAAATCGCTCGAATGCCAACCAAGACACAGCAAAACGCCTCTGGTTTAGATGTTGAACTAACAACTCTATCTTTCTCTCAGTCATGATTACAACCAACTGAGCCAACAACGCCACAGACATCTGCTTACATGAAATGGTCAGTGAATCTCAAACCAAAGAACATCAACAACAACAAGAAATTGGTCATGAAGCTAGGTCGAGTCAATACTAGAACAGAGTGCGGGAGAGGTGAGGTAAAATATTTATTTTCAAATAGAAGGTTTTTAGAAGAGGAACAACAATGAATTGGAAACAATATCTTGACCTTACCTTTAAATCATCAACAATAACTAAATAATTATAACAGTCATTGCATGTGATTCAGCGCCTTGTCACACTTCTTAAATGACTCAAATCGCTTCAGAGAATATACTATCTGGAGAGTTGACAATTGCAAAACGCAGCAGTCATTTGTACACAGAAATGTCCCACAAGCAATCGTGAGATTGAAAAAGAAAATTATCGTTAATGTTATATTTGAGAAGTTTGTTAAGCTCAAAAAAATCATCCGCTAATCGACGAGGAAGGAAAACTTACCAGAGTACGTGAGAACTGCAGACAAGTGAGACTGAATACATGGAACTTACACTGTCAGCATGGTCACCATGGCTTGAATGGCCACTAACTCTACAGATAACCTCTGATATGTTCAGCACTCGCCTCCATTCACAGACTCACCTTTCAGACGTCCTCGCGTGCCTATGATCCAGTGACAGTGTGAGTGCTACTGTGGATGTTGTGATATTCATGGCACTGGGAACAACAACCACAATAACTATGACACCACAGTTCTGTAACTTTATTCACACTAAACTCCAGCAGTTTGTTTACTTGCAAGCAAATCACCAGTACACCTGGTGTGGGACTGAGAGCCTTTGTTTTTCTCCTCTGCATTCTCCTTCCTAACCAGTTGATTACCTTAACTCCTGTGACTACGTTTCTCTATTTTTATAGTTCTATGTTTCTTTGTTTCTATGTTGCTCTGTTTTGGTCTTTCTGTCTTTCAATTGTTCTGAGTTTTTATCTGCCTATATTGCTATGTTTTGTTTTGGTGTGCCTTTAGGTTTTTAAGTCTTTACGATTCTTTGACGCTTCATGTCAGGATAGTGTATTAAGGATCAGATTTCACTGTCACAGAAAAGTCATTATAGACATTGATGGAGACTACCTTTATACCAAATGCATATATCTCAGATCCCCATATAGATTAGTGCCTCAAAAAAGATGAAGAATATATTTTTGGAAACATTCAAAATACATATTGTGAAAGTCAAGTGCAACAACAATTGAAGCTTTCATACATAAATACTCACACATACAGTCACACAACTGTGATGTCAGTGAGCACAGTGTATGGATGATTGTTGCCCAGACCCAAACCACAAAATTTCTGTCACTTTCAGCAAATCAACTGTCGGAGATGGCCTCGTAACCCTTAGTACGGCAACGAGAGTGGAGACGCTACCGAGCAAGATCAACAACCTTGGTTCGTATAGCGCCCTTCACGCCGGATAATGCCTCGGAACTCTGCATAATGTTGCTGTCGCTCTCGCTGACCAGCACACACACACCAATCAGGAAATTTAACATGTATTTTTGCATCAACACAATTGAACAGATTATAAATACCCCTCAGTATCTTTGGGAACTGTTCCTCCTTGGCCTTAGCTCGCCCCACCTTTCCGAACCTCTCCCCCCCTTGCCTTTTTTTCCTCCCTTTTCTTCCCTTGCTCCATTTCCGCAACTGTTTGTGGGACACTGTTGTGCGAAATTTGGCTACTGCGTTTCGCCCACAAATATATAGTCAGCTTTCCTGCTCCTCCTTCCCCCTACCATGAACCCTGCCCTTGCCATCTTTTCCCACGTTTGCCCCTTCTCCCACTTCCATGACTGTTTGTGCGACTCTGCTGTGTGCAATTTGGCTGTAGCATTTCACCCACAAATATACAGTCAATTTTCTTACTCTTCTTCAGCCTGACCCGACCACTCCCCCACTGCTCTTTTCCCTAACGAACTGTACAGCGCATTGGGACGTCCTCTCGATGTGAAAGGCGCTATATAAATGTATGTTTTGATCGATTGATCGAAAAAGAGAAGTACATTTCTGTGCTTGGGTCTGGGCAGCAATCAAACATGCATAAGTTACCGGTTCCTAACGTAAGCTGCTGAGGATTCAAATTTGCTGTAGTCTGGTTTTCTAACCACAACCTGCAAGGGAGGAAAATGTTCAACCCCTAGAGCCTGTTCCATCATTCTGGCTGACCTGCACCAGAATTCCAATTACCTGCGGTTACTCCATATCCCTTAATTCCCTGAACAAACAAGCAGATATCCAACTCAATCTGAAAAAGTGAACGCATACAGCCATACTCTACAGCCTTTTGGGACAGCAGGTTCCAGATTATTAAAGAAGAAGAGGGGAGTGGAGGAGAAAAGTTTTCACTAATCGAGTTATTCAAATTTGGAAATGCTTTGCCTGAGAACGTGGTGGAAGTCGATTCGTTAAAAAGAAAACTTTTAAAGAAGATCGACGTTTATGTGAGGAGGACGGGTTTGCGCGGTTATTAGGACAGAGTTGGCGAGTGGGTCCTTTCAAAGAGCCGGCGCATACTCGATGGGCCGAATGGCCTCCTTTTGTGCCGTAAGATTCTATCATTCTGTGAGTCCCCCTGGCATTTGTTGGTCGGGTCCTTAAAATTGCTGAATGGAATTTGATCAAAAAGTTTGATTTCCTGCTTGATATGCCAGTTGTTCAGTGGGATGCCAGAGAAAGGTTTGATTGCTTATCCATCTCACAGACACGGTATATATTTTGCATACTTACAAAAATATATTCTGGTTCCTTGTTTGAATTTTGTATTGCGTTCTGAAATGTATGTGTTTCATGTAAAGATAGTATCTGCCCCTGATCGCAATAACTTTTCTGGGACAGTGAAATCTGATCGTTTCTGCACTAAAAATAGACTGACACATAGCTTCAAAGAAACACAAAAACATAGAAACGCAAAGTCGTAAAAGTACAAAAACATGAAAATGTAGACACATTGCAACACAGCAACATAGCAACACAGAAACATAGGCACTGGAGATTAACATTCAGCCCATTTAGCATATTCTACCATTCTGCAAGATCATGGCTGATCTATACTTCAACAGAAATTACTCACTTTTGCCCTCCATCCTTTGATAATTTGACCGAATAAAGAACTCTTCAACTAAGTTGGTGAAATGCGCTCATATGCAGTCACAACTCACGGCTTTTTGTGAGAGGGAGTGAGTTTTAGATTCCCATTGGCCTTTGGAGAAGAAAAACCCCTGGTTTCATTGGTTAACGGGCTGAATCTGATTTGAGATGTTCAGATTCCCCCACCAAAGCTAATAATTACAATGATAATCATACTTCCATTTGATATAGCATTTTCCCCATAATCTAGAAATCTCAAGGTGCTTCACAAAGTATACAGCGAAGTGAATTGACTGTTTATCGCCCCCCGAAACCCTCCACCACTTTCATTCCAGAATTTTCTTCACTTTTAACTTTGTGCCTCCTCTGATCGCCTTATTATTCTTGGCGATTTCAACCTCCATTTCACCCCCTCCTGCCCCATTTCCTCTGAATTTTCCTCTTCACTGTCGTCTTTCAACTTCTCCCTTCATATCAACACTGCCACCCACACTCACGGCCATCCTCTCGATCTAGCGATCACCCGAGGCCTCAACGTCTCTGGCGTCACCATCACAGACAAGGCCATTTCTGACCATCTTTTCATTTCCTGCAACACCTCTATCCCTCCCCCCTCCACTTCCAAACCGACCACCATCTTCTACCGGCCCTGGAAGAAGATTCCCCCTCAAACTTTCACCTCTGCCCTAGAAACCTCCGACCTCCTCCCACAATGGCATTCTTTTTGTACAGACCCATCCTCTGCCTCCACCGCCCTCCACAACACCCTCCCCACTACCGTTGACACCCTGGCCCCCCTCACCTCCAAAACCGTCTCCCATTCCCGATCATCACCGTGGTAAACATCTCACCTCCGTTCCCTCAATAGCCAAGTGAGAGCAGTTGAACGCACCTGGCTCAAACCTGGCCTCACGGTCCACCGGTAAATCTGGCTGGACCGCATCCACTTTTACCGCTCCGCCCTAGCCACCGCCAAATCAGCCTTCTACTCCAGGATAATCCTGGAAGCGAAGGACAACCACCGCCTCCTCTTCGCCACCACCAACCAGCTCCTACCCCCCCCCCCCCCCCCCCCCCCTCCCGCCTCACCTCGCAGATCCTCTCCTCAAACGTTCGTTGTGAGGAGATGCTGGATTGCTTCGAATCCAACATTGAGAAAATCCGCTCTGCGGTTTCCTCCCCCCACCACTCCTCTACCTCAGCGCCCTCATCAGCTACCTCAACACCTACTCACCCCCCATTTCACGTTTTCAACCCCACCACCCCGCTTTCAATCACAAAAACAATCACCTCCATGAAACCCACCACGTGCTCATTGGACCACATCCCCACCCCCCTCCTCCGCACCCAGCTCCATTTGTTAGCCCCACTCATTTCTGACACCATTAACCTTTCCCTCTCCTCAGGAACCGTCCCTACATCCCTTAAAACAGCCACCATCACCCCTATCCTGAAGAAACCCTCCCTTGATGCGTCGCAACCATCAAGTTATCGACCCATCTCCAACCTCCCGTTTCTATCCAAGGTCCTTGAAAGAGTGGTGGCCTCCCAGCTCCGCTCTTTCCTTTCAAATCACTCACTTCTTGAACCCCTCCAAACAGGTTTCCGCCCTATCCACAGTACAGAAACTGCCCTGGTGAAGGTCACAAATGACATCCTATCCGCCTGTGACCAGGGCTTCCTCTGCCTCCTCGTCCTCCTTGACCTGTCTGCTGCGTTCGACACAGTCGATCACACCATCCTACTTCAACGTCATTCCTCCCACCTCAACCTTCAAGGCACAGTCCTTGACTGGTTCCACTCTTATTTGACCCATCGTTTACATTTTGTTTCTTCCAATGGCTTGTCTTCAAAACCCCGCACAGTTTACCACGGCGTCCCTCAGGGCTTTGTCCTCGGTCCCCTTCTTTTCACCCTTTACACGTTCCCCCTGCAGCGACGTCACCCGCAGACATGGGGTAAATTTCCACATGTATGCGGATGACACCCAGTTGTACCTTTCTGCCTTATCCCTCAACCTCCAGACGATCGATGTTCTCACAGCATGTCTGTCCGACATCGAATCGTGGACGAGGGACAACTTTTTGCAATTGAACGTGAATAAGAACGAGGCCCTCCTGATTGGCTCAAGCCAGCGCCTCCGCACATCGGGCGCTGCCAGCCTCAACATCCAAGGCTGTACTCTCCACCTCACAATGCCAATCAGTAACCTCGGCATCATGTTCGATCAAAAACTTTCCTTCCTCCCCCACATCCGCGCCTTGACTGGCACCGCCTGTTTCCATCTGCGCAACATTGCCAGGCTCCGCAACTATGTTACCCCCAGCGCTGCCGAAACACTCGTGCACGCGTACATCATCCCACGGCTGGATTACGGAAATTCTCTCCTAATCGGCCACCCCAGTTCCTCCATTCCTGCTTTCTCCATCACCCAAGTTAATCTACCTCATACAATTACCACTCGGTCAATGTACCAGTGTTTCCACAGATTATATGCGATTTCACCCCCAGGCGTTTTATAAGAGGATGTTTCGCCTGGTCGTATTGTGTTCGTCATTTTAGTAAGCACCTTTACAGTTTGCCAACCCGAATCAGACCTGCCTTCAAACTTCTCAATTCAATAGATTATAGACCAATTGTTTCGAAGATGTTCTCGTGATGTAACCACTCAGGCCCTTAAATCATGAGCGAAAGATGATGATTAACAAACACAAAGTGATAAAGAGGCAAAGTTCAAGTCGTTATGTATTGCCAGGTACTCCGATAACTGCGAGAATTGGATAGTAAATAGCTTCAACGTCTGAAACTGTTGGACTTGCCATTTGCGAGTGAGCAAAGTGTGCCTATCGTTGTGAGTCACACGGTCTCCAACAATCACAAGGTACACTTAAGCACGTTACTATTTATAGAGAAGATTCTTGGCTCTGGAGACACCTAGGTAAATTATGTGATTATTGTTTTCATTAACCATGCTTGTTTGAACACAACGCCTAAACTAGTATCAAGGCATCAGCCAACAGTTTGATGTAGCTCCTTCTCCCGTCAACATTACATTTTACAGTGCTTCATTTACAAACTGTACAGTGAAATCAATAGTCTGTATATTTTGAGAGCGAACTGCGACAGCATATCTATCACAGGTGTCCCACTAATAGTCGTAGATTGATTGAATAATATATTATTAATATTTATTAAGTAGCCTTTCCCCTCCTCATTCAATCCGAAAATTGACTAACATAAGCTTGATATTTACTGCGAGTTAAACAAATGAGTGAAGTGTAACAACAACACCAACTTCGATGTATATCTGTATGCTGGACGGCGTCTCAGAGCGCTACTAAGGAACGAGACTTGACGTGAATCACACCCAGTTTTCTGGCTTATGAGTAGAGTACCTCAACAACTGAGCTATGGGATTCAATAAAATAAATGTATTTAGCTAGGTAGGTAGCAAGGTAGATAGCTCGGTAAGTATCTAGATTGGTAGCCAGGCAGGCAGGAGACCGGCAGGCAGGCACGTAGGCAGGCAGAGAGACAGAGAGACAGGTAGGCAGGCAGGTAGGCAGGCAGGAAGGCAGGCAGGCAAGCAGGCAGACAGGGAGGCAGCGAGAGAGAGAGTGAGAGAGAGAGAGAGAGAGAGAAGGGAATGGATGGATGGATGGATGGATGGATGGATGGATGGATGGATGGATGGATGGATGGATGGATGGATGGATGGATAGATAGAGATTTTTCAGAGTGTCAGTGATCATTCGCTGTAAGTGCGGCATTTTGGAAAGAGCGACAGCAGAAGGCCGATGCAGTCGAATCGAGGCAGCTGTTCAGATTATCGGGAATATTTTGAATAACATAGAACTACAGACAAATGTCAGAGCGCACGGGTATTTGGAAAGCAGTCTTGGAAGTCTGGCTAGAAAGTGAAGAAAGCCTTCACTGTTAGCAATCAGGAAAATTCAGGAAATCGAGGAAAACAGAAACTTATGCACGAGAGTGAGGCTTTATCCCATTGCTTAGTATTACAGAGCTGATCTGTACCTCAACACCAATTAACCACCGTTTCTTGTATCCCTTAATAAACTCACCAAACGCTTACCTATTCACTAACAGAAACACTAGTCTCCAGTCACACAACCGTTTAGGTAGAATCTTTAAAGAAAGGAAACTGAGTTAGCCTTTCGGATCCATGATGTTGTGCCACGAACGTGGCATGTTGGGAGTGAGAGGCTATTGACGGATATAATAGTTGATCGGCATCAGGACACGGAAGGCAATGGAGACATTTTGGTAGAGGACAGAAGATAATGGTGAGAGAGATGTTTGTGGTATCAAAAAACTACTGGTGGTGGGGTGGACAGTGGGTGGGTTGCAACAATAATTGAGAGAAGAACTTTTTGTGTCATCCTCGGATCTTTGGCTCCCTCCTATCTTTTCATCATGCGCGAATTTAGATATTATATCTTCTAAGCCGTCGTCCTGATCATTGGTATAGATGTCAAATATTTGAGGCCCAATCACTTGTCCCTGTGTTGCTCCAACAATCACACACTGATAATTAATAAAGGACACTTTTATCTCTACTCTCTACTCCCCGTTAGCCACGCTTCAATCCATGCCAACATATTGCCTTTAATTCCATTGTACTTAAGATTGATCATCAGCCTTTTATTTTGCAGCTTTTCGAGCATTTTTGAGAATCTAAATAAACTACATAATAATCCTTGCATTTGAGCAACTACATCTACTGGTTTTCTACTGTACACCCTGCTCGTTACCTCATTTATCAAGCTTGACATCTCCTTGCTAAAGCCTCTGTCGTGTCATGTTATGATCTTCCAAGTTCCAAGGAAAGACGCCCCTATTTAAGCATTCTAGAATTTTCGATCCCACTGATGTCAGTCTAACTGGTCTATAGCTCTGCATCTTCTCTCCCCCACCTCTCTTAAATATTTGTGTTACGTTTGCGATCTTCCAATCAATGTGACCTGTTACAGAATCAAGAGAATTCTGGAAGATGAAGCACTATCTCTTCAGCCACCTATTTAAAAATCAGAGGATGCATGTCATCAGCACAGAATATTGTCTTCTCCTTTGCTCGGTGTTAATAATACCACAATAATAGTTCTGCCAATCCATTGCCCATTTTAAATGATACATACATGCAGCAAACTATTTTCGGCCTCGCTTTCAAGTCTTCACAATTCCCTCTACTTGAATCCCACAAGCGCTCTATGAAGCCAACCGGCTTGTAGGGCGCTAACCACATCGTAGTTTACGTTTTTGTTTCCATACCTCTGCCCATCATCCAAAGAGAACCTGGCTCCAATCACTGCAGCATTAGACATCTTGGCATTCACAATGAATTATGCCTATTTCTGCCTTTGCCTCACACTCTCTCTCCC